>OY728151.1:659006911-660256911 GCA_963277665.1 Viscum album | reverse complement strand
ATCGAAATTTATAATAATTTACGATATTTATTTAAATTTTTAAAAATTAAATTAAATTAAAATGATAAAAATATAATTTATCTTTAAAATGAATATATATAAATGAAAAAAAAAATCATCCCTAACATATATTATAGTCATTAAAATAACGATATCAACATTTTGTTATTTTCATTACTTAAAGAATTATAAAGGTCACAATCACGGGAATATTGCTCAAAATTGGAAATTTAAAAAACGTAAAAGATATGGGATTGAGAGCTTTATAGAAAAATGAAATTGTACAAGTATTTAGTTCATTATAACCCTTTTCTCATCAATTAAACCCTTGGTAAACCTTTTTTTATACTTAAATGTTGTAAAGGATTTGTACTATTTTTTACTATTCAATGTATCCAAAAATTTTGTTCACCTTATTTCTTAATACTTTTCATTATTATTATTATTATTATAAAATTTTAATTTATTTTATTTTATTTTATTCATTGACTTCAAATAATTCAATTTAAAAATAAACATGCAAATGTTTCAAAAACTGGTTTTTCCAGGAATATATTTTTCTTGAATATGATGATCTTACAACAACACTATAACTATAAATCACCATTATATGAATTTAAATTCATATATACCTATATATTATCTATAAATTTAAATTAAATAGTACTCTATTTGGTGATATTTCATCTAATTAAAATAGAGAAACATTATGCATATAAAAACATTTTTCATAAAAAAAATTATACATGTAAATACATATATACCATAATCCATTGTATAGTTGATTCATATTTAATTTTTTATATTTATCACAAAAACATCATACTAATGTTACTTCAAAATAATATTCACTGAATAAAGGAACATTTAAATTAAATAATATAATAAAATGAAATGATAGTTATACAAATGAGTATTTTTCATTATTCACTAATAAATCAAAACATTCAAATCAATCCAAAAAATTAATCCATAAAATATTTTTGGAATTTTTAAAAAATAAAGTTCATTTTTAATAATAATATTCGTATAATTAGCTGAAATTAATATAATTATTTTCTAATAAAAAATATGTAAAAAAATTATTTAATGAAAATCATATTTTTAATGTATCTAAAGACATTACTAAAAATTGGTACATTATATACCATTATATTTTCTTTATATTAAATATATTTAAATTTTCTTTAAATAGTTTTCATTACAATTAGTCAGAAAATTCAAAGACTAGGTTATAATGGTCATATTTAAATATATTTTGTGAGTCATCTAAACTCGGAATTGTGCATTCTATGTGCTATCGATTAAAAATATTATCTTTAAATCAAATGGTTTTATAGTACACCGACCAAAATTAAATCCTATAAAACCAATTATCCCCTATTATTTAATCATATATATCATCAAATCCTTAAAAAGGATAATTTTTAATTATATTAAGTTGATTCTACATTCGATAATCAATGTATTGTATGAGGATTCAATCAACCATTAGAGTAAAAAATATAGATGAATCACATTGTGACATACTATGATGAATAAATAAATTGATATCAAGGATCCCATGATAAACATTACTTTCTTTTAACTCATCATGTTTTATTCAATTAGGCATACTTAAAATAGACATAATTCCATGGAGAGGGTCAATAAGGAACCTCACCTCTCTCTTTAGTAGTAACCTAAAAAAATCATATATAATTACCTCATTGTATGAATAGAACACTAAATGGTTGTAATACCCAATAAAGGGTATAAAACATCAAGAAAAACCTTTGAGAATTTCCTGAGATTGTTTTGGAATGAGGAACACCAGGCCCATCTCTCCCGGTTCTAGAATCCCAGTTAGCTAGAATTTCATTAGAGACTATGTTAGGAGAAAAAAACTGACCTCAGTGACAATAATAGGTTATTTTTTCCTAATTATGAACATCCAATCATTGAAAATAATACTTTAAAATTTATCAATGTTTATAATGTAGAAATAAAACACTATTTATATATCGATAATAGTCATCCGACAAGTGGAACATCTAAAACTCCATTCAGACAACATTCCCAAAGACATGAAAAAATACATCAATAATGCAACAACATTCAAAATTTTTTAAAACACATCAATTTTATTTGATGAAATTAAACATCTAGTACTAGTTTCTTAAAAAATATATAGTACCATTGAGAATGAAGTAAACCAACAAATCGTTAACAACCATCACATGGTCAAATACCTATGGTGAAATCCCTATTACATAAATTAATCTAGTATAAGATCCCCCTGAATTTTATTTTCTATATAAACATACCATTGGAATGGGGATAAAACCAATCACCCCTAGAAACATTATAATAACCAATAAAAGCCTTGGTTATAGTTGACCCAACCTTAATTCTTTGGTATATCCATCAACAAAAACACCTAAGATGACCATATTTTATAAATTGAAGACAATATATTGGGGCCTCTGTATAGCACAGAATTGTTTGACCAGGCCCTCCACACTAATATAAATCAATTTTTTCTCTTAGGAAGAATCACTAAAAACTAATTCTAAAGAAAACCTATCACTATTATATATCATTTACAGTTTATAAGAAATACTATAGCTTATAGTTGAAACATCCAAATCAACAACTACAAATTTATTCCCACCAATGTCTCCCTATACCATAGATGATTTCTTGACTAACTCAAAAAATGTTTGACATGAATTATTGTATCAAAATTTACAATATATTTTCCCTCAAACAAACTGAAACCTCATAACTTTTGTGTAATCATAAGTATCACGATTCGGTTCTAGGTGTACTTACATAGTGAAACAAGTGGAATGCTCTAGATTTGTATACACACATTTCTATAAGTTTATAGATTCCCTAGAAATTTTTCCTTTACAATGTTTCCAGATAAAACTTATGGCTTAATAGTTTCTAGAATTAATTCCTTGTATGGTCTTCATGAAACATATCATTCATGATGGCATGCACCAAATTCATCCTTGTCCAACCATAGATCCATATGATGTATTCTAAAAATAAATTATCCTTTTGATATAATCAATCCACTCCCCAAATTCATGGGGTCCTTATTCTACAAAAAATATGGGTGGATTCATCTTGGTAAATTATGTGTCATGATCAATAGCTCCTTATTGGATTTAAACTACCAGATGACCCAATGTCTGAGTAATGTAGATTGCAGCCTCCACCAAAAATATTCCACTTGAGAAATTTCTTGTGGAAGTTTTCTCCTATATTACTATATTGGATATGGAATATCACTACATTGGGGAATGATCTATCAACCCATAACAATAACCAATAATCTTAAGGGAAATCCTATAATCAAATACCTACTTCAGAAATGAAAAATTTAAACCGTTAAGTTACATGAATTTAAATATATCATGGGTTCCATGAATGATATATATAATATTAAAAGGGTAATGATTCATTTAAAAACACTAAATATATTTCATTTAAATAACCTAAAATACTATTCCTCAAGATTAGAAAAATCCATGAAAAAATCATGGTATATTGAGTTTAGACACAAAATTGGGATGCCAGTCACCCTCCAAAACATACTACGTGAGGTTTGATGGTCCATACTCATATCTTCCATAAACTATAAACCAAAAATAAGTAGTGTCATAAATTTTCATGTTGGTTAATTCATTCAATTCAATTTTTCATCGAAAAATACAGATTCAACCTACCACTTCATGTTTTTAATCACACCACTATGTAGATATAATTAATTAAACCAAAACGTGTCTCAATTATAACAAAATTATGATTAACCAATAGATATAGTGTGAAAATTCTGTACAAAACCATTAGACAAAGTACATCAACCAAAATGGAAAATCCTAAAGGTGAAAAAATATAATCCATAAGAAGAAATATTATGTGACCATATATCACTAATAAAGAATCCCATTATGATGGTAACAATAACTAAGAGAAGTCACATAACTACATGACACCCATACTATTCACTGAGACATGAGAAACGACATATATTAACACCATAAGTAAAAAAAGTAAATTGTGGGAAAATTCTATCAGGATTACCACAAATAAACAATAAAAATTTCTATTCTATAAAAATTATAGCTCTTGAATAAAAAAATATTTCTTATAAATTAGTTTGAAAATAGAAAAAAAATTAATCATCTGTTGGTTTTCATCAAACTCTTCACATTAAAACAATAAGGTAATATGAAATTTATATAATTGTATTATATAATTTATAATAATAAAAGGACAAATAAAACACCGTAAGATAAGTTAGCGACAAAATAAAAAAGGAATATGCCATCTTCTGTAAAACCACACATAAATGAGAAATCACTGTATCAGGCTTGATATTATGTGAATACATACATGGAAATATGATGAAAACCCTAATCAGGTAATAAAGTGAAAAAAAATTATAAAAATGTATTTATAGACCATATATATCAATCCTCTGGTAATATCACTCACAATAAAGTTATAATTCAAATTCAAAACAGAACGAAGCTTTGCGATTACAAAAAATTGTTTGAGAAAGATTTCTTTTTTTATAACCATTCCCATTATATATAATTACCATATTCAATCCATAAAATCATTTTTAAATGAAAAATTCACAAATTATTAATTTAATCAAACATGTTTATGAAAAAAACAATGAATACCACCACAATGAAAATCTTGTCTTCTAAATAATATAGCCTAGCACGCATACATGGGTCGATCATGAGAAGGAGATTCACGAAAAACATGATTAATATTATCACTAATTATATTATAAATAATATAAAAAAACTAAATTACATTTGATGGTTTGAAATATGAAAATAATACTAATATATATAAATAAATAAATATATATATATATATATATTTCTACAATGATAATAAGATAGAACAATACCAAATGATGTTATATAGAATAGAGATCCACTTAAGAGAACAAAGAGTGTCATCCTAAATTTTCTCATTATTAGTTTCAAATTTACATAATGATCATAATATATCAAATTTGTGAAACACCTCTTCTACCATCATTTTGAATATATAGTTCACTCAGTTAACTACACTTCACATCAATATCCTTGATTGAGGTAAAATAATACAAACTGAAGAAATATGCATTGGCTGTATAGTGGAGATACAAATACAAATTTAATACTAAGATACTCCTTATCCTAACTCTAAGAAAATAATAAACATCAATAATGATTCTAAATGACTTGGGTTCAATGTTGATTCACCCCTAATGTTATCCTATTATTCGTTACTCATGATCATGAGTAGTAGAGATCACAATAGAGAATAATGGGTAGGTAACACAAAAGATAAAAATGATAGAATGAAAAGAATATGAAGACAAATATATATTTAAAATAGGGAATACTATTAAAATATAAAATAAACTAAAAAATATTATAAAAGGGGAAACTAGAATATATATCACATTGAAAAGGACGTGGAGTACATTTTTAATAGAAGGAGAGCAAGGAATTTATCTCTAAATCTATCCTCTGAATGAACACATGTTGTTAAAACATTAAATATCATAGTTTGAGAAAAAAGGAATGTGGCACATCTGTTCATTTTTTTTATCCCACTTAATTTCATCTTGTGTCCCTATATTGAAAAGGGTATAATCGAATTATTCGAGAACAATATTCGGGACTTGCATACCATTCATAATCACTATATTATTTTTATAATGAATTTTAGTCCTTGAACGATGTACAATAATGTGGTTACATAGTTATAAACATTTTTCATCGTGATTTAATTTTTCATTATGTAAAATTTTATCTCAATTAAGGATATAACTTTATGATATATGACCATATTAAAAATTCTACTAATATGGGCACTAATTACAAGGACCAATTTGTCATAATATTTTGCGCCTCAGAATGATGGATTCTGATAGTGTTCCTATTGAATAAAATTAATCCAAATGAAATTAAAATCTAAAAAATTATTTTTCAATCTATATGATTTTAGTTCGTTTTATTTCTGAAATTCAAAACTGAAATCAAATAATCAAATTTTCAAACCAATAGGTTATTTCAATAATCAATCAAAAAATACTACAAAACAATAAAATGTAACAATATCTATTAGAATAAAAAATAAATGGGATTAAAACATTGAAATAAAATGCAAAGTTAATGAAAATATTGTCCTTATAATTTTATCTACACTTAAACATTTCATTCCATGGCAATCATCAAATACCAAAGTCAAAACAAACAACCAAAAACATAAATGAAACAACTAATAATTAATTAGGAAATATGATGCCTCCAACATGGATCAAAATTCCAAAACTCATAAAAATCATTAGTATGTATCAAATGTCATGTTAATACACCTAATCATGTTAAACCTATATCCACCAAAATATACATCTCTCCTCACTCAAGAGATTTTCAAATATTTATCTTTTCTTATTCTCATGTATATGTGTGATCTCGGTAGACTTGTTATTATTATTTATTATTTAATTCAAAAATTCAATGTTTTCCTAATCATGATGTCTTTTTCATAATTTTTTTTGAGGATGAGGGTTGACAGGATTGAGATATAAACAAAATGTATATGAGGAATGAGAAGGTTTAAGCTAAAATGTAAGGAAATTGTAAGAATATGTATTATATCAAGAATAGTGTGCTCCTCATTAAACTCTAAAATGAATCACATATAAACATACATTTTTATTTTTTTGTAATAACACATGATATTGAATCATAAAAAATAAATTTCATCGGTATTTTATCGCGTTTAAAATATTTTTTATCTTGAATTCAGATAATTGATTTCCCTTACGAACCATATCTAATAGGAAAAGGGCGGTACATTTTCATTTTTAATGTTTAAATTTGAATTGTGAAATTTTTTTATGGGGGTATGTGGGATTATGGTTTTTTGTATGGATCCCATTAAATCAAATTTATATTTCCAAAATAGAAAAAAATGGATACTTGAATATAAAATAGGGGTGTGTGTATTAGTACCCTAATCATATTTGAAAAATTCCATTAACTCTAAAATATGTAAAAATTTGAAAAAAAAAACAAGTTAAAGATAAAAAAATATAAATAATTTTAATATAAAGATAAATCAAAATAAAATGTCCAAAAAAATTAGAATCCCCTATAGTGGACGATGATTTTCAATTTGGATAGGATTAATGAAAATGAGTTTTATAATAAATAAAACATCAAAAAATTAAAATATTATAAATTTGGAAAATTTTCCATTTATCAATATTTTAAATCCATGCATATTATAATAATGAATTGTGAAAAAATATAGGTTAATTATTTTATAAATTATTCAATTAAACTGAAAAATCCAATAAATGAAACCAAAATAAATAATAAAATGTGATGAAAATAATGAAAAATTTAGAATAAATAATATCGAAACAATTTAACATAAGTAATTCATAAAAATAATTTCAAATATCTCTCCCACACATATTCCAGTAACTATACAATTTTAGATCATACAATATCAATAATTATTTTCACACAGAATTTTAATTTTTTATAAAATAAAATCTTAAAAAGGAAAGACACAACCATATTAATTTTTTAGTGTAACCCTTCAATTTCTATTCTAGTTGAAGAAACATTATAAATGTAAGAAATAAATAAAAACAAAAATAATATATAAAACTAAATAGAATAGGGAAATAGAATAGAAATAATTTGATTTAGATACACAAGATATTTCAATGTTGTAGTTTACCATATTAACATGGTTATTATTGATTATCCCTTATCAGATGGTGGATGTCATTTAATTCAATTAAACCACGATGTGTGACCTAAATTTTGGTTTATGACTATACAATGAGAATGGAGGCCCTCAGATAATAAATTTAAACATCCAACCCAAAATAAAAAAGATAGATAATTTTTTTTTCCAGAGTTGTATGGAGAATAAGATAAGACTAAGCCATATTGACACCTATTATTTCTTCCATATGGTATACAAGTTGATGTAGATGATATAGTTTCATCACCAAATTGTTATATATATCATATTACTCAGCCACTTTTCCTATAATGTATTTCGTAACCTGAATGTCCATGTCCTACTACTTGTGTGATGTGTTTCAATTTTAGAAAAGGGGAAGTCATTAAATAATATACGTTAATAATATTAAATAATGATGAATGAATAAAGAAATATTCCCTTTCTGATATTTTATAATTCAAATTTATCTCTTTTATCATGACCAGTAGAGTCTCAATCTCAACATCTGAATCTTTATCATCGTCTTTCAATTCCATAGGTACACAAAGAGTTATTGATTTTTCGTTAACACGTATGGTAGAATCACCTACTTATATAGAATCAAAATAAATTCACCAATTATAATCCCAATTTTTTTTAACACACATGTATATCATCTATATTTTCTTCTTCATATAACTGTCAAAATAATGGTAGAAGTGGGCCTATTTTTTCTTCATTAATTTTCTTCCAAGCCATGGTAGGTTCTTCCACTTGAAAATGTGAGGATAATTCCTCCACCACATGTTCATGTTCATTACCTCGCTTTAACAAATGTGATGCACATAAATATACCAATATCCTCACTAATTTTCTCTCCATGTTTTAAATATGTAAATAATCCTTTCAAACTGGTATTCTAGTTCATTGTGAACTAATTGTTAATATTGTTTCAAATTTGATTAATCAAAACATTCATAATAATTTGAATTGAAATACATCATTTAAAATCAGACATTAATTAATTTATTATATTTCAATTAATAAAGTATGCCATGCCACATAGGGTCGGTCGATCTTGGTGAGAAAGCTCACACCAAAAAACATTTATATTGTCACTTTTTATATCTTAACAAAAATAAAAGAAAATAATATATTAATGAGGGTTATAAAGTCAAATAATATATATACATATATGTTTATAAATATATCATGATGAAATTAGATAGAATAGTGTTAGAAGGAATGGAGATCCACCCCTTAGAATACCATGAGTTAACCATTATTACCTCAAAAATATTTTCCAATTTACATAATGAACACACACCATCACATGTGTAAAAATACCTATCTTCCCAAACTGGGAATTTATAGTTCACTTAATAAACTACAAACAACATCCACCTCCTCGATTGAGGGAAAACAATATAGAAGAAAACACAAATCCTTGGGTAAAAAATGGAGACACAAAAGCACATTTTCCACTAGTTTACACCTTGTCATCAATCTACGAAAATAAGAAAAATAAAAAAGACATTGAAATGAATTCATTTATACATTAATTCACCCTGGTAGGATAGTTAATAGGTAAGTTACTCATGATCAGGAATATTGGATTTCAATGTATAAAATAAATAATGGGATGCACAAAAGGTGAAATGATAAAATGATATAGAGATGAAGACTAATATATACTAAAATTTTATAATACTATTACAATAGTATATAAACAAAATAATTACCAAAATGGACAAATATAAATCGATAACCCATTCAAAATAAGATGGAGTATATATTTTAATGAAACAGAGTGGAAAATTTTACCAAAAAATATTTCCTATTAAAATTAACATATGTTAGAAACATTGAATGGAAAAATTGGGAAATAATATAATCAGTAATGTTTTTCTTATATATATTCTTCATGTTTCTAAAAAATTTAATTTTCATTAGACACATTTAAAAATAATTTTAGTAAATTTATTCTAAAAACTTATTATGGCCAAGATGACTCTTCTTATCCAATATCTTCATTGTCCAATGAATTTATGTCCTTGAAAAAAGTAGAAAAACATGGGGACTTAACAATTAAAGTCATTTCTCTATATTTCTCTTTTCTTCATGTGAAAATTAATATCATTTTTTCCTATAATATGTGTTATATGATTCCCTCTTTAAAAATCTATAGATCTTAGAATAGATTCTAAGTCGTAACATGTTTACTTTTTTTAGACCTCAAAATGGTGGATTCATCTCTTGGTGATAATGAATGAAATAAATTGAAAATAAATATGGGAAAAAAGGATTATTTTATTCTGGATAAGTGAAGATAATTTTATGAATGAAATAGGAAACAAATTAAAATAGTTAAAATAAAAAAAAGGTCATTTTCAGTATTAATTTCTAACTACTTGAAATTTTATAATATATGAAAATTTCCAATAAATATAATATTGGTGGGATTAAAATAATTAAATTTGAGGTAAAATTATTTTAAATAGTGGATTTATCAATATAGTGTAAAAATTTTATTTTTGAATAAAATTACTTTTAAATCATATATTTAAAAAATTATACACTTCAATATCAAATAAAAATAATCAACAACAAAACCATTGTAATTTTAAAATAATATCATGTAGTTATAGAATTATACCTATATATAGGGACACATTCCACATTAATAATTTCAATATAGTCTCGCTCTTAAACAGACCAATGGAACAAGTTTTTCAAGTCCCCATGATATTATATTTAAAATAAACATTATAAAATCTCTATAAACACCCTTATATACACCAACAACATCCCAATTTTGTTTCATTTATCAAATGGAAGAAGGGATATTTGTGAAGATCAATGAATAAGAGATGAATAATGATAATGTAATGAAACATGTATTTAAGATATCCATAAATAATGATGGAAAATCATCAAAATTCAATGAAAGGAATATTTAAAATAACCAGAGAGGGTTTAGTTCAAGAAAAATAATGATTAGGATGTGTTCAAACATAAAAATGATCAAGTAAAATTAGTTAAAAAGGCATATTTTTGGTTGTTTGGATCAAGGTTCACAATTAGCCTACATGATTAGGTGACTATATGTTATACATGTGTGGCCCTTTTTTTATAAAAAAACTACAATATTTCATGAATATTACCCTCACAACTTATAAAAACTACGATCAAGCTGTAGGAAACCCCAAGAAAACCACTCTGAAAGCTAAAATATATCCTTAGAAAGCCACACTATTTGAATAACCATGCTTTAATCATAAATATTCGCATGAGAACCTAGTAGATACATTCTTCAAGAATATCACACAATTATTACTAATTAGGCACCCAAACCATGCACCTATAATGTTCCCTAAAAATCCATTATTTATCCTCTAAATTATGTGAACCTCTAGAATAACTAAATTCTTAATTTAAAGAATATCCACGACCCCAAGAAAAAAAATATAGAACTTTTGGTTGAGATAAATATTCGTTTGAGATATATATTAGAAAATTTAAAACTATTATATTGAATTTGGAACCCCGTGATTGTCTTTTTGGAACCTATGTAAAATTTTATTAAAATAATATTTATAACAGTCCATTCTATTTTACGTAGTATTCACAGTTGTACATTTGGTTAAGGATTTAATTGAAATTTATAAAATTACTACTTTTATCCATAATACAATAAATATCTAGGACATCAGTTTTGTACATCATAATTCTATAAATTACTTTTTATTCATAAAAATTTTTTTATAAGAACTTCATATTATTGAGTATTTCATGAATATATTATGGGAAATATAATCAACCTTTAGAAATATAATATGATAAAAATGGAATCCATATTTGGAATAATAATTTCCAAAAAATTTTATTTCTATCATTATTTCATTCAAAATATTAATTTATCAGGATAATAAGTAATGTAAATAATGTAAATATTAAAAAGTTAAAATGGGTAAAACTTGTGAATAATGCTTATAATATGATAAAAATATTATGTTAATCTAATTTTCTATTTGATTTATACATCTGATAACATTATCATTTAAATTAGACAATATAGGTATTGATTCCCCAATGAGGGACATGTATTATATTTTATGATTATTTATCTTTATTATAGTGTCACTCCGCTCCCATAATAAACTAGGGAACATCTCCTAATTTATTTACACACATTCACTTCCTTATCTGAACCATTCTCTGAAAAAAACACCTTCCAACTCTTTTCCCCACATTGTGGTTTTACCCTCATTAAAAGGTCATTCTAAGAAGGATTGCATTTTAAACCAATGTAGGATACCCAAATGAATGGTAATTTCATTTACTGAATAATTTCATGATTATATCATCCAAAAAAATCAACCAAATCATTTATATCAATATAAAATGACACATCAGTGTCCTTACTATTCTGAAATATTTTTTTTAATGGTAAATCGATTTTCTATGACATCCTATATTTTATCTTATGCATTGTTTTGAGGATTGATGTGTAATAAGGTTATAATTAAATGAGTTAAGGCATGACATGATAGTTTGTATAAGTAAATAGTACAATGTATAGAAGTTGAATAAGGGAGCATGTTCACTCAGGAATGTATATTCATAACGCAATTGGAATGATGAAAAAATCCATGAATCTTTATTCAGGTTGTGAAATAGGATCATGATTTGGGAGGAAAGTTTCTGATTTTAATTGGGTTATGGGATTTTAATCTATGGTGATACATTTTATGGAAAAAAGCCCAATCCTAATGTTTATGAAATGAATGCTTAATTTACAAAACGAATTTAGTTGGACCTATAATATTTCATTCATTTATCTCTCATTTGTTTTCCCAGTATCCTCCCAATTTCTTCCCCAACCACAATATCTTATACAGAAATTTTTTCATGATTTAACTCCCTCTATAATTGAATTTTACTGGGTCACCAAACATTGGATATAGAGAAGTAGTTTCTATGCATCATGTGCACCAAGTCTATTGTTGATAGAGGATTAGCATAGTTATGTGTGATCTTCTCCAACAATTTTTAATGAGATTTCACAAGAATATTAACCCTATAATTCTATATCATATTGTAATATGGATAGTTATAAGATTTGGGGTGGTGTAATTGAACTCTGAAAGTAACACCTTTTCAATGCAAATGATTCCAAATATGGTCATTTTTCATCATTATTTGTGAATAAATTTAAAATTTCATCGTATGGTTTTTTAATTATTGTTTGTCCTATTATACCTATAATGGATGTTTGACCACATAAAGTGTGTATTTATCAACCAATGGGACCAATTCTTGATGTTTTCTCTTATATTAATTTTTGGTGTGTATTAAATTTTTTTATATAGTGTCATGTTTGATCTCTCATTTCTATCCATTTATTCAAGGTGTTTTTCATCTATATTAGTAGTTGAACATGTTAGTTTTCTTAGATAAACAACCCTCAAGAGGGATGATTTAGATAAGAAGACTTTACATACATGTGAACTCCGTTTCTGTTAGATGATCCAAATAGGTTCTTAGCAATTCCCTTTATGGTGGTTTATTTCAAAAATGCTTGGTCAATATTTTTTTTATCATGGATCTAAAGCTAGTACAACCTTTCTCTATAGGCCAAGCTTATATGATTTTCATGTGTGATATACCTATTGTTTATATGAGTTAAATATGTTCACGGAATATTCTATTATATATTATTTTTTTATGTTATGAACCATTGGTGGTTTCAAATTGGGTCTTATAATACCACCCCATTCGGGAATCACGATGAAATTATAGATTTTATGAGCAGGGATGTAGTAAAGGGAAAAGGACAAAGACTAGGCTATTATGTTTGATTAGATCTATCTTTGTGAAGATAGAAGATGTAAATTGATATTGTAGTCTAACTTCAATTTTTATTAGTTAATTTAATATATTTATATTGGTTTTCTACTTTTGGAAAAAAATTCATATTTTATTTATCGATAGTTCCTAACATTATAGCATGGGTTGGTACATTATGTATACAATTCATCTCTATTTATTTATATTTTAATAATAATTATAATAAATATTATTATTATCACACATATTATATAAACTAGTTATCTAAAATAGTGGAAGTAAACTCTCTAATATTTCCTTCATTTCCCTTACTGGTATTCAACAAACTCTTCTGTATGGGGAATCACGCATGAGGATTCATTATATCAAGGATCAAAACTAGTGCTTCAAGTTGTGTTGTTAGAAAATAGTATAATAGAACCAGATTTAATAACATGTTTCTTCTATATAACTTGATTTGGGATAGTTTAGATAGTATAAAGGATGATTGGGACTAGACAATGGTAAATATAAGATTAAATCTAACAATATATAGTGGACCTCCAATTTATAATAAAATGGTTAATTTATGTTTTTGTTATTCATTGTTACATTTTGTTTTACTTGACAGTGGGTGGTGGATAGGATGTTTGTGTGATCATTTTTTCAATGGGTGTCTATTCATACATCATTTATAAGAATTATGGATCACATTCCATATTATTATTTCTTACATTTGATAAATTCCAAATAATTAAAAATGCCTATTAAGATTTATGATATGTGATTTGGTGAATTAGTTATCACATTCAATTATGTTGTTCCTTTGTATTATATGATTTACTCTAATTATACTGTTTTCACTGACGTGCTAGTACCAGAGGACTGAATTGGATAATGGACAATTCTCTAGGGGTCATAACTTGTTCTTGTTAGTATCCTTTTAGAATGTCATTTATTGCACCCCTTGTGTATTCCAAGGATATTTTATCAATATTATTGGTTTATTTATCTAATTTCTCTATGGATATATCTAAAATTTTAAGATATTATACCTTATAGGTATCTTACATAGTATATTAGGAAGGATAGAAAAAATCATCTCTATGGGAGAATGTTATAGAGTCATTACCTATATTATTGTCAATTATAGTTGAGTAAGCTCTATGGGTTTCTCAAAATTGTTAATCTACTAAACTAATAGAATAAGAACTCGTTAAGATAATACTATTTTAGGGGATATGATTGTAATAGGTCTATTAAATGAAAATCATCAATATTATTCACTTATATATCAAACATCCCTCATCCATTCAGGTCACTTGAATCCCCCAAAGAAATAGATGACATGATATGAATCATCGTGAGGGTCTTAAATCTAGTGGATGCCCCTTTGGGTAGAATGGTTAATCTTACAACCTTTAAAATTCATGATTCTGGTAGACGATTGTTGAACATTGAGATTTTTTCTTGTAGAAATGAAGGGTTGTTGTTAGAGACCATAATGGACCATCTTATAGAGTACTTCATCCCTAATTTGTATGTCTTGGAATTTATAGTTAATTTTTTTAAAATTTTATTGAATTATTCTAAGACCAGACACTCTGATGGCACCAGATTTCGAGGCTCGGTGAGCTCGAAATTGATTTTTGATAATTTCTAGGATCATTAAATAAATGTTCAAGAAGGATTTTCTATCTTCTATATCAGAGCTAAGATCAAAAATATTAGGGCACCGTTGAATATAGAATGGCTAAATTCTTCTAGAATGGACTTAACATCGATCGATGAGGGTTCACTAGATATGATAGTTTTTAAACTTTTCAGAAAATAATAAAATTTATTTTAAAAGTTATTTTCTATTCACTTCTCACCTTTTAGAAATGTAACACCATTACTGTGGTGCTGTGATGAATCAGTGATGAGCCCCTTTATTGAGACTCCTTAACGGAAGAGAAACTAACATTCTATTTCATTAATGAAAGAGTGAAATGACATAGCAACACATCGTAAGAGAAACGCTACAACGTGTTTCTTTATTAATGATATAACACATTGGAGAATCAATAAAAAAATTACACAGATGAACCTATGGAAAAAAATCCTCTCCGACGATGAAGGACGAATGTCAGTTACTTATAAGCGATGTGAACATACCACTAAACATAGGACCGGAGGGCGGAAAACATCGACAGCTTTGAATGGATCTTGAACCCCTATGGATGGACAACATTGAATATGAACTCCATTGAGGCAGGGGTTTGTATTATTCAAGATCCCCTATCCTTTATTCTAAAATGACATATGCAGATCAATCCACAAACTGGTTGACCTGCAGATCGTCCATTATTGCAAGAGGGTGTTTTTATTGGGTGTTCAATACTGAGATTAATTATTTATGACAGAACCCCAATCCCAATCCTGCCAGTGTTTAATCCACTAACACATAGGGAGTGGGATGACACAAATAAGGCCCGAGCCCTTCCGCATTGTGCTTTTAAAACATTCTTCATGGGTGTATCATAGAAGGATTTAAATGACAATTTGGGACCATCGCGGGAATGATTGAATCCCCCATAGGCCATATGAAAAATATGGGTGGAAGAATGGACCACCAGAGTGCACCCGATGGTTCGCGGAATAACCAGATGGTGTTCCGGAACAGGTGACAGCCGTGGGAGGGTGATGGTGCACCACAATGGCATGCCACATCTTGTTAAGGCCTAGGAAGGTGGACACAGCCACCGGACTGCGCTAGAGGTACCACAAACATGGCACTATGCCACATCGCACACGGCATTGAAGTGGTCAAACAAATGCAGGGAGGATCTGGCCACAAAGATGTCCCACGAGGTAGGGGGAGCAGATTCAGCTTCCATCCATGTCCCACCCCAGATAAGAACTGTTCCGTCTATAAAGGATTGGCCAGGGCGTGGGCTGCCCCTACAGACTTGACCCGCCCCATCAGGATGTGCTGGATGACACTGGGTTATTGGCCGACCTGATGGGATAGACCCCCAACCGAACTGGGCAGGGTCCAACAAGGCCTAATGGTCCTGACCCACTAGCAAGGCCCAGACAATGCCATCCCAGACTTGAACCTTGCATACCTAGAACCAAACTAGTTTTGGACTATTCTATTGAACTAAACCGAGGCATGTAGGGCCCCCAGGCCGGGTTGGTCAGGTCGGACTAGGCCAAGACTTCACTAGACTTGATTTACTAAATGGACAATAACATTAAATTGGGCATCCAATTGACAAGCAGTTTGTGGAGTTGGAACCCAATCGATGACAAAAACATTTTTGCATACTCTAAGGATGTTTTCATGGAAGTGGAAATGTGTTGAATTTTTTGAGGAGCGGTTCTCCCAGAGTCAAGAACACTGCATGTGGAAACCCTATAGTTGGATGAGCCCTGAAGACCGGTGGCATACGACCCTATGTGGATCACCTATAATGGCCCAATGGTAAGAGGATCTGCATGACTCGATAGGGCCATGGCGGGGAGGATCTCGGTGTGACCTGGAAGACCCACGATACTCGATTGGAGAGGTATCTCAGTATGGCCAAGGTTGAAGGTGGCTATGTGTGACCTAGCATGCCCATGGTGGGGAGTGGATCTATGTGACTCAGTATACACATGATATAGATTAAGGATCAGTACCACCGTTGTCCATTGTTAGTGGGAAGAAACTTTGTGCGACACTTATGGCCCCCTATACTCATTGAGGAGGAGTTCTCAATAATCCCAAGGTGTTCGATGAGATGACTGATGGTCCAAATTTCCTACTATAAATTATTCCTGGTGTGATATTTCTTGGTTCGTGATCATTCGTCGTGAACATACTTCTTGTATTTATTGTGTATTTCATAGTGGTTATTCCTTTTTTTGGTCCCTTCTGGGTATTTTGTCACTCACCCCTTTACAGGATTCATCTACATGTGGTGTGTCTCGTGTAGATGACTGTCAACATGGTGGAAGAATTGGTGGTTAAGGACCATGTGGTTACTAGTGAGATCAGGCAGGCAAGGCATGCTTCTATGGCATCGAACTGCAAATCTATAGTTACACATATTGGGGGTATTAGAGTATGAGTTTCTGAGTTTCCTTGTACCTTATTATTTTTAGTTTATCTTTTCTTGGGAATGAATTATAACCCATTTTCCCTATAGTTTTTAATTTTACATAGTGGTTTTTTAGTGGAATTCATATTTACCTTTCTTGTTTTGAGATGTGGTTGGGTGTGCATGTGTAAAAGTACTTAGGAAAATTCCTCCCAGTTGTAGGTTGACGCCTTTGGTACTAGTCACCACCCCCTTTCCATTGGGAGGCAGGCTTGGTGGATGTCACATCATGGGCTCTGGGGGATGGGTCGTGAGAAAGTGTTATCAGAGGTGGTCAGTTCTACCCCAAAGACTGGGAGTCTGTTGTTTTGATTTTACGAAGTGGGGTTAAATGTTTTGAGTTTGACTTACAGATTTGGGGAGTCCAGTGTTGGTGTAGTATCTGAAAAATCCATACACCAGGACCTTAAATTTTACTTTTCATCACTATACATAAAAACCCAGGTTTCATGCATCATATATGAATTGAGAATTTCCTTTTCATTATCTTGAACAAAAGAGTCGTCTCACCATGTATAATCTATAGACTGTGGCCTATCGGGATCCATTTCATTATGCCTCCACACGGATAACCATCCAGGATTCTATAACATTTTTGGGAAGATAGTGTTCCATGAAATGAGGAATTGGTCTAGGGAACCATACTAGAGATGGCTCTGGTGGGTGGTGCACCATCATTTCCACCACCCACTAATCAGCATTTAATAATAGTGTTTTTGGTAGTGGATGCACATAGTCTCAACACCATTCATGAGTTACAGAGAGAGAGAGACCACCTGGGTTTAGGGGAGAGATAGATCCTCAGGTCTCTAAGGACTGGCTGGAAGTGGTGGCATGGGTCATCAGTTTATTGAGGATGCCACTCAACCAAATTTAAATCATAGTTTCTAGCCTTTTTCAAGGCTCGGTATAGAGAAGGCAGAGTCTAACGATTTAAACATGTGAGGGGGAGACACACTATTGGGATGATTTTCAGAGGATTTTTTTTTATGAATTCTTCCCCATGACCCTACGCTCGGTGAGCATGTAGTAGATTCTTTATCAACACAAGAGCATAATTTCATTGGTTGAGTACTCTACGAGGTTTAAATACCACTCTCGCTACTCAACTGACATGGTGAGGGACCCTTTCTTCATAGCCTAAAATTTTAAGCAGGGACTAAAATAGGATATCAGGGCATCCATGTTTTCTCTCGTCATCCCCAATTAGGATGGGATTCTATAGAGATCCCTTATTTTATAGTGATTCCTAGAAAAACCAGAACTGATAGCCGGAGCCACCAACAGACATCAGGCGGCGAAGTCTTTAGTAGTGAGCAACGGAAAGCAGACACGAGGACCCAAGCGGGCTAGATCATTCAGGGCATGACCCCAGGACTTGGGGTCAGTAGTGAGGAGCTCCAATCGTAGAGGGAGTCGGCAGGGAACCCGGTTGTGCTTTACATGTGGCGGGAAGGGACACATGGCAAGTGACTTCCTAACCCACCACACAAGTGATCAGCAGATGGTTGAGGGTGTAACGACCCGAAATTTTGAATAAATCTTGTTTCCTAAATTTGTGTGTTCTTTTATTTTTTATACTCAACAAAAATGTTTCAATTGATAACATGAGTATAATTAAAATGAGACCGTTGGGTTTTGACTTTTACCTGACCATTGGTCAATATGACCACCAGAAACTAAACATTTTCATTATTATCTCTAAATACATGTAATCTTGGTTAATTAATATAGAAAGAAGATTATATGGCCTCACCCAGTAGTCTTGGACCGATCGAAGCCCGTATAATACAACTTTGGAAGGAGGTAGAACCACTGGGCTTTACTCTAGGCCAAACCCAAGCTGAACATCATCGTGTGAAGCTAGAACGGAATCGCCTTCGTGAGAAGTTCAAACTGATAGAAATTACTACTCGTGCGATGTTGGCCGAGCCTCCCTCGGATTCTCTCACCTTAGCACACCTTACACATAGGTCATATGCAGGTGTGATAAGGGGCTATGTAAGGAGACAGTAACTGCCTTGTGTAATCCATTGTTTTAAATAAAAATTTTGATTTATTCTTATGATGAAGTTTATGAATTTTCAAATGACCAGATAAATATAGTATGCTTATTTTTGGTGAATTTTAGAAAAAATATATTTTAAAAAATGTTTATTTAAACCGTAAATAATTAAAATTGTGTAATGATTTTCAAAAAATGGTCTTCTACAATTATGTTCAGTACGAAATTTAGAGTCTAATAAGTTCAACTAAATTTTTGATGAATAGTAAATTATGAATATTTATTTTATGCTTAGGATTAGTAATGTGGCCAAATAGATTAGTAATCTCACTTAAAGAATGTATTAATATAATCTAGGCACCTTGATTAAGTAACGTGATTCAATAAAATGGTTAAATAAAAGTTTCATATATTATTATTCAAGTATTAGTTTTCTCAGGTGAATAGTGTTGTTTAATTAAAAATTAAATTAGAAATATTTAGAAAATTATTTTTAAAAAATGGATTTCCTTTTTGAGCTCAGAGCGTCGATATTATGTTAAGGTAATTTTGGGGTATTTTTCTAAAAAAATGAATTTTCAGTGAATAGTGAATTTATTTAAAAAATAAATTAAAAATATTTAGGTAATTATTTTTATAAAATTGATTACATTTTTGAAATCAGAGCATTGATATTTGGTTAAGGTGATATTTTGGGATTTTTTTGAGAAAGTTGAATTTTTGATGAATAGTGAAAATACAGTTTTTAAGTTATGATTGTTTAATGACATCATTAAATGTTGTATTAAGTATGTAATCAATATGGTAGACTTATGAATTTTAACATAAATTATGAGGTGTCCCCAGTGGCCCATACCATGGGAAAATACCATGGGCAATCCCATGGTTTTTCCAAAGCCACCGATGAGGTGTCCCTTGGCCATTAATGCCTTGTCCCCTACTTTCCTTATAAATACCAAGAAATCCTCTCATAGATTCGACTCCCAACTCTCCCCCAACAAAGCTCTGGTCTCATTACCTCCCAAGGAGTCCTCCCAAGGTTCCCCCAAGCCCTCACGGTCCCAACCATTGAGTTTTAAGAGTTGTGTTTTAATGTAAGGGATCTGACCCCTCTCTTTCTTTTCAAGTGATCTCTTTTATGTCATTTCATTTATACTCCCTGTTATTATGTTATAGGAGTTTCTTTTATATTCATTATACTATCATTTTAATGTTCATATGATGATATACCCCCTCTTACTCTCATAATTTAGTTTGATGAATTTTTAAGTGGCGTCGTTAGGCTGCCGATTTTTTAAGGGATTCTTTCACACTTCTCATTTTCAAGTTCTATTTTCATGTCAAGTATTTCAAGTTCCTTTTTATTATGTTGGGGTATCATCTCTATATTTATCATACTTATCTTGTATGTTCATATGATTAGACACCCTATTTGATCTCTTCAATTCATTTTTTGATGTTTAAGTGACGTCGTTAGGCTACCAAATTTTTAAGGGATTCTTTCACCCTTCTCATTTGCAAGTTCTATTTTCATGTCAAGTATTTCAAGTTCCTTTTTATTATTTTGGGTTATGATCTCTATATATATCATACAGATCTTGTATGTTCATATTATAAGAGACCCTATTTTATCTCGTTATTTCGTTTTTTATGTTTAAGTGACGTCGTTAGGCTGCCGAATTTTTAAGGGATTCTTTCACCCTTCTCATTTTTCAAGTTCTATTTTCTTGTCAAGTCTTTCAAGTTAAATTATGTTTGGGTATGATCTATATATCTATCATACTGATATTTTATGTTCATATGATGAGAGACCCTATTTTATCTCATCAATTCATTTTTTTGAAGTTTAAGTGACGTTGTTAGGCTGCCGAATTTTCATAAGAGAAATCTTACTTTTTTTGTCTTCTGTCAATGTTATTCATCTCAAATGGTATGTTCTTCAAATTTCGTTACCATGTTCATATATCCTTCATATTCTGTCCCTATATTGTTTTATGGGTCATTTATGAATGTTTTACCCATGTCCCTTCTCTTTTCAATGTTTTCTAAAATCCCGAAACATAGTTGTTATGCTGCAGAATTTCCGCCTCAAAATGTCTCTCTCTTTTTCTAAAGTTATTTTATTTTTTTATGTGAATAATAAAAGCTCTCTCTTATATATGGGTATTCACATATATACCAAAATGTCCTATTTTAAATTATGGGATTTAAATACATGAGACCCACCTTTCTTTTCTGTGGGTTTTAAAGTGACACAAAGATCATGTCTTTAAAGTAGTTTTTAAAATATTATGATTATGAAATGAAACCCATTTCATTTATGCTATATATGTTATTTATGAAATGATTTATGATGATGTATTTGGATTGCATGATAATAAATTTAAATTTAAGGGGGCACCCTGATAGCACTCCAATGCATTGGGTAACGACTTAATCTCTAGAGATAACCATTCAGACTGATACCTTGGTGAATAACCGTGGTAATTTTTATTGACACATTGGGGATGGACCTAGGTGAAACAGAAATGATTGTCTTTGTTACATGTTGTAGTCACATCTTCATTTTATGAAAAATGTTATTTTTATTATGATATGACTCGTGATTTCTTTCTCATTCCTTAAAGTTCATTTTCGTGACATTGTTGATGTATCCCAAGTTCACATGTTAAATGTTTCCCCTTGTTTCCATTACTGGGCCTTCTGCTCACCCTTTCTTTTGATGTATGTCCCCAGGTTATGAGATACAATAATGAACCTACGATGAACATGAGTAGAAGCCTTTCAAGTGTTTAAGAAGAATGTTTTATGTTTTCAAGTTTTATGTTCCAGGTTTCCAAGACACTAAACCATAAAGATCCTCGGTCTTGTAAAATGTAATGAATGTTTATGTGATAAAAAGGTGGGATGCTATAGAGGGACTGTCGAGGCAGAGATAGTGTTTCGAGCAAGGAGGTATACATGGTTTCGAACAAGGAAAAGGTTCATTAGGAGAAGCATGTGATGGGTAAAGAATTATGGTACTACCTCCACCATCCGTAGGTGGTCTACCACGCCCTTTGGGAGCCGGTGGATAGGGGCGAGCTCAGCTTCAGGCAATGGATACCAACGACCACGATGCACCTGAGATGAATAGTTTTATGATCTATGTCTTCTAAATCATTTTTTAGTTATTATAAACATAGGTTCAAGTAACTATTTCCTTTCCACACACCTCATTCGGAGCTCGAAGATCTTGATTGGGCCATTTTCTTGATCCATAGGGGTAGAGACTCCTACGGGAGTGAATTCGACAATTACATACTAGAACTGGAAGTTTGTGCTTACACTATGAGGAAAGAGCATCGACTGGGATCTCCTAGTAGCAACGTCATGGCCTTACAATGTCAGCTCGGGTATGGAATGGTTTTCTACATTCCATGTTTACATGAATGGTATTTGGGGAAAAGTCTAGTGAGTCCTCCAGGATGGGACCAAGACTTCCTTCTTTAGAAAAAAGGAAAATTTTGTAGCACAGGTTGAACATTCTCAGAGGATGGTGCATCCAATAACTTCCCAACTGGCCAGAACCACCCTCAGTGTGATGGAAAAGAGGATTACAATAATTCATATAGTGATGGATTAGTGTGAGGATTTCATTCCTGGAAATTTTTAGAGACTACTTTCTTGTCAGGAGGTAGACATCGGCATCGACCTATACCCCACACTGATATACACAACATCATATCGGATGGCTCCTCTTGAGATTTGTGAATTGAGCATACAGTTAGGGTAATTGTAGGAGATGGGCATCATGAGGTCCCGTGTTTCCCCATGGGGAACCCTAGTATTTTTTTTCAGGGAATATGGGAGTTTGATGTTGTGTGTGGACTTCTGGTGCCAAAACTAGTTAACACTAATGAAAAATTATTTACTAATAACGATTGATAACCTTTTAACCCATCTAAAGGGATAGAGGTGCTTCTATTAGATTGACTGCATATTAGGCTATCAACATCTTCAGGTATGGGTAGAGGATGTAACGATGACAACCCTTATATTTTGGTATGTACACTATGTGTTTTTGGTGTTTCACTTCAACATAAACAATTCCCCAGTAGTGTTCATGGGAGTCTTGAAAAGGATATTCCAACCTACCCTCGATAGTTTCATGGTGGTCGTCATTAATGATATCTTGGTATACTCAACATTAGAGTAATAACACACTAAAAACCTATGGATAGTCTTATATACACTCCTAGAGAACCATCTTTTTGGTAATCTCTTGATGTTCTATTTCTAGATTCCGGAGGACCAATTTCTAGGAAACGTCATCTCTAAGGATATAGTTGTAGTGGATCCATGGAAGATAGAGGTAGTTCGTTCATAGGAGCCTCCTAGAAGTGTGAATGAGGATCAAAGATTCTTAGGGTTGGATGGATATAAACGGAGGTTCGTGCTGGGCTTTTATAGAGTCGAATCACCCTAATAATCTTTGAAAAACAATAGAAAAACCTTCATGTGGATGGACAAGTTTCAGTAGAGTTTTTAAGAGCTAGTTCAGAGACATACGAATGCCTCCAAATTGAGACTACCAGAAGAGGGAATTGAGAATATAGTATTCAAATATGAATTAGGGACCGTACTTGGTTGTTTCCTAATGTAGGAGCGAGTTGTGATCACCTACAGATCACGGTAGTTGAGGCGTCATGAGCAGAACTAGGTGACCCATGACCTAGTGTTACCAGTAGTGGTCTTTTCCTTTACGATGTAGATGCCCTACTTAATGGGTGAATATTTTACCATCTACTCATACCACAATATTTTTAGGTATATCTTCTCACATATGGACTAGAACTTGAGATAGTAGGGATGGGTGGAGTTCTTCCAGGACTACGACCTTCAGATAGACTATACTTTTTGGAAGTGGAACATGGTGGCAGATGCGCTCAATAGGATTTCAAGTCTATAGATACTGAGAGAAGTGGTAGAGTAGTTAGGCATGATGCAAATATCCTTCTTGTATGGTGATGGAGAAGCTTACCTTCGGTCAATGACTGCCACTCTCCTACTCTTACAACGTGTTAGGGTGGCAGAATTTGTGGATGTTGACTGTGAGCCCTGACGTGTTATGTTATCCTTTAGACATGCTTTTAATGGATTTTTAGTAGGTGGTAAGAATACCATCCTTTTCTTAGGTTGCATTGTAGTACTAGTGACGTTGTGGGAGGAGGTGTTGAGGGAGTTCCATACATACCTTTTGATGTTATATCATGGTGTGGAGAATATATACCAGGACCTCCGTTGTGAGTACTCGTGGCCAAGGATGAAGAAATATATGGAAGAAATTATTTCACAATGTCCCAATTTTTAGAAATTGAATTCTGAGAATCAGGTTCGAATAGGCTTGGCCCAACCAATTGATGTACTAGAGTGAAAATTGGATGGTGACAGACATTGTCAGGGGGTTACCACACATGTACAAAGGAAATGATTCTATCTAGGTGATAGTTGACAGACTAACCATGTTGGCTCACTTCCTACCCATCTGAGAGTAGGCATCAGTTGAGGGATTGGGAAGCCTATATGTATAGTACATAGTGTAGATTTACGGTCTTTATTTGATTATTGACATAGACTATGAAGAAAGATTTACATCCATGTTATGGAAGGAATTGTAGGAGGTTATCAGGACATAGATGCACTTCAGAGCTACCTTTCACCCTCCGACAGATGGTTAGATAGAGTGGACAATGAATACCTTGGATTACATGATTCTTACAAGTGTACTTGATTTTGGTCGTTGTAGTGAGGACCACCTACCACTTGTGGAGTTTCCATATAACAACAACTATCACTCCACAATAGGAATAGTTCTATTTTAGGCCTTGTATGGGTGGCCTTGTCGATCATCACTATACTGGATAGACCCAGGGGAGTCAACACTCATGTGTTAGTAGTTGATATGGGCTACACCTATGAATGTGCCGATCATCCAGGAGTGGATGAAGAAGACACCGATTAGGAAAAAATATTATATGATAGGAGATAGAGTCCCTTGGTGTTTGAGGAGGGAGACCATGTGTCCCTATTGGTCTCAACCCGATAGTGATTGCAGAGATTTGGTTCGGATGGCATGTTATTTTTGAGGATTTTCTAACCTATTCAAATTTTGAGAAGAGTCAGTGAGGTGGTGTTCCACTTAGCTCTTCCCAAACAGATATGTTGGTTTCATGATGTTTTTCACGTGTTGTGGCTAAGGATGTACATGCATGTTCCATCGCACTTCATAGAATAGGGAATGTTGGAAGTTGATGATGGGGAGACGTTTTGGAGTTTCCAGTGGTGATAGAGGATTGGTAGAAGCAGGTCCATTGCAGATGGTCAATCCCTCTCTTGGATTTTAGTGGAAGTACAAGAATATCTTGGAAGGAACATGGGAGTGGGAGGCTCAGATTTGGGCTCAGTACCCCCCATTTGTTTTTAGGCAGGTTTTGGAATATGAGGACATGATTCCCAAATAGGGGGAGTAATGTTATGCCACATAATTTCTATGTAATTTTTTAAAATTATATAAAATTATTCTGAGACCACACGCTCTAATGGTATATCATTTTGAGACTCGGTGAGCCCGAAATAGAATTTTGACCTTTTATAGTTAATTTAAATAAATGTGTGAGTGGTTTTTTTTGACTTCTAAACTTGTTCTTAGATCAAAAATACAATGGAACCATTGATCTAAGAATATAGGGATTCACCTAGAATGGACATAACATTGAACAGCAAGGTTTGACTGGAAAAGATTGTTTTTAGACTTTTTGAAAAAAAATTAAAACAACATTAAAAAGTTATTTTCTTTTATTTTATCACCATTGAGTAGTTCCACCCAAGTACTGTGGTGTGATGATGAGGTGACGATGAGACACATTAATGAGAGTCTTCAACGTAAGTGAAATAGATATTTTGTTTAATAATGATACAATATAACGACGTGGTGACACAGCTTAACAGAAGAACTGTGATGCTTTCCCTATTAATGAGATAACATATTGGGGACTCAAAATGAGGAATTCCATTGATGAAACTACACTAAAAATCCTCTCAAACTACTAATGAAGTATACCATTGAATCGCTAGGGATGTCAACGCACCTCAAAGAATGGGATTGGGGGGCAACAAATACTGATGGCTTCGAACAAATCATGAACCCCCGCAGACGGACCACAACAATGACGAACCCCATTTAGGTAGGGTTTTTTTGGCTTCATGATTTCCCATCCATTATTCTAAAATGATGAATATGGTTTAACCCATTAAATGGTGGATTTGAAAATCCCTATTTCTATCAGGGGTGATTTTCATAAATATTCAATAAAAAAATTAATTATTTGTTGACAGAACCTCACTACCAGAACTCCCCATGTTAAAACATATAATGCATATGGCACCGACCAACATCAACAACGCTCAAGCCCCTCTACCTTGTGCATTTTGGGTTTTCTTCAACGCGACATCATCAAAGTGGTGGCATGGAGTATTTGAGATCATCACGGGGAAGATGGAATAACCCGGAGGTTGTAGGCCCAAGCGGCATGAAGAACGGACCACCGGAATGGACCTGGTGGTCTACAAAATAACCTGCTAGAATTGGCTATGGGTGGGGAGTGGCATGCCGAGAGAATCACAATTGTCAAATCTGGCTGCGGTGGTGTGGCAGGAGCCTCCGACCTCTATGCTAGCGGCAGGCATTGGGCGGGCATGGCCACCAGACCGCTTCAGAGGTACTACGGATGTCGCATGACGTCAGGTGGCACATGTCAAGTCCATGGTCTGCAAACTACCATGAGGGAGCTGTCACCATGAGGTAGGGTGAGCGGACACAGCTTCCAGCCATCTCTTTGCTAGGTAAGAACAGGTCTACCTTTAGTAGACCAGGCAGGGTTCAAGACACACCATTGGGTAACACCCTCCCCATCAGGTTGTACCAGGTGAGACCGGGTCGTTGGGCGACCCTGGAGGCTGGACCCCTAGCCAAGCCAAGCTGGGTCCAGCGAGACCCAATGGGTTTAACCCACTGACCAGGCCGGACATGGTGGAGACGGGTCAGTTTCACAATATCGGGGAATGTGGGGCCCATATATGTGTTTGTTTGGGTTGTCCAACCGGGTCGGAATGGGCCTAGACACTATGAAACCATATTTAACAAAACGCTAATAACATTATAATAGAGCATCTAATTGATGAGTTGTTTGTGGAATTGGAAGTGTCGCAACAAGGAGGATATTTTGGAAAACTATAAGGTGGTTTTCATTGAAGCTTAAATGCGAATACTCCCTTTCAGAAGAGTTCTCCCATAATCAATCCCACTACATGCGGAAACCCTATAGTTGGGTGAGACCTGAAGACTAGTGAGAAGTGACCCTATGTTTATAAACTATGATATCTATGTGGTAAGTGTATCTATGTGACCTTGAAGGTCCATGGTTGGGAGTGGCCTTATGTAACCCAACAGAACCACATTACTCAACATGAAAAGTAACTCTTTATGGCCAAGGTGGGAAGCGGCTCAGTGTGACCTCGCATGCCCATAGTGGGGAGAGGCTATGTGTTACCCATTATACACAGGGTACTCATTAGATATGATTACCACAGTTGTCCAAGGTTAATGGGATGTGGCTCTGTGTGACCTGACTAACCCATTATTACCATTGAGGAGAAGTTCTCCAGCAACCCAATGTGTTCAATGACATGACTAATGGTCATAAATTCCACCTCTAGATTATATCCGGTGTGATATGTCTGTCTTCATGATCATGCTTCATGATCAAACATCACTTTTTTCTTCTGGATTGATTTTTGGTATTTTCTTGTAGGTTTGGGTTCCGTGCACAGTATTTTTTTACTCATCCTCGCACTGGTTTCATTCGTACATGTTGTGTCTGGTGTAGACAATAGATGACATAGCCGAGAACATGGTGTCCCTAGATCATGTAGTTCCAAGTGAGATCTAGAAAGTGGGACATGGTTATAATTATTCAAGCATCTACTCTACAATTACCCATCATGTGGGGTTTTCATTAAAAGAATTTCATATTTTCCTTGTACTTTCCTATTTTTAGTTCATCATTTGATGGGATTGTATTCTGGCCCATTTGACCTAGAGTTTTTTCTTTTACTCATTGTTTGTTTATGGGAATGCATGTTTAATATTATAGTTTAGAGTTGTGGTTGTGTGTGTGTGCATATAAGTACTCAGGAAAATGCCTCTCACATGAAGGTTGATGCCTTTGGCGCTGGTCACCAACCCCAAGACATCAAGAGATGAGCTTGGGGGATGTCACAACATGGGCCCTGAGAGACTAGTCGTGAAATTATTCCATAAACAAGATCAGGATCTAGAGTTTTGGAATTGCATAATTGTTTGATGATTGTGTCAAACTCTTCAACAAGGTACCCTGACTTGATTTTCTTCTCTCCGCGTCTATCGGAGAATGATGTTCAAAAGTCGAAATTTTCTAAATTATACATTTTCCAAAGCAAACATTTCATGTATAGAATATTTCTTTGATGAATTTTTTTGTAGATCTTCATAATTTGATGAAGATAAATAAGTTAATTCAAGATAAAATAGATGCGTTCCTTCTTCAATCATCTGGTGGAAAAATTAGTTCATTCATCAATGAAATCCTAGTTTCTTATGTTGATTCAATAAGGTTACCTTATGAATTTTCCATTCCTTCATGTTTGGGGAGATTGGTGAGTCAATATGGATTCCTAATGTCTTTTTAATTCTTTCTTGTTTTGAAAATCACAAACACCTAATGTTAAGAAAAATTTCATTTTACCCTATGTTTTACTTTCATAAGGAAAATTTTCCTTACCCAAGGAAATTTATCATTACCATGTTTCCCAGTGTTCATTTTTTCAAAGTATAAAATTATGTTTTGTATCCCAAACCTCAGAATAATATAATACTTAGATATAGAGAAACCAATTTTTAGGATACGAAGTCAGGTTCCGAACTCTCTAAATTCAGACTTTGAACTCTTCTGAGCTCTAACTCCGAGTTTTTTGAATTCTGTCTCTCAACTCTTATGAGTTCTGACACTGTGTTATCTGAATTTAGACTCTACTCTTCTATGTTCAGATGCCAAATTATTATGAATTCAGATTCCGAACATTCTATGTCCAGGTTCCGAATTCTTGTAAATTAAGATTCTGAGTTTCCTTTAAAATTAAACTCTATAATTCTATAGAATTCAGCTTCCGAATTACCTAGAAAACCGAATCCAAAAATCCTTGTAATATAGACTTTGAATAGTTTTTTATTAGACTCTGAACATTTTTTCCCTTACACTCCGAAAAATACTTTTGGTTATGTAATCATATTCTTGATTACACATGTCTTTCTTATAAAACGATGTCATGCATTTAGTTACTAAATAACCGTTGTTTGAGTAACACGTGTATAGGTCCCTCAGAAATTTAAGGAAAAATATAACCATTGGAGGAGGGAGCTGACTGTTGAGAATGTGACAATAAATAGGATCTCATTTGAAAGAGCCCAGTACTTTTGACAACAATTTGTTAAATCTAGAGATTACATGTTACTGAATTGATTTTTAGAGAGATAGACTATCATACTTTGTGTGTATTGAACACCTTGTCAAGATTTTCATCGTGCGACTCCGAATGTTGCAGAGTATAATCGAGGGCTTCTGGGGATAGGAATACAGAGGTCCCAGTTACCATAAAGCTCGAGGACTTCTTTGCTGAGAAAGACAGAGGTTTCGACTACCATGAAGTTGAGGGCTTGCGGAAATATCAAGACATACTCTGATCTTCGTATCGAGGGAATACCTTGTTGTGGGTAAGATAGACTTTTCTGAAAGTATAAATCAAGGGGCCTTTATCCAAGGTTGTTGGATACCCTTCTCTTTGGTTTAAAATATTTACTACTTGTTACTTGTTTGATTCAAGTTTTCTGCTATATTTTGATTTTTTAGGAATGTATAACTATCTTATACTTCCTTATACTTGTACACTATGATTTAGTATGATTTTATACGCTTTAAGATAGATTCTTAATCTTTGTAAACTTTTGTTAAGTTTCATTTCCTGATTAATTTTTATTGAATTACATTTTTGGAATTGCATTTCCAGAAACAAGCAAGTTTGTAGTACTAGAGGTTTTGTTAATATAAATTGTTTAACCTTGTTAAACAATAGAAAGGTTTCTGGCCAATATTAAAGGTTCCTAAATAATTTTTAAAGTGTATAGTTGACCCTCCCCCCTCTTTTGTAATGAGCATCATTAGATACTACAATTAGTATCTTCATTCATTATTTAGATCCTACCATTGGTATCAGTGGTCAGTTACCTCATACCCTAAACCAATCCTATAATTGTTTTCAGTGGTGGTAACCTCATACCCTAAACCAATACTACAATTGGTATCAGAGCAGGTCTCTAAAATACTTATATTCACATATAAGTTTTCCTTGCTCAAGTTTTTCATTTTTCTATATTTTCCATGTTGAGGAATATTTTTCTTGTTAACAAACTTGTATTACTAACATGTTTGTGTGGAACAATTTTATTTAAGATGACAGGAATCAATGTTGGTAATATTGAAAACATAAATCCAACTAGACCACCTATTTTTTATGGAAATGATTATGAATATCATAGAGATTCCATGAAGACATTCATTATCAATATTGGAGTTGACAATTTGGTCATGCTTACTGGTGGATAAAAAATCCCTAACAAAGAAGATAGTACTTTCACCAACCATGAAAAGTATGAATATCGACTGAATTATAAGGTGGAAAATGCATTGCTTTGTTCTATGACTAGAAATATATATACCCAAATTTCATCTTGTGAAGCATCAAATTGTATGTGGAAGAAGCTTGAAGTAACACCGATTGGATCTTCCAAAGTCATTTAAAGTTGAAAAGGGATGCTTAGAGCTGAGTATCATGGTTTTTTATTTCCTTATGGAGAACCCATATGTAAAGTGAAACAATAATTTATTACTATCATCAATAGTTTGCAATCTATGGGTGAGAAAGGATAATATGATGAAGCTCTTGGGGACAAAATCATATAAATCATTCCCAAGGAGTGGGAATGCAAGAGAATAGCTATAGATGAGAGTATAATGGTTACTCAGATATCTATTTATGATCTTTTTGGAACTCTTCTTCAAAATGAGACTAGAATGATGAGAGATAGTGATAATGTTAAGAAGAAGAATGGGAATGGCAGTGTTGATTTTACTACAACATCAAATCATATGAAATCCAAGACTCCTGAGAGAGTTACTATATCAAAGTCTAAGATGGTTGTTATACAATCAGAATATAGTGGAAGTGAATCTTCAGAAAATGAGTTAGAAAATCTTGCTCGAAGGATGAACAAGATTGTTGGATAGAATAAATTTCAATCCAGATACAAGATGAAAGAATGGAAAGATAAGAATGATTTAGAAGTCACATGGTATTAATGCCAAATAGCTGGACACATTAGACCTGATTGTTCTATGCTTAAAATAAAGGATAGAAAATTGAGTCATTCTGAAAGAAATGGAAAGTTGTACTACAATGAAAAAGCTAATAATGTCTTGAGAGCTAATGACACCTGGAGTGCTAGTGGTGGAGACTTTTCTGAATAATCATCAGAGTACGATTCTTCTGGATAGAAGAATCTTGGTCTAATAGCCAGACAACCTATAGAAAATCATTACTTAATGGCTAAGGTACACAATGTTGAATTTATGACCAATGTATCATTAAATGCTAATTTTAGTGCTAGTAAATATTATGAATCTTTGGATGAAGATTCTTCATCTTATAAGGATAATACATTACCTACCTATGAAGAACTTTCTATGTTTGCTACGATCCTTGAGAATGAGAATTTAAAACTCAACAAAAATCCTGATATGGAAAATTCTAGGATTTCGGTACATACTAAGGAAATATCAAATCTTTTAAATGATCGTGATATTAAAATTTTTTATTTCGAAAGTATTTCAAATAACCTTGAGGAAATAAATTCTGGGAAGGGTAAACTATCTAAGGATCTAGAAAAAGAAATTTCTAAGAGAGTTTTTGTTGAGCCAAACTCTTTCTCAAAAACAATTGTATTGGAAGATAAGAACATAGTTATCAAACTAAAGTTCCAAATATTTTCCTTAAAGAAGTGTTTTTCAAACATTACCATAGTTAAAGAAAATTTTGATAAGATGTATTCTCAAATCTGACTTTTAAGGAATAAATTTGGAATTGGTTATACTAGTTATAAATCAATTTTTAGTAACAATTTTTTTGTTATTCAAAGTGATCATTCTTGCACTAAGTGTCAGTGTGGTGGGATTTTGGAAAAAAATTGTTTCTTAAACAAAACCTAGTCTTTAGGTTTTCACAAAGACTATTTTTTCTACGAAAATGTGGGTACCTAAAATTTTACTTTCTGAAATTTCTAGATCCAAGATTGTTTGGATTCTGAAAGTCTAACATTCTTATTTTCACGAAAATAAGTAATGTACCAACAGCAATATGTTGTACATGGATAGTAGATGTTCCCATCATATGACTGGTAACATAAACATCTTTGAAAAGATTAACAACATGAATGGAGTAAAATTAACTTCCAGAGATAATGCTAAGGGAGAAATTATTGGTATAGGTAACATTGTTCTTCTTAGAAAAAAATTGACTTCAAATGTTTTATTTGAAAACGGGATATGATTCTTCAATTTATCAGAACACAAGATCAACTAGCTGATATTTTCACAAAATCTTTACACCCTGTAAGATTTGAATACATTAAATAGAAGTCAGAAATTATAACCATAAAGTAATTTTCCATATTAACTTTCTGTTGAAACCAATCTCCTTGTAGTAATATACTCTTTTTAATAGAAGGAGTACATTTTCTTGTTATTTAGATCAAAATATTTTTTAATGAAAAATTTCATAGTGAGAATTTTCAAATCTTTTGTAATGAAAATTTTCGTAGTCATATTTTTCAAATCATTCATAACGAAAATCTTCGTAGTCAGATGTTTCAAATTTTTTGTAATGAAAATTTTCATAGTCATATTTTTCAAATCTTTCGTAATTAAAATTTTCATTGTCTTATTTTTCACATCTTTCAAAATGAAAATTTTCATAGTAAGATTTTTCAAATCATTCGAAATGCAAATTTTTGTAGTCCGATTTTTAAAATCGTTCATAATGGAATTTTTTGAAGTCTAAAATTTTTTCGTAGTATAAATTTTTTTAAAAGTATTAAAATTTTCATAATGAATATTTTCTTACTTAAAATTATCATAGTGGAGATTTTTGTTTTTAAACATTTTCATAATCAAAATTTTCGGAATCTAATGTTCTTCAAGAAATTTATTTCCCCTCACTATGAATATTCTTCCTAGAAATCTGAAAGGTATGTTTTCTTTTGTGAGTTTTCATAATAATCATTTACTTGATGGTAGTTTCTTTTGTTTTTAAATTTTTCATATTCTATATTACATAAATCTGAATGTTTTTTTTAAAAAAAACTCAAAATATCAGATTATTCCAATTTTACAATGTGGCTATCATATCAACCATCAGATGTAATTAGATGGATATTCATCCAGTGGATTGTGTTTGGAAGATAAACTGTCGCATCAAATTCTTATTTAAAGGACCCCCCATGGTTGTCTTAAATCGAATCTCAAGCTCTCGTGTGCTGAAGTTCTACCCTTCTACATAATCTCATTCCATATTTTGTAGGGTTTTTCATTTTTGAATGTCTATTGAAGAATCTTCTCAGAAATACATGTCTACTATAAAGTGATTCTCAGAGTGGCAGGTATATAGAGAAAGTTTGGTGCATCCTAACATCTGTGATAAGTATGATTCGATCATCTCGAAGAACATTAAGCTCAATGGATGGGGTATTATTTTTGTATCAAATCCAGGAGCTCATGATTTAGTATATCCAAGTTTTCTAGTTGAATTTTATTAATCAGTCAGTTTCTTCATGGAAGAAGGCTGAGAAAATTTTTCATTCAAGAGCTATGGAAAGACTTATGATCGTTCATATACTAAGTCATTAGTTTCGTTGGTATTCCATATGAAGATGAAGTTGAGTTCTATTCTCATAATTTTCCAGATATAAAAGGATGTTTTTTTAAGGAGAAGCCTATGGCATGACTTGGACTCTCTGATGTAAAGACTTCGAAGATAACTCACTTGTCTACAAATCATCATATTATCAAATTATGGGTTCAAGGATTCATCATTCCATGAAAAGGGGACAATGATACATTGAAGAAGACTTACATGTATATCATGGTTTTCTTGGTGAACCAAATGGAGATCAATCTGGTTGAGAATATTCTCATTACAATTGGAAATATTATGAATGGAAACTTGATGGCTCAGAAAATCATGTATTCATCCATTCTCTCCAAGTTAATTATTCGGTTCTTAGAATGTTTTAAAATTCCATGATGCTCAAATCCGATTAATTTAAAAGTCATGCTAGTCAGTGATGATACCAAAAAAAGGATGAAAATTGGTTTTTCTATAGAGTCCAGAGAATTTTATGACTTACCAGAGGAAGAAGCTGATGCTATTCCGAGAAAACAATAAGTTGATGAACCGTCCAAAAGGGGAGGAAGGAAGAGGATGTTGAAGGAAGTAGTAGTGGAAGATTAAGTTTCTAAGCCCAGGGAAATCCAATTCGCTCCTTCAAAACCTAAGAATAAAAAAAATATCTGGATGAGGTAATTGCTATGTGGAGGAAAGATAAATAGAACAGGAAAAAAGGGGATCCAAGTTTTGGTTTGGATCCTGCTGAAGAAAAATTCTTAAAATAGAAGACAACTAATGAGTTTGAAAACGAAGCTAAAGAAAAGAAATTAAATAATAATATGATTGAATCAGATATTGTAAATTCCCTTTTAAGGGGTAATGAGAAAGTATCTAAAAATATTCTCGTACCAGAATCATTCCTAGTAGAAGCTTTACCTGAAACATCGGAGAAGAAGTTTGTGACTACGGAAAAAGTCAAAGAAAAAGAAGTTGGAGAAGAAGTAGAAAGTATTAGTGACACCACAGAGTTAATTAATCAAGTTGGTGATTTTCATTATAAAGAAAGCCCATCCATGATGCTCTCAATCCGAACTTCTGAAGCACAATCTTCAACGCTTGCTACACCTAGTAAAGATAACAAAGGAGAAGATGACAAGGTTGAAGAAGAAGTGAATAAGTTTCCTGAAGAAAAATGTTATAATCCTAATTTCATACACCCAGCGGATGTTGTGGAAAGAGCTCAGGAAAAAGATATAAATGAAGATAAAATTGTTCAGATGTCTGACAGTGAACATAAATCTCCAGATGAGGAATCCATTCCGAAAACAGATAAGGGTAAACATGTGGTTGTTGAAATACCTACTAAAGCTATTTCATAAGATAAGGAAGATGGTGGATCTTCGAAGAGGAAACATGCTGAGTTAGAAAAGGAACCCTCACCAAGCAATGATTCAGATTCAGTATCATCATCTCTTGGACATGATTTCATTGTTCACTCATTGAAGAAGCTTGTTGGGACCATTCGAATTTTTCCAAGCATTGACTCAATATGACAGATGCTTCAACATACCTTATACCAAAAATTGGATTTAGTATCCAGGGTGATGGATAAGTGTGTAAATCTAGATGTTGATTTCATGAATTTATTCATTAACTATGATGCCCACAAAAGGTCTTGTAAGAAAAAGGTTAGACTGTCAATGACGACAGTTGAAGATATGAGAGATCTTGATGAGTTCCAAGACAGTGTCAAGGAGGCATTTGACATTGAAGATGGTAAGATCAAGGATGTCACAAGCAGTTTTGAAGAAAAAATGACTCTGGAACAGAATTCTTAGAGTCAAGAAGTAAAGGATTTGAATGGGAAACTGTATTCAGTGGCTCAAAGATGGAAGAGAGAAATAGATCTTTGGATTGAGATTTAAGAAAAGATTCTCAGGTAGGAAAAAGTCTTGAATGCTTAGGAAGAGTCTTTGAAGGCTCATGATGATATAATCAAAGCTTTAGAGAAGAAATCTGAGGATCAATATCAGATTCTTAAGCGAACAGAGGAAGACCACAAAGAGCATAAGAAGATCAAAACAATAGTGAAGAAGCTGATGACTATGGAAAATAAAGGATGATCTTTTTTAAATACAATATTTTGTTGTATTTTCCTTGTTGTATAAATTTTTCCATTCATAATGAAATTTTGGTTTCTCATTTTTGTTTGGATGTTTTCTACTAATATTTTAGGTACCATATTTACCTTTCCATTACCTATATTTTATTTTGAAAATCACAAAGGGTTAGAAAGTAAAAAAGAATTCTAATTAAAGAAGAAATTTATCTAAGGGGTGTTCATCTAAGGGGGATTTCTTATCCAAGAAAATTTTTGTATGCAATTAAATTCTAAGTCTCATTCCAGAAATCTAGAATATGTTCCTTAGTGTTCCAAAGCCTAAGGGGGAGTTATTCGTATTAATCAATGCTCATGTGATAATGGAGATATGTTTTGCATTCAAAGTCTAAGAAAACATTTTCTAAGTCCTTATATTATTTTTTGATAGAATGTTTGTGCTTTCCAAAATGGGGGAGATTGTTGAGTCAATAAGGTTTCTTTATCACTTTTCCATTCCTTCTTATTTGGGGAGACTGTTGAGTCAATAAGGTTTCCTTATGAATTTTCCATTCCATCTTGTTTTGAAAATTACAATACCATATCTCGAGGAAAATTTCATTTTACCCTATTTTTTTCTTTCATAATTTAAATTTTCCTTCCACAAATAAATTTTTCATTACCATGTTTTTTATTGTTCATTTTGTCTAAGTATAAAATTTGGTTTCGTATCCCAAACCTCGAAATAATATAATACCTATAAGTAAAGCATTCTGTTTTTAGGATAAAAATTCAGTTTCCGAACTCTCTGAATTCAGACACCAAACTCTTCTGAGCTCTGACTCTATGTTATCTAAATTAAGACTCCAAACTCTTATAAGTTCTGAGTCCAAGTTCTCTAAATTCCAACTCCAACCTCTTCTGAGTTCATACTCTGAATTATTATGAATTCAAATTCTGAACTATCTATGTTCAGGATTCGATTTCTTCCGAATCCATATTCTGAATTTCCTGGAAATTTGAACTCTGAAATTCTATATAATTTAGGTTGTGAATTCCTTGGAAAAAAGAATCCGAATATCCTTGTATTATAGACTCCCAGTAGTTTTTTATTAAACCATAAACTTTTATTTTTCCAAACACTCCAAAAAATGTTTTTTGGTTATGTAATAATATTCTTTCTTACACATGTTTTGGTAATAAAATGATGTCATTCATTCAGTTACTAACTAACTGTTGTTTATGTGACATGAGTACATGTCCCTCTGAAATTCAAGAAAAAATATGTCCATTGGAGGAGGGATCCAACCATTGAGAATGTACATATAAATAGGAGATCATTTGAAAGAGTAACGTACTTTTGACAAAATTTTGATCAATATAGATATTACATGTTGTTGAATTGAGTTATAGAGAGAGAGACTTTCATGATTTTTGTGTACTAAACACCCTGTTCAGATATTCTTCGTGCGACTCTGAATGTTGCTGAGTACATTCGAGGGATTCTGGGGATAGGAAGACAGAGGTGTTGACTACCTTAATGCTCGAGGACTTACCTACTGAGGAAGAAAGAGGTGCCGACTACCTTGAAGTTGAGGGCTTGTGGGGATATAAAGATAGACTCCGATCTTCGTATCGAGGGCTTAACCTGGTGTTATTATCATAGACTTTCTTGAAAGTATAAATCATGGGACCTTTATACAAGGTTGTTGGATACCTTTCTCTTAGGGTTAAATGAATTATTACTTGTTACTTGTTTTTTTCAATTTTTCCGCTACATTTTGATTATTGAGGAAAGTATAACTATATTATACTCCTTTATACATGTACACTCTGATTTAGTAAGAATCTATACACTTTAGGGTATAATATTCATCGTTGTAAAAAAAATTAAGTTTCATTTCCACATTCACTTTTTCGGAATTACATTCTCAAAATCACATTTCCAGAATCAATTTTTTTTTTATAACTACAGGTTTTGTGAATTTATATTGTTTAACAAAGTCAAATAATAGAATGGTTTCTAAGAAACTTTAAAAGTTCCAAAATAATTTTTAATGTGTAAAATTCACCCCCCCCCTTAATTGTGTATTGAACAACATTAGATACTAAATTTGTATCTTAATTCATTATTTTGATCCTAAAATTGGTATAAGAGGCTAGTGACCTCATACCATGAACCAAACCTAAAATTGGTATCAGAGGTGGTAACGTCATACCCTGAACCAATCCTACATCTTATCCAATAAATAACAAGAGTAAAGAAAAGGATAGAAACTAGGGTACTATACAATTTATTGATAATGGAAGAGGATCTTTCACTCCCTCTGGGGGAAATGACTCTGTAATGTGTTTTAGATATTGTTTAAAGGGTAACTCTCTCATAGAATATAATATTTTTCAAAACAATTTTCATCAAAATAATTCTATTACAAGTATTTATGGGTGTATGTTCCATGTACCAGACATAATTTGTGAAGAATACTTTTGAAGTAGACATAGAACCAAAAAAGATCATTATATCAAATGACTCATGAGACTCAGAAGGATCTTATAGTGGTTTTTGTTATTTATAAGTTTTTCATCAAACTCTATATAATGGTGGGGTGGGATCCAAAATAGTTTGAGTTATGGTTCTTATTTTCTCTAAACAACCCATTCATTTTTTTTGTGATCGGTGCATCTCATTTTTTAGAAAATCATCTAGTGGGTAATGGTTTGGTTAACCAACTATGTTCTCTTGAAATATATTATATATTGATAAATCCTAGGAATAGAAAGTGGAATGTATTCACTTATTTCCATAATATTTTATTAAGATTTCTTTCTTCGATCGTGTTTATATCATCACAATTCGGGAGGTGTTAGTATTTTGTATAATCCATGGCGTGCAATAATTGAATAGGTACCATGAATACATGAATTCCTATCAAATACCATTATCTATTAAATTACATGGGTGGAAGAATTTCGTTTTGATTTTTTAATGGGATGATTCGACAGGGTATGTGGGTTAGGATCCTCACTAGAGAGAGTTATTTTCACTACATTTTGAAGGTATGATCCCTATGTTTGAACAAAAAGTTACACCCTCCTCTTTTTTTATACAGTGGACCAATTCCATGATATCTATCCAGATTAATATTTTTGGATACTTCAATATATCTGAGTTTAGTTCAGTATTTTTCTCATTCTTAGTGAACTACCAATATTGATTCCACTATATCACATGTCCCTATTTTAATTGAAGGAGATCTGGTTATAGCATTAATATATTGATTCTAGTGGATTTATCAGTCATATAGCATCCATTGGGGAGTATTTCTATGTTCCTCTCTGTGAATGTGGATAGTAGCGTTTTGATTTATGTGGACTACCAGAATTCTAACACGATCACCTTGAACATTAGGTACATGTTTCATAGGACTGATGAATTTATTGGAAACTAAGTGGAGACATGTTTTTTTTCAAAAAATTGATATATATTTCTACCATCATCATTAAATCTAATTAAAATACATATGGATGAAATAATTTATGAGTATTTGGGGTTGTATTAATATTTTTATATGTATTTTGCATTAATAAATTATCTGGATGTGTCCATGGCTCTCATGAATATGATATGTCACCCATACTTAAATTTATTATACATTGTGTTTGTTAATGAAATATTGATATATTCCATGATATTGGAATCCTCTAATAGACACCTTTAGATCATTTTGAGTATGATTGGAGCTTATCAACCTTACAAAAAGTAATTTAACTATCTATTTTGAATAATATAGGTTCAATATCATGGGAATGTGGTTTATCAGTACTAATTTTTTAATGTGAAAATGTTGAAGCTAATTTTTCTTGGTAATTAACTAAAAACATGTTTTATATTTAGATATTAATTGGTTTTTCTATATACTGTATGAGGTTCATTCACGAATCCTCTCTCCTAGAAGATCCATTGACCACACATACCAAAAAGGGAGTCATGTTTGAATGAAAATACCAATGTGAAGATTTCATAATAAATCTAAATAAGAGACTATCATCATATCAGATTATGATTCTTCCTATGATTAATGTTGGGTATGGTATTTTTTTCATTTCATTTTATTTTATCTATGGATTTTTTTTGATGAAGTAGGATAAAAAATTATTTTAAAAGTCCTTTCATTTATGAACCAATGAGAAAAACTAACTTACCCATCTCTTAGTTTTTTTTGTTCATGCATTGAAATTTTAATTATACAACCTCTTTATTAAAAAACATCCCATATATACTGACAACAATATAATCTTATATATATACTCCATATAGTACCTGAATATTATTTAGAGGCCTTTTGTGGAATTGATGAAAACATTAATATTTTAGACAGTGAATTCTCATGGTAATGGATATATGGTGGTCATGGAACATAACTGGATGAAATAGAAAGTTTTTCACAAGATCTTAGAATTCGGTTTGAATATTATGACTTTGTTGGTTTACTAGTATGTGGGAGTAATCAAAGATCTAGGTTTAGTATCATGTTCACCCTTGGTCATCACATCCTCATTTATGGAATGTCTAAAAGTAAATAAGGGGTTTTGTCTAGAGTGTATAAAAATGCTTTATTGGTTTGTAGAAAATGTTTCTTTTCTTGGATTGCTTTTATGATGATATTTTATGCTTATGATTAATGGGAGATTGATGGTTTATTCATAATGGTTGGAGGAAGTGATGAAAAAAAATTATACTTCATAGTGGAAATTGAACCCTTTTTTGGCCAAAGGGTATCATGATTATATAAAAAATATTGTGGCCCGGAATGAGAAATTGGAATGAAGTCAATGTTACTCCTTTTATGACATATAATAGGATCATATGTGGGTATTAGAAACATGGATGAGACCTTTTAATCCAAAATGCACGTTTGATGGAAGGAATAATAACATCTTCATAGGGTGTACTAGGACCCCAAGAGGTCACGACACTATGTGGGTTGTAGTGGATTAGTTGACCAATGTGGCCCACTTCATTCCAATATGAATGACAAACATAGTGAATTATCTATGAATTATCTATGTCTAATAAATTTAGTTGTTTTATTGATATCCTTCAAGGGTTATATTTTATAGGGACTCTTATTTCACAAAAATTTTTTGGAAATGTTGGAAGAAGATGATGGGGAAATATTCAATGTTGAGAATGGATCTTCATCCTCTATAGTTGATGATGGATTTTAAAACTATGTTCACATGAGAAAGGTGAATATTAATATTTTGGAACTAGTTTGCTAATAGAGACCTTGGTATCGATGAAAATACTTGAGAAGTGGTTCTTTGTGGCCTTGATCAAATAGTGGAAATATGAGGATGGATATAAAAACACCATTGAGTTAGTGAGAAATAGTTTTTTCTTATGGGTGTCCTCTCATTTGTGGAATTTTGGAATAAGGATGTAAGGGAAATTTGAACTAATGTACATTGAGACAATATAAATTGTCAAAAAGATTAGGATGGAAGGTATCAGTTGGTAATTTCTCTATGGGATCAATGTATACATAATTTTTCCATGTGTCTAAACATTGGAGATATGATCCTAATCATGTCCATGTGATTGACATCCAGGACATTAATATTGAATCGGTTCATGTCCTATAGAGAATCCAATTCAGATCAATAGCTGGATCAATATGGTGATGTGAGGAAATATCATTCCTTATTTCTGGTTTTATTGATATCATGATTGTATCCTTTAATAGATATGGGATCAAAGGAAAAACATTCAGGTATAGTAGCCCAATTATTTTTTGGCAGACCACAAGAAAATCTCATTGAATATGATAAATTTTGAGAGGTGAGAGAATTTTGATATCTTCAGTTTTATGGTTCGACTCATTTGAAGATTTAACCTCTCTTAATCATTTAATAAAATGAGTTCATTCATTTTTTTTATTGTTTAGAGAATTTAATATTTTATAGGATGGAATATGGATGCAAGATCTGATTCATGTTTTGAATGGATAATGATTATGTGAATGGATTCTTGGAAGCATCCATGAACCTTCTTCTAGGATTTTATATTGGGTCATGATGTGAGAGGTAAATTGCAACACCCCAACCCTAGAATCCCAGAGTCGGTGCATTATTACGTATCATTGGAATGATCTCAAAAGATCGAGTCTCGAATGACCGATTAGATTAGTAGCCTTGGAAGTACTAGATAAATTCATAAGGGATATATTACATTATAAAATGGTGAACTAAAATAACTTCGTTACCATAGACAACACTGAGACCCCATAGACTATCCCTGCAGGTTAGCCATAATAAACTTATTCGCATCCTTCAAAAAGTAAAACATAGAAAGAGGTGAGCTCAGATGCTCAGTAAAGAAAACAATATAGCGGAAGATTTCATAAATATGCATAAAAATTTAAGGAAATTTATAAAACTAAAACAAAAGCCTTTTCAACATAAACATCATCATAATATGGAAAATATAAATCAAAAAAATTCCATTTACTTACTCACATGGATATTCTATTAGTCGAATAATCACTTGAATTATCCATATCCACTTTTATAATGATGGAATGCATAATTCCAGACTTTCATAACCACATTGTCAAGGATTTGTACCAGGACAACAAATAATATTTTTTCAAGGCCATATTCCAAGACACTAGTTTGTATCATGAGACCTACCGGCTCATCGAGGAGCTATAGTGGGCTCCACCCATCACTTATTATGTATAATGCATTCCTCATATGAAAAGGATTAAACATAACATAAACATTCATATTAAAACATGCATATGAAATGTCAATACGTTATCCATAAACTATTAATGGTATAAAAATACCACATCCACAGTCAAACATATCACAAAAACCTCAATATAATGTGGAAGTTTTGTATCGGAATAATTAAACATCAAATAAGCTTACAATCCATCAAAGGATGTTGAAATAGATGAAATCAAAACATTTTTTGAGAAATATCTATTACTAATTTTAAATCATTTAAAATTTATATAATTATAAAAGAAAATATTTATTTTGAGAATATTCTTATAATATTTTAAGGGAGGCTGCGATGATGTTATAATGGTATAAAATAGTCTCACGCATCGTATATGTTAAAAAATATTCTTAACTTAAATTTGACGAAAAGGTCAAAAAGTACCTTGTTTGAAAAATGATGGAATGATTTCTTTAAAAACATCCTAAAAAGTAAAAAAAGAGTATAAATGAATTTAAAACGTAGTCTGTAATATAGTAAGAATGTTTTGAAATAAATTTTGAAGAAACATGGATGTGGATGATAAACATGTCCCAGTAGATAATAATATATAAACAACCTCGGATAATGAAGAGATTGATGAATTAACCCTTAACTTGTACATTTCCTAGGTTGAGGGTAGGTTAACCTCCTGTATAATGTTGAAGTAATTGTTATTAAATTATACAGGAATAATATACATTAATATGATTTCATATATGATCTTTTAACATTGCTTTGTTAATAATATCTTAGTATTATCGTTGTTTCAGGTGTTTATAGATTCGTTTTCCATTATATTCTTTGTTATGTGAGTCATATTTTTTAGGTATGGGATGTATATTATTTATATACAGAATTAAATCATGTCCTTAGAAATTATTTTTTATCATCTAATGAAAGTTATTTTTGAATGGATACGACGGGTAATGAATCTCATCGCGTTCGTGGAGATGGTAATCCATACGCACGTACAAGCAACAATATCATTCTTGTGATATAAAAATAATATATTATATGATGTTATGTCATATATAAAAAATCATTATCATGTTATGTTTATTATTAACATCAACTACACAGAATTATTATACCCATCTAAATAATAATGTATTGAATAACAATTATACCACGACATGGAGATGGTAAGCTGTACGTACGCACGTATTGTCACGACCCGACCTCGGGGCCCGTGCCGTGACTACCCCAAGCCCGCCTTCCATAGGCCAGGGGCTGGCGACTAGCACCAAGGCGTAAAATCCCGGCAAACAGGGAAGGCATTGCCTTTATAAGTAACAACCACCACAGAGTCAGCAAGCGGAAAGTAACTACAAGTGCAGAAAAGTAAAGGGGGCCGGAATACAAGCCCAACTGAAAGTACAACTGAAAAAGTAAAGAACAGCAACTGAAGAAAAGACGGCGGCCTCGTATCGTCCACTGGCAATCCCACCTGAAGGGTGGGTACAGATAGCCTCCAGGCTCCTCGGGTCCCACGTCCGCTCCGAGCACGTCCCGCCCAGTGGTCCACCTCCAGGTACCGTCCTGCTCCACGCCCCAACCGAGATCAGCGCTGTCCGTCATCTGCATCCAACACAAGAAAGTGCGGGCATAGCCCGTGCAGGGGTGAGTATAAGCTACTCATTAAGGACCCCGAGACCCCCGAAGGTCTCCCGAAATCCACAAAGGATATAGCACAAAAGAAAGATGCAATCACGAAGTAACATCTGACTCGACTTAGGTATATGCCCATACATATACCTAAGTCCCCAATTCTAGCTCTGCTCACGAGCTCAAGAACAACTCAATCCATGCAGGAAAGCAAGACTCAAATTCACAAGGAGAGTAAACAGTAAATCCACAAAGGATAGTTCAACACAAACCACAAAGGAGAGTAACATAAGATTCAGCTCAACCAGGTATACTTTTTCAGATGACGTCAAAGATGATCATTGATCCATCTAAGTCGTCGGACCCACGAAGGATCGATAGGCACTAACCCCCGCAAAAGACCCACACAGGATCGGGCTCACACAGAACCTGTAGGCAGTGGCTCACATAGAACCGGTAGTAAGGACCCACATAGGATCGGGCTCACACAGAACCTGTAGCACTGATCCACGTAGGATCGCTGAGTGCAGTAGTCGACGCAGTCCACTGAGGATCTCTGCACAGTCGTCGTCGCAGTCCACGAAGGATCTCTGCTCTGCCGTCGTCGCAGTCCACTGAGGATCTCTGCTCTGCCGTCGTCGCAGTCCACGGAGGATCTCTGCTCTGCCGTCGTCGCAGTCCACGGAGGATCTCTGCTCTGTCGTCGAAGTCACAGCCAGCGCTAGGGTTCCCGCACACAGCGAGCTCGTTTAGGAGGGTCCGCTCCACGAGACGAGAGGCTGATACATCAACTGACACGTAGTCCGAAGTTGATGTATCCAAAAGTTCCGTATCGACAACAGGATCTCAACGCAACAGACGGCGCGTCAATCGGACGCCCGGTCTGAGAGTTATTGGCATTTTCGTCCCAGGGGCCCGGTTGGTTTTTAGGGAAAAACCAACCCGACCGTACTCCGCCTGTGTCTGATCCTCGGGCGGAGTATGCCAAAAGTTCCGTCTCACTTAGAGGAAACTACCACAGCTGATGGTACGTCGATCGGACGTCCGTAGCTCAAGTTATGAGCGTTTCCGCTCGGAGGGCCCGGTTGGTTTCGTGTACGAACCAACCCGGACGAACCCAAATCTTCCGAAACCTTGAGTATAATATACCGAAACTCCCGTATCGATCCAAGGATCGCGTAGCCGCTGACGGTTCGTCAATCGGAGGTCTCAGGCCCAAGATATGGGCAAAAGACCGAAGAAGGCCCGAAAACGGGGGTTCTGGGCCCGGGGCGACCCGGCCCGAACCACCCCTGGGTCGGCCGAACCGGGTCGACCCGAACCGGGTCGGCCCGACCCGGCCCGACCCGGCCCGACCCGGCTAGGCCGGGTCCGGTCCGGCCTGGGCGCGGCCCGGCCGAGCGGCCGAAGGGGGCGCCGCGGGTTTGACCCGCGGCTTAGGTGGAACGCGGCCCGCGGGGGGCCGCCTGTCACGCGGACACGGCCGGGCCGCCGCGTCCCTCACCGGTTCCGCGCGGCCGCGGAACCGGCTGCCGCCGCCGGGCCTTCAGCCGCGGCGGATCTCCTCCACGGCGGCGCGCCGGGCGCCGCCGCCTCCGGCCGCCGGCGCCGCCGCGCCGGCGACCCGCGCCGCCGCCGCCTTCCGCGGGCCGCCAGAGTTGCTCCGGTGGCCCGTTTTGCCTCCCGTCTGCGCCGTTGCTCCTCCCGGGGGCCGATCTTCACTGCGGGATCAACGGATCGCCCTTTCCGCACGGTTCTTCGTCGTCCGCCAAATCCGCACAACAAAAGATCGGCGGAGGGTTGCCGGGTCTTGTCCGTTAGATCCGCACCCTCCGCGTTAGTCATAAACAACGGGAGGAAAAGAAAATAATCAACAACAATTTTAATTAAATTAAAATTGTTCGGAGATCAGGTTCTTTATTTTAAAAGAATAAACACGGGGGAAAAAAAATACTCCAACAACCCTTACCTCGAAGTTGTCGTCGGACGTGAGGTCGTCGCGGAATCGCTCGTCGCGGAAGGAGGGGATCGTCGCGTCGTTGCGGAGGAGACGTTCGTCGCACCGCGGAAAAAACGTCGCGCCGACGATCTCCGGATCAAGATCAAACAGATTTAATTAATTTAAATCCGTTGATATCGAATTATAAAAAGGGGAGAATTAGAAGATTCGATTCTCACCTTTAACCGCTGATCGTAGGTCCGCCGCGGAAGAAGAGGCGCCGTAGAAGAAGAAGGAGAAGGTCGCGGAAAAGTTTGTTGACGTCGCGGATCGTGCGTCGTCGAATTCCGGTTCCGGCGTTCTTCGCGTTCTTCGCGTTCTTCGCGGGGAGGGTGGAGGTTTAGAGGATCTCGCACAACAGGAGGATCCTCCAAAATAGACAAGTTTGTCTATTTTATTATTTTGCCAACAACGCAAAACGCGTTAGTAACGACCCATTAAATTCGTTGAATTAATTCAACGAATGAAACAGCCCATTTAATTCACGAAGTAAACCGCCCAATTAAATGGTCTGTTAAGAAATAAAGAAAACGCGTCGGTTGACTTTTCAGTTACTTTGACGGGTTTTCGCGGGTGCGTTACTTAGCGAAAGAAACGGCGGGGCTCGTGCGGGCCCTGCCTCACAAATATCCTACCAAGAGGGTAGGATATTTCCGGATAGCACCCTATCCGCTTTAACTCAGTTCTAGTGGCTTCCAAGTGACTTCCAAGCAGCTTAAGTGAAATAAAATAAAGTTGTCGCACAAATTTTATTTTATTTCTGTCTTAAAGCCCCAAAATTTAAAAACCACGTCTGAGCAAACGCAACTCCGGAAGAGGCATTTCTAAGCAAATACCGGCGCTGCGATTTCATCGGTGCCCTCAGAATTCGATTCCGGGCACCGGTTCAAAAGATAGAAAAACCCGCTCGTCCATTCACTGAACGTACCCGAGCCAAACTTCGGAAATTGATTCCGGGCACACCGGGCCTCAGAATCAGGTGCCGTCTGAAGCTACGCTCTTGTAAAATTCCAAAGAAAATTAAGAAAAAAAAATTCCTTGAAATTTGCGGGTCTTTAAATTACTCCCACCTCAGGGCTTTACGTCCCCGTAAAGATACATCAAAAACTAGGGGAACAAATGGGGGTACTGAGCACGCATCTGAGCCTCCCGCTCCCAAGTGCTCTCCTGGAGGTTCCCGTGCTGCCATCTGATGCGCACAAGAGGAATCGACCGCCCACGTAGGACCCGCTCCTGTCGATCCTCAATCTCCACTGGGACCTCCGCAAAAGTCGCCCCATCGTTCACGTCCAGCTCCCCAAAGTCGATGATGTGCGTCGGGTCGTGCACGTATCTCCTCAGCTGAGACACGTGGAAGACGTCGTGCACCCGGTGCAACTGAGGTGGTAGAGCCAGGCGATAAGCCACCTCTCCTATCCTGCTGTGGACCTGGAAAGGCCCGATGAAGCGTGGAGACAACTTGCCGCCTCGGCCAAATCTCCGTAAACCACGTCGAGGTGAGACACGCAAAAAGACGTGGTCTCCATCCTCGAACTCTAGTGGCCTCCGCCTCCTGTCGGCATACGACTTCTGCCGGCTCTGAGCTGTCCGCATCCTCTCCTGGATGATCTGGACCTTCTCTGTCGTGGCTCGGACCATCTCTGGTCCCACGAGTGCTGACTCCCCAGGGTCTGTCCAGCACAACAGTGATCTGCAGGGTCTGCCATACAACGCCTCGTATGGTGCCATCCCGATGGTGGAGTGGTAACTATTGTTGTACGCGAACTCCACCAAGGGTTGGTGGTCCTCCCAGCTGCGACCAAAGTCGAGAACACATGCACGGAGCATGTCCTCGAGTGTCTGTATGGTCCTCTCCGTCTGACCATCCGTCTGAGGGTGGAAGGCTGTGCTCAGATGGAGCCGCGTCCCGAACACCTCCTGCAACCCCTTCCAAAGCCGGGAAGTGAAACGAGCATCTCGATCGGAGACGATAGACGATGGCACACCGTGAAGCCGTACGATCTCCTGGACGTAAAGACGTCCCAAGCTCTCCACTGAGCCCTGCTCTCTGATGGGTAATAAGTGTGCCGACTTGGTGAGTCGGTCGACAATCACCCAAATGGAGTCGTGACCTCTGGAAGTGCGTGGAAGTCCCGTCACGAAGTCCATAGATATGTCGTCCCACTTCCACTCCGGGACCTCCAAGGGCTGTACCAAGCCTGCTGGTACCTGATGCTCTGCCTTCACCTGCTGGCAGGTGAGGCATCGTGAAACGAACTCTGCCACAGCTTTCTTCATGCCCGGCCACCAGTGCTGTCGTCTGAGATCCTGGTACATCTTCGCCACTCCGGGATGCACCGCCAAGGGAGAAGTGTGAAACTCTCCCAGCACCTCCTCTCGTAAAGCAACTGGTACGAAGGTACGTCCTCTGAAGAGGATGTCGTGCTCTTCTCCAAGGGAGAAACCATCAGGCGCCTGACCTGAGGATATCAGTGCACGCCGGGTCTCACAGTCAGCGTCCCCACGCTGAGCCTCTCTGACCCGCTGTAGAAGTGGAGGAGAGACTGTGAGAGACTGAAGAAAGGCTGCTCTGTCTCTATCCACGAAGGATATCTGTAAGAAGGCTAGCTGCTCTGTCGCCTCCTCAAGTAGCTGAATGTCCGTCCTCCTGCTGAGGGCATCGGCTACCACGTTACCCTTCCCAGCAGTATAGACTATCTCAAAGTCATAGTCCTGGAGGAACTCAAGCCATCTCCGCTGTCTCAGGTTCAGGTCCTTCTGAGAGAAGATATACCTGAGACTCTGGTGGTCAGAAAAGACTGTGAAGCGCTCGCCCATCAGATAGTGCCGCCAAGTCTTCAGAGCGAAGACCACTGCTGCTAACTCCAGGTCATGAGGGACGTAGTTCTGCTCATGCGGCCTCAACTGACGTGATCCGTAGGCGATCACGGCCCGCTCCTGCATCAGGACGCACCCGAGTCCAGTCCCTGATGCGTCGCAGTAAACTACATATCCAACTCCCTCCTCAGGCAACCACAAGATAGGTGCGCTGGTCAACCTCTGCCTCAGCTCCTGGAAGCTCTGCTGGCATCTGTCTGACCACACGAAGGTTTTCCCCTTCTTCGTCAACGCTGAGAGTGGTGCCGCAACTCTGGAGAAGTCTGGCACGAATCTCCGATAGTATCCGGCTAGGCCCAAGAAGCTCCGCACCTCCGTCACGCTCCTGGGTGGCTCCCAAGCTAGCACTGCCTCGATCTTCGCAGGATCCACTGCAACTCCCTCCTCAGAGATGACGTGCCCCAAGAATTGGACCTCACGTAACCAGAACTGGCACTTTGAGAGCTTGCCATAAAGCTGGTGCTCTCGGAGCGTGTCTAGCACAACTCGCAGGTGGTAGGCATGCTCCTCCTCAGTCGTCGAGTATACCAAAATTTCGTCAATGAAGACCACGACAAATCGGTCGAGGTATGGCTGGAAGATCCTGTTCATGAGGCTCATGAACACTACTGGAGCATTGGTTACGCCGAATGGCATAACCAAGAACTCATAATGGCCATACCGACACCTGGAGGCCGTCTTCTGCACGTCCTCGTCTCGAACTCTGAGCTGATGATAGCCTGACCGGAGGTCTATCTTCGAGAACCACCGCGCTCCCTTGAGCTGATCTAAGAGGTCATCAATCCGTGGCAGCGGATACTTGTTCCTCACTGTCACCTGGTTCAGGCGACGATAGTCGACACACAGTCGCAAGCTCCCGTCCGCCTTCTTGGCGAACAAAATCGGGGAAGCCCAGGGTGAAACACTGGGTCGGATAAACCCCTTGCTCTGCAAGTCCTCCAACTGTACCCGCAGCTCCCGAAGCTCGGCGGGGGACATCTGATATGCTGGAGTAGATATCGGGGCTGTCCCAGGGTACAAGTCGATGTAAAAGTCTACCTCTCTACGAGGAGGTAGCCCTGGAACGTCGTCGGGAAAGAAATCCACGTACTGGTCCACCACTGCAGGAAAAGCTGGACTCCGCACGTCCACTGCTCCTAGGATGAGGCTAGCCAACTGATGAGAGATGGGATGCACTCTCCTCCGCGGAAGTCCATCATGTGCTGCAAAGGTTCCCTTCTCGCCGGTGAAGGTAAACCTGCTCCTGTCGGTGCGAACACATCGCACCTTGCGCCTAAAACAGTCGATTTGGGCATGAACCATGGATAGCCAATCCATGCCCAAGATGACGTCGTAAGGCCTCGACGACGCTACAAGGAGATCCCAACCGAAGCTCTCGCCTCCTAGAGTAAGCTCACACTGCCGGCACCAGTTCGTAATCATCAAGTCTACTCCCGTAGGAGTCTCTAGCCGTAAGGATCGAGCCAACGGCTCAGTCGGAATCTCCGAGCTCCGAACAAGGGCAGAGGCTATGAAAGAGTGACTCGCTCCTGTGTCTATAAGTACTGCAGCAAGGGTGGAATAGACACAGATCGTACCTCAAATCATCTCTGGCATGTCGGGGTCGTAGGCCTCCATTTCCTGGAGCTGGGCCTGTCCCTGCCCGCCAGCTCCCTGTGGTCAAGGTGGCCCTCCTGGTGGTGGTGGGGGTAGAGCCTGGAAGCGTCGCCCACCACCCGCTGCTCGGCCAGCTCCTCTGCCACGTCCGCCTCCTCCCTGCGGACCGCCACGGTCGACCCTCTGCCTCTGCCTGGGTGGCCCCTCCACCGTCTGTTGCTCCTCTGATCGGCGAGTCGGGCAGTCATGAGCCATGTGACCCTGCCCGCCGCAGGAGTAGCACAGCCTGCCTCTCGGAAGGCTGGCACTCCGCTGTGTTCCCCGCACTGCTGAGCCGGTGTCTTGAGGCCGTCTGCGTGGGGGTCTGGTCTGCCTGGACCCGAGAGTCATCCGTCGGCTACCTACTGCCGAAGACTCAGCTACCTGCCGCCCTGCGCTAGGTCTCGCCGCAGAAGAAGGCTCTGCCAGGAAGCTCTCGATCAGGAGGGCTCGCTCCAGCACTCCCGCCTGGGTCGGAATGCTGAGGGAGATCAGCGACGCCCGAATCTCCTGTCGCAAGCCCTGCTCGAAGGTCCGGGCCCGGAAGAAGGGGTCCCGTACCATGTCGGTCGAGTAGCGAGATAGGTCAGTGAACCTCTCCGCGTACTGAGCGACCGTCATGCTGCCCTGGCGCAGCTGGAGAAGCTCCTGGATGCGCACCGCTCGGAGGGTGGCCGGGACGAACTCAGAGCGGAAGAGGCTCTCGAAGTCCGTCCAGAGCAAGGATGCATCATCGTGAACCTGGAGCATCAAGATCCACCATCGTCCTGCCGCCGCCTACAGGAGGCTCGCCGCGAGAATCACCATGAGATCCGTTGGTGTCCTCACTAGCCTAAAGATCCGTACCACCGCCTCTAGCCAGTCCTCGGCGGCCTGGGGGTCCGCCTCACCGCGAAACCTGGGCGGTCGCTGGCTCTGAAACTCATGCAGTGCCCTGAGGCGACGTGCATCGTCGGCGTCTAGTACTAGTAGCATCGGTGGCTCGGCGGGTAAAGCTACCGCCGGTGCCACTGCTGGCAAAGGGCCCTGCACCGAGGCCTCGTCGCTCGGTGGGCTGCCGTCGCGCCCTACACTCGGAACCCTAGCTGGCTGTCGTCGCAGGGCCATCCTGAAAAGGAGAACAAGAGCACCACAGTCAGAACAGTATACCTGGTGAGCTGGCACAAGTAATCACAAGGAAAACCTGAGACTTTAATAAAGCAGATCAGTATACCTGGTGAGCTGACACAAGTAATCCCGAAGAAGACTTGAATCACACACGCAATCAATGTTTTCATGCATTAAGTCGGAAATCAGGAGTCAGGGTCCTGGTGTACGGATACGACGGCCGCCGCACCAACACTGGGCTCCCTGAACTGATAACCACACTCAATACACTAAACACTATTGCTTCACATAGAAAGAAAAGACGATCAGAGTCTGCGGTAGAACCGACCACCTCTGATACCAATTTGTCACGACCCGACCTCGGGGCCCGTGCCGTGACTACCCCAAGCCCGCCTTCCATAGGCCAGGGGCTGGCGACTAGCACAAAGGCGTAAAATCCCGGTAAACAGGGAAGGCATTGCCTTTATAAGTAACAACCACCACAGATTCAGCAAGCGGAAAGTAACTACAAGTGCAGAAAAGTAAAGGGGGCCGGAATACAAGCCCAACTGAAAGTACAACTGAAAAAGTAAAGAACAACAACTGAAGAAAAGACGGCGGCCTCGTATCGTCCACTAGCAATCCCACCTGAAGGGTGGGTACAGATAGCCTCCAGGCTCCTCGGGTCCCACGTCCGCTCCGAGCACGTCCCGCCCAGTGGTCCACCTCCAGGTACCGTCCTGCTCCACGCCCCAACCGAGATCAGCGCTGTCCGTCGTCTGCATCCAACACAACAAAGTGCGGGCATAGCCCGTGCAGGGGTGAGTATAAGCTACTCATTAAGGACCCCGAGACCCCCGAAGGTCTCCCGAAATCCACAAAGGATATAGCACAAAAGAAATATGCAATCACGAAGTAACATCTGACTCGACTTAGGTATATGCCCATACATATACCTAAGTCCCCAATTCTAGCTCTGCTCACGAGCTCAAGAACAACTCAATCCACGCAGGAAAGCAAGACTCAAATCCACAAGGAGAGTAAACAGTAAATCCACAAAGGATAGTTCAACACAAACCACAAAGGAGAGTAACATAAGATTCAGCTCAACCAGGTATACTTTTTCAGATGACGTCAAAGATGATCACTGATCCATCTAAGTCGTCGGACCCACGAAGGATCGATAGGTACTAACCCCCGCAAAAGACCCACACAGGATCGGGCTCACACAGAACCTGTAGGCAGTGGCTCACACAGAACTGGTAGTAAGGACCCACATAGGATCGGGCTCACACAGAACCTGTAGCACTGATCCACGTAGGATCGCTGAGTGCAGTAGTCGACGCAGTCCACTGAGGATCTCTGCACAGTCGTCGCCGCAGTCCACGAAGGATCTCTGCTCTGCCGTCGTCGCAGTCCACTGAGGATCTCTGCTCTGCCGTCGTCGCAGTCCACCGAGGATCTCTGCTCTGCCGTCGTCGTAGTCCACGGAGGATCTCTGCTCTGTCGTCGAAGTCACAGCCAGCGCTAGGGTTCCCGCACACAGCGAGCTCATTTAGGAGGGTCCGCTCCACGAGCCGAGAGGCTGATACATCAACTGACACGTAGTCCGAAGTTGATGTATCCAAAAGTTCCGTATCGACAACAGGATCTCAACGCAACAGACGGCGCGTCAATCGGACGCCCGGTCTGAGAGTTATTGGCATTTTCGTCCCAGGGGCCCAGTTGGTTTTTAGGGAAAAACCAACCCGACCATACTCCGCCTGTGTCTGATCCTCGGGCGGAGTATGCCAAAAGTTCCGTCTCACTTAGAGGAAACTACCACAGCTGACGGTACGTCAATCGGACGCCCGTAGATCAAGTTATAAGCGTTTCCGCTCCGAGGGCCCGGTTGGTTTCGTGTACGAACCAACCAGGCCAAACCCAAATTCTTCCGAAACCTTGAGTATAATATACCGAAACGACCGTATCGATCCAAGGATCGCGTAGCCACTGACGGTTCGTCAATCAGAGGTCTCAGGCCCAAGATATGGGCAAAAGACCGAAGAAGGCCCGAAAACGGGGGTTCTGGGCCCAGGGCGACCCGGCCCGAACCACCCCTGGGTCGGCCGAACCGGGTCGACCCGAACCGGGTCGGCCCGACCCAGCCCGGCCGACCGGACCGGCCGGCTCGGCTTTGGCCGAGCGGCCGAAGGGGGCGCCGCGGGTTTGACCCGCGCTTAGGTGGAACGCGGCCCCGCGGGGGGCCGCCTGTCACGCGGACGCGGCCGGGCCGCCGCGTCCCTCCCCGGTTCCGCGCGGCCGCGGAACCGGCCGCCGCCGCCACGGCTTCAGCCGCGGCGGATCTCCTCCACGGCGGCGCACCGGGCGCCGCCGCCGCCTTCCGCGGGCCGCCGGAGTTGCTCCGGTGGCCCGTTTTGCCTCCCGTCTGCGCCGTTGCTCCTCCCGGGGGCCGATCCTCACCGCGGGATCAACGGATCTCCCTTGCCGCACGGTTCGTCGTCGTCCGCCAAATCCGCACAAAAAAATATCGGCGGAGGGTTGCCGGGTCTTGTTCGTTAGATCCGCACCCTCCGCGTTAGTCATAAACAACGGGAGGAAAAGAAAATAATCAACAACAATTTTAATTAAATTAAAATTGTTCGGAGATTAGGTTCTTTATTTTAAAAGAATAAACACGGGGAAAAAAAATACTCCAACAACCCTTACCTCGAAGTTGCCGTCGGACGTGAGGTCGTCGCGAAATCGCTCGTCGCGGAAGGAGGGGATCGTCGCGTCGTTGCGGAGGAGACGTTCGTCGCACCGCGGGAAAAACGTCGCACCGACGATCTCCGGATCAAGATCAAACGAATTTAATTAATTTAAATCTGTTGATATCGAATTATAAAAAGGGGAGAATTAGAAGATTCGATTCTCACCTTTAACCGCTGATCGTAGGTCCGCCGCGGAAGAAGAGGCGCCGTAGAAGAAGAAGGAGAAGGTCGCGGAAAAGTTTGTTGACGTCGCGGATCGTGCGTCGTTGAATTCCGGTTCCGGCGTTCTTCGCGTTCTTCGCGGGGAGGGTGGAGGTTTAGAGGATCTCGCACAACAGGAGGATCCTCCAAAATAGACAAGTTTGTCTATTTTATTATTTTGCCAACAACGCAAAACGCGTAAGTAACGACCCAGTAAATTCGTTGAATTAATTCAACGAATGAAACAACCCATTTAATTCACGAAGTAAACCGCCCAATTAAATGGTCTGTTAAGAAATAAAGAAAACGCGTCGGTTGACTTTTTAGTTACTTTGACGGGTTTTCGCGGGTGCGTTACTTAGCGAAAGAAACAGCGGGGCTCGTGCGGTCCCTGCCTCACAAATATCCTACCAAGAGGGTAGGATATTTCCGGATAGCACCCTATCCGCTTTAACTCAGTTCAAGTGGCTTCCAAGTGACTTGCAAGCAGCTTAAGTGAAATAAAATAAAGTTGTCGCACAAATTTTATTTTATTTCTGTCTTAAAGCCCCAAAATTTAAAAACCACGTCTGAGCAAACGCAACTCCGGAAGAGGCGTTTCTAAGCAAATACCGGCGCTGCGATTTCATCGGTGCCCTCAGAATTCGATTCCGGGCACCGGTTCAAAAGTTAGAAAAACCCGGTCGTCCGTTCACTGAACGTACCCGAGCCAAACTTCGGAAATTGATTCCGGGCACACCGGGCCTCGGAATCAGGTGTCGTCTGAAGCTGCACTCTTGTAAAATTCCAAAGAAAATTAAGAAAAAAAAATTCCTTGAAATTTGCGGGTCTTTACACGTATGGTGACATGTCATTCAAAGGATGGATAAAATGTTGAATTTGGTTGTACCAAATTTATTATATCATCAATTTATATAGAAGATAATTAATTTATTATTTTAGAATGGAAAAACAAATGAAAAAGAAGTGTAAGAAGAAAGTAACTTGAAAGAGGTGGTGAGATATTTACATCTTTTTCGGGTTCTTCCTTTTGATTGGATCAAAATGGCTCTATATGATAGATTTATGAATAAAGGAAGGCCTCTATGATGAAAGGAAGATATTTGAGAGGGTATTTGGGCAGGGGCTGGCTGAGACAAAAAAAATTTTAAGGTGTGAATTTGAGAGAAGGGGGAGTGCCCTTTTATGAGAAAGGTTAGGGCACCTTACAAAAAGCTAGTACTATTATTTTATAATAAAATTATTTTCAGTTTCTAAGGGATTCAAATTGAATTATTTATAGTATAAGGTGATGATCGGTCTAAATCCAATCAAATAATAGGTTTTTGACAGGTTTTAGTCACTATATTAACATTATCTTATTGATTTTATTCTTAGTTAAATAGTTTGACAATTACCATGTCTCATTGTATTTTTATATTATATGGTTAATAAATGTACTATATACTTCCAAGAAAACCCAATGTGGTTCATTAATGATACATATATCATTATATAATTCCTTTGGTCGAGCCTTTGATTTTTAGGAATATAATATCAATTAATAATATCATATTCGTTTTAAAAACTCTTTTATGCCAATTTAGACACTATTTGGTATTTTGTATTTGCTAAATTTATAACAGCATTATTACTTAGAAAACAATTCATATAACCAACCCCATCATGTCATATTAACCTATAAAATTAGTTTAATTAATAAAAATTATCAAATTCCATTTATTCGAATATTTATAATATCAATTATTTTAATATTTCATTAATTAGGTTATTACTGCATCATCATTGTGTCATAAATAAATTAAATTATTTAATGTATAAAAAATATAAAAAATATATCATTATTTAGGAAATATTTTTAATTTATAATGAATATTTATTGTAGAATTTATCTTATGTATAACCCAATATTAAAAATGATTTACTTATTAAACATTGGTTTTACCTCTTTTAACTCTTCTTTAAATAAAAAAATAATAAGTGTGTAAATGTAATCCAAGTGGACCAAATAGGTTCATATTTTATTCCTAAGGGTATTTTTGGTCGAAATATATTTATCCAATAAAATTAGGACATGTGTTAGGGTAATAATAATATCATTTTTACCCTTAAAAACCCTATTTACTTTTAACAGTGGTAAACAAAAGTAAAAAGTTAATATTCACCAAAAAAAATTTCATCTTATTGAACCACATTTTTCTTACTGATATCAACCATGTCCCTCAGATTTTTGAAATTCGACTCCCAAAAGTAGTAAAATTATGTTTTATGTGAATTTTTAAATTTTCCAAGGAGGTGGGTAAAAGACGGTGAAAAGTTGAATAAAATTTTTATATATCTAAAATTATTACAAACTAACTCCATTGATTTACATTGAAATTATATAGGTATTATGTATATATTTTGACCTAAAATAATTTAAAATAAATAATTTTTTAAATAATTTTTTTTTTAAACATTAACTTAGTGTTTTTCACTATTCATAAAAAATTATAAGTTTTTAGAAAAATACAAAAAATTCATCCAAAGCTATTTTCGATATTCTGAATCCAAAAATGAAGTCCATTTTGAAAGATAAAAATTTATAAAATTACAAAAATTTGGTATTACAATTCATAACGACTACTTTGATTGGTTGTGGTGTGTTAGAACTCAAAGTTGCGTAAAACACGCATTATTGTATTATTCAAAGTGAATCGTACAGTGGAAGCTAGGGGTGTTACATTCTCCCCTCCTTCAATTAATTTTGTCCTAGAAATTTCTATAATATTACTACATAAAAAGATGCAGGTGGTTCTTTGTCTTATGTTCCTCAGGATCCCACGTTGCTTCTTCAATCTTATGGTTTTTCTATAGAACTTTTACCAGACGAGTCGTCCGTTTTTTCAACAATTGTTCCCTTTTATAAAAAACCTTGACAGGCTCTTCTCAATAAAACATATCAGGTTCCAGTTCTAATTCCTCATAGGTGACTTCATGTGTTGGTTCAGGCATGTATTTTCTCAACAGTGATACGTGGAATACATCGTGAACTTCGGAGAGACTTGGAAGCATCGCAAAACATTAAGCTACATTCCCAATTCGTTCTAGAATTTTGAAAGGACTGAAGTAAATGGGACTCAATTTACCGTTCTTTACAAAATGTATAACACCCTTCCGTGGAGATACCATAAATAAAACATGATCTCCTACCTGAAATTCCAAATCCTTCCTTTGGTTTTCTGCATATCTCTTCTGTCTACATTGATCTACCTTAATGTGGTTTTGGATTACCTTCACCTTTTCCATCATTTCCTCCAAAAGTTCTAGGACTAAGAGTTTTCTTTCACAAATATCATCTCAACAGTTTGGTTTGTGACATCTCTTTACGTATAACGCTTCATATGGTGCCATCTAAATACTTGAATGGAAGCGATTGTTGTAAGAAAATTCTACCATAAGTAAACATTGATCCCACATACCTTGAAAGTCATGTGATCCTGATCTCAACATGCCTTATATGGTTTGAATAGTCTGTTCTGATTGTCCATCAGTTTGGGGGTGGTATGAAGTGGTCAAATGATGTTCAGTATCTAGGTATTTCTGTTGACTTTTCCAGAATCTTGATGTAAAATGGGTATCATGATCAGAAACAATTGATAGTGGTACTCCATGAAGTCTTACAACTTCATTAATATATAGTCTTTCTAATTGTTCAAGTGGTAAAATCTTCTCTTATAGAAAGGAAATGTGCTGACTTGAAAAGACGATCGACAATGACCAATATTTCATAATTCCTTATAGGAGTATTTGGTAGTCCCATGACAAAGTCCATCGTAATATTATTCCATTTCCACTCAGGTCTGGGAAGAGGTTTCATGAATCCTCCAGGTTGTCGCCTTCCAACTTTTATTTGTCGAAAATCCAAATATCATGAAAAAAAATCAGAAATCTCCCTCTTCATTTAGTCCCACCAAAAATGTTCCTTTGAATCTAAATACATTTTGGTGCTCCCATGGTTTATAGGGAAGTTTGAACTATATGCATCATCTAAAAATTCCCTTTTTAGATCAGGTATATCGAGAACACAGAGTTTCTTCCCAAATTTCAAAATTCCATCTTCATACACAATGTCACTCAATCTCCCATCATTCACAGCTTTTATCTTCTTTTGAAACTCCTCATCATCGGTTTGAGAACTCTTTATCCTTTATTGTAAAGATGATTTTTAAACCATCTGAAAAAGTATTATTGTTTCACAAACCATGGTTATTCCCATATACATATTTACTAGATCCATGTATATTGGATCCTTTTCAACTCTCATTTTTTTCAAAACTCTATGATCTTTTCTGCTCAAATCATCTTCCACCTTATTTGTCTTCCTCAGGTGGTAGTGTATCATGAAATCATAATACTTGAGTAGTTCAAGGCATCCCCTTTTCATCATGTTGAGTTATTTTTGTGAAAAAATATACTTCAAACACTTGTGATTAGTATAAATCTCACATTTCTCACTATAGAGATAGTGTCTACAAATTTTCAAAGAAAATATTATAGCTTCTAACCCAAGATCATGATTAGGATAGTTTTGCTCATGAATTTTCAGTTGTTGTGATGCATAGGAAATAACTCAATAATTCTGCATAAGGACACAACCAAGTCCTTTCTTCGATGAATCACTATAAATAACAAACTCATCATTCCATGATGGCAGAGTCATGATAAGAGCATAGAATAATATTCTCTTCAATTATTCAAAACATTCTTCACTCTCTTTTGTCCAAACAAATTTACCCCCTTTCTGTGTGAGCTTTATTAATCGATTAGCCAACTGAGCAAAATTCTGGAAGAAATGTCAACCATAACCTGCTAAACCAAAACAACTGTGTACCTTGGTTATAGTCGTCGGTGTTGGCGAATCCTGGACTTCCTTGGTCTTAGAAGGATCAACAAAGATTCCATCCTTAAAGACAATATGGCCAGGAAAAGAAATCTCATAATGCCAAAATTCACACTTGCTAAACATCCCATATAATTCAAGTCTACTAAGAGGTTTCAGGATAATACTCAAGTTATTTTCATGATCTTAGTAGCTTTTGGAGTATACCAAGATAACATCAATAAATACCACTACGAAGTCATCAAGATATTCCTTGAAAACACTATTCATTATATCCATGAAGACAGAGGGTGCATTAGTCAATCCAAAAGGCATTACTGTAAACTCATAATGCCCGTACCTGGTTCGAAATGTTGTTTTAGGAATGACTTCCTTCTTCACACACAACTGATTATTTCCATATCGAAGTTCAGTATTTGAAAAGTATGGAGATCCATGAAGTTGGTCGAATAAATCATCAATGCAAGGTAGGGGATATTTGTTCTTTATTTTTATAGCATTTATCTCCCTCTAGTCAATGCAAAACCTCATAGATCCATCTTTCTTCTTAACAAAAAGGACATGGGCTACCCATGGAGAATCACTAGGGAGAATAAATCCCTTATTACTCAATGCCCCTAGTTGTTTCTTTAGTTCTACAAATTCCACAGTGTCCATTCTATAAGTGGTCTTCGATATAGGACTTGAACCATGAATTAAATCAATGGAAAACTCAATTTCTCATTCTGGATGATGTCCAGGTAAATCTTCTGGAAACACATCAACATATTCTTTCACAATAAGTACATCCTCTATTTGAACATTGCATTCCTCACCCATAGTTATTTCATTCTCTTCCACCCCAATAATTGTATTTAGTTGAGCTACTGGGGGTGGATCTGGATAAGAATTAGGTGGTGACGATTCTGCTCTAAAGATAAGGTGTTCTTTATCATCGTCATGAAAAATAGTAACCTCCTTCTTCTTACAATAAATTTTTGCATCGGGGTATGAAAGCCAATCCATACCGAGGATTCTATCAAATTCAATCATGGTTATGGCGATGATATCTACAGATAAAGAACATTTATATGCTCTAGTGGGAACTATTTCAGAAAACATTGTTGCGATGATACTTCTCTCAAGAGTTTTAACTGAAAACTCCCCTGTTAATTCAAATTGAAAATATCTTATTTTCATAGAAAACATGGAAGATATAAAACAATGTGATGATCCATATTCAAATAAATCATTTGTTAAACATGAGGAAACAATTAAATTACCTTCCACCACATCTTTCGGAGCTTCAACCTCTTCATTAGTGACAACGTAAGATTGCCCTTGATCCCTTGGCCTTTTTTAGGTAGGTTACCCTGATGCTTAGGACATTCATTTTAATAATTCCTCCTTTCTCTACAATTACAACATTCAACATTGAAATCCCCTATCTTCCCCTTGTAATCACATGCTTGGTGGTCTTTTTCACCACATTTGTAACAGACTCCCATTCCATTCACGAAAGTACAAGGGTGATTCTGACCACATTTACTGCAGGATGGATATTCAACTTTTCCCTTCATCCATTAATTTCCATTTCTAGAGTGTTCAGAAAATCACTTCTTCTCTTGCTTTTCATTAAAGTCGTAATACGTTAAGAATTATTTTTCTATCATGATAGCACTTTAGACAACATCTTCATACATCGATAAGGATTGTGAGACTAATGCTTGATAGATAAGTGGTTGAACCCATCAATGAAATGATCAATATTACTTCTTGGGTTACGTATATAATCTGTAGCATGCCTCGCTAACCTTGTAAATCTATCTTCATACATGGCGACACTCTCATCCTCCTTTTGCCTCAGACTCAGAAATTGCCTTTCCATATCCGCTCACTGGTCATGAGGAATGTATTTTTCTAAAAGAATATCTTCAGACTCCCTCCATTCAATATTTTATACTACATCATCTTCCTTTTTTCTGAATCAATGACCACCATTAATCAGCATCTCTAGTGAGGCGGTAAACTGCCATGACAACTTTTTCCCTTTCAATACTCCCCAAGGTGTGGAATATATTCTCTAAGTAATTTACCAATTGCATAGCTACTAATGGATTTGTACACCCATTGAATGTTGGTGGTTGTTTCCTCATAAAGCGATCTAACAATGATCCTCCGCATTGTGGATCTGGGTGCTCTATACGGGTAAGGTTATTATTCCTAACCTTTGTGAGTTGTCCCAATTTGGTGATAAGCTGATCAACACTAGTTGTATCACCAGCTCCACCATAATTATCTTGAGCAGGAGAGGAATCCCTACATAGAGTGTGTGCATGGATACAATTTCTATTCATTCCACTAGGAGACATTTCTAAACTATGGCATAAACTAGATTATATTATGAATCAAAATACATAGTTCCAAACTTGTAAAACACTTAACATAAATTGAACAGATTATTGATATAATCCATAATCATAATAAAATATTTTCTTTGAGGAGTTATATACTCATAAACCAAACATAATTGTTTGTAAAGAAAATGAGAATTGTCCTAAGCATATCCCCCTAGAGTGTCGTAACCAAGAGTGCAGCAAGGCCCGTTGTTGTGCACTAGTTTCCATTTGAGACTAGCTCAATGTGGTGTTTTCGGGTTTTACCACTGGGCACATCTGTTCCAAAGCCACCTCTACCTACTCGAATCCAGACATGGATGTCTTTCTTAGAAAACTTACAAAATCTCTACAATACCAAAATTCTAGGAAGTGATTCTATACTAATCCTCAAAGTCTATCTTAGGGCTATGTGCTCTAATCAGAGTTTATCTAAATCTAGTTTACAAGGATTGTACTAATCATCCTATAATAGAAACTATAACGCCCCGACCCCAGAATCCCAGAGTTGGTGCATTATTATGTATCATTGTCATGATAACAAAAATCTGGTCTCAAAAGACTGATTAGTTTAGTTGCCTTAGAATTATTAGATACATTCATAAGGTTTATATTACAACCAAAAATGGAAAACTAAAACATAATTGCTTCCATAGACAACACTAAGATCCCATAGAATATCCCTATAGGTTAGTTATAACATACTTCTTCACATCCTAGGAAAAATAAATCATACAATGGGGTGAGCTCAGATTCTTAGTAAGGATAACAATATAGGGGAAGTTTTTATAAATACGAATAAACATTTTAAGGAAATGTATAAAATTAAAACAAAAGCCTTTTCATAATAAAATTCTTCATAATATGGAAAATATAAATCAAAATAATGTCGTTTACTTACTTATATGGATATTCTACTAGTCGAATAATCACAATCAATATCAATAGCCACCTTCATAATGCTGGAATGCATAATTCCAGACATTCATAACCACATAGTCAAGGCCTTGTGCTAAGACTACAAATAATATTTTTTCAAGGCCTTATTCCAAGACACTAGTTTGTCACATGATACCAATCGATGCATCGAGGAGCTATATCGGGCTCCACCCATCACTTACTAAGTCTAATGCAATCCCCATATGAAAAGGTTTAAACATAACAGAAACATTCGTATTAAAACCGGCATACGAATTGTCAATACATTATCTATAAACTGTGAATGGTATAAAAATAGCACATCCACAGTAAAACATATTAAAAATCCTTCAATACAATATGTAAGTTTTGTATCATAATAAATCAACTTCAAATAAGCTTACAATCCATCAAAAAATGTTGACATAGAGGAAATCAAAACATTTTTTGAGAAATATCTTCTTTTAATTTGAAATAATTTAAAAGTAATATAATTATAAAAGAAAACAATTATTTTGAACATACTCTTATAATCTTGTAGGGGAATCTTCGACGATGTTATAATGGTATAAAATAGCTGCACCCCTTGTATATGTTAAAAAACATTCTTTTCTTAAATTTGTCGAAAAGGTCAAAAAGTAAGTTGTTTGGAAAACAACATAAAGATTCATTTATAAACATCTTATAAAAGTCAAAAGATGGTATAAATTTTTTTATCCCAGATTATATAAAATAGTATCAATCATTGGAAAAAAAATTTAAGAAACATGGATGGGGATGATAAAGAGTTCCCTGTAGATAATTACGTATAAACACCCTCGGATAATGAAGAGATTGTAGAATTAACCATTACCTTGTACTTATCCTTGGTTGAGGGTAGGTTAACCACATTTATAATGGTTAAATAACTGTTATTAAATTATACAAGAATCATATACATTAATATGAGATCATATATGATCTTTTTACATTTCTTTGTTAATAATATATTAGTATTATCGTTGTTTCGGGTGTTAATAGATTTGATTTCCGTTATATTATTTGTTATATGAGTCATATTTATTATGGATGGGATGTTTCTTATTTATATCTAGAATTATATCAGGTCTTTAATAATTATTTTTAATCATCAAATGAATGTTCTTCTTGAATGGATAGGACGGGGAATGAATCACATCCCGTTCGTGGAGATGGTAAGGTGTACGTACGCACGAGTGACAATATCATTCCTTTGATATTAAAATAAAATATATTTGGATGGTGTATCATATATACAGAATAATTATAATGTTATGTTTATTATCTAAATCAATTATAAATCATTATTATACCCATAAAAAAAATAATGTATTGAATAACAATTAAACCACGACGTGGAGACGGTAAGTCGTACGTACGCATGTATGGTGACATGTCATTCAAAGGATTGATAGAATAATGAATTTGGTTGTACCATATTTATAATAACATCACAAAATATAGATGATACTGGAGTTATTATTGTATAATGGAAACAAAAAAGAGAATGGAAGTGGAAGAAGAATGGAACTAGAAAGAGGTTGTGAGATATTTACCTCTTCTTCAGGTTCTTCCTTTTGATTTGATCAAAAGAGCTCCTTTGGATTGAATTATGACTAATGTAATGCCTCTAAGATGAGGTTAGGATATTTTAGAGGGTATTTGGGCAGGTTTTGTCCATTCCAAATGGCATTGATGGTGTGAATTAGAGATAAGGGGGAGTTCCCTTTTATAAAAGTGGTGAGGGGCACCTTAGGAAAAGCAAGACATATTATGTTATAATAAAATAGTAATCGGTTTATAATGGCTCCAAAATGATTTATTTAAAGTATAAGGTTGGTATGGGTCTAAAACCAATCAACCAATAGGTTTTAGATAGTCTTGGGTCGCTATATTTACCTTTTCATTTAGATATAATTCTTAGTTAAATAGTTTTACATTTACCATGTGTCATTGTATTTTTATATTATCTGGTTAATAATATTACTATAGAATTCCAAGAGAACCCTAAGTGGTTCATTAATGATACACCAATAATTATATATGTACATTGTTCAATCTTCATATTTTTAGGAATATAATATCAATTAATAATATCATATTTAAAAAAAACTCTTTTATGTCAATTTTGACACTATTTGTTATTTTGTTATTGATAAATTAATAACATCATTATTACATGAAAAAATATTCATCTAACCAAACAAAACATGTCATATTAACATATATAATTAGAGGAATTCATAAAAAAGCCTCAAATTTCATTTATTTCGATATTTATAATATCAATTATTTTAATATTTCATTAATTAGGTAATTAATACATCATCATTGTATCATATATAAATTAATTTATTTAATTTCTAAAAAATATAAATAAAATAAAATTATGTATGAAATACATTTATATTTATAATGAATATCTATAGTCGAATTTATATTATGTATATCCCTATTCTATAAATGGTTTAGTTATTAAACTTTGATTTTAACTCTTTTAACATTTCTTTAAATAAAATAATAATAAGTTTCCTAATCTCATCCAAGTGAACCAAAGAGGTCCATATTTTATTACTAAGGTTTTTTTGGTCGATTTATATTTATCCAATAGATTTAAGACATGTTTTAGGGTAATAATAATATAATTTTTTCCCTAAAATACCCTATTCACCTTTAACTGTGGTAAATAAAAGTAAAAAAATTAATATCCACCTAAATTTTCATCATCTTATTGAACCATATTTTTCTTACTAATATCTACTACGTCTCTTGGATTTTTGTAATTCCACTCACAAAAGAGGTAAAATTAATTTTTATGTGATTTTTCAAATTCTCCAAGGGGGTGGGTAAAAGATGGTGAAAAGTTCAATAAAATTTTAATATATCTAGAATTATTATAAACTGACTCCAATGAATTACATTGAAATTATATAGGTATTATGTATCTATTTTTACCTAAAATAAAGTTAAAAAAATAATTATTTAAATAAAAATTTGATTTTAAAGTATAACTCATTGTTTTTCACTATTTATCAAAAATTTAATGTATTTTGAAAAATACCAAAAAATAACCCTAAGCTAAATTCGATATTCCAAATGAAAAAATGAAGTCCATTTGGAAAGATAAAATTTATAAAATTTCAAAAAGTGGGTATTATTATTCATAACTGCTTGTTTGATTGGTTGTGGTGTGTTAGAACTCAAAGTTGTGTACAACACATGCTGTTATATTATTCAAACAGAAGCATACCGTGGAAGCTTGGGGTGTTACATTAATTGATGACATGAATACGGTTTTAGTATTTTTCATCCATGGTGATGAATTTTTTTATGGAACATCAAAAAATAAATATCACAATGAGAATTTCTAAATGAAATCGTAAATGTATATTATCTATGGAGAATTAGTGCCATGAGTTTTCAATTTTTTTTCATTCACCTCCCCCTAACTCCTCAAACAATAGGACTTCTATATATTTTTATAGGTGATCTAACTCCGTGGACATTTGTATATCATTGTATCTTCAAATGAGGATCTAAATAAGTTTTCTTTTTATGTCATGTGGAATAACACCATTTTTTATAGACGAACATATCAATTATGTGAGATATCAGGTGTTTTTTTGGGTGTTGTTTCTATTCAATCATGATACTATAATTATAAATAATGGAGTATTGGGGATGTTTATATGATTTATAGTGGGGTAATTGGATTTATATAGAGTCTGTTCTCATGAAAACGTCTTTATACCTAAAGTAGGTGGTCTAAATCATTTAAAAATATTTATATGGGTTCATGGAATGCTTTTTGGCTAGAATATGATCTGTGTGAGAACTACAATTTTTTTATTCTCAATAGGTGTCTATTCATCCTTTTCATGCCAATAATTGATGGTTGATCTCATAATATTTTTTTGGTTATGACTTATATTTGATATGATATGAAATTTTACCTTTCATGTCGTATCAAGATATTGAATTTGTAGTCCCTATATCTTCTAAAGTTGAGAATTATGGATGATCCATATAGAAAATCCCCCAAGGGGTGTGTGGTAGATAATAGGTTTTCATGTTCATGGTCTATCATTATTACAGGATGTGTCAAATTTGTTTCTGGTCAATATTTACTAGGGGATGCATCAAATATGTATATATCACTTTGTTTTCTATATAGATCAAAATTTGGTGGAGTTAGTCATTCAATAAATATAATATATTTTATTTTTGTGTGATAAACCGTTTTTTATCAGTCATTATTTATTGCAAGGGCATGCACATGTATATTATATTCACTTATGTTATGGATCGTTGATGGAATCCTATTTGATCGTGTACTCAAAACAAACTCGGGAAACTCTATTAACATATAGCTTTCATGAATAGGTATTTGATGAAGTTAAATGGATCTACATTTAATTTTGAATAAGGATTAGCATATGGTGCAGGGAATTGTATTGTGTACTTCCTACATGGATGCCAGTGATTATTTTTCATATATACTTCTATTTTTTATGTTAATCAAAAAAATTGGGGATCCTTCTTTTTAGTTTTTGGGTTTCCAGACTTATATTACCATGTTTTATTTCATGTGTTAGATATTTATGTTTTTTATTCAACTTTTAGTTTTTGTAGTTTATTCTATATCTCCTATGTGTACATGAAAACTACCTCCTCCATATAGTGAGGTAAATTTTTTTTTTATCACTAAATCTCATGGTTGGTTATAAAAATTAATTTAATTACTATATACGACATTTATAATATAATTTTGGTCGTTCAAAACAAAAAATGGTTACCTGTCATTATATCCTATCGTTGAAAAATGAAAAAAATTAACCATGTGTAGGTGGGGACAAACATCTCCATAAGTTGATGAAAATCATTTTTAGTCACAATATTTAATGGATTATTCTAAAAGTTAATATAATGAATTAAGATGATATCAATTAGATTAAAAATATTTGGGAGATAATAACACTATTACCAACGTTCAATGAAAGAATCACCAAATAAAAACCTATGTGAAAAATAGAAAGCTTAACACCTGAACATTAGTTTTAAAAGTGAATTGATAACAAATGGAAAATTTGATATTATAAAATAATTAAATATAGAAATATATGAATTAAATTTTTTAACTATATTTCTATTATATGATTAAAATTACAATAAAGTGGGTTATATTGTTTACAAACCACGTTGGTACATGAGGTAGGGTTTATTTTATAATTTCACTTGTTATCATGATTATTTATGTTCTATTTTTCATTTAGGGAATGTGCCTATAATTTTTCTTCTATATTCCTTATATTTTATTCCACTCTAGTTATAAATATTTTTTTCAATTATTATTTCTGTTTTCCCCTACATGGGTACTCTAATAGTGCAAAGGAATGTTTTTCAAAAAAACCAACCTTGTTAATCCTTCATGGATGGAATATTTTTCTACCATGTACACATTCCAAAATATGATTAATGATTTTCCTTTTCTATTTTTCTATGATTCATTAAAATCATGTTCAACTATATTTATTTTAAATATTCAATTTTTTGAAAGATATATTTAGAATTTTTTCATATTATTTATAAATTATATTAATTTTTTTTAAAAAGTATTTTTTTTAACATTATTCAAATGAACATATTTTCCCACTATCATGTCCATTTATTTTTTAATTTCATCCTTTACAAGTTTCAATGGTTTTTCAAAAAACAGGTTAAAATCATTCAAGGAACCTTTTTAAAATATGTTAATCAAAATAAAATAATATTTATTTAATTTTTGAGGAAACATTCTAATGCTTTGGAAAAGTATTTTTCTATAATGGAAACATCCTTTATAGATTTTTTTAATTCATTAGTGATATGATCTGGTGATACCATCCACTTTATTTCTCAAAGTGGATTGTGATGATGATGTTCTTTGTATTTTTTTATAAATGATATTAATTTTTCAAATGTTTATTATGGTATTATAAAATGATGAATGTTTTTATGATCTTATGACACACTCATATATAGTTATTATTTTATGATTTGTTGGGCCAAATTTTAATATACCTCTAATGAATTTAATAGATCTCAATATATCATGCGATAATATTTATGGGAGTGAAGATTGAAATTAATCCACTATGGGACTCTGTCCTAATGTTTTTTGGGAATGGAGAATGAACCAAATCCACTAAGGAAATGATTTTCTATGCTTATGTGTATGCCAAAAACATTTTTCTAACTAATTTGATATTATTTCAAGGATCATGATGGATTATTGTTAATTTTATACTCTTATGACTCACATATTTTATTATGAAACATCTTTATTTCCTAACTAGTGATTTTTTTAGTGCATTACATATTTGGTATATTTTTTATTAGTTGTGATCATTTTCTCAAAACATAATAATGATATTATGATCACTTTTGATCATAAATTTTTGTATCCCGTGTTTACCCTTACTACGTATCTTATCTAAACATTTCATATGTTTCTTTTTCCTTATGTTATAAAGAATAGATTAAAGTTGGATATTTCTAAGAAGGAAACTAGAAAATAAACACTATGGGCGATGTTGAATATCAGCAATGAAATTATTTGATTATATATACAGTCTCCAAAGACATTTCCCATGTATTATTTTGGTATATATTTAATATTTATTAAAAATTATGTTATACTTATATAGTTGATGATAAGGTCACCACTTTTGGTTACAAAGTAGAGCTATGTTGTATTGGGGATTAGGTTTTGAATCCATTAGTGATAACCCAATAGATAATTCAAAATATATAAAATATCCAACAAATTTTGAAAATTGTATTTTTTTTGGTTTCTTACCATGACATGATTGTATGGATACAAATAATTGCCTGCAATATCAATCATAAATACATCAATGGTATGTATCCCTACAAATGATTTTGGGTATTAACTCAATCTTCAGCTAGTGCATGATAAATATCACTAACATTACAAATAGTTTAACTAATATACGATATTTACATCAGTTAATTCTCATTTATCTTATTACCCACTTTGTGGGATTAACATATATTTTAGAATACAACATATAATTTCTTGGGCTTATTAGAAGGCTTAATAATTTAGTCAATCATGGAAAGGATTTTCATTTTTAATTCATTTATCACTCAGATGATAATTCTTGATATAAAGTGATTTTTTTTGTTTTACTCAATGGACAAAATTTTGAGGAATCATGTGAACAGTGAATGTGATTGAAAATACTATGACTATACTCTTGAGAAACCAAATATAATTTCAGATAGGATGAAAAAAAATATCTATGATCACCCATATTTCTCATGTTATTAAATGTAAAATGAATCATGATGAACATAAATATTTACAATGTAATGGTAATGATTGGAACCCACCCGATTTGATACATTTCCATATTTGGTTATTATAGGGGCTTGGGGGAGGTTCTTGGAGTTTCTGGTGGAACCTAGAGGTATAGAAGAACTGTGGCAGGAAATAAATCTCATGTATGTGTATTACACAATATGAATGTTTGTTTCATAGATTATACAAGGATGGTTCACTACATGTAGACATTCTGGGATAAATAAAAAAGGATATGTGTTTTTTGCGGAGCCGGGATTCATAGGATTATATGATGTGAAAGGCATCAGATGTAGTTTATTTCCTTGATGCTCTATAGTTTTAATGCTTTATTCCACTCACGTTATTTCATATGCCCTATGGTAGTCCATGAATCTCTCATTCTAGATGATTTAGTAATTCCTTCCTCAATCTTTTGAGATTTCTTTTGATTGAAAACTGATTCTCAACTTCCCTTATTCTATCTAAGGTGAGTTCTCCTCTCGTTCTCATTGGTTTTCATTTCTTCTTATCTGGGGGATTCACTACAGAATTGTTTTTTTCGATTGGGGTGTGTCTTAAGTTGTTTTTTACGGTATTTTGGATCGGTATTGGTTGATTTGTTGTTTCTTATTGTGTAGTTGTGTTTGCGGTAATTCTTCATTTCCTGGTGATGTGGAACGAGTTGAAAAAAATTCATTGAGGGAGGAATTCCCTCATTTATCCTTATTCTGTATCATATGGGAGGGGTTTACTTTTTTTTATATATAGGGTATGGATTTGTTTTAGTAATCAATGACAATGAATTGGAAAATTGAATTTATGGTGTCAAATGGGGTTTTATTCCCATGTTTTTAGAGATTTTATATAGTAATGTTGTGGATTTTTGGGGCCTAATACCCCACTAGAAATTGTGGCCATTACGAGATTTGATTGAACTACATATTTGGGTTTTGGTAGCTTCATTGGTTATGATTATTATGATGTCTCCCTAAAATGGGAATCTGTTAACCACATATATTTGGAAAATGAGATGGTTGACCTAGGATTTGGGATTGTGATATAATTCCCATATAATAATTTTGAATATGATAAAATATCATTTTAATTTTTTAAATGATCTAGATATGTTGTGATGTGATGTCTTACTTATGGAATGGTGATGTGTGTTTGTAGACTCTGGGGATGATTGTTTGTCTGTTCAGCTTTGGGGGTTGGTAATGTGATGGAATGATGTGTTTTTTGTGAAATTTGGTTGCTTAGAAAAATATTAATTGGTAGTGGTGGAATATATTAGAGTTTAATAATGATTGAAATGTCATGGGTCGGTTTTATCAATGGAATTTAAATTATTCAGTGGAAAATTTAATGATATGTCTTGTGATTAAATGTTGTTGGTTAAAAATAATAAAATGAATGGGTGCTAAATGTTGAGAAAATGTGACGCCAAATTATATTATCAGGGCCCGTCACAATCTGATATGATTGGTTCAGACACTAATAAATGAATTTTGAGGTAGCAAAAATGTGGGGAAATCATTGTTTAGTTATGGATTTGTTTGTAAACCCAAAGGTTGGGATTATGTTATTTTCTCTATATATATGTTTACATTTTATATTATTTTGATTTATATATCCACCCCACCCATGTTGACAACTATGTGATGAACATCCAAATCATCACCTAGGGGGTACATTTCCCAACATCCATGGGGAAGATGTATGGTTGGCCTCTGTATATTCTCTGCTCCCTCATCCAGGCGATGATGACCCAAGATTCATTGGACAAGATGTAATGAATTGTGGCATCCCATGTGACATCGAAATGATTTGTAATGTGGTGTCCTAAGTGTCTTCGAGATGAGTTTTTATGTGGCGTCTCGTGTGTCTTCACGATGATTTTTGATGTGTTTTCAAACGTGTCTTTAGGATGAGATATGTTGTCTTGTGAGTCATGGGTCTGTGTTGGTGGGATTTTTTCTGAGGACCTTGTCTGTGTGGGTGGGATGTGTTGTGATGCCTATGTGTGTGTGGGTGTGATGTGATATGGGATAATTAGAAGAGCTGGGAGTGCCTGGATTTCTGTTGTTGGGGTGTGAGAGTGAATAATCTTTGGCAGCGCAGTACTGGGTACCCTATCATCAATGGGAATTATATTATATTACTTTACTTTTCTTATGTTATTTAGTGAGTGCGCTTTGGTGAGGGTGGTTTCATGGTTAGTCTACATTTTAGGTGATATATGATTATGTTGTTTTATCATGGGTGTGTTAGTGTACTCCTCCAACTTTTCCATGATAAAATTTTCTCCCTACAAAGTAAAAAATATATGCTTTCCCTACACATATTAAAAAAATTCTGATTTCTGGGAGGGTTATGTGGGATTTTCTGGACATTTCATGCTCGAATCCTTAAAAGATGTTATTTCACTGGTTTAGATTTGATTTTATGGGTATTTACATTGTATATGTTTATTAGTACCAATATAATTTATACAAGCATTATGGGGGTGTTTTTTGTTTTTCTTATATATATTTCCTAGAGTTAGTTTTGGGGGATAAATCATATCTCCCAATATTGTTTCTATAAAAATGTTTATTTCTTCCATATTTTGATATTTTAACACCCTTGGTGATATTAGAAATCACGAGGCCTACTGGAGGTGGGAATCCAGGTCCATTATCTCTCTTCATAGCCATCCAGATAGGGGTATCCTTGGAAAGGGATATGTTCATGAAAATAAGTTATTGGATCTTATGGTTGATAGTTAGGGTGTTAATTGGAGTTAGGAACACTGAGTATTTCATTTTGTGGTTTAGATATAGGGACAGTTGATCTTGGTACATGACATATGCTAGGTTGACCATCCAGGAAATGGGATTTAGGGGCCCACATGATCTAGTGCATGGATTATGATCTTATTGAATGGCCAAGTGCGGTGGACCTACATGAATGTTAGAGACCTATGAAAGGTAAATGTATCATAATGAATTCTGTTTTTATTTGAATTAGGTTATTTGGGGAATGTGAAAATGGAAAAGGTGAATTAAGTACACTAAAATTAATTAAAATATATCATAAAAATATATTGTCGATCAAAATAAATCCATGATTCTCTTTGAACTATTTATCACGGTCATCATCCACATGTGGCTCTAGTAGGGGAGGTTCAGTAGGTCGACCTGGTTGATCAACAAAGGTTTGATCTGGTTGAGGAGGAGGATCAGTCGAAAAGGATGTTAATTTATTTCTAGTTGTAGGGTTTGGGGAATTAAGAGGAAGGGGGTTTCAAACATGGACAAATAGATATGGCTATGGGATATCGAGATCACATTTAGTTTAATCTAGGCCACAATGTGATATTGGGTTCCAATTTGGTCAGTCACATGTAAGTAGTTATGCTTCCATAATGGATGTTGTACCTCAGTGAGGGGAAAGAAACTGATGTTTCATGAGTTGACTTAAAAAAATAGTTTTGGTATGATTTCCTTTCATCAATCATAAAGGATTAGAATAATCAAGAGCTAAACTCCTTTTTATGGGAGAGTATCTGTGTGCAGGTTCATAGCATCACATTCAAGGACATTCTACAAATTGGACAAATTATTTTTCTATATTAGGATCTCAAGAGAGGTGTATTGGGGAGGAACTCTATCCTTCAATCTAGTATAAGGTTACACCTTTTACATTACTACTGTACCTGGAGGGTTAGAAAATGGTTGAGGAGATTTATTGGATACAATGTTGATAATTTTTTGGGATAGGAGAACTTACATGGTTACATTGAGAGGAAATTTTTTGGTGGAAAGACTTGGGTGTCAGGGCCATCAAGCATTCAACCACCTTTTAATTTACCTTGGAAGCGTCCCATTATAACCTCTACTCTCCATTCTTTTCTTGTGGTCATGGGGCTTATATTTTTATTCTTATGGGGTTCGTGAACATCTTCAGAACCAGTTTCCAATTTCTAATCAAGCTCAATTTGGATGAGGGTAACTTTTTTAGTTTCATCCTCAATAGTATTTACCAGTGAGTACATTACAACAGTAGGGGTATCATGATTATAGTCCAGCTATGGAAAATGTAATAGGTAGATTATAACAACCCCGACCATTATTACACACGTAAACATGATTTATTACGTAAACATGCACTTAATACAACCCATAAGATCGAGAGGTCTAGGGTCCTTGGGAATTAAGAACATTACATAAAAAATAAGACATAAAATACAACATCTGTATTGAAAACACATTTTACATGACCACAACATTACATAGTACTTAGCATTGAATGGGATAACTCTAGGATGTATATAAGAAAAGGGTGAGATATAAATACTTTTAATGGAGTTAAAAAGACAAAAAATTAATAATACATTACATTTTAGAAAATTGGCATAACAATGGAGTAAAAGATAAGCATGAAAATAAATGCATAGTATAGAATTATTATCTAAACATGGAAATGTGGCGACAACATAAAACATGACATTAGAATGAATCAAGTCTCATTGAACATGTATTAGCATGAGTAAACCCTCATGGCACATTAATTAGAATGATTAAACCTATATTTCACATGAATTATCATTATTAGACCCTCATTTCACATTTCCTATCATGACACTAAACATTACCCAATGCATTCGAGCACTATCAGGGTTCCCCCTTCATAAATATCTCAATCTCATATTTAACTGTGCCATATAGATCATATAACATGGATTAAATCAACATAATCATTTATTCCATGATAAAGGAATGAGGAATAAATAAAAAATGTCTATAAGAAAAAATTATATGTTCACAATGGTGAATTTCCATGATAGAAAAATTAGCATGGAATTCACTACAAGACGATTTTGGCATTAAAAATCACAGTGCAATTTCAGTTGCCTAACAGCATGACATAAAAATTTATAAAAATGGTTGATGACTAAGAAAGGGATATATAATCATATATAAATGAAATTAAAATTATTGGGGTCATATAAATACATGTTTCAACAAAAGGAATTTGGAAATAGAAGGATGAACATAATAGAGAAACTTGAAGAAAGTGGAGAAATAGAAAAACTCTTACAAAATTTCCGCATGTTAATCGGTGTACATGGGAGAGATTAATGATGGAGAAGTATGTCGCGCATCATAAAAATAATAACAAAGGTATTATTGGGTAAGGTTGAATACATACCCCATAATTTTTAATTGAAAATAAAATGTCTTTACAATATAAAGACACTTGGATAAACATTATAAAAAAGGAATGTGAGTATCCCTTACCGAACTTTTTCATTTTAACGAGTGTACATAAGGGTGAATAAGAGGGAAAAAAGAGATTTTAAGGAGATAAAATCATTTATAAGAAAAATTATAATTAATTAGGATATTTTATAAAATATCCCAATTTATGAATAATGTAAATTTAAAGACATAACATGAAAAGAATGCTAGATAAAAGAGGATGGTGGAAGATCCCTTCCTTGGATGTGTGATCCCAAAGGATTGGGAGAGGAATCTTGGGATCTTGGTAAAACAATTTAAGGACTCTAGGGGTATGGGGAATAGGTGGGTTTATTTTTATAGAGGTTTAGTGAAGATTAATTGTATATTGGGTGGGTTTATATAGGAAAGGTGGGGGGATTTGTTTTTGTTTTTGGACCCTAGACACTAAAATATTCAAAACCACAAAACATCCTCAGGGTTTTTCCCATGGTTTTTGGAAAAGGGGGGTGGTTTTAAATATTTTATAAGTTAAAGGACCCAATAGTTAAAAATATATCCCTTGATTATGTGGAGGGGAGTCACACTTTCAAGGAAATTATTTTAAAATTTTAAAATATTGTACATGTCTTAGAGGACGTATTATGGATTTATAAAATAAATAAAACAAATATAAAACCACATTATTTAAATGGAAAAAATATATAATGGTCTGGTAATACCAATTATTGTATTTATACATCATTTTTTGTCCTTTATGATGTCTTAAAACACATATTTATTTATACGGTATATAATTTTTACCCAAAACATCGACAAACTCTGAGAATTTTGAAAAATTCCTCATTGGACAATTTTGACATCCTGATTAGAAAATTGATATTAATATTATCTAAATAATTTTATAAATAAGTTAATTTTATTCTTCAAATAAATTCCTACATTTACTGAAAATTGATGGGGTTTGACAAAAACTATTTTCCAAACAAAATAAAAATTACTCTGAACATCATACAAATTACACGGTCATTTATATTTAACAATATTAATGCAATAAAAATAATATATTGGAATAATATTTATTTTAAAAAATCAATAATTCATTAAAGTAAATTTCGTAATTCAATTTGAATATTAACTAAAAATACTCTTTGCGCTTTCTCGTATCAAAATATAATTTTTTTAAATAGATTAATTAAATAATTAAAAAGTAAAAATAATAATAAATAATAATAATAATAATTAAAATGAAAAGGAAACATAAATATTCATACTAATAGGGTTACATTGATTCTTTTTTTCAAATTATTTTTTTACCATTTATTATCTTATTTTCCTTTTATCATTATTATTATTATTGACAAAAGTCCTCAAAAAATGTATTTTTATTAAGATAACACTTTTAAGGAAAATTAAGTAACCAGACAAGATTCAAAGATAGTCAAAGAACATAATACGTCATAACTGAATCTATGATTTCCAGTTTTAGCCTTTTAGAGACCTTACCTCTGAGGAGACTCCATTGAAGGATGGTAACCTGCTCATCCAGATCATCTTTGAGTAGGTTTTCAAAATTATAGACCATCTTGTCCCAGGTTTGGATGAGCTCTTCTACATTGATCTTTTTCCCGTTGAAACCACGTTCCAGTTTTCCAAGTTGTTTTTTAGTCCATTCATGCTGCTCGTTGGAAAACATTCCCATTATGCACCTCCAATTCAGCCTCTCAAACAACTCCTGTGTAGTGATAACCTTTAGACCCCTGTCCATGAATTCCTCACTACCATCAATAATGACATCCCACTCATAACATTCCTTCAATTCCTTCATGCTCTGAAGGATACCAGATTCTGAAAGCTCCTTCTCCACATTCGTCAGATACATGATATGTAACCACCCAAAAAATTCAAGGAAATTTTTTTCTTAATTTTCTTGGGAATTTTACAAGAAATCTGTTTCTGAAGACACCTAATTCTGAGGCCCGGTGTGCCCGTAATCATTTTTCAAAGTTTAGCTCAGGTACGTTCAGTGAACGAATGAGCAGGCTTTTCTAACTTTTGAACTGGTTCTCAGAATCGAATTCCGAGGGCACCGATGGAATCGCAGCGCTGGTAATTCCATAGAAACACCTTTTCCGGAGTTGCGTTTGCTCGGGTGTGGTTATTAAATTTTTGGGTTAAGTAAAGGAATAAAATAAAAATGGTGCGACCAATTTTTATTTTATTCAAAGTTGTTTAACCTAAGCTAAGTGATTAGAGTGGGTCCCACTATATCCTACTCCACTTGGTATAATATTCATGAGGTGGGACCCACATGAGCCCCACCGTTTCTTTTCTTTTATGTAACGCACCCACACCCACTTTTTTCAAATGAAGTCAACTCGTGCGTTTAATTAAATATTAAACGCCTCTATTAAATGGGCGGTTTAAAAGTTGCAATTAATTCAATTAACTGATTGATTCAATTTTGAATTAAAAAACGTTTGGATTGTGTGTTAATAAAATAAGACAAATATTACTTTATTAATGGATTCGTTGTGCGAGAGGGATTGGGAGAAATAACTCAAAGCCTTGGAGCACTCCTTCCTCAACGAAGAACGCAAAGAATGCGAAGAATGCGACCTCCAACGAAGGTCGACAAGAACGCCGGATCCTCAGAGATCGACGACGTGACACCGACAAATCTTTTCTCCGCGACGCGACGATCGTCCTTCCGCGACTCCTTCTTCTGCAACTTGAAATTCCACGACGAGCCTTCGTTCAACTATGCTCGAGGTGGGGGATTATTTTAATGGTTGGTTTGTGATTACTTCTATCACCATACTTCATTTAAAATTGAGCGGCCTGATATCGCAATAACAGGAGGAGGTCAGACCGCACGAACATGGCCAACCCTCTTCCCCCTTGTTTGTTTGATTTTTTTGCGGCACGTGTATGGCGGCACGGTGTCGTTGCACCGCATGGAATCTATGTTAATGGGTGAAGAAGCGTGGCGCAGTCGCGCCGTGCCGTTGTAGTCGAATAAGCCGCAACGCCGTCGCACCACGCCTGAGAACGTCAAAGAGGCTGTGGCCGGAGCGGGGCCGCGGCAGAGGGGCGTGGCGTCGTCATGCCGCACCGGACGGACCAAGTTCGCGATCTTTGGCTGCAGCGGAGAAGGAAGGGGCAGCCGACTTCTGGCCGCCGGCACTACAACAGGAGGGCGGGACCGCGGGGTCCCGCGACAGCGGCACGGCCGGCCGGCCGGGCCGACCGGTTTTGGAGAAGGGGCAGGGGTCGTAACCCCCAGATAGCTGAAAAGAGCGGCCCCCACATGGGGTCCATGGTTACAAACAGGCGGGGGGAAGCGCGCCCCCCGCACCCCCTTCCGCTCGGCCATTACGGCCGAGCCGCCTGGCCCCGCTGGCGGAGCCGAGTGAGCAGGAACGGGCCGCCTGGCCGGGCCGTGCCCAGGCTAGGCTGGGCCACGCCTACGGGGCCGGGCCGCTCTCTAATGGGCCGGACCTAGACCCATGTCAGGCCGACCCAGTTCTGGCCAACCAAGGGGGTATCGGGCTGGGTCGGACCGGGCCCGAACCCCCTATTCACGGACCTCTTTCGGTATTTTAACCATAACATGGGCTACAGACCTCCGATCGATGCAACGTCAGCTGTGATACGATCCTTGGATTGAGACAGTCGTTTTGGTATAATACACTCAGGTTTTTGAAGAATTTGGGGTTCGGCCGGGTTGGTTTGTACACGAAACCAATAGGGCCCTCGGAGCGGAAACACTTATAACTTGAGCTCCGGACATCCGATTGACATGCTGTCGACTTTGTTGGGTTCCTCTTAGTAAGACGGACCTTTTGGATAAATCCTCTTGTGTTTTGGAGGCATTTGGAGTATGGTCGGGTTGGTTTTGACTTAAAAACCATCCAGGCCCCTAGGACGAAAAAGTCAATGACACTCAGACCGAGCGTCTGAATGATGCGCCGTCTGTGACATTGAGTTCCTGTTGATGGTACGGAACTTTTGGATACATCAACTCCAGACTACGTGTCAGTTTATGTATCATCCCTTCAGATCATGGAGCGGACCCTCCGAAATGAGTTTTCTGTGTGCGGGAACCCTAGAGCTGGTTGCGAATGCGACGATGATGACGATTGTGCAGAAATCCTCCATGGATTCGACGACGACGACTACTACACTCAGCGATCCTATGTGGATCAGTACCACTAATCCTGTGTGGGTCAGATCCTGTGTGGGTCAGCACTCAGTCGTCCTTTGTGGGCTAGCGCCTACAGATCCTGTGTGGGTCATTACGGGGGTTAGTTACCTATCGGTCTTGTGTGGGTCAGATCCTTTGTGGGTCATTGCAGGGGTTAGTTACCTATCGATCCTCTGTGGGTCAGATCCTTTGTGGGTCATTGCGGGGGTTAGTACCTATCGATCCTTTGTGGGTCCGACGGGTTAGATGAATCAGTGCCAATATCTGATCATATCTATCATCATACAAAGAAGTATACCTGTGTGAGGTGAATCCTATTTTTCTTTCCTATATGGATTGTGTTGTGCTATCCTGTGTGGATTACGTTTGGCTTTCCTGTGTGGACTGGGTTGTGATATCTTGTGTGGACTGGTTTGTACTTGAGCTCGGAAGTTGAAGCCGAACTGGAATTGATAACTTAGGTATATGTATGGGCATATACCTATGTAGTGTCGGATGTTACTTCGTGATTATATCTTTCCTTTGTGGATTATCCTTTGTGGATTCTGGGAGACCTTCGGGGTTCTCGAGTTCCCTACTGATTAGATTATACTCACCCCTGCATGGGCTATGCCTACACTACGTTGTGTTGGATGTAGAGGACGGACAGCGCTGATCGTGGTTGAGGCTTGCGGAGCAGGACGGTACCTGGAGGTGGACCACTAGGTGGGACGTACTCGGAGCGGACGGCTGGACCCAAGGAGCTGTGGAGGCTATCTGTACTCACCCTTCAGGTGGGACTTCCAGTGGACGGCTTGAGGCTGCGTCTTTACTTTCAGTTGTTGTTTTCCCTTTCCAGTTGTACATTACTTTTAGTTTGGGTTTGTATTCTGGCCCACTTACATTTCCACACATACTGTTGTGGCCAGTTTTTACTTAGTGTTTACTTCTACTTTCTTACTATGTGGTGTTTGTTTACTATACAAAGGCAATGCCTTCCCTTTTTTTTGGGAATTACGCCTTGGTGCTAGTCACCAGTCACTGGACTATGGAAGGCAATCTTGGGGTAGTCCCGGCATGGGCCCAGAGGACGGGTCGTGACAAATTGGTATCAGAGGAGTTCGGTTCTACCGCAAAACTCTGGACTCTAATCTTTTTCTATGTGAAGCAATAGTGTTAAGGGTATTGAGTGTGGTTATCAGTCCAGGGAGTCCAGTGTTGGTGTGGCGGCCGACGTATCCGTACACCAGGTCCCTTAATTCTGATTTCCGACTTAATTCCCGAAAACATTGATTGCATGTGTGTTTCAAGTTTTCATTGTGATTACTTTGTGTCACCTCACCAGGTATACTGTTTGACTGTGGCGCACCTGTTTCTTTTCAGGATGGCCCCACGATGACAACCAATAAGGGTTCCGAGTGTTGTGTGGGATGACAGCCCACCGAGTGACGAGGCCTTAGTACACGGCCCTTTGACAGTAGAGGCACTGGCGGCACCTCTACCCACCGAGCCACCGATGCTACCAGCCCCAGCCGCTGACAGAGCACGTCTTCTTTGTGCACTGCACGAGTTTCAGCACCAGCGACCGCCCAGGTTCCACGGGGAGATAGACCCCCAGGCAGTCGAGGATTGGCTGGAGGGAGTTGTACGAGTTTTCAGGTTATTGAGGACACCAACAGACCTCATGGTGATCCTCGCAGTGAGCCTACTACACGCGGTAACAGGCAGATGGTGGAGCTTGATGGTCCAAGTGCATGATGAGGCATCTCTCCTCTGGACGGACTTTGAGAGCCTCTTCTACTCAGAGTTCGTCCCAGCCACCCTCCATGCGGTGTGCATACAAGTGCTTCTACAGCTGCGGCAGGGCAGCTTGATGGTTGCCCAGTACTCAGCGAGATTTACCGATCTCTCGCGCTACTCGAAAGACATTGTATGGGACCCAGTCTTCTGGGCCCAGACCTTTGAGCAGGGATTGAGTAAGGATATCAGGACATCCCAGATCTCCATTATCATTCTGACATAGGCATGAGTATTGGAGCGAGCTCTTCTCATAGAGAGTTTTCTTGCCGAGCCTAATCCAGCAGCGAGACCTACCGCAGGGCAGCACGTAGCCGAGTCGTCTGTAGCAGGCAGTCGACGGATGACTCGTGGGTCTAGGCAGACCAGACCCTCAGGCAGACGACCTCAGGACACTGGCTCAGCAGTGTGGGGAAAACAACATGGAGCCAGTATTTTGAGAGGCAGAAAATGCTACACATGTGGCGGGTAGGGCCACATGGATTGTGACTGCCCCACCCGCCATGCCGAGGAGCAGCAGACGGTTGAGAGGCCACCCAGGAATAGGCAGAGGGTCGACAATGGTGGTCCACAGGGAGTAGGCGGACGAGTCATAGGAGCTGGCCGAGCAGCAGGTGGTGGGCGATGCTTTGAGGCTCTACCACCACCACCGCTAGGAGGTCCACCCCGACCACAGGGAGCTAGCGGGCAGAGACAGGCACAGCTCCAGGCAGCGGAGGCCTACGACCATGGCGCGCCCAAGATGATTCGAGGTACTATCTGTGTCTATTCCACCATTGCTGCAGTTCTTATAGACACAGGAGCGAGTCATTCATTCATAGCCTCTGCCCTTGTTCGGAGCTCAGAGATTCCTACATAGCCGTTGGCTCGATCCTTACAACTAGAGACTCCTACGGGAGTAGACTTGACAATTACGCACTGGTTCCGGCAGTGTGATCTTACTCTAAGAGGCGAGAGCTTAGGTTTTGATCTTCTTGTAGCGGCTTCGAGGCCTTTCGACGTCATCTTGGGCATGGATTGGTTATCTACAGTCTATGCTCAGATTGACTGTATTAGGCGCAAGGTGTGGTGTGTACGCACTGACGGGAGAAGGTTCACCTTCACCGGTGAGAAGGGATCCTTCGAAGTACATGATGTACTCCTACAGAGGAGAGGACAACCCATCACTCATCATTTGGCTAGCCTCATCCTAGGATCAGTTGACGTGCATAGTCCTAGTTTTCCTGCAGTGGTGGATCAGTATGTAGACGTTTTCCCCGACGACGTTCCAAGACTACCTCCTCAAAGAGAGGTAGACTTTTATATTGAACTATACCCCGAGACAACTTCGATATCCACTCCAGCGTATCAGATGGCCCCCGCTGAGCTTCAAGAGCTATGGGAATAGTTGGAGGACTTGCAGGGCAAGGGATTCATCCGACCTAGTGTTTCACCCTGGGTTTCCCCGATATTGTTCGCCAAGAAGGAGGACGGGAGTTTGCAACTTTGTGTCGATTATCGTCGCCTGAACCAAGTGACAGTGAGGAACAAGTATCCGCTACTGAGGATTTACGACCTCTTCGATCAGCTCAACAGAGCACGGTGGTTCTCAAAGATAGACCGTAGATCAGGTTATCATCAGCTCATAGTTTGAGACGATGACCTGCAAAAGACGACCTTAAGATGTCGGTATGGACACTATGAGTTCTTGGTTATGCCTTTCGGTGTAACCAACACTCCAGCAGTGTTCATGGGTCTCATGAACAGGATATTTCAGCCATACCTCGGTCGATTTGACGTGGTCTTCATCGACGACATATTGATATACTCGACGATTGAGGAAGAGAAGGCCTACCACTTGCGGGTTGTACTGGACACACTCTGAGAGCACCAGCTTTATGGTAATCTCTCGAAGTGTCATTTCTAGATACGTGAGGTCCATTTCTTGGGACACGTCATCTATGAGGCGGGAGTTACAGTGGATACTGTGAAGATCGAGGCAGTGCTAGATTGGGATCCACCCAGGGGCGTGACGGAGGTGCGGAGTTTCTTTGGACTAGCTTGATACTACCGAAGATTTGTGCCAGACTTTTCCAGAGTTGCGGCACCACTCTCAGCTTTGACGAAGAAGGGGAAACCCTTTGTGTGGTCAGAAATATGTCGGCAGAGCTTCCAGGAGGTGAGACAGAGATTGACCAGTGCACCTATCTTGAGGTTGCCGAAGGAGGGAGTAGGGTACGTAGTCTACTGCGATGCATAAGGGACTGGACTCGAATGTGTCCTGATGCAGGAGCGGGAAGTGATCACCTATGGATCACGTCAGTTGAGGCCACATGAGCAGAACAACGCTACCCATGACCTGGAGTTTGTAGAAGTGGTCTTAGCTCTAAAGATGTGGCGACACTATCTGATGGGAGAGCGCTTTACAGTCTATTCTAACCACCAGAGTCTCAAGTACATCTTTTCACAGAAGGACTTGAACCTGAGACAACGGTGATGGCTTGAGGTCCTCCAGGACTATGACATTGAGATAGTCTATACTCATGGAAAGGGGAACGTGGTAGTTGATGCCCTCAGTAGGAGGACAGGCATTCAGCTACTTGGGGAGGCGACAGAGCAGCTAGCCAGTTTGCAGATATCATTCGTGGATAAAGATGGAGCAGCCTTCCTTCAGTCACTCACAATAACTCCTTCACTACTGCAGTGGGTCAGTGAGGCACAACATGGGGATGCTGACTGTGAGACGCGGCGTGCGCAGATATCCTCAGGATAGCCACCTAATAGTTTCTCTGTATGAAGAGAGCATGACATCCTTTTCAGAGGACGTACCTTGGTACCCGTTGCTTTAATAGAGGAGGTGCTGAGAGAGTTTCTCACTTCCCCTTTGGCGGTACATCCTGGAGTGGCAAAGATGTACCAGAATCTCAGACGATATCACTAGTGGTCGGGCATGAAAAAGGCTGTGGTAGAGTTCATTTCTCGATACCTCACCTGCCAGCAAGTGAAGGTAGAGCACCAGGTACCAGTAGGCTTGGTACAGCCCTTGGAGGTCCAATAGTGGAAGTGGGACGACATATCTATGGACTTCGTGACTGAACTTCCACACACATCCAGAGGTCACGAATCCATTTGGTTGATTGTCGACCGACTCACCAAGTCGGCTCACATCTTACCCATCAGAGAGTAGGGATCAGTGGAGAGCTTGGGACGTCTCTAAGTTCAGGATATTAGACGGCTTCATTGAGTGCCATCTTTTATCGTCTCCAATCAAGATGCTCGCTTTACTTCCCGGATTTGGAAGTGGTTGCAAGAGGTGTTCGGGACACAGCTACGTCTGAGCACCGCCTTTCACCCACAGACAGATGGTCAGATGGAGAGGACCATTCAGACTCTCGAGGACAAGCTCCGTGCATGTGTCCTCGACATGGGTTGCAGCTGGGAGGACCATCTACCCCTGGTGGAGTTCACGTACAACAACAGATACCACTCCACCATAGGGATGGCACCATACGAGGCGTTGTACGACCGACCTTAGAGATCACTGTTGTGCTGGACAGACCCCGGGGAGTCAGCACTTGTGGGACCGGAGATGGTCCAGGCGACAACGGAGAAGGTCCAGGTCATCCATGAGCAAATGAGGACAGCTCAGAGCTAGCACAAGTCTTTTGCTGACAGTAGGCGGAGGCCCCTCGAGTTCGAGGATGGCGACCACATTTTCCTGTGAGTCTCACTTCGACGTGGTTTAGGGATATTTGGCTGAGGCGGAAAGTTGTCTCCTCGCTTCATCGGGCCATTCCAGGTCCTCGGCAGGACTGGCGAGGTGGCTTACCGCCTGGCTCTACCACCTCAGTTGCACCGGGTGCACGATGTCTTCCACGTTTCTTAGCTGAGGAGATAAGTGCACGTCCCGATGCATATCATTGACCATGGGGAGCTAGACGTTGATGATGGGGCAACATTTGAGGAGGTCCCGATGGAGATTGAGGATCGACCAGAGCGGGTCCTACGTGGACGGTCGATTCCTCTAGTGCGCATTAGATGGAAGCACGGGAACCTCCAAGAGAGCCTTTGGGAGCGGGACGTTCAGATGCTTGCTCAGTACCCACATTTGTTTCCCTAGTTTATGATGTATCTTTACAAGGACGTAAATCACTGAGGTGGGAGTGAGGTAAAGACCAGAAAAATTCAAGGAAATTTTTTTTCTTAATTTTCTTGGGAATTTTACAAGAACGCAGTTTCTGACGGCACCTGATTCTGAGGCCCGGTGTGCCCGAAATCATTTTCCGAAGTTTAGCTCGGGTACGTTCAGTGAACGAACGAGCGGGTTTTTCTAACTTTTGAACCGGTGCTCGGAATAGAATTCCAAGGGCACTGATGGAATCACAGCGCCGGTAATTTCTTAGAAATACCTTTTCCGGAGTTGCGGTTTCTCGGGAGTGGTTGTTAAATTTTTGGGTTAAGTAAAGGAATAAAATAAAAATGGTGTGACCGATTTTATTTTATTCAATTTTGTTTAACCTAAGCTATGTGATTGGTGTGGGACCCACTATATCCTACTCCACTTGGTAGGATATTTGTGAGGTGGGTCCTGCACGAGCCCCACCGTTTCTTTTCATTTATGTAATGCACCCGCACCCCCTTTTTTCAAATGAAGTCAACTCGTGCGTTTAATTAAATATTAAACGCCTCTATTAAATGGGCGGTTTAAACGTTGCAATTAATTCAATTAATTGATTGATTTAATTTGGAATTCAAAAACTTTTGGATTGTGTGTTAATAAAATAAGACAAGTCTTATTTTATTAAGGGGTTCGTTGTGCTAGAGGGCTTGGGAGAAATTACTCAAAGCCTTTGAGCACTCCTTCCTCGACGAAAAACGCGAAGAACGTGAAGAACGCCGAACTCCGAAGAAGGTCGAAAAGAACACCGGATCTTCGGAGATCGACGACGCGACGCCGACGAATCTTTTCTCCGCGACGCGACAATTCTCCTTCCACGACGCCTTCTTCCGCGACGTGAAATTCCGCGACGAGCCTTCGTTCAACTACGCTCGAGGTAGGGTATTATTTTAATTGTTGGTCCGTGATTACTTGTATTGCCATACTTCATTTCAAATTGAGCCTCCTGATATCGCAATAACATGAGGAGGTCGTACCACACGAACACGGCCAACCCTCCTCCCCATTGTTTGTTTGATTTTGTTGTAGCACGTGCAAGGCGGAACGGTGTCGTTTCACCACGTGGAAGCTAGGTTAATGGGCGAAGAAGCGCGACGCCATCCCGCCGCACCGTTGAAGTCGAACAAGCCGTAGCACCGTCACACTATGCCTGAGAATGTCGAAGAGGCCGCTACGGGAGTGGGGCCACGGTGGAGGGGTGCGGCGCCGTCGTGCCGCACCGGATGGACCAAGGCCGCGACCTTTGGCCGCGGTGGAGTAGGAAGCGGCGGCGGGCTTCCGGCCGCCGGTGCTGGAGCAGGAGGGCGGGACCGCGGGGCCCCGCGGCAGCGGCACGGCCGGCCAGCTTCCGATAAGGGTCGGGGGTTGTAACCCCCAGCTGGCCGACAGGAGCGGCCCCCCACATGGGGGGCTGCTGTTACGAACAGCTGGGGGGCAGCGCGCCCCCCCACACCTCGTTCCGCTCAACAATTACGGGCGAGCCGCCTGGCCACGCTGGCCAGGCCGAGCGAGCCGGACCGGGCCGCCAGGCCAGGCCGGGCCGTGCCTACCAGGCCGGGCCGCGCCCTAATGGGCCGGACCTGGACCCAAGTCGGACCGACTCAGTTCGGGCCGACCCAGGGGGTATCGGGCCGGGTCGGACCGGGCCCGAACCCCCTATTTGCGGACCTCTTTCTGACTTTTGCCCATAACATGGGCTACAGACCTCCGATCGACGCACTGTCAGCTACGATTCGATCCATGGATCGAGACTGTCATTTCGGTATAATAAAATAATGGTTTTGGAGAACATGGGGTTCGGCCGGGTTGGTTCGTACACGAAACCAACCGGGCCCTCGGAGTGGATACGCTTATAACATGAGCTTCGGACGTCCGATTGATGTGTCGTCGACATTGTTGGATTCCTCAAAGTGAGGCGGACCTTTTGGATTTCTCCGCTCGAGGTTTGGACACTGTTGGAGTACGTTCGGGTTGGTTTTGACTTATAAACCATCCGGGCCTCTGGGACGAAAAAGCCAATAACACTCAGACCGGGCGTCCGAATGACGCGCCGTCTATGACGTTGAGTTCCTGTTGACGATACGGAACTTTTGGATACATCAACTCCGGACTATGTGTCATTTGATGTATCAGCCCTTCAGCTCATCGAGCGGACCCTCCAAAATGAGTTTTCTATGTGCCGGAACCCTAGAGTTGGCTGCGACTGCGATGACGATGACCACTGTGCAGAAATCCTCTGTGGATTCGATGGCGACGACTACAGCACTCAGCGATCCTACGTGGATCAGTGCCACCGATCCTGTGTGGGTCAGATCCTATGTGGTTCAGCGCTCAGTGGTCCTATGTGGGCCAGCGCCTACAGATCCTCTGTGGGTCCGATCCGGTGTGGGTCATTGTGAGGGTCAGTTACATATCGATCTTGTGTGGGTTATATCCTTTGTTCGTCATAGCGGGGGTCAGTTACCTATCGATCCTGTGTGGGTCAAATCCTTTGTGGGTCATTGCGGGGGTTAGTACCTATCGATCTTTTGTGGGTCTGATGGCTTAATGAATCAGTGGGAATATCTGATCATCTTTATAGGCATACGAATAAGTATACATGTGTGAGTTGAATCCTATTTTTCTTTTCTATGTGGATTGTGTTGTGTTATCCTGTGTGGATTACGTTTTGCATTCCTGTGTGGACTGGGTTGTGATTTCCTATGTGAACTGGGTTGTACTTGAGCTCTGATGTTGGAGCCGAACTAAAATTTATGACTTAGTTATTTGTATGGGCATATACCTAAGTAGTGTCGGATCTTACTTCGTGATTGTATCTTTAATTTGTGGATTATCCTCTGTGGATTCTGGGAGACCTTCGTGGGTCTCGAGGTCCCTACTGAGTAGCTTATACTCACCCCTGCATGGGCTATGCCTGCACTACATTGTGTTGGTTGTAGAAGACGGACAACACAGATCGTGGTTGAGGATTGCGGAGCAAGACGGTACCTGGAGGTAGACCACTGGGCGGGACGTACTCGGAGCGGACGGCTGGACCCGAGGAGCTATGGAGGCAATATGTACTCACCCTTCAGGTGGGACATTTAGTGGATGGCTCGAGGCTGTGGATTTACTTTCAGTTGATGTTTTCCCTTTCCCGTTGTACTTTACTTTCAGTTTGGGTTTGTATTCTGGCCCACTTACATTTACGCACTTACTGATGTACCCAGTTTTTACTTTGTGTTTACTTCTTCTTGCTTGCTCTGTAGAGTTTGTTTACTTTACAAAGGCAATGCCTTCCCTTTTGTTGGTAATTATGCCTTGGTGCTAGTCGCCAACCCCTGGCCTATGGAAGGCGGGCTTGGGGTAGTCGTGGCATGGGCCCCGAGGATGGGTCGTGACATGATAGATGATTCCCTTGCAGGGGGTTCAAGTTCCGTATAAGAGTTTGCCTCCACCTTCTTGGGAACCCTCGGAGGGAGCTTAGATTTGCTTATGGATATGGTAACGGGAGGATGTGGCAAGAAAAAATATTCTTTTTTTCTCAGCCTCCGATAGTGATGAATCAGACCCTCTCCATCGATGAAGGTGTTCTTTCACTTCCTAGAAGAGGATCTCATATACTCATCTGTAATGTCCACTTCTTTGGACCCAATGAGGGAGTCAGAATCAGTATCCCTATCCTCCTGAGAAGCCTCCATCACATCCCCTTCCTCAACCTCTTGATACTCTTTGTTCCCCAGCACTGCAAATCGATTCTGATATTGGATAACCGTTCCTCTAGATATCACCATATCAACATAGGATGTCTTAGCCCGCATGTTCTGCTCAGGAAAATCTGATCCTCTAGTCTGTACAAAATCACGCCCCATAAATTGGGGATATTTATTTGTGTCTTCCCAAATCAGACTTTGAGGATGTCTGCCCATACCTGAATCCTTACAAGCCTCAATGCAAGCAGGAGTGTTATCGGATGAATTAGAAGAAAACAGCCGGTTGGCCGAAGCAGAGTCCAAGGGAGGGACCCTCACCTCAACACCGGTATAAAGAGACTAAACCTCACTATCCAGCACAGCCTCCTCCGATCTTCTTGGCAAAGGGTTGACACCCAAATCATGCCTCAGACGATAAAAGACATCAGAGACCCTCAGCTCTGATACCTTTGTAATATCACCCTTTCTAGAGGTTGCAGATAACCCCAAATCTAGATCCAACGGAGCCTCTACAGGAGGACCTAGCTCTAACAAACTTTCCTCGCTCACCTCCTCAACCCTCATTGAATCGAACGCATCCTGGGAAGAAGGGTCTTCATTAGGCTCTTTCCCAAGTGGTTGTCATGGGGTAGAAACACGCCCTTGCCATGTCCTGCATCCACAAAGACAAGATGAAATCAAGTGGCCTAACCATTGAAAATTCACACAAAATGAAGGCCGGGATTCAAAAAACAATGGTTGCTTCAATCTGAATTCTTCTCTAACCACAATCCAAATCCAGTCCACGGGAGTCTTGGAAACATCAACTTCGATACAAATTCGAGGAGATATCGGGTGCCAAACAGCAGTAGATCTACTGTTAGAACAAATATACCGGCATACAATATTCCCTAGAATACAAAGAATCGATGGATTTTGAAACGGGAAAGGAAAATCAGGAAGGATTACCCATACATCTGTAGTAGGCACATCACGGTACATGTTCTATTAAATAATTATAATAAATAAATAAATAACATTTTTAATGAAAACATATTTTTCAAAATAAATGGACATTACCAATATTTCATTGAATAATTAAAAATCATTTATTAATATATTTATGACATATGTATTTCATAAATTAAATAATACTAAAAATTTCATAAAATTGAAAGTAATAAAAAAAATCCCATATTTAAATATCATTTTTTATGTTTTTTTTCTATTGCATAGGCTATCAAACATAATTTTCTATTTTAAAAACTCAGGACATTACATTCTTCCCCCTTTGATAAATTGCATCCTAGAAATTTAAAAAGTAACTTAGTTATTCCTATTCTAATCTATTATCTAAAATAATTGGAAAAATTAAGGATGGGTATTTTAAATCTATTAAACACATAAGTAGGAATCTAATGACAGTAAAGGTATAACTTATAAATTTCATTTATCTCTTAAACATATGAATTTCTATGCTTTGATATAAGTTATACACAATCATCTTCTCAACATATATTATTAAGCGAAATTTTTTCCTCATAATAATGGTTTATTCTAATATTATGAATTTACCAAACCATATCCCCCAAACCAGTTGAACCAAGAGTTAAGAAAGGATCGTTCTCCTGCACCAGTTCTCGTTCGAGTCTAGCTGAAAGTGGTATTTTTTGGGTATTATCCCTAGAAACATTTGGGAAAGAGCCACCTCTACTTATTCATATCCATACCTAGATATATTTACACAATAATCCCCATACTCTACACCCACCAAAAATTAGGTATTCTTTTCTTATACATAGTCTTATCCCTAAACAATTCAATAGGGTTTTCTAATCCTAATCCCAAAAATATCTAAACCTATCCTCTAATTCCAATGGTTACAACCTTGGACTTTATTACACACATAAGCATAATTTATTACATAAAAATGCACTTAATACAAACCATAAGATTGATTGGTCTACTATCTTTTTGGATTAGGCACATTACAAGAAAAAGGAAGACATAATATAATATATCTTTATTGAAAACATATTTTACATGACGAAAAAATTCCTTCGTATAGAGCATTTCATGGGATAACCTGAGGGCATAAAAAAAGTTGTGAGATATAAAGACCATTAAGGGAGTAATCAACGTTTTACATGAATAATAAAATATATTTTGGGAAATAGGAATATCGATGTAGCAGAAGAGAGAAAAGAACATAAAGGCATGATATAGCTTGATTATCATAACAAGGAAATGTGGCAACAATATAGAACATGTTATTCGCAAGAGCCAAGGTTCATCGCACACATATTAGCATGAGTAAACCCATATTGCAAATAAATTAGCATGAATAAAATCTCGTTGCAATGAATTAGTATGAGTAAACCCTGATTTCAGATGGAGTATCATGTTACTGAACATTGCCCAATGCATTGTACTACAATCAGGGCACACCCTTCATAACTATTTCAATCTTATGGTTAATTTAGCCACATAGATCATATTACATGGATTAATTCAATTTAATAATTTATTCCATGATAAAGGAATGTGGAATTAATAAATGAATGTCTATAATAAATAAGTAAATGTGAATAAAGTGTAATATCGTTGACATATAAATGGGCATGGTAAAAACTACATGATGGTTTTGTCATGGAAAATCACTGTGTAATTTCAGTCTCTTAATTACATGGCATAAAAATTCATAAAAATGGTTGATTAGAGAAAAAGGGGTCTATAGTCATATATACATGAAATTTAGAGTTAAGGGGTAATATAAATAAATGTCCCAAATGAAGGTGTTTGGAACTATATTGTTTAACAAAGTAGAGAAACATGAAGAAATAGGATAAATGGAATTACACTTATGAAATTTAATCACGATAATGGTAATACATGGGAGGAATTAATGGGAGAAAAAAATTTCTACCATCATAAAAACATAATAATGGAAGTATGTGGGAGGTTCTGAAACATACCCAATCATTTTTAATAGAAAATAAAGGCCATAACAATACAAAAAATATTGGATAAAATTTAGAATGGAATAAAATTCAGGATCACTTATGAAAAGTCTGCATGGTAATGGGTGTACATAAGGGTTCATAAGAAGGATAAATGACAGTTAATGGGGTTCTCATCATTTATAAATCATATGGAATGTAATAAGGATATTTAATGATATATCCCAAGATAGGAATAAAGTAAATTAAAAGGTGTAACATGAAAAACATGCTATATAAAAGAGGAGGGTCAAAGATCGCTTTCTAGGATGTGTGATTCCAAAGGCTTTGGAGAGTCTTCTTGGGAGCATGGGAAACATTGGGATGACACTAAGAGTGGGTAGAAAAGGTTGGCCATGATTAAAATAGCTTTAGTGAAGATGAATGTTTTATGGTGTGGGTTTATTTAGGAAAGGTGGGAATATTCGTTATTATTTTGGTTTCAGACCCTACACACTAATATTTTCAAAACCACAAACCGTACCATGGTTTTTGACCAAGGTGTCTAGAAAAGAGGATTGGTTTTAATTTAATTATAATGGAATGGGCTGATGATTTTACAATATTTACCTTTCCTATGTGGAGGTGAGTCACTCTTTCAAATAAATGATTTTAAAATCATAAATTATTCTATATGTCTTGGAGGATTCACTAAGCCATTATAAAATAAATAAAAAATATATAAAACCACATTATTTTTATGTCAAAAAATATATTGGGATGATAATACACATTATTGAATTTATTACATCATTTTGGGGTCACTATGATATGATTTTTTGTGGGATGTGTTATTAGCGATAGGAGCGGGGGGGGGGGGGGGGGGGGTTGTGGTGAGGCCCAGGTGTGTCTTGGTGGGATGTGTCATGTGGCCCATGTGTTTTGGGGGGGGGGGGTGTGATGTGGTAAATTTGGAATAGGTGGAGTACCAAGTCGTCTACCATTACAGTGTGAGAGAAGATAATTAGTGTAACAGTGGCATGAGGTACCCTATCATTGATGTGATTTATTTTGTTTAATATTAGTTGGATTTTTCTATTTTTTGAGCATGCCATAGTGAGGTTGGGGTTATGGTTAGCCTACCTATTCTATGATGTTTTCTTCTATTATTTTTTTCAAGGGTGCATTAGAAAACTTCCCCCCCTAATCCACTAGATATATAGGATCTCCTACTGAGTATACGTGTATTCTTAACATACATATGTAAAACTATTTTCTAGTTCCGTATAGGATTATGTGAACTATGATGGAAATTACTAACTCAAATTATTTAAAATTTTCATGTCACTACATTATCAATAATTTTAGATATTTACTATAGAGACATTAATTTGTATCACTTTTATTAACACATAAATTTTGGGATGATTTTTTATTATCTTATATATATGTAACGGATTTTTTGGTGGATACATCGTATCTCCCAATTTTTTTTCCTTATAATGGGTAATGTCTCCCATAATGTGAAACGTGTATACCCGTGGTTCTATTCACCCACATGAGTCCTACTTGTGGCACGACTCACGGGTAATTATCTTTATTCTATAATTTCTAGCCTAAGAGTGGTATCCTTGGATAGTGGGGTCATAAAAGAATGGAACAACTCCCCATTGGTTATTTTATAAGTAATATCCATCATCCTTCAATGGTTCCTTTAATATACTAATTGATGCGATATGGAACCATACTAGAGAAAAATATTTTCCATTCTTTTATGTTGGGATCATGAGTTGGTTATTCTAGTTTTTTATCATTTTGAAGGTGAATCTTACTTGTAGTGGACTATTATCAGGAATATAAGTTAATGAAAAAAATGGCACCATAAAATGAGAAGATTTTATAATGGTATTTTTGAATAAGTATTTTACTCAAAACAATCACAATAAAATGTAGAATCTATTTCTATAGATGAAGTAGTAGGGTAATAAAATAATAGAAACTATAATGAAAATTTCAACAAATATTCATTGTATGCATCTATATTTACCATTGACCCTAAAATTAAAATTGAATGTTTATTTAGTAGTATAAAATTGAGATTTTAGATTATGGACATCATATTTTAAATCATGTATGACCGAAAACACAAAATAGAGAAGAGAACATAACACCCCGAGACATTATGATAGATTAATTTTCTAAAAAATTAATCTCATTGGTGGCTTTCAATGTTCGCTACACTGAGTTTGAAAAATTCAGGATACTCTATTAAAATATTATTATTTAAAAATTGTCATTATATCCTAGAAATTTAATTTAAGTGAATAAATAATTCTATGTAGATTATTTAAATAATATTTCATATATATTTATAAAGTTAAATAAAATGAATATTAATTTAATAGAGATGAAATTATAATAATTTAAATGAAAAATGAATGTTTTCTGAAAATAATGATTTCTTATAATAGACAAATTATGCATTCCTGAAACAAATTATTTATAATTTAATTTAAAAAATTATAGAAAAAATATGTTAAAAAAATATATTCTATTTTTTATAATTAAATTTCAATATTATCTTAGAGATAATTTTTTTGTTTTTTAGAAAAGATTACTTTTTATGAATAATAAAAATTGTGGAATTTTAATTAACAACTACCATTTAATATAAATTATTTATAAAGTAATATTATTTTAGAAATATGTTTTAATGTTTTATTATTTTATCTATATACCTAGTAATATGATTTTTTTCCTGTAATCATTTTCATATTTAAATTTCTTATGAGAGCTTTGTAAATTTTGAAATTTTTTTATTTGAAATCCAACTTTTTTATTACATCTATGAAATTTATTTTAAATTAAAATTTTATAATTATATTAGTTTATTTTTTTAATATGGATTAATTATTTTTAATAATCAAAACCTATATTTTCTATTAATATTAACATATTTTCGGACAATTCTGAATTGTAAAAAAATGCATACATTATTTACTATTGCTATGGTAAAAAATGGTTTTTTGAGGGTTAATCTAAAAGGATAAAGTTAAAAGTAAATAAAAAAAATTAACAGAGTATATTTTAAAGAAATATTTAAAAAATTTCATTTATAATCCAATATGATACTCTTTTTTTACCATTTTATCATGTGAATATAATGAATACAAGAATTTCTGTCCAATATTTATAGTCACATCACATATAGAAGGGCACCCCCTCTCCTATCTTATTTACACATCAAATCAATTTTAGTTATGCCAATACATATAAAAATCACTTACCAAATTTCATCCCCTCTTCATTGAATAAACCTTTTGGTCAAAAATCTCTTATATGAATACATCAGGTGTAATCATAAAGAGGTATTCTGAGAAGATGTAAAATTCCTAACGATGATTTCTTTACTTATTTCTTCATAAAAATCCTTGAAATTAACTTAATTTATGATTAGATATTAAAAATAGGTACTAGTATATACCAAGATATTGTTATGTTAATTTAATGGCCTAAAACTCTCCCTAATTTCATCAAATGGGTTATGGAATCCTTATCTGTGGCTACGATATTACACTGACTTTTGAACCAATGTCATTAATTTTACTATTTCCACCTCTCACGGTATAGTATGATGTTGGATCTAAATTATATATATTATATTTATATCATTTTTATACCCCTAGAGTAATTAAATCGAATAGAAATATTTAATTTATAGTCCTTGGGGTACAGGACAATGTGACTCATTTGTATGGTGAACTACGGCCTCACAAAAAGATTTGATTCGTATTTGGATATTTTTTATATAAAAGGACATAAGGATAAATTTAATGAATATATGTTATATTAATAAAATTATTATTATGTTAATGGAATATTTAACATTCTGAAAATATAACATATATCATCGTCTTTCTTACACTGATAAATGATAATGTCGTTTGTGTACGAGTGGACTACCACCTTCTTGAAGTGATGTGACACACTATTAATAAACAAAACTCTTTTTTTATATATGTAATTATGTATAAATAATGTATATTATATATGACATTATGATCATTATTTAATGATAAAATATTATTTAGCTTCATTCCATAGTGATCCATGAAAAATTGAAACGTTACTCATGCATACATATAGCCTATCATCTCTTTGTCTGTAAAAATGTTCACTATTCCTGACCATAATTCATGATTTGTTATAAAAATATAATTTATTTATAAATTTGATAATTATTTCACAATAATTTTTTAGGATATTTTAAAATAATATACAGTTTGACCATCATTAAACTAAAAAAATCATTTTTAACACATAAGAAATATATTTTTCAAAGTCCGCGTAAATTGAATTGATTAATAAATTATATATAAAATTTTAATAGTTGAAACAAAAGTTATAATGGAAATGAAAATTTTAATTTATAATTTTTATTATTAACTTATGTTTACTATTTAGAATTATAAAGAAATTTTGTGATGAGACGGACTCCAGGTAAGGGTTTCCCTTTTCACATTTACTTCTTTGATAAATATTCTATATTCAAAACTTATTTCTTATGTGTGTGTCTATACTTACCCATTTATATGTAAAATAATGAATATATTTACTTAAATGGTATTTAAATTTTCAGTTGATTTCATTTGTTTTATGGGGATTGTGATTCAAATATTACCAATGTTATGAGGGATTCATTTATAATATCAACAATATTCTGGATTGCTTATGTTCACATCTCCAACGGTGGACTAATATTTATTTTTATCCTAAAACAAATAATTTATCCATTATTATGGTTATTTATTAACATTTGAAAAAAATCAATTTCTACACTCTTTTTTACATAATATTATTGATTAAATGTTTTTAATAAAATCTAAAATTATTTCTCCCTTTGATCTGACATATTTTTTCCTCAAATATAATTTTTTATAAAATAATTTAAATATATTTGTATCCTCTTCAAAATGATTTCTTTTGAAAATTTATTAACATTTTTTTCATTTTACCAAATTATTTGAATGGAAACTTCATGTTAATTTCAATATAATACAACTTTTTCTTTTGCTAAAAATGTGAATGGAATCATTATTTTAATGTGTATGACATGAATATAATTTTCCAGGATCATAATCTCTAAATGTTTCGATAAATTAATTTTCCATCATTAAATGTTAATTTCAAAATAATTATTTTCAAAAAAAATTCAATGTTTTTTAAAAGTTTATTTTAGGTAGGTAAATATAAGATCCAAGAAAATGATTTTAAGGATATTTCAATGTTTTTTATATTCATAAACAACTTGAAAAATTCTTCTAGTTTTTTTACACTGGTTGTAAGTTGTAATGATGACATCATTACAATTTGTCTAGATAGTTTATGATTACTATGATGGAGGATGTACCAGTTGGATACCACTAATTTCACTATTTATGGTTTCTGGTTATGTTTATTGACGGTGAAAATCATTTTCATCATGTATGATAGTTGAAATAAAAAATATTATGGGGATTATGTTTCACCCCTTTCATATTGCTGGGAAAAAATCCCCCAAGGTGTTTAATTGGAATGTTTTTGGTTTGATTGTGTTTTTTGGAAAATCGAGATGACCATAAATGAGTATGGTTGGTGTTTTCCAAATACATGTTTTTAAGGTGGCATAGCTTCCTAGTGTTTTCAATATTTTTGGGCCTCCAAATCGGGAGTTTGAGGTTTCCAAAGGAAGGATTTCTATATAAGAGTGAATTTATGAAGAATTATGAATAAAATATGAAAATGGTGAGAACTGAGTACCATAATAATTTGGGCGCATACCATGTTCCAGGAATGGTATGCAGAGCAACAGAAATGGTACATAGGTGTGGTTCGCGAAACCAAAAACGGTTCACGGAAACATAGTGGTTTGGTGCGCTGATGGATTCTCATCAATGTAGAAGAATGAATGCGTATGAATAGTGATGGTATATAGACTCTGTACGAAAAATAAGTTCATGGGTGGCTTACAGTTCACAGTGGCAGAAGAGTCGGTAAGCAGAGGATGCTAGATTAATGATTTTGTAAATCTTTGATTAGTGATTTTTGTTGATATCATTGCCTATATAAGAGTTAATAATCATTCTGATTACTTTAGATATTGAGTATCATTTGAGAAAAACAAATTTCTCTAGGAATTTGGAGAATTCTAAAGGAATTTCACAGGGGATAATCCCCCGAAGGCTATAGTGGTTCACGTGAAAGAAATTTCATAGAAATATTTAAGTTAAAAGTTATTTTCTCTTAGGATTCAGAACTCAGAAGAGGAATGTCCATACAAGAGAGAGTGAATTACATAAGTGGTACACAAAGGGAGAGATCTGGTACGTAGAAGTGATTGCAGTTATCAAATAGAGAATAGTTTGTAGACAGAGGTTATTTTATAGATGAGCTTCGCAGAGATGGTACATGGTATATATACGTGATCACGAAGGTGGAGGGAGTCTACAAATGAAGGTTAGTTCGCAGCAACAGTGACAGTATGTGGAAGAGGCATTCCGCGTATAGAAACTGGTACACAGTATGCTGGAGAGGAAGGTGGTTCATGATTTTCTCTTGGATGCTAGCGAATGATTCAAATCTGCTTGCAAAAGAATTTTCGGTATCTAATAGCACCTGAGAAGGTTGAATTCATCTACGTGTGAAAAAGGAACTTCAATAGAGCTTCTGCATATAGTTGAGGATGCGGTAATTAATGAAAATGAATGCACCTACATGTCCATAAACTACATTTGACCTATAAGTCCATAATCAATGAGTGGATTCCACTCCCAGAGTATTGAGAGAATGAAGAAAAGGACGGTGACCCTTTCCACCAGTAGTGAGCTAGAGAAAGCGGAATAGAGAGTGACCCTTGGGAATTCAGTGAGAAAATCCTAAATCTTGTAAAGGCAGTGATCCTAGGTATAGATGATCAAGCCCAAACGTTCTACTCATTATTGGTTCTGAGCCATCGTGAATTTGGTACCGTAGCACATTGTCATTGTATGCTCCAAAGACATAGCCCATTGAGGGTGAACCATGTAAAAATCATTGTGTCCTGTGCATTATTTCATATCATTATGTATATTTCCATATGATGAATATTGAATTGAATTTTGTCTAACAACAGAACCATAGCTGAAAGGGGGAACCTTTAATCTTTCATACCCTGATTCATCCCCCCTTGGGGAATTTGACCTAATGGACCAAACACATATGATAAATTCATTGGAAATTTTGGGTTATTGGGAGAGCACCCTATAACCATTTGATGCATCAGTGTGTTTGATAGGACAATCTAGATTGTGTTTTTACTGACAGAAGAGAAATTTATGTACGTGTATTGGAATAAGGCCTTAATGGAGTCATATTTCATGGAACCATTCCTCGATAGTAGGATTTATATTTTCATTATTATTTGTTCTGACATTATGAATTTTCTTATTGATATTCCATGAGATTATTCAATTTTTTAACATATCCAAGATTATTTTTCATGCACCTGTTATTATTTATATGGAATTACATTATCATATTTTATTGAATCAAAAATATTTTCAATTTATTTACTAAATCCATGTTTTTTAGTTATTTAACCTTACATATTGATTTTATCTTTTTTATTCATAGCTTTTATTATACTCTTACCGTTATGGGGCATCGTATTTTACCCCTTTATTATTTTTTACTATCCTCGGGATATTATGATCTATTTTTTGATTTATAAGCAAGTATACACTATGTGGATATTATAAATCACCAAGAAAATTTTGTGTGTATTATATGTATTAAAACAATTCTATGAATTTCAAGTATGTGTATAGTTTAACAAGTCTACTAAAAAATCGTTCATTTAAGATGGTATTCCTTATCTATTGTGATTATTTAATAATGTAGACCAAATATTTGGGCTACTAGAGGCATGGTCACTATAGTTCGTATTAGAGGATGTTTACTAGAAACCATGGGAACCAGATCTAGGAAATCATATTGAAATATATAATAAGAATATGAGAAAATCCAAACTTTTTAGTATGGAAGATATTTTGTTTCTTTTATTTAAAAATAAATCAATTTAAAGATAATACAATTGGGCTTTGTTATGTCATGATTGTACATAGGTTTAATAACTCTGAAAAGGGAACATTGGGCTTGACCTAATCGTTACATGGTGCGTGAAAGTGGTCATTAAGTTACACCTGATTTGACACTCCTGGCAGGATATTCGTGGGATAAATCAAGATTTCTTTAAAAAAAATTATGAAGGAGTTAAAAATTATTGTATCCCAAAGGAAACCATTTTTATGACTATGATATTAGATATACATAAATTTTTTAATTTTTGTTAAGTATTTGACAAGTTATGGAATATATATTTTTATTTAAAATGATGTGATCCAATCTAGTGAGTTACATTATTTAAAAATGGTAATAGAAAGAAGGATTCAGAACAACATTAATGCTCATAATCTATTTATTATGAATTATTGTGTATTTTTAGGGGGTAATCAAAGATTATGAATGGATCTATTCTCCATGAAATTCTCACATTATGTGGACATAGTATCATCTAATGAAAAAAAGTGAATAAAATCTATAAATATAATGTCTTTGGGGGAGAAGGAGACTATGTGGACAATAGAGAAAAAGTTAGATAAATGGGTTAAGGGAAAGTATGAATTTCCCCCATGTGATAATTATCCAATGAAACAACCTAGCACATTCTAAAAGATAATTATAGTTTTATACTTGTTTTTATATAAAACCCACTATAATTGTGATTTTAAGGGAAATAAAAAGGTTTCTATAGACCAATGCTTCGACTATTAGTAGATGGGTAAATTCTCAAAGGAATTCCCCTGGGTTAAAGAAATATACCTCAAAAATAACTAATAGATCATGGTCAATCTTTTACTATTACCACATTTTATGTGGAAAGATTAATATGTTTGGATTAAATAATTAAGTCATTTTATTATTTTATCAATGATGTCTTGGTTACAAGAATTATTAAGTGTATATGTATTATTTTCCTGTAATTTTTCATTAAGGATTTGAAAGAATATGTCGATAGGTACTAATACAAAGAAAAATGAATCAAGGGAAAGGTGATCTTCTTAGAAAACATGTGATTGAGGAAAATATAAATCTTAATGTGTTTCTAATTTTTAGACAATGAGGTTGTGATTAAGGGGTTCTTGATATAGATAAGGTATATTAGAAATTATTGACTAACATAGAACTGATTAACAATTAGTTGTCAAAGTGCTCTAGAATATCATTGATGATGTTAAAAAAATTGGATTTCATGATTATATACATTAATATATGTTTTTTATAGTAAATATGGATGAATTCATTTTTTGAATAATGTTTTATTGTAGCTCGGGTTATTAAAATGTTTCAAGATAATACAATATGAAAGTGTTCCCATGTACATTGTGTTATGATTAAGAGTAAATTCATGGGTTTTGGGAGATTAAGGATTATATCATTTTTAAAATTTAATTACCTTATTTATAAATATTTGGAATGTAATATTTCGTAATGTTCATATGGTTAACCATTTATTAAATGGTTTACATTGATATTTGGATGAGGTTTTAGAGATTAATGAATTACATCACCATATAAATATTTTTTCATATTGGATAAACTATACTAAGAATTTTCATATAATAATTTATATATATTGAAAGAATTTATTATTATTCTATTATAGAACATAAAATCCTATAAAAGATAATTTTAGTGAATCAAGAATATAAAACCATTTTTGGATATTTATTTCGTGGTGTAAGTTCTGATTTGGGAATTCATCAAAGCCCATCCAAAGGATAACAATTTGATTTTGAAATAGAAATGCATAAAGAAATTATATTTCTTTATATTATTATGCAGTAAATTTCATAATCATCTCTAGAAAGGGTTATTGAAATAAAATTATATCATAATATATTAATTTATGTTAAAATGTTGGTCTTTAAGTTTTCACATATTTATGATTTTGAGGTCCTTAAAAATCCATTGATCATTCTCATTATTATCTTTTGTGACATATATCACTCCCTAAAATATTTATTCATTTATTCCGTTTTTATTTATTAACATTCTTGAAAACTTTCCCCACATAGAATCATTGTTTTTTTTTCATATTGTATTATCCCATAATATAGAACTCTTTCACGTGCCAGGAAAGGTTTACCTATGGGAACTCAAGTATTTCACGTCGTATGCCAGTGGCTGGAAACATGTAGAAGAGGAGTAAAGTGTGTAGTGGGGAGACTATACCCCCTAGTATGAAGTGTCATAACATTATAAAAAATCATAAATTGTGTAAAAATATTGAAATTATACACCTAGTAGAAGACAACAATAAAAGTTAACTAGATAATCTAATAAATAATAATGAAATAATTTAATGATGTATTGGTTTGTAACTATATTCCATGATAAAAAATAAAACAAATACTACCAGACTCATATAAAAGACTCATGGTCACAATTCGTAAACACCACATTGGTCTAATCTCTAAACTCCAGCACAACTGCGAACAAGAAATCAATCGCAAGGTCCTTTTCCCTTATCCAAACCCTAATCAATGAAATATTCCTCAGTGCCAAACAGTGGCCTGAATAGGGTGTGATTACAACTCCCTAGAGAGATACCACCATTTTTAAAATACCTTATTGATAAGAAGTGTATAAAATATTGAGATGAACATGTTTATTAATTAATTTAAAAGTTATTAATATACAATGGAGACCTAATTCAGTTCCTTGAAGGAAATATCTTTGAGTATTTCTTACAACCATTACAATATAACAATATAACCAAGTAAAGAGAAAATGATTTTGTGCCATTCTATAATATCTTTGATCATTTCTTATGACCATGACCATGAGAAATTCTAACATAGTTATAATCACAATAATCCTTGTCAGAGCCATATAATCATTAAAACATTTTCTAGGTTATATAAATATTAACATTACATCACAGGACTAGGAATAACCCACGCTCTATATGCATTATAACATATACTAGTTTGAGGCCACTCAATACCAGCATTAAAACATTTAAGTGTGAATGTATGAGGGACGAGCCCAATATATAATAATTACATCATGGAACAAAATCCCAATCAAAGAGCATTGATATCAAAATATCATATTATAATTATCAATTCTTAATTATGATAATTACCATTAATTATTCATATTCCATTTTGAATTTAATTCAAAATTGATAGAAAATTAAATCAATAAGCAATAATCGATAATTTATGGATTCTAGACTAATGAATCAATATATGTAACTTGTCATTCTAAACATACTTTAAGACACTTTCCAATTCAATTCTATTCCAAGGTCTGTTCTCTTAATGGGTCGAAATAATCTAGGTAATATACTAATTAAAAGGAAAGGAATTCCAGAAATAATCCAAAATTTTTATTTGATTAATTTTTGTGCACACATTGATTTTTCATAAAATTGACCATTATCAGTCAATAAGGTTATGATTTAGACCCGAACATTGGACCGACGATCCAACCACTACAATAAATAGGATTATTATGGACCACCATTGGTAGATTCTAATAGTCTTTAGAGGCCTCCTTGCGGCTTCCAATGACGGTCTAATTAGGCACGTTTTTGTAGGTCTAGAGCGACAACCATTGGCGGGCGCTGATGGTATCCTAATAGTTTTCCAAATGGCAACCGCTATTATGTTGATCTATAATAACTTCCATTGTTGGTCAACAGTAGGTAACCTAAAAATTGCCCAACAACAGCTTCCCATGGTGGTCGCCGGACTCTAGAAAAATATTTACAATGTTTCTTCTTAAAGAGTAGAAACATAGCTAAAATAAGGAAAAAACAATTCCAAATATCAGAAACTCCATGATCCTCAAAAACAATAAATTATACCCATACTTCTTCATATATCTAGTTATCCCATCATCACCAATCCATTCAATCTTATGCTTCAGTAAACCTACAATATAATAAAAAAGAAACAAAGAAACAAAGAAAATAAAAATTGGACATATTTATTCAGTTAGTATATATATATATATTCCAATTGGGACATTAGGTAATTATGTAATGGTCCCATTAGAGAGCTAGGATTTTAGGGGTGTATGTTTTTATGGTGTTAGGCCATTAGGGAATTAGGTTGTTAGGCTGTTAGGTCGTTAGGGCATTAGGTTGTTTGGACGTTTGGCTGTTAGGGAATTAGCGGGGTTGGGCCTTAGGTTGTTAAGGCATTAAGACGTTTCAGCATTAATACATTAGTGCATTAGTCCATTATAGTGTTAGTCCTTAGGGAGTTAGGGAATTAGTAATTTTTTCCCTTAGGGCATTTTTACCTTAGGGAGTTTGGCCCATAGACCATTTGTCCATTTGGTAAAATGGCCATTTCTCCATTTATCCAATTGCCCATTAGGCCAACATGCTAATATTCCATTAGGCCATTTAATAAATTGGAAAATAGGCTAATATGACATTAGCACAATAAGACATTAGTTAATTATTATATTATGCCATTTTGAAAATTTTCTATTAAGCCATTAGGCCTTTCGGATGTTAGAATGTTTGGTCATTAGGACCTTAGGCCGTTGGGCCATTGGGTCGTTGGGTAGTTAGGTTGTTAGGCCTTTGGTCTGTCAGGTTGTTGGTCGATTAGTTATTGTTAGGGCATTCAGTCATTAGGTCGTTACGACGTTATTCCATTAGGGTGTTAGTCTGTTAATCTATTAGTCCATTAGGGAATTATGGCTTTGGGGAATTAGGGAATTCAGTCGTTATGACATTAAGGAGTTAGGCCGTTCGGACTTTAGGGCATTAGTCCATTAAAGAATTTGGCCATTTGGGTTTGGAAAATTGTCCAATTCGCCATGTCTACATTTATCCAATTGGCCAATGGGACAATACGCTAATATTCCATTAGGAATTTTGGTCCTTAGTCCAAGAGAGTAATATTCCATTAGGGGAACAACCTAATATGACATTAGGCCAATACAAAATTATGTAAATAGGACAGTAGTCCATTTGGCCATTATTCCATTAGTCCATTAGTTCATTTGGTTGTTTGGTCGTTGGTCCATTAGGTCGTTTGTCCATTCAGCTGGTGGGAAATGTAGATATTATTCCATTATCTTGTTAGGTCGTAAGGTTGTTCGGGTGTTTTTCCATTAGGGTGTTTGTCCGTTTGGTCATTAGATCATTCGTCTATTAGGGCATTAGGGAGTTAGGGCATAGGTCGTTATGGAATTTTTCCATTTGGGAATTTGTGAATTTGGCCAATGGGCCGAGTCTCCATTCAGTCAATTGGCCATTTGGCCTATATTTTAATTTTTCATTAATCCATCCAGTAATTAGGAAAATAGGCTAATATGACATTATTTCAATAGGAAATTAGGTAATTAAGACATTAGGTAATTAGGATCGTATTCCATTTGGACAATTTTCTATTTGGTCGTTAGGCCAATGGGCCTTTAGGCTGTTAGGGTGTTATTCCATTAGGGCCTTAGGCCTTTAGGGTGTTAGGTTATTAGGGAGTTACGACATTAAGCTGTTAGGGCGTTAGGTTGTTATGGCAAAATGGCATTAAGTCATTAGGTTTTTATGGCCATAGGCCATTAATAATTTAGGTCGTTAGGTTGTTAGGGAATTAGTCCCTTAGGGTGTTAGTCCATTAGGGCGTTAGGTCATTAGGGTGTTTGGCTATTTAGGAATTTGAAAATTTGTCTAATCTTCCATGTCTCTATAAATCCAATTGACCATTAAGCCAATTTTGGCATTATTCCATTCTTCCATTATTCCATTAGGTTCCCTACTTTACTCTAGTAGTGACCTACTATGCTATATGTATTTGATTGGGTGGTTCGGAACGAGGTTTGGACAACCATTTGGCTACGTTCGCTCAACATTGAACTACATAGAGTAATGTTCATTACTGAATTTCCCCACCCCCCCCCCACCACCGGACAATCCCCACTCCCAACCACCCTTGATAGCCCCACTCACAACCCCCTTGGATAGCCCCCACCCTAAACAACCCCCCCCCTCCCATCCACCACTCCCAACACCCCTTGGACCTCCCCCCCAAACTCTCCCCATATATCCCCCTCCCCCCCACTCACCCAAAATACACCCCCCAACCCCTCCCCTCTCCCACCCCCCAGCACCCCCCGGATAGCCCCACTCCCAACCCCCCCCCCCCCCCCCACTCTCCCCCATATTTCCACATCCCCCACCCCTTGGACAACACCCCCACCCCTGGAAATCTCCCCCCCAAACCCCCCTCCCCCAACCCTTTAGACAGCCCCCTTGCAGCCCCACAGTCCCCCCAGAATCCCACCCCCACACCCACCCCAAACTTTCACTGGATACCACCCCCCCCCCCCCCAATTTCCTCAGACACCCCCCTCTTCCTCCCTGCATCCCCCAACAGTATATTCATTTTCAATTACACAAGTGAAATGTGTCACTTTTATTACTATCAAATTCTATCCAACACCAGATTCAGTAAACATGTATATTAATTCTATATCAAATTTATTATGAATCAATTCAGGATTAACATTATTTACTGATTTCTTTGAAGACCAACATTCTAATCCACTTAATAACAAAACATACTAAAAATAATATCATATATATTATATTATCTAGAAACATAGTAGGAATTATTTTATCATGGAATAACGAAACAACATGGTTCATTAGGTGATTAGGTCATTTTTATGTTAGGAAAAAGGCCATTAGGCAATTTGGTCATTAAGATAATGGTATAATATACCATTAATCCTATAAGACATTGGGTAATTAGGAGATTAGTCCATTTGGTTAATTGTTCTATTGGGTCGTTATCTCGTTGGGTCGTTGGGACGTTAGGTCGTGGGGCAGTTATGTCGTAGTGGCATTGGGGCATTGGGGTACAAGGCCATTGGGGCATTATGTCATTTGGTCGTTAGGTCGTTGGGCCGTTAGACCATTTGGACTTAGTTTTCTGGACCGTTATCCTGTTATGTTGTTAGGGAGTTAGGTGGTTAGGCTTTTAGGGCATTAGGAAGTTAGAGCATTAGACCATTAGTGTGTAAGTCCATTAAAGATTTTGGCCTTTCGGGCATTTGGGCATTTGGGAATTTGGCCAATTGGCCATGTCTCCATTTAGAAAATTGTTCATTAAGAGAATAGGCTAATATTCCATTAGTCCATTTCATCCTTATGTCAATAGGCTAATTAGCCATTATGCTAACATGACATTCAGTAATTAGGACAGTAGTCCAGCTGTCCAATTTTCCATACGACCATTAGATTGTTGGGTCGTTTAGCTATTGTGGTGTTAGGCTATTAGGGGCATTAGTTCAATGGGGAATTATGCCATTGGGGCATTAGGCTGTTGCGTAGTTTGGTGGATTGGTCGTTAGGTCGTTGGGAAATTTGGTCGTTGAGGAATTATGCCATTTTGGACATTAGGGTGTTTTCCCATTTGGGTCGTTTGTTCGTTGATCTATTTAGACTTTTGGCCATTATTCCAATAGGCTAGTAGGAAATTCAGACCATAGGAAAATAGGCCTTTAGTCCATTGGGCCATAAGGCCAATGGACCATTAGGTCATTGGACCACCTAGCTTAATTCTTATCCTCCAATGGTGATTCTATGAAATTATCTATCACAATAACGAATCCAATTACTAATCATACTCTTAAAATTAAAAATAGTGGAGTTTTAAAAAATTGTTATAATATCAAAAAATTATACATTTAAAGTTTAAATCAATATATACCATTAATTAAATAACAAATATAAAACAAACGCACATCCCGAATATGATGTGCCATGCATGGTCATAGCTACTAGCTTTAACTGGTGTGCCAGGGGCCTAAAACAAATAAAAATTATAAATATTTTATTAATGAAAATAATAGAAATTAAATAAATAAATTAAGTATAAACCTATGTCGTATGATCCCATGAACCATCCCTGGGATGCACATATTCTCGTAGTGTTCTAACCTCAGTGATCAACTGCACATTTACCTCCTCGAAAGAATGCAATCATGTCTCGAAATCTGACTGATGTTGGGTCCCTTGAGAAACAACTGGACTAAAAACCTCATCACATGATACTACAGAATAAGGAGTCCACATTCCATAGGTCAAACTATATACATGCTTGTTAGGACAAATAATACTATGGAATATCTCATCCCTTCGCTCGAGAAGTTGTCGCTTGTCCTATGTCAGCTGTTCTAACTCAGCTTCAAATTGTTCTTGTGAAATATTTAAATAAATATAAATATATATTTTTATATAAAGATTCATTTATTTATGGTCAATGAGTAGAATAACTTACCATAAGAGTTGTAGCCTCTTGATCATTTCGATCATGAGTTCTCATCCACAATAACATCTTATCTGTCAGTGCACCTTGCTCTCATAGATGTATACCAATAAAATATAAAAATATAACACAAAATCATATTAAATAATAAATTAATAAATAAATAATAAATACATCATGTCTGACCGGAGAGACATGATGAGTTCCGAGCCTATGAGCTGGATCCAACAATGTTCAATTCTCAGAACGGTGTGTTGACACCACCAACATTCAATTAATTTAAATTTCAAACAAATATAATGTCACATATTCTTGAAAAAATATATACCAATGTAAATATACTAACCTAAATGGCCTTAGTAGGACAATATGTATTTATTTCATGCCCCTGAGATGGGAGAACACATCTTAAGTCTTTTTCCTAAATGTCTAGGGCACTAATATTTGGTACCCATTTCCCCCCTGACTTTTACTTCATAATATATCCACATCTTACGACATATTCTCATACAAACCTATCAAAACACATTAGGGTACACTTTTAGATTATTCTATTTATGAAAATAATCACGCATTTTAGTATTTTTAAACATGATGAAAAAACTAAAATGGTCTTCTAACCCGAACTTCCCTCCAAATCCGATCTAATGTATCCTAAGATATAGAAGCCATGTCACATGTCATCAATGTAAATTGATGTGGGTCATGTATGATATTACCTAGAAGACAAATAAATTTCGGGTATGTAAGTCCCACAGGATGAAATCTCTCATCAAATTAAACATCAATGGTCGTGTCGGAATTCCATGATGAAATGTCATGACTAGGGCCTCTCTTGCGAGAGGAAAGAGTGGTCGGGTCAGATCCCGTTGAAAAACAATTATACATAATTTGAAAAATGCACACTCAAACACACACACACATATATATATATATATATATTACATAAAAAAGCATAGTTTCATTGAAACATACCTTGACCATAAGATGTAGATAGCTCAGATGGGTAGGTGTGGGGATAGAGGGGGTTCGGAGGGGGTTGTCCAAGGTAGAGGGGTTGGGGGCTCATCAGTGTTGGAGTGGGGGATGAAGGGGTTGAGAGTGGGGTTGTCTAGGTAGGGGGTTGTCCAGGTGGAGGGGGATGGGTTGTGCATGTGAGGGTGTCCAGGGGGAGTTTTGTTGGGTGGGATGTTTGGGGGGGGGGGTTGTCCAAGGGGGTTTGGGAGTGGGGGTTTGTCTAAGGTGGGGGTGGGGGTTGTATAGGTTGATGGGAGGGGTTGTATCGGTGGGGTATAGGGGATGTATGGGGAAGTTTTGGGGGAGGGGGTTGTCAAAGGGGGGTTTATAGTGGTGGACGTCTGAGGGTAGGGTGGTGGTTGGCGAGTTGATGGGGAGGGGATAGGGGTGGGGGGTTGTCCCAGGGATAGGGCTGGGTTGGTGGATATCTAGGTGGAGGGGTTTGTTCTAACTAATAACAAAACAAAAATGCTTACGTACCATATTAGTTATGTCTTGTTTAAAACAATTTAAAAAATTCATTAAATTGAAGAGTGGGAAAACAATTATACATTTCATTAAACATTAAAATCGATTGTTTCTCCTTCAATGAATGCTCTAACCCAATAAATATATTCTTCACATTGAACTACTATATGTTGATAAATATTCTTGGAAACCAAGGGAACAGTCTTGGGTACATCTTGTTCAAATAAAAACACTCTTCGCCGGGACATTTTCACAACAACTTTCCATCTACAGTTCGAAGGAAAAGAAATGCAGAATACTTATTCCCCTTGTGATGTCAAAATGAAAGGTTCTTTTTCAACTCGTTCATTTATATATAACATGTACTTAATATTTACCAATTAAAACTGATATTGATCGACATTAAATCCATACACAGGGTCAACCCAATTACACATTAACAGTATGTACATCAACTCGTGTGCGTATACAACATCAATGATGTGTGTAAATTGACCACAATAATAACTAGAATCGATGAATGGACAATTGGTGCCACTAGATTGTGTAACTCTTTTGTCATCAAAATCATTAATTTTAAATCAAAATCCATTAGAATCTATATTATTAAAACGATGATCCGTTATAGACATTCCCTCAGCTAGTTAGACAAATTCTTCAGTTAGTGTGGGTTCACCTAACTCACTCAGGTTTTGAACCTACATAATCCGCATAATTCAATAATGATTTCAATAGAAATAAATTATAATAATACATTACTCATAATGAAAATTGATTTGTACATAAAAATCATTCGACCCATCATTAAGTGGAATATAATGAGATTGTTTAACTTTATACACATTCGTGTGATAAATACCTTCTTTTAATCCAATAATGTGTTTCCTAAAAATGATAACGCGATGTTTAAATGCATAACTTATTCATAAAAAACATGAAAAATTAAACATTAAAAGTGATAAGATACATACTGCATTAATGGTGTATTGAACAAGGTAAGTCGATGCGCTTGTATCCACTCGATGTTTTCAATTTCAAATATGGTTCCTTCTCTAACTAGACCAACATGACTTTGAGAGTGCTTATTTAACTTGGTTTCAACAACCATAAGATATTCTATAAAAAAATGTAACAAACTCATCCATCAAATAACAATTCTCTATTAATGCCTCAAGACGAGATCTGTTGTATTAAAAACATTTTAATGTATTTAGATACCACTCAATAGAATACATCCATGGGAATTACACTGGACCAGTAGCCATTACTTCATCAGTTCAGTTCACTATCAAGTGAACCATAAAATCAGATAATTAGGGGGAACTAGTTTCTCAACGTGGAAAAACGTATATACAATTTGGTCCTACAAACTTTTTAAATCACTCAGTAATTTATTTCATAAAAAAATCTTTCTAAAATATTACTCATCTCAATCAACGATAGAAAAAACTTGGGGGATAAACAATTAAAATTTGTGATTGGAATCAACTGATGAAGTAGTATATTATTTTCCTGAATTTTCAACCCTTTCAATGTTATGCTCCTCATATTCACAAAAATTGAAATATTAGATGAGTAACCATCAGAATCCTTGGGAATCTTCAAAATGGAAAGAAATGTCTCTTTTTGTTTTGTAGTCATCGTATATAGTGAAGTTGGTATATATTCCTTGTTTCCCTCTGCTAACTATTAATGCCACTATTTCCATAAACCCATTTCTTCCAAATCACAATGTCCATTGACATGGTCCTTTGATTTTCCACTGACACCTAAAATAGTCCACAATATATTATCAAAAACATTTTTTCAATTTGAATGACATCAAAAAATTTCCATAGAATGTTAGTTTTCCAAAATGGGAGATTGTAAAAAATACTTTTCTTTTTCCAATTGTGACTATGATGTCTACCCACACCATGAATAATTGGTAATATATGATCCACAAAATCCTCAAATTCATATACTATGTAGATGTTTTCTTCTTAAATATGCAATAACATTTCGACTCCTATCATGATCTTTGGTGCTGGGATAAACTCTCTAGAACCATCTAATGCCACTTTGTCCTTTCTGAACCTATGCTTAGGGGGGAGAAAACGTATGTTATCCATGTATGACCATTTTTTTTAATGTTTATTCCATTTATATTTTTTACATTTATTACAACATTGGGAAAGAAAATTCCCCTTTCATACTCCAGCCTGATAAATTTTCATAATACGAGAAGTCATTGATTTTCCATAATAAAGTAGTCTATAGTTTGAACATTTCCTTCATTTCACAGTCATAATTAATCACACCATTTAACCACAATTCATTCAACTAATCAATCTATAGCTGAAGGTATACATCAATGTTATCCCCCAGACTTCTAGGTTCATCAATTAGAGTTGAACGTAATAAAAATTGTTGCTTTATACAAATCCATGGAGGAATATTATATAGAACCAACACCATGAGCCAAGTGTTATGAGTTAAACCATCCAAAAACATTAATGGATTAAAACCATTTTCTTCTAACCCCCAATATGAAATTACAAACATCTATTGACAAATTGGGGTGTCTCATATCAAAATCCATCCATGCACAAGAGTTTTTCATATGGGTTAACATATCACATTCTGGATTTCTTTTCGCATTACATCTCATTAAATTAGAAACATTAGATGAAATAGAAAATATTTTCAACCTCGTCATTATGGTAAAATAACACATTTTCTTAATGATAATCGGTTTTCCTTGTTTCGCAGTTCGACTTTGAAGAGTCTGATTTCCCCTGCTCTCTTTACACCTGGAAGGACCACAGACCATATAAATATCCAAATAGGAAGTTTATTTTCTACACAATATTTAGTTGTTTGTACATGCATCTATGGTCTCATATGTAAAACATAAGTTCATTTTCAACTTACAAGCAAGGTAAAATGACTTAGGTATCATAGCGTTGATAGGAAGATACTTTTTCAATAACACCAACTATATGTTGAACGATGTATCTGACCACTGATTAAGAGTCTTAAAATGCAACATATCAACGATGGAAAAATTATTTTAAGCAGTACATCTAGGATATAATTCCATTTTTGCATCACCAAGTAAATCATATAACCTCCTCGAATCACGATCTACACTAGAGCGTCGATTTATCTCACTGGTCTCAACATTCTAGATGTTAATGCCTTCAGGATCCAACCCATGTACCATTTCAGAAAGAATTTCATGAATCAGATCATTCATCCTCGCATAAACATCCATTTTAACTACATATATATTTTGGCAATGAATATATTCGTCCCCAAGAAGAGTCCAAATCTAGTAATTTTTTAGAAATCTGTTCAAGAATAGGTGATACCTCACGGTGTCTCGTGTGAATTGATATCTGTTTGCAAAACATGGAAAACTAATATAGTCATGTTTAAATCCACCAGAGAACTCAATAAACTATAAAATTCCATTGAAATATTATCTATATGTTCGATTAGGAAGATCAATCAAACTATTACACATAGTAATATTTGTATAAAAATCATTTACACAAGACATTATATTATATGCATTTTTCATATCAAATATATTTAAAATAAAGACTGACCAATTACACGTGGACCATTGATAAATAAACAATTTATATCTCTGAATAATAAATAAAGGAATAATTAATGGAATGGGAGTGAAAGCCCATGTCATCACCACCATGTTGGTATGGTATATCTAATGATGATTCTATATTCAAGAGTCCCTAAACATATTTTGATTAAAAATTTACAAAAATGTGAATGAGATATTTCATAAATCCTATAATATTAAATGAAAATATGAATAATTAAGAAACTATATTGAGAATGAATCTGGTCTATAATTCAATAGGGTAAACATTTTTCATGGATGGAAGATTATATCTATGGAATATCATTATTCAAACATCTAGTATTCTAATTTTTCTTCAAAACTATTTAATTCTTCATAATAATTATTTAATATTTATCTTAAGGTAACTGATTGGGTCATCCACAAAAATCTTGTCAGCATTGAGCTATGATTTTTTGATTGGTTCTTATATGTGTTTCTATAAAGTGTCTCATACTTATCATATTATCCTCGTGTAAACTTGATCATTGGTTCCATTCAATATATTTTTCTTCATAATATGGAGTTGGATAGATCAGGAGTCATATGTAATGACATTAATTAACTGATTTCATCAGATAGGTGGTGGAGTCGATCAGTTATGAAACAAAGTATATTATATATTGGGTATAATAAAAAATTGCAATCAAACATGAACAATAAGGAATCTGTGGTCCAAAAATATCATAATGAAAATATTTTAATACACTATAATCAAAACATATAAAGAAACAATAAAAATATAAATTCAAATGATAAATCAAAAAAAAATTAAACATAACATAATAACCGGTAAGCGTATGTGGTACATGAGAAAATTAATCAAATACCAATCTTTAACTATCAAACTTAGTGACTAAGTTAATTCCTAACTATAAATGAACAAATATAATTTATTATGAAAGTTCCAAATAATCATTTAGGGCTAAAAGTGCCAATTTTATATTTCTACATACATGTACATTTTATTTAATTCATTCATGTATGATGGAAATAATATTTTCAAGTATGCATGACCTCATATGTATGTGCATTCTATGTATATACAATTCAAATCATTAATTTTCACTGGGAATTTATAATACATTGTCCACTTCTTATTTCCATCACACACACAAACCCAGTTCACACACATTTTCCACTTCCTAATATCTTCACACAAAGACCTTTTCAAACCATGTGCCTTTTTTCCATTTTGATCAAAGAGTGAATAATTCGTGAAATAATATGTAAAATCTTCTCAAACTCAATGAAACAGTATCTTTATACAAATAATGTCTCAGTACCACTCGCATTCACACCGCCTTTGTACAATCAGAGGTAGTAAATTTTAACCATAAAAGATAGCAATCAATCTCTAATTTATGGAAAACAAACTACTCTAAATCAAGGATAATATAAAATATATAAAATTACAGAAACAAATACCAATCTATCTTGATATGTGTTATCAATAGTGAATATGTGGGACAATAAATGTGATGCCCCATAATGAATCACAGGGTCCAGGACAATGTTCATCATCACCTCAAACATGTATCCTTTTTAGCAAGATGTTTGTTTCTAGAAGTAAGGGTATGGATGTCATTAGTGTATAAAATATACCCATGGTATCAATAAAGAGAAGGATAAATAATAAAATAATAGAGTTAAAAAACTATGAAAAATCATATTCCATCGTAGGAATCTCCTATAATATTGTAAAAACCCAAATACCCGCAAATATTTAAGTCAATTAATGTGTGGGGAATAACAAGAATGTGAAAAAATATTGATACATGACTCTAAATTTAATCCAAATTCTACCTCTAAACATCATTCTCTATATCATGTCCCCTATCATCAGGGTCATTCCCTTTATTGTATCTCAGAATATGAAGTCTTTACATGTAGTCAGATGTCCATGCATGGATGAAATATGAATGTAGTAGGAAACAACCAATTTATCCTTAACACATGGGCAATGATATAAGAGTTTATGTTTTGATAATAAATAAATGTCTATAAAATAAAAACACACAATCGTTTTTGGAGTGGTGATGTGCTAAACATACATTGGCTCCATGATGGAAATGTATTTACAACGAAATTCATGAACACAGTCAACCACAATATTACGTCATGTATTCCATAACAAAATAAATGTAAGAGTATCAAATTAAACCAAAGAAGGCCATCAAGACCCAACTCTATACCATTTAATCAATAAGGCCAGCACATTTGTACACTCACTTGGGCCTTCATATCCGAATAATACATCTCGTGTCATGTCCTTGAATACCATCATGCCCCATTTTCACCTCATGGTTCAGATCACATAATTCTACCATGAAATTCTGTGATGCTAAAAAACATATAACCCATCATCTATCTCAATCCAATCATCACGGAACATACATCATCTTATCATGCCCTCCCTTAAGGGCTACTGATCCATGATAAGTAAACTAGTAACATTTGTACCATGCATATAACAACACAATATAAAATATAAGAAGTATGTAATATTTAAACATGGAATATCATATAGAGAAAAAATATAAAATTAACAATAACATATAATATCAAAACCCACAAATGTGATAAAACTAAAACATGGATCTCATGGGCTATGCAAAGACACACATGTGGTCAAACCTCAATAATTTTCTGATGGGATACACACACACATAGAGACTTGTGACACACTCAAGAATGGTATAATAAGATAACAAGAAAACTTAATATCAATCCAGTAAACATATACCACCACTATACATATAATGTAACTTGTAACCTCATGTAATGTGTGATGTATTCTCAAACCCACATTTCCAACACACATTGTTTCATAAATATTCATTCACACAAGCCTTTATAAACGTGATCTTCCATTTCCACACTTTTTATTCACACACAATATTCATATAATATTCATGAATGCCAAATTTGTGGTGTAAATTTCCAAACTCAAAACCCTAGAATATAAATTAGGGCATACATGATAGCACGACAAATCAGGAAGGGAGGGGAGTTGGAGGTGGTGCTACAAGGGAGAGGACGTGCAGCATTGGGGAGCCGGAGTTAGAGGCGGTGCAGTGAGGGAGGGATTGGCAGTGGTGGCGGTGGGGAGATGGAGGAGGAGGCAGTGAGGTGGTGGTTATACAGCGAAGGATGGGATATGTCTTGTGGCAAGGGAGGGGACGTGCAAAGAATTCAATGGGGATCCAGGGGTGGAGGCGGAGTAACATTAGTGGTGTGGCAACGGTGGTGTAGTGAGGGAGGGGATGGGTGATGGAGGCAGTGTAGAAAGGGAGGGTATGGGCTGCTGTAGGAGGGAGGGGTAGGATTTTTTTATCGGTCATGAGGGTTGGGGGAGGGGCATCGATGATATATTTTGGGAAGCCTTTCGATAGCCAGTGGTGGTTTCCCGTGTAAGGGGTCTCCAAACCTTCCTTTTTTAGTAGTGAACAATTCTTCCAATAGACAACACCCCCGAGGAAGGAGGTTTGGATAATCGGAAAGATGTTCCATGGATTGAAGATGAAAATGGAATGCCTGGAAGGGAGGTTGACACTCCAAAATTTCCAGGATAATTTCTAATGGTTGAAAGGAGAAAATTTTTAGTGAAATAAATGATTTTCAACCACATAGCAGGTTCCAAATATTTGGTTAGTCATTTACATGGAATGTAATGTGGTTATGCATCATGTTAATTATTTTAGATGAATTTTTTAGAAAAACTCTTCTCCTCAAATTTATTTTATTAAACCCCTAAAACTATTAGGTGATGTGTGTCTCTTTACATGATTTGTAAATGTTACGCATCTTATTTTTTCTTCCTATTTTATTTTTAAATAATCTAAACCCCCATTAATTCTTCTCAATATAACGATAACCCATATTAACACTTAGCCCCATATATACCCAGACTCCACAAATTCAAATAAACACATGTCCCTAATCATTATGTAATTTTCTACAACTCGGATCTTGGTCTCTGAACAAGACTGGACCACCAAGGCTAAACCTCTCAGAGAAAAACATACCCCAAAAAACGGGATCTTGTAACCTCACCACCTTATAAAATCATACCCCTTTTCTCTCCAAGAATCACTCTAAGTTATCAGTGATCAAGGATCGACACGGTGTCCTCATATTAGACTCTATCTCTCTTGTATCGTCCTAAACATGGTCATGATTCCACTGCAGTGGAACAAACAGTATAGTCCAACCATGAAGATATTTCTCAATGTGATCACCAACCCTTATGAGATTCACCTCAATGGATGAATCAACACAAATCATGACATATACTGTGTCTATGGAATTGGATGGGTTGGGATGTAATATTTTTATTTGAAACATGTTAATCATGTCATGCATGTAACTATAGTGTTTTAGAAGGGTTAACTGGTACACCACTTGAACAACCCTTTCCACTATTTCAAATAGACCGAAAAAACATGGCTGCTAACATTCAATGTTTCCTAATGTGGTTTTCCCCATCCAAGGAAACACATCAATGAAAAAATGGTGGTCGGCCTCTAATTTCAATGGTTTTATCTAATGGTCAGCATATGACTTATTTCTTCTCTTTGTGGTATCTAAATAATTTTGGAACAACAAAACTAATTCAAATTTCACCTACACTAGACTGGGCCTAATAAGAGCAGACTCACCTACCTCCAGCCAATAATGTGTCGAACAACACATCCTTCCATAAAAAGCATCAAATATTTCTTATAAATTGATTAATCAAATCTATTATTATATGAAAACCTCATGAGTTCCATATGTTTCTCCTCGGAACCACCAAAATAAAAAAAAGAAAGCTTGAAACGTATCCTATTGAACCTAAATATTCCTATAAAATTTACCATCAATCTCTTGATGATTTTCTATACATAAAAGATCTCATGATCCTAGGGAGTTCATAAGACCAAACCATAAAATCAATGGGAAAGGTGAATCTCTATATAAAAAAACACTACACAAAACATTGTTCAAATAAACCACCTATAACACTTAAAGGTCTCCCATTTCATCAACTAGGATGATTTCCATAATAGGTATAAAGAGGGATATATATTTATGTTGACCCAAAAAAACCCATAAAAATTATTCTTATGGGCTGTCATAGGTCATCCTATCACAAAATCTATCAAAACATCATCCAATTTATACTCTGGGATAGGAAATGGCTTCAAAAGCCCAACTATCCTTCGATGCTCATCTTTCACCTAAGGATAAGTGAAGTAAAATTCCATGAAGCTTGGCACATCCTTCATCATTCTTGAACTTCACTATAGTATATATAAATCACGATACAAATTTTTCAAACCAGGATGCACCACCCATGTTGAAACTTGAAACTCCCTCATCAACTCCTTGCCCAATCCCATAAGAACCCATACTCATCCAAGGAAAGTAGAAGAATTTACACTAACAAGAGACTGTTCTGATGAAATCTCCCAAACATATACTTTTTCTCTAATAATTAAGGCCTCTAAATCAAACAAATTCATTATCCTAATCCTGTCAAAAAATGGATATAGATGATGTTGAAGTTCGAGCTACTCATTGTGATTACAGAACATCCAGATGCATTACTACAAAAATGGTCATTATCTACAACTCATTACAAGACTTCCATAGTTCTGTCGTTTGTGTCATCAGGATCAAAGAATCATAAAAATAATTTCCCATTAAATTTTATATGAAAATTCAATGTTGAAATGTTGAAGATACTCAACCCACATCCTCTACCAATGGTAATGGACTCACTGAGAAAATATATACCTTAGTATATTATGATCCATGTATACCCAAAAAACTCTCACCCATTAGATAGTGTATCCCACATGTCATGGAATGTTCCACTCCTTATAGATTTATATTGTCAGTAATTTAATCCCTTGCATGCAGGCACAGTTTCCTAGATCCATAATCAACCACCAAATCATCTTGAATTAGAACTTCTCTGATTCTCACATCAGATGCATCAGAGTACAGAGTATATGTTTTAAATGGAATATGTAAACTGAGGATAGGTGTTGTTGTTAGCCTTCATTTCATCTCCTAAAAATGCATTTTGCAAGAATTAGACCAAAAAAAGAATCATCCCTTTCTTATTCAACCCAATCATTGGTGCTTCCAAATGGGATAAATCATGGATAAAATGCTTGTAATAACCTATTAATCCTAGAAAGCACCAAATTTTAAAAACATTCCTCTACATTTTGAAAGATATAACAGGTGTAGCTTTCATTGCGTCCAATGAAAATCCTATATCTAAGAAGACATTTCCGAGGAATTTCACATTATTTAAAAGGAAAATGAATATATTTAGCTTGGCATAAAGGATATTCCCTTTCAAATTACTAAGGATACTGTCATTATGTTTTTCATGATCATATGATTATTTTGCGTACACAAAGATATCATGGACTAAAACCATCAATAAATAATCCCGAATTGGATAAAATATCCTATTCATTAAGTATATGAATATCATAGGCTCGTTATTAAACCCAAATCGTATGAATAAGAATTCAAACAAAACAAACCTGCTCTTAAAAGTAGCCCGAGTTATTTCTTATTGTCTCACAAAAAATTTTATGATATCCTAATATCAATTCAATCATATATAATATCTTATAACCACTCATCTAATTGAAATTATCATCGATACATGGATAAAGAAGCATGTTCTTGGCCATTATTTGGGTCAACCTTCTATAATCCATTGATAAATGAAAACAATTCATCATACTTTTGGAAAATATAACTAGAGAACCCCGAGTAGATATAATCAGTCATATGAATTCTTTATATTAGATATCTTCCAACTGAACCATCACCTCCTGAAGCTCTGATGGTTACATTCTGTAAGGTGGGTTAAAAACTTGATCTTCTTCTAGCCCAAACTCAATCATGAACATGATCTCTCTCTCTCATCCAGTAATGAATAGAAATCATCAGAGAAAAAATCATAATAATGGTCTACCACTAGATATTATTAATCCAACTTCATTACACCATTATCTAGAGAAATACTGAGGATCTATGTTTTGAGACAATCTAATATGCACTAAATTGCTTCTGTATGACCAGCCTGAAGATCCCAGATAGCATGGCAAGAATAATTGCTTCCTTCCTGTGATAGGAATGTAAATTTCCTCCTAGAATAGTTGATATGATCCTGTTGTAGATCTAACAAATCCATACCAACAATCATTTTTATACCTATTATTTCCAGCATGATTGGTTTTCAAAAGAAATATTAACCACCAATATCATGACAAAAAGCCATGTGATGTTTTATATTCTCTAAATGAACTCCCAAAGGTGTGTCAAAGGTTAAAAACTCATCTATGTTTTATAAATCCAGGCCCATATTTTTTGAAGAAATATTAGATTGGAATGAATGTGATTATCCGATATAAAAAAACACACCCTAGGGAAGATGATAAAATAATAATACCTTTCACAGTAGATGGTAATGAATCCATGAAATTAATAGTACTTTTCATAACATGTAAAGGACATGTCCCTCTACCCTATGATCCAATCTTACCACCCTGGGCTATTTCCCTTTCTCGTTTTTCTTTCTCAAGAACTTGGGTACCACGTCCCCTGCCCCATTCATAATGACATGTCGAACTATCTCTACCAGACTATTTAAGTCTAGATGATCCACTTACGGACTCCACTGCTAGTCTTGATACTCTTAAACTAGTCTATTGTTAAAGGTTAACACATAACCTCTAAATATTACATATTATCCCACAGCTACTATACTCGACTGCAGGGTAAGGAAAATATGGGTTCTTGTGACAAAACATGGTGCATTGATACAACTGGAACATAACACAATCCTGAATTGGTAGTCTAATTCCCTGACATCTCTACCCAATATTACATTGGTGCAAAACTATTATAGTGTCACTTCTTACCACTTGGAAAAGAACATCTCAATCACTGTACTATAATATCCTTTCTAATGACTAAGGCCACTCTCATATTACCTTCCGCGATGAGTTCCTGATTCATCCTTTCATCAAATATTCTTAATGGGAAAACATTTACCTATAACCTAATCTATGGGTGTCTCGATATGAAAAGGGATTTTCTGGACTGAATAAATCCAGAATTCAGTGGCCTGTGGTCCCCCTTCCCTAGTAAACAGAGGTAGATGATGAGATAAAAGTCTTTTATAAACTAATACATTAATGGAATGGTATAAATAGTATCCCTTTCCAGGGATCGCATAAACCTCAGGAAGATTCCAGGAAGCTGACCATCCATATAATCAACAAGAACTATAGGACGTTATGTCTCATATATGTGAGGAGGGTGCTGATTTTCACTCCCCTGATACTCAAGTCAATGATGACGAGGGGGTGTATTGTCTACATGAAAAACACACACCGTATTGAACAGGATAGAAAACTGATCACCCTAGTAAGTGACTGTAAAATATAACTACTGACCCTTGGGCTATCTAAAAATGTCTTACAATTATATTAGAATGACATGTTAAATAATTTCATTTCTCTATGGAAAAATATATCTAATATTACTGTTTAATGGAAATCTATATATTACAGGAAGAAAATATTTGTGTATTTATCTTGAACAATGCATGAAAATATGTCCTTTCTTCCAAATATGATTTATTTATCCTTATGTTTCTCCATATCGGTCAATGAGTAAAAATATAATGAAGTAGAAAGATAATAAAAAAGTACATGGTGTGAAATGTGAGTCACCCAAGGAGAAATAACATCAACTATAATTAGCACACAGTAAACCCATCCCAGGGTAATTAGATACCCCCCATAGATGGGCTAACTAATCTCATGAAAAAGCTCATTACCAAGTCATGAAACATCATATTCTCTTGTATACGTTTCTCAAATAGTAAGTCATACAAAAATAAAACCATCCCCTATGATACCACATTGTAACCTCCCTCAATCTAGAACTATCTCACATGGTCAGAAAGGGTTTGTTATGATAACTCAAGTACTCCTCCCAATAATACAAAGGCTATTAACTGTATGTGGGGGTGTAAAGACTATAGTGTGGAGACTATACCCCTTGGTATGAATTTTTATAGCTGAATAATCAAAAAATAGTATGTGGAGAAAATCAATGTATACAGATAGTGGGAGACAATAATAAAAACAATCTGAATAAGACAATAAATAAGAATGGAATATTGTAATGACATCATTGAATGTAACTCAATTTCATGATATAACAAATCAAGAAAAATACTAGAAGAATCAAATAAAAGACTCATAGTCCTAGGTCCCGAACACTACATCGATCCCATCTCCATATCACAGCTTGATAGTAAACATGAAATAAATAGCATGGTCATTTTCCCTTGTCCATTCATATATCTATGAAATCTACTAAGGTTCCAAACAGCGTCCCGAATAGGGTGTGAGTATAACTCAGTAGGTTGACGGAATCATGTATATATACAACTTAGCTGATAAGATGTGTATTCAATAGAGCAGTGGGAGTGAGTATTGATTAATTCAATAAGGTTTAAAATACAAGGGAAACATGCTTCATATCAGTACTAGACTATCCAGGATCATGTATTACAACCATGCCCACCGCAATCATATAACCAAGATAAGATAACTAGCTTCGGTGCCATAAAGAAATATCTCTGAGCATGTATTATGACCATTCCATCCAAACCCATATATCCATAGGATAGTCACAACAACCCCAGTCATATAACTATATGCATTACATAATTGTTAGTGTTAAAATCCTATAACCATTACATCATGGGACTAGGCATAGCCCACTCTATATAAGCATTATAAATTGAACTAGGCCGAGTCTGCTCAATATCATCATTAAAGTATACAAGTGTTGATGTTCCCCATCCAAGACAAATATATAATCATTACATCATAGAAGATAATCTATGTCAAATAGCATCAATAACACAATATCTCATCATAATTCTCAATGTATAGTTAAGAAAATTACCATTATAGAATCATATTCCACTTAAAATTCAATTTAAAATTTATTAATATTATATCAAACAGAAATAAGAAATAATTTAGAGATTCTATAACAAAAAATCACCCTAGGTCACATGTCAAGAAAATCATATTTTTAGACACTATTCAATTCAATTAAATTCAATTGTTTGCACACCCAATGGGTATTCATAAGCTAGGTCATATGCCAATTGAAAAAAATTGAAATTACGGAATAATATAAACTATTATTTGTATTAAAAGAGGCACCCAAATCGATGGTTCAATCAAAATATTTTATTTACTCATCAATTAACAAAGGACATGGTTAGTATTTAGACCCTTTCCCTTTAACTCATGATCCAACGACGCATCCAAGGACCAACTCCCATGATAAAGATGGTGGAAATGATTTCAATGTGGTTGAAGGGATTTAAAATGAAAATAAAACATTCAAGAAGGAAGTTTTCACGCCAAATTTTCTTAGAGAGAAACTTACGGTGATGGGGAGAATATCTATAGAAAAAAAAATTCATCCACTTTTCTTGTTTAAAACAACAAGGAAGAAATATAACCAATGTGTAATGTGGTTACTTATACTGTAAATGTAATAAACAGAATTCTCTAACATAATCCATCACTTGGGATTTATTTTGATAAAATAATCAAAAAATTAAATGACATGTAATCTCTTTACATGACGTTTAAATGTTCTATAGTTGATTTTTCAGACATTTTCCCTAGTAAACAACCTGAACCCCCTTTATTACTTATCATGTTACTAAGAACCCATATTAACACAATGTCCCATTTATACCCAGACTCTAATAATTATAATCATAATTCATCCATGAACCTTGGGCCATTTTCTACAATTAGTCTATATGTCTTCGAATATGACTAGACCACTAAGGCTCAAATGAAAATGTGAGAGGGAGATATTCCAGAAAAAAGATGGGATCTTACACATATGACCATTCTACTCCCCATTTCTATCTTATTCATATGATATATTATTAATAATTTTTACAAGTTGGGTTTTACATGTAGTTATTTTAAAATTATAACCCCTTGATAAATTAGATTCAGAATAAATTTCAAGGACACACTTTTTTTAACATGGGTAGAATATAAAACCTCGAGATTTTAAAATATGATCATCATGTTTTTATCGAGGGTATGACCTTAAAAACCAAGCGTATAATGGAATATATGATCCTATTTATCTATGGTATAAGTATTTTAAAAAAAATAAATCATTTTATGGATTTCAATTAACACAACGCCAAGTTTGACAGAAATGTGATACTATATTAAAATATTATTATATAATATATACCATTATAACTATAAATTTAAATTTGTGGATATTAATATTACTAAATAAATTTTTAAAATTATATGGTTTAAACATTTATAAAATATATATAAATTTTTTTTATTGATTGGTGATTTAATTATAACCATTTAAAAGAAAATGAAATTTTTTTAAAAAATGAATTCTTTCTAAGAGATGATTTAGTAGCGCTTTCTGCAAATTTATAAATTATTTCTACCAATTTTGGAATAAATATATAAAAAAAATTTCCTCATTTTTTAAATCTACATATCAAAATTGTCTTAGGGTGAATTTTTGGTACTTTTCTTAATAGTTTTAGTTTGATAAATAGTGAAACATATTGAATTTTTATGGAATGCTGCATTTTCTTGTAAACTATTTATAAATTTAATTTTAATTTTAAATTATATTTAAAGTAAAATTAATTCAATTAAATATCTTTGAATCCAATTTCTACCAATAGATTAATTTTAATATTTAATTTTAATTTAAAAACAATGTAAACTATTAAACATTTTCTCTTTCTAACCCTCTTTTCCCATTACGTCTAAGGGATTAATTATAAATTAAATATTTCCACATCTATCAATCTAATTTTAAAATAATGATTAAATAACTTGAATATTAATAATTTATATTACCTCATAATATCAACATAATTTTTTAGCATAATGAAATGTGAAATCATTACTAATTATTTACTACGGTTCTTGTATAATGGGTTTATCGAGGGATTATACTAAAACGCATATGATTAAAATGGCCTAAAAACATATCTAAATTTTTTTATGTTGGACTATTTAGAAATTATAATATATCATTCTCAATAATACTACATTTTAGACCCTTTTTCAACCTAAAATCATGGTGACACATTTTTTTCAAAAATTAAAAGTCTGACAGTCACCACTCCTATAAAAGGCCACCACATATCTTATATTCTTTTCATGTCAAAACCACTTTTCATAAAACAATACCTATAATAATCACTTAAAAAAATCCATTCTTCCATACTGAAATCCTGTTCTTGATTAGAGTTTTATTTTACAAATATATAATATATAATCTTAATAAGGAGGCCCGATAAGAGGTAAAATTACTATGTATGTGTTTTTTTATTATTTCTTCTTACCCCACGATGAAATATTATACATTATTGTTTATAAAATATAAATAGTATCTCCCATATAATGAGATATTATTTTTTAATGGTTGTAACATACATCCATCCCTGAATCCATCAAATGTGTTATGCAATCATCATTCATGTGTGTGGTGGACAACCACTTCACGAACGAATACCATTTGTTTTTTCATTACCACCTCTCAAGGATGAGAATGATGATAGATATAAAGTATAAATTTAATTTATATAGAATAATTATACATGTGGTTTCATTTTTTCATATATTCATTTTCACATTCAATTATGTCGGGGATACGATAACATCCCTCTTGTGTTTGGTGGACTACCTCCTCGCAAAGTCAAGTGATTTTTAATTCACTAATGGTCTAAATGGATGTTAAGTAGAATAATGTTAATGAATATATGTGATATTAATTACATAATTATTATATTCATGAAAAAAATATCATTCTTAAAGGATAATATATATTATTATCATTCATACAATAAAACTCATAATGTTGTTCATGTACATCGGGACTACCACCATCAAAAAGAAATGTCAAACTCTTTTCATCAACACTCTCCATGGATGACATAAATAAGTATATTTAAAGAAATAATATTTTATACATGACATTATTATAATTCTATAATGATAAAATATTTCTTAACATACTTCTATAATGATCACAACAAAATGGAAATCCCACTCATGCATACATATTATCTACCATATCCATAATTTTAACATATTACATTTTTCATAACCATTATTCATGAAGTGTTTTAAAGTTGTAATTGATGTATAAATATGTTAATTTAATCATATTTATTATTCTATATATGTTTAAATAATAATCTCTTTCACCATAATCTACCTAAAAAATACAATTTTTACACATAAGAAAAATATTGCTGATTTGTTTGAATGAAACATAATTGATTAAGTAATCGTATATAATATAGTAATTAGTAAAATTAAAGGTATAATAAATTTTAAAAAACATTTATTAATGTAAATAAATAACATATTTTCTTTATTTAGGATGATTAAAACACATGTGAGGATTTTGAATCAGTGTAAGGGTATCCCGTCTCACACTTACTTCCATGAGACATTTTCCATATTAACCACTTATTTCCATTTTTGGTACATATAATTCACCATTGCTATGATAACTCCTGAATCAATTTATCTTTAAATTATTTAACGTCTCATTTCATGTCATTACTTTTATATGGGTTATGATTCAGGAGTTACTAAATTTTTAAGGGGTTATTTCATAATCTCATCATTAATTATGATTTTTTTATGTTTACAACTCCCATGGGGTAATTAAATGATATATATATATATTAAAATAATTCTATTTTATTCATTTACATTTATTCAAAAAAATTAATTTAATAGTACCATTATTTCTCTCGGTGATTTATGATATATTTGAGTTGGTATCTACCATTTTGATAACTTTAATTTTACTCTAGATGATTTATGATAACTTTTTTATTGGGGAAAGTATTTACATATCATAACACAACTGGAAATGGAAAATATCCCAATAGTTATAAACTGTTGGGAAAGCCTGCAGAACCATTGGTATATCTTATACCAACGGTTCTGCAAACCTTTGGTAAGTAAACTGTTGGGAAAGCGTTTCCCAACTGTTCACATAAAATCATTGGGATAGGTTATAAAAATGAACCTATCCCAACGGTTTGGCACAACTGTTGGGAAAGTTTTTCCCAATAATTTGGCTTGAACAGTGGGGAAAAACAATCATTTGTCCTCTTTCACAACGGTTTCTAAACCGTTGGGAAATGTTTTTTTTATCAATGGTTCATAGAGAACTATTGGTATAAAAATATAGGGGATCATATGCCAACAGTTTGAAACCATTGGCATAGCCTATGGTGTGAAAAATTCACAACAGCCTACAATTTGCACAGCTGGCATAGAGCAGGGTGTCCATTCCCTCCCCTTTCCAATTCCCTCTCATTTCCAATTATTGTACCCGCAATAATAAACTAACACATACATATACAATTACTATACCTGCAACAACAAACTAACACATACATATACAGAACAAATTCATACACATTTAACATATAATGCATCCTGGAACTATACACATCCAGAATTAAATCAAAATTTATAACGTAATTATAAACATACATAATTCATTTAGAATTCAATTTAAAATTTAGATGACAATAATATGTGGAATCAAGAATTCAATTCATAATTTGATCGGTTTTTCATATACCAAATGTTTTTAATAGAAATGATGTCCATTTTAAACAAAATACATACTCCTGGAGTGATACCGGCCACATCATGCCACGGATTGAGGAAAGGTTAACTTGTACACGTCAAAAATAACCCATGGACCATTGTACTAAAGTATCAACATATTCCGAAAGTGTTTGGTTGTATTTCTGTAAGTTAGTTTTTGTTTTCACTTAAAATGAAGTGCTTTTTAAATAAAAGAGAGACACTATGAGTGGTGCTGGCCACACCGTGCCTTGGATTGAGGTGGGGTTGACTCATACACGTCGCAAATGACCCATGTATTGTTGTGATAAAGTATCAACACAATCAGAATCTATTTGGTTGGTTTTCGTATGTACTTAAAATTTTGTCCATTTTAAAAATAAGGGAGACACTTTGGGTGGTTCTGCCCACACTGCCACTCGGATTGAGGTGAAGTTGACTCATACACGTCACATACGACCCTTGGATCATTTTATTAATGTTTCAATAGATTCCGAATGTGTTTAGTTGGTTTTTCATATGCCAGTTGTTCTTTTCACTTATAATCCTGTACATTTTAAACAAAAGTGACACAGTTAGAGTGGTACCGGCCACACTACGCCTCGTATTTAGATGGGGTTGACTTGTACACATCTCAAATGAACCATGGATAATTTTCCTAAAGTATCAACACAATATGAATGAGTTTATTCAGTTTTACGTATGCCAATTGATGTTTCCACATAAAATGATGTCCTTTTGAAACAAAAGAGAGACACTTTGTGTGGTGCTGGCCACACCGCACCTCAGATTGAGGTGGGGTTGATTCGTACGTGTCACATATGACCCATGGATCGTTCTTCTAAGGTATCAACACAATCATAATCCGTTTAGTCAGTTTTTTATATGTACTTAAAATTTTTTCCATTTTAAACAAATGAGAGACACTTAGAGTGATCCCTACCACACCGTGCATCGGATTGAGGTGTGGTTGACTCGTACACGTCACATATGACCCATGGATTGTTGTCCAAATGCATCAACACATTCCAAATGCGTTTGGTCTGTTTTTCATACGTCAGTTGTTGTTTTCAAATAAAATGATGTACATTTTAAACAAAAGAGAGACACTATCAATGGTTCCGGCCACACTATGCCTTGGATTGAGGTGGGGTTGACTCGTACAAGTCACATATGACCCATGGATTGTTGTGCTAAAGTATCAACACAATCATAATATGTTTGGTAGGTTTTCCATATGCTAGTTGTTGTTTTCACTTAAAATGAAGTCAATTTTAAACAAAAGAGAGACACTTTGAGTGGTGTTGACCCTACTGCACCTCGTATTGAGGCGAGGATGAATCTTACACATCAAATATGAGACATGGATTGCTCTCCTAATGTTCCAATGGAAACTGAATGTGTTTGGTCAGTTTTCCATATGTACTTAAAATGATGTCTATTTTAAACAAAAAAGAGACACTTTGGGTGGTGCCGGCCACACCACGACTCAGATTGAGGAGAAGTTGACTCATACATGTCACAAATGACCCATCGATCATTGTCCTAAAGTTTCAACAGATTATGAATTTTTTTGTTTGGTTTTTTTGTTCAAGTTGTTCTTTTCACTTATAATCCTGTCTATATTAAACAAAAGGGATACATTTAGAGTGGTACCGGCCACACCACACCTCACATTTAGATGAGGTTGAATCGTACACGTCTCAAATGACCCATGGATCATTATACGAAAGTATCAACACAATCTGAATGTGTTTGGTCAGTTTTCCATATGCCAGTTGATGTTTTCACTAAAAATCATGTCCTTTTGAAACAAAAGAGAAAAACTTTGAGTGGTGCCGGCCACACCGCAGCTTAGATTGAGGTGGGGTTGATTCGTTCACATCACATATGACTCATGGGTCGTTTTTCTAAAGTATCAACACAATCAGAATTAGTTTGGACAGTTTTCCATATGTACTTAAAATGTTGCCCATTTTAAACAAAATGGAGACACTTAGAGTGATCCTGGCCACATCGTACCTCGGATTGAGGTGTGGTTGACTCATACACATCAGATATGACCCATGGATCATTTTCCTAAAGCATAAATATATTTAAATTCTTTTGGTTAGTTTTTCGTTTGTCAATTCGTTTTTCACTTAAAATGATGTCCGTTTTAAACAAAAGAGAGACACTATGAACGGTGTCGGCCCCACCAAACCTCAGATTGAGGTACAGTTGACTCGTACACGTCACATATGACCCATGGATCATTGTTCTTAAGTATCAACATATTCCGAAAGCGTTTGGTCAGTTTTCTGTATTCTAGTTGTTGTTTTCACTTAAAATAAAGTCCATTTTAAACAAAAGAGACACACTTTAAGTGGAATCAGCCACACCATGCCTCATATTGAGGATAGGTGAACTCGTACACGTCACAAATGACCCATAGATCTTTGTGCTATAGTATCAACACAATCAGAATCCATTTGGTGGGTTTTCCGTATGTACTTAAAATGTTGTCCATTTTAAACATAAGAGAGACACTTTGGGTGGTGCCAGACACACTAAGACTCGGATTGTGTCGTGGTTACTTCATACACATCACATATGACCCATGGATTGTTGTCCTAAAGTTTCAACAGATTCTGAAAGAATTTGGTCAGATTTTCGTATGCCAGTTGTTCTTTTCACTGTTAATCCTATCCATTTTAAACAAAAGAGACACAGTTATAGTGGTACCAGCTACACCGCACCTCAGATTTAGACGGGGTTGACTCGTGCACGTCTCAAATGACCCATGGATCATTGTCCTAAACTATCAGTACAATCCGAATGAGTTTGGTCAGTTTTCTATATTCCAGTTGATGTTTTCACTTAAAATGATTTCCTTTTGAAACAAAAGAGTGACACTTTGAGTGGTGTCGGCCACACAGTGGCTCAGATTGAGGCAGGTTTGATTTGTACACATCACATATATCCCATGGATCATTGTGCTAAAGTATCAACACAATCAGAATACATTTGGTCAGTATTCTTTATGTACTTAAAATGTTGTCCATTTTAAACAAAAGAGAGACACTTATAGTGATCTCGGCCACACTGGGCCTCTGATTGAGGTGGGGTTGACTCATACATGTCACATATGACCCATGTATCGTTTTCCTAAAGCATCAACACATTCCAAATGAGTTTGGTTGGTTTTTTGTATGTCAGTTGTTGTTTTCACTTAAAATGATGTCCATTTTAAACAAAAGAGAGACACTATGAATGGTGAAGGCCTCATTGTGCCTCGGATTGAGGCAGGATTGACTTGTACACCTCACATATGACCCATGGATCCTTGAGCTAATGTATCAACACAATCAGAATCTGTTTGGTCGGTTTACTGTATGATAGTTGTTGTTTTCACTTAAAATGAAGTCCATTTTAATCAAAAGAGAGGCACTTTGAGTGGTGTCAGCCACACCGCGCCTCGGATTGAGGCAAGGGTGACTCATACACATCACATATTACCTATATATCATTCTCCTAAAGTTTCAAAGGATACCTAATGTGTTTGGTCGGTTTTCTGTATGTACTTAAAATGTTGTCCATTTTAAACAAAAGAGGGATACTTTGAGTGATCCCGACCACACTGCGACTCCGATTGAGCCCGATTTGACATGTACATGTCACATATGACCCATGGATTATTGTGATAAAGTATCAAAAGAATCTGAATGCGTTTGGTCATTTTCCTTCTTCCGGTTGTTCTTTTTTACTTATAATTCTATCCATTTTAAACAAAAGAGACACAATTGGAGTGGTACCTACCACACCACACCTTGGATTTAGACGAGGTTGACTCATATATGTCTCAAATGACCCATGGATCATTTTCCTAAAGTATCAACACAATCTGAATGCATTTGGTTAGTTTTATATATTCCATTTGATGTTTTCACTCAAAATGATGTCCTTTTGAAACAAAAGAGAGACACTTTGAGTGGTTCTAGCCAAACCGCGCCTCATATTGAGGCGGGGTTGACTTTTACATGTCACATATGACTCGTAGATCGTTGTTCTAAAGTATCAACACAATCAGAATCCATTTGGTCAGTTTTCTGTATGTACTTAAAATGTTGTCCATTTTAAACAAAGGAGAGACACTTAATGTGATCCCGACCACACCACGACTCGAATTGAGTCGGGGTTCACTCGTACACATCACATATAACCCATGGATCTTTTTGATAAAGTATCAACAAAATATGAATGTGTTTGGTCGGTTTTTCCTATGCCAGTTGTTCTTTTCAATTAAAATCCTGGGAACATGCGCCTCAGATTTATAAATGGTTGACTTGTACACGTCACTTTGAGTGGGGTCGGAAACACCGACCCTTGGGTTTAGGAGGCCTTTCTTTGCAAGTACCTCACATAGGGGACCTGGTTTCACCTGAGGCATGGTATTACCATCTTGAAAAATAGACATGTCCTCGGTTTATCTTCAAGGAACCAATATCACTCATGAGTAATAGAAACCATCCTAGTAGTCCTCACCTAGAAACCAAATAATTTATCCTATAATTTCATTCCTAAATTCCCTGAGCATGAAGAGTCCTCTAATGAGTCCTTAACATGTAACCAATGACTTATCCTAACAAATGACAAGTAAACCAAATCAAACAATGCATAATTCACATAACATGGAGAATGTACAACAAGGATTTGTATTCAATTTAATGCATATCATCACATGAATTTGATGAGAATGATCTAATAAGCTTACCAATACATTCATATAATACAAGACATACAAAAATGGAATAATCCAAAATAACATTACATGATCAGAGAAAACAAAAAAAGGCATTTGAAATCAAGGAGGAGGGTGGGGGCTGTCTGGGGGTCCAAGGAGGAGGGGGGTTGTTCGGGGTCTAGGGAGGTGGGGGGGCTATTCGAGGGTTGTTCGGGGGGCTATCTGGGGTCCAAAGAGGAGGGTGGGGGGCTGTCCGGGGGGCTATCCGGGGCTGTCTGGGGGGCTGTCCGGGGTCCATGGAGGAGGGTGGGGGTCTCTGGGGGTGTTTGGGAGGTGTCCAAGGGGGTGTCCGGGGGGCAAGGATGAGGGTGGGGGCTATCTGGGGGACTGTCTGGGGGGTTGTCCGGATTCCAAGGAGGAGGGTGGGGGGGGGGGGTTGTCCAGGGGGCTATCTGGGGGATGTCTGGGGACCAAGGAGGAGGGTTGGGGGGCTGTTCGGGGGGCTGTCCGGGGGGTGTCCAGGGGGCTATCTGGGGTCCAAGGAGGAGGGTGGGGGCGCTATCTGGGGGGCTGTCAGGGGAGTTACCAAACACACAAAACTCTACAAACATGCTCAAGATACACAGAAACCACTAAAAGACATCAACATCCATTAAAAAGACAATATATAAAAATAACTCAAATCCAATACTATAATACAGGTCTAGATAAAACAAACAACTAGAATAGATTAAACATCAAATCTCAGTAATATTTGTCAAAAATGTAACAGATCAATTTTTCCTGCATCACCATCACTACCATCACCCTCATCCTTGTGGTCATCATTTCCCTAATCATCATCTATACCCTCCTCAACGCCCTCCTCATTTCCACCACCCTTCGCCTCACCCTCCTCCCCCACCTCGCCCTCCTCCTCTCCCTCCTTTTCCTCATCAAACTCCTCGCCATCATCATCGTCAGGATGGACATCATCTTGACCACCACTAGAAATGCCACCTGGTGCACCATATATAGAACGTATCAACGACATATATTCATCAAAAGCAGGCATGGCCTCTAGTGGAAGTGTTGGACGTAGAACTTCAATAAATTTCATAAATGCACTGTTTCCCCTACGAGACTGTTCTTCCATCTCTATGGACCTTTTGTTAGCATGTTCTGTCTGTGCCATACCTTACTGCAACTCAATGGCACTACAAATCATACCTGAGGAGGGCCAATACTTCTTTAGGGCTATCCTAGGTCGGCAGCCTACTCTGCCAGAATTCTCCTCTCCCAACACCTGATGTCAGAGATTAGTTGGCCCAAAATTGTCTGGTTCTTAGGCATCAAGGGCCTCTAAAGCAGCATGTTACAAATATACATATATTATTAAGTTAAAAAATAGATATTAAAATATAAAATCAACAGAATAAAACTTACAATCTGCTGCTTAGTCGGTTCATTGATGGAACTTCCATCCTGTTTCCGTCTACTCAGAAAAAACATGTTTGCTCGAGACACACATCCTTCAATATTCAGTTTTTGCCTCAAAAATGACATTGACAACTAATGTTATATGGAAACATTATAAAATGATTAAATAATTGAGGAAATAAAAAACTGTAAATTGTAAAGAAAACTTATAAACAATTATTATACCATATTCCTCTCATGATCTGGCATCGTAGTACGTCCCAGTGTGTGGATGTATTTTTTTGCATCAATGTTTTTTTATTTTTTCCAGATGATTCCTAAATAAAATTTGATAATGAAAAGGAAAATATAAAATAAAAACATGAAAGTTATTATTTAAATACCTCAAATTTAATTAATACCTTAAACTGAGTAGTCATCAAATGAGTAATCATCTACCGACACTGCTCTATAGGACAATCATCCACGACTGGTAACACATCTAACATAGTGCCAACTCTATCATGCAAGCCAATATACAACTCATGCTTATATTCTCTCCAAAGCTCACCTAAATCCTTTAGATGCGTCGGTCGTGCACCCTCACCATCGGGAAAATTAAATCGAAGCTGACGCCAAAATATTAATTAATATAAATACAAAAATAATTCATGGCATTAAATACAACAGATTTTTTACCCATATCTCTGCCCAAGTTCTATCCTTGATCTCATGAGGCAACTGTCTCCATGATAGTGTGCTGACGGGAATGATGTCGGAGTATTTGGAAAGCGTCACAAAAAAACTCCAACGTTGCTGCCCTGTTTTCTCAACCATTTGGTTGTCTGCATTATAATCCACCATTACCTCTGTGTGGCGGTTCCACACCGCACGCATACGCGTACGCCCCCGCACCCCTCCTCTTTTTAGTAGTTGTATCTGTCATGAAAGGGAAAAAAATATTTTATCAAAACATGTTATAATGAAAATAGATATTGGTATAAAAATTTGTGAGGGTTCCATAAATATACATGTGCCAGTCTAATCGCTGAGTGCCACCGGATCCACAGAAACTGATGGAACACCCTGTGGTGGAACAAGAGTTGGAGACGATGGAATATAGAAGCTCGGAGAGACAGAAGTAGATGTAAAAGAAGATGGGATAGCTGTATGACTAGAGGCAGAGGATGGAAAAGGTGGTGAAAACATGGGAGGCCTAAATATCCCATGTGTCCCTAACGACACATCGGGATCATAGTGTGGGAAGGATGACATGTCAGTGGGAGGGGCAGGGTCTAGTCAGGTATGCAGAGCTACTCCTCTACCTCAAGTACGAACCCACCTCGTACCACCGGCCTGAGTACTAGGACCAGTACTAGGCTCCTCTTCGAATAACTATCAACGTATAGGTGGATCCTATTAAAATGTTTACAAGAAAATTAATCACATGAAATTATATATTCTTTAAATATATATATTTGAAATAAAGTACTCAGTGCATGCACTAATGTTGGAACACCCATCTCCGCCATTCGACGATTGTTCTCCATCATTTTTTTCCTTAGTCTCTCTTCAATTGGCTGCATTTTCTTCTTTTGAAAACAAATATGTAATTAATTAGAAAAAGGAAACTAATGTGAAACCCAAAAAACTACATATATTATCGTATAGGGGGATTCATTGGTAATTTATCTATTAATTGTTTTAGAAGATCTTGAATGGATTTAATAAATCATACAAGTTTTAATGTTCACCATGTTAGAAATATTGTTTGACTAGGTTTGAATACAGTTCAATTCCAAATTAGAAAATGCAATTCAAATAAAACTGAAATTCAAATAAAACTGCAACCTATAAACATAGAAAATTCACATAACTATCAAGTAAGCTAAAACATATTTGTGATCAATACTAAATCAATTTGAATAGTACCAACCTTAACAACCCAACTTGAGGTAAACAAAAAGAATTGAGAACATGAATGAATGATCCTATATATTTTCAACCCCAACATCAAGTTCACAATCAACTCTGAAAATTGAGCTATTGGAGTCATCCAAAGAAATAAATTGATTGGTTCTAGTGGTAGTAGGGAAAGTGTCAATCCCATCGTCACCATCATCAAAAAGTATGTCTTGGAATTACTTCAACTATGACACCAAATTCAGGTCGAAGTTGGTCTTTGACATAAAAAACATGTTTAGCCATTGATTCCAACACATATGGTTCTTCAGTAGCAAGAGTGAGAGTCATATTAATTAATCAAAATCTACAATAATCAATAAAAGTGCCTTGTCTTGTCATCGAATCAAACCAAAGACATTTCATCATCGTGACTCGTCCATGAGAGTAATAATCCAATATTATTATTTTCTCAAAGGCTCCATAATAACATACATTTTCAAATCATGTTCTATTATCCGATGCACTGGAATAACAATCTGTTGTGGCAGTAACCATAACACCATCATGGTGTGTTCTCATTTTCGTTGCTCGTTCAGTGACAATAAATTTGTACCCATTGATAACAATTGATTTACAGTCACAAACTACGGTATTAGGACCAAAAACCAAATCTCTTATTTCCTCAGAGATAGAGTCAGCAGACAAACTCAATACCTGAAATATAAATGATTATTAAACTTAATTAAAAATTGATTTATTTATTTTAAACAGTAATATTTTTACCTTCAATTTTATCCAAGCAGAAAACTCTTTTCTAGGCAAAGCCTCCCTTCTTCTCAAAGATAAAGAACCATGATTTCTATTTATTATTGTTTTATGTACCCTGAAGATAAAAAATATGAATAGTTTAATAGATATATATATATTTAAGATGTAAATATTCAATTTAGATACCGGATATAGTCATTGAACAAATCACAGTTGAAAAAAACTATGCGATGTGCCATCTCCCGCTCTTCAAGGATTAATGTCTTTAATGTATATGATCCAGGAATTCCTCTTATTTGAAGAAGTGATGGAAAACTGGGTTCAATTTACTCATACTATTCTTCTTCATTTCTAATTGGTCTATTCATTCTTGTACTATGATCAGACAAATACATTGAGCAGAAATCCATACATTCTTGAGCCATGTAACAGTTCACGATAGAACCTTTGGGATGATTCCTGTTTCGGACATAAGACATTAATGTGAACATATTTATTTCAGTTGGATATATCAATCAAAAATAAACATGTACTCTGAGAAGTATTTTTGTGGGAATATGGACAGTCAGATGCAACATGCATGTGAAAAATGATGGAGGAAATATTTTCTCCAACTCACACAGAATTAATGGGGCATCTGTCAACATTTTTTGCAAGAAAGACTTGGAAAACTTCTTATCACAAAGATCTCTAAACAAATGGCACAACCGAATAATAGTCACCCATAAATTATTGGAAAAAAATATGATGGATTGTTATTGGAAGCAACCCAAGTAAAATAACATGATAATCATGAGTCTTCAAATATTTTAGCTTCAAATCTCTTCTATTGACCCGTTTAGATATGTTTCTTGAATAGCCATCCAGAACTCTAATAGTCTCTAATACTTCTAGAAATTGTTTCTTTTTTCATAGGTTTCATCACATAATAAGCACATGGAAGTTTCCATTTATTTTCACTGATACGCACAGGATGCAATTCTGGTTTGATGCCCCAATCCACCAAGTCACGCCGAGATCGTAAATCATCTTTTTTCCTCCCCTTGACATTAATAAGAATTGAAAACAACATTTCGCATATATTATTTTCAACATGCATTACGTCTAATAAATGACGTAACAAATTTGTTGACCAGTAAGGCAAATCATAAAAGATACTCGTCCTCCTCCAATTGTAACAAGTTTCAGTGGAAACATTCTTTCTCATTCCAGATTTCATTTGACCCTTCCCGAATGAAAAACTGAAAGCTTTCAATTCATTAAGCACATCAGTTCCAGACATATGCTAAGGTGGATCATCGTTCTCTATAGTATTATTAAATCTTCAACGATTATTTCTATATGGATGGTCTATTGGCAAGAATCGTCGATGTCCCGTGAAACTGAAACTAAAGCAATGTTTCAGTCTTCTGGATCTTGTATTATTCATAAAAATAGGGATTGACAGTTTTCCTTTCATGCTCCATCCAGACATCAATGCCTAAGCCGAAAAATCTTTGATCATCCACATAAGTGCAGCACGCATCTACAATATGTCTTTTGAACATGCATCATATGTGCGCACACCCACATACCAAAGAAGTTTTGACTCTTTTACTAATGGTTGCATGTATACATCAATATCAATGTCAGGATCAGAAGGGCCAGATATGAGTATACTCATGAATGTAAAAGGTTTTTTTTATACACAACCATAGGGGTAGATTATAAATGTGTATAAAAACTGGCCATGTGATGTGCGAAGTAAGCATCTACCCAAACAGATTAAAACTGTCACATAAAAGACCCAAACTCACATTATGCACGTCAGATGCAAAATCAGGATGTCGAGCACCGAATCTCTATCATGAAAATCCATCTGCAGGATGAACCAACTCATCATTAGTCATTTTTCTCTCATTATCATGACATCTCATTTTTATTGATATGTCATCAGAAATAAAATTACTCTAGAGTCTGGAGATCAATGGAAAGTGCTACATTACATTATGTGGAATGTGGGATGGTGTTCCATCATATTTTGACTTCCATCGAGATGTGCCCCATTTTGTACATTCATTTCGTTCGGCGGTATCCTCCAAGAATAAACTGCAATCTTTCAGGAAAGCATGAATTTTGTTTCATGAAAATTCAAGTTCCTCAACTAACTTCCATGCCATGTAGTGGTTTGATGTAGTATCTGCATAATCTGGAAGTAAATCCTTCAAGAGTGTATGAATGTAATCGATTTCTATATTATAATTCCAATACATAGTTTTCCCAAGAAACAATCAGATTAAAAATTCTTACTTTTTCATTTTATCACATTGTCGATATACTGGAGTCGTGGTAGTATCATTCAATTTTTTTTCACCCTATCAATATCATCATTTTTAGTAGATGCATCATCTATCCTCATATAGAAGTCTTCTTGAGTCGAAAACCATTATTTTTCATGATGATGAATAAACAGAAACCAATCATCTAACAAATTCTCCATTCCAGTCCTTCCATTTTGATCATCCCCAATTTGAGATTTAATTTTCTCCTCATTGTGATACCACACAAAATATTTTGCTTGAAAACCATATTTGGTTATGTGTTAGCTGACTTCATCACAGCTCAACCAAGGTCTGAAATCACAATTGGAACATGGGCTGTGTATGCGACCACTATCTGAATCATTGTAAAATTCTTAATCTATAACGATCTCCAATTTTTTTGAATGTTTCTTGAGATCCGATCGGTTTCATACATCCAAATTTTGTTCATTCTGTAAAAAGAATTTATATAAGTCATTTTGTCATAAACAATTCAATATGATTGAACTTTAATAGAAAATACATTTAAGTAAACGATAAAGGAAGAAGTTTCTAGTCTATGTAGTGAACTATTAAAACAATGTAATGAATAAGTACTGAAAAATTAAATTAAAATTTATTTATAATCATTTTCATTAGGTATATAATAGGAACATGCCTCAGGTTCCATTATGTGTTATAGGCATCCCAAATCATTCATTCACGTTCAATAACTCATTATTGGCACCTCTATGGCCAAACCTTTCATTACCCAATTACTTCCCCAAGTTAAGAGCACCCCATGGGTGAATAAATTTCAGGCTTCTACACTAATAGGTTGTTCATGGATTTTAAAAATGATTTAATTTCATAAAGTATAGACAAAAACATATATTTATAAATTTGAGAATAAATATAAAGTCTGTCAATGATAACAACATCACTGGATTAAACTCGTGACTTATCTAACATTTTTATGGATGTCTACACATGCCAGCATGGCTAGTGAAAAGCACCCCACCCTCATAAAAGAGAGTATTGGCCAAGAAGGACACCTAATATACAATGTACAATTAGAAAAATATTTAATGGAACTGAAAGTTATATTAATACAATCATCTTGGGGGAAATGGAATATATGATCCTCATTAACTGATGAATTCAAAAGCTCGTATTCCATATGTTGGACACTATCTAATGTAAGAAATCATGTGAGGATGGGTATACATCATTCAATTTCTTACATTCTAGTGAGAATGAAGGCTCGAATTAATGTCTTGAGTTCATTGATTAAATGAGGGTAGTGGTTGCAAAGGTTGTGTAAACAGAATGATTAGATAAGGGTAGAGGTTGCATACATTGTGCATGGTGGGCGAGTCTCAGCCAATTTAGAAACTAAAATAAATTCCCATCATAGGTATCAATAAGAAACATCAGCATCAAAAGAAACTCCAAATAAAAAAGGACTAAATATATCAAACACTTTTTATGTTTTCCCACCAAAAAATAATCTTCAATGTCTCTATACATTTTCATTCTTCCAGAATTTATAGAGAGTATATAGTTATGAGCTTCATCCACCAACACACCCTCCCTAGCCCACTTGGATAGCCCTACCCCCACCCAACATGGACAACCCAGCCCCCCCCCCACCCCACTTAGATAGCACTACCCCCACCCCACTGGGAAATCCCAACCCCCCCCCCCCCCCCACCCCACCTGGACACCCCTACCCCCCACACCCCACTTGGAAAACCCAGCCCCTCAACCCCACCTGGACATCCCTACTGTCATCCCACTTGGAAAACCCTTCCCCCCCACCCTACCTAGACAGCCCCTCCCCCACCCAACCTGCACACCCTCCCCACCCTACTTGGACAACCCTACCTGGACACCCCCCCCCCCCATCACACCTGCACACCCTCTCCCACCCCACATTAAAAAAGTAAACATAAAACAAACAAACACCCCTCTCCCCACCCCATTTGGACAACCTAGCACCCTCCCCCACCCTACCTAGACATCCCCGTTTCCACCCCACATGGATAGCACTACCTCGACATCATCCCCCACCCCATTTGCACACCCTCCCCCACCCCAAATTAAAACATAAATTCATCCAAATGAAAACATAAAACTAAAATTCAAGGATTCATAAATCCAAATCAAAACAGAAAACAGACAATCATAGAATCATAACAACAAAACAAAGATAGCACTTTCCGATTTTCAATGTAAAAAAAGAAAAGTGTTGATTGAAGAGGATAGAAGGAGTTTTGAAATGTGGGAAATGAGATACCTTCAGAAGATACAGATAGCTACTGCTGTAGTTGCGCGCGGACAGGGAATTGGGGGTTCTGTGTATTTGGAGGAAAACATTCCCAATAGTTTTAAAAAACTATTGGGAAAGGTATTCTTTACCAACCTTTTTTTATAAACATTGTTAAAGGATGTTATTTTTTAACTTTTACCAACAGTTCTTATATACCATTGGTAAAGGATGGACATTTCCCAATGGTTTCAATAAAACCATTGGAAAAAGTGTTCTAATTGAAGATTTCCCAACGGTTTAAGGAAACCGTTGGGAAAAAACTATTCTAATGGGAGACTTCCAAACAGTTTCCTTAAACCGTTGGTAAAAATAAACTATACCAATGGTTTTCTCAATCCATTAGCATGAATGTGTGGGTATATCCCACCATTCTAGTAGTGCAAGCATGTTTAAAGATTAATGTTAATGTGGACTGTGTTTTAACCCTTCCGTATGTGGAATGAATTTTACTAATTATATATTTTGAAGGGACCATTATATACCCTCGATGCATCAATAGGTCCCATGATACAAACTAAATTTGGTTTTGGATATGTCCATACCGATTTATATAGATGTCTTGGCACACTTCCTTAATGGTATTAGATATGTTGTAACAAGGCCTTTATGATAGTTTTTAGATATTCATCATTTTTAATTCCATAATTATGAATTGAGTTATTTGTATTCCATGTAGTTATTATATTATTAATAATATCCATTTTTAAGTTCCAATATTTTGTGATTATTTATATTACATTAATTTATCATTATCTATTCTATCCATATTAGGAGAATATTATTTATTAAATGGAATTTTTATCATTCATTTGCCGTAAAATAATTGTTATTTCTTATTTTTTCATAGAATCTATTATACGTTTACTCATACGGATCTTTTAATCTCAATAATTTATTATATTTTAATTCACCCAGAAAATAAGTAAATGTTTTTTGATTAATATATTGGGATACACTGAGTGGATATTAGTTTTATTAGGAAAAATTGATTGTGTATTTAATGTTTTAATGTCTAAGGTTAATTTCATGCATATATGTTTTACTAATACTATTAAAATATTCATCACTTTGGGATTTGATTTTATGTATCTAATAAAAATTGAAAAAAAATAGGAAGTAGATCGAGGCTACTAGGGTCAAGGTCTCAACATTAGTGACTAAAACAAATGAGACCAAATGAAATTTTTATAAGTGAAATTAAATGTTTTGATTAAATCATTCTAAGTTACATGTTGTTTAAAAATGAGGATGGAAACTCCCAATATCCTCATGATCGTTTGGATTATAAGAATATTAGTCAATTTAAGAAAAAATATAATAATTAAATTCATAGACGAATGAAAATTAATCTTCTATTAAGACAAAAATATTGAAATAATAATGTGGGATGTTCTATAATATAACATGTAATTAATTCAAGCATGTAAAAGTATATAATCTATAAAATTAATATTTAGGAGGCATGAAGATGTTGGTAAATGATGAAAAGAAATGACAACCAAATACACCACCCACAATCCAATGCTAAAATTAAAATGTGTGTAGACATTATGTCAATATATTCATTAATCCAAGGGTTATATAAGATTATCATCATCAACATCCATCTAATAAAAAGGATAAAAGGAATAATTTTTATGTCACAACTACGGGTGTGGGTCATTAGAATGATCTATTGAAAAATACATTTATAATATCCTCTAGAACAAAAAAATTATTTTTTGATTCAAGTTTTACCATATCATTAATATCATAAGAATATTTTAGAGGTATAAAATATGACAATAAATTTATCAGTTTTTATTTATCATTTAATACTACTGATTGAATAATTATTGTATCTTAAGGATATTCCTCCACTCTGATTGTATTTTTTGGGTATATTCTTCCTTAAAATTATCTTCTTCTCGTTATAGTTAAATGTGATGTAATTTTATGAATGAATTGTCACTATATATATAATTTATAAATCTACAATAAATGGAAGTAATAATTCCACTAATATTATCTATCTTTGTGATGTTGATCATGAGCTTTTAACTGAAATTAGTTCTAGTTTATGGGGATTACAACATATTTGTGAGGATTATTTATCCCAAATTACTGGGGATAAACAAAAAATTTAACATATTTCAATTGATTTATGAAATGTCGATGTAGTTGATGAAGATATTCATTATCTTCTCTGAACAATTAATATGACCTTTAAAAAGAACTCATAGTTAGTACTAAACCTATCTCAAAGTCACCCTATAGAATAGCGCCATTTTATCTATATAAATTCAAGAAAAAATTTACAAAATAGTAAATATGTATTTTAAACCATAGTGTGTATATAACACCCTGACCCCAGAATCCGGGAGTTAGAACATTATTTTAAAGCATTGGCATGATTACAAGGAATCGTGTCCCGAAGGACTGATCAGTTTAACAGTATTGGAAAATAGATTACATGTATGAACATTACATTAAAAATTAAAACATAAAACAAGACATAAATAATTCTTTGAGAGTTCCATTATTCACCTAACAATACCTTATATATCAATCATAACACATTTCTTGAAATCCTGGGAAAAAATCATAAGAAAGGGTTGATCTTAGATGCTTAGTAAGGGTAAATAATTTAGCTAAAGCTATAAACTTTTAAGTAAATATGGGCAATAAAAACAACATCATTTTAAAAGTAAATTGAACATAATATGAAAAAAGAAAATAAAGTATTACCATATGAAAATGCACATGGATATTCTATAAGTTGAATAATCACATGTAATAACTAATTTAATAAAGACGGAATACATAAATCCAAACATCAGGACCCCATAGTCAAGGCCTCATGCCAGGACTACAAATAAAAATTTTGTAAAGGCCTTGTTTCAAGACACTAATTTGTCTCATTAGACCTACTGATGCATCTTGGAGCTATAGAGGGCTCCAACCATTACTTACTATGTCCAATTCATTGCTCATATGAAAATTTTGAAACATAACATAAACATTCCTATTAAAATTAACATATGAAATTATAATACATTAACTATAAACCATGAATGGTATAAAAATAACATATCCACTGTCAAGAACATCATAACTCATTCAATAAAATATTAAATATTTTATTTCAATAAATCAACATCAATGAAGAATAATATATAGTGTAGGATGTTGATATTGTTGAAAATTATCAGTAAAACACATTGAGAGAAATATCCATTTTTGTGAAATAAATTAAAAGTAAAACAAGTTAGAAATGAATTAATTTAAAATAAATTTTGGAATAAAAGTTTTTAATAACAATTTGAAACTTTTGAATGGAATTAACATTTTAAAATATTCATGTCCATATAAATAAATTCTTAAAACCATTTTGAAAACATGGACATTAATGAAAATGATTTAGAAGAATAAATTTTTAAACCATTTTAAATGATATATTAGTTAAAGATACCCTTAAAAAGATTCATTTTTAAAACCATTTTATGAAACATGTACATGGATAATAAATATTTCCAAGAAAAAACTTACCCATAAACAATCTCGTATAATAATGGGATTGAGGAGTTAACTCTTACCTTTAACTTCCCTTTTGTAGATGGTTCATTTACCCTCATGTATTACTACCATTGTATGTTATTAAATTATAAAAAACCATATTCATATTTATGATATCATACTTGATTCATTTATGGATTTATACAACCTATTTAATTATAATTTCAATGTTAATATAACATTTCACGTAATAATTGCTTTCATTATCATACATGTTTCAACTTGTTATTCTTGATCGTATAACTTATATCATTATTTAATTTATTTCATATTATAAAAAATTATTTATGTACCATATATATTTATAAAATAAATATGTACAATAGATAGATATATGAAATGGAAAACAATTTTTATGGAGATGGTAGGTTGTACGTACGCATAAACCACATTTCAATTTTTATATCGTATTGAATGGAAGTAAGTAAATGAGATATATATATATATATATATATATATATATATTCATTAGAATTATTATGTAATATATTACATACTCAATTAATAATATATATATTTATAATCATTGTTGAATGGTGAATGTGGCCATGATTCTCATCGCATCGTGGTGACAGTAATCCATATGTATGCACGAGCGATGATATCAATGTATTGATGGTTAAATTGTATGCAATTGGATGTTATATTTTATAAAAAAATCATTAATGTGTTATATTTATTATTTACATAAATTATACTTATTATTATATCCATCCAAATAATGAAGTATTGAATAACAAATTTCACCATGGTGTGGATATTGTAAGTTGTAAGTACGCACATATGGTGACTTTTTCATTCATAGGATGGATAGAGTTATTAATATGGTTGCACAATATTTATAATAACATCACAACATGTATAATGTATTATAGAAATTATTTTATTTTGGAAAAAACTAAGATATATGAAATGGAAGAAGAAAATAACTTTGAAAGAGATGATTAAGTAATTACCTCTTCTTTGGGTTCATTCTTTAGATTACATCAAAAGGGCTCCTTAGGTTGTATTATGAAAAAATTAAGGCCTATAGGTTTATTTCAGGGTAGTTGGGAGGATATTAGAGCTTGGTTTGGCTGATCCAAATGGAATTTGAGCTGTGAAATTAAGAGAAGGAGAAGTACCCTTTTATAAGAGAGGTGAGGGTCACTTTAAAAAAAATCATGAAATAGTATTATATTATAAATTCAATTTCGGTTTATAATGGCTCAAAATGAATTTATTTATAGGATAAGGTAGGGATGGGTCTAAATCCTCTCTAAAAATAGGTTTTAGAAAATTTTAGTTCACCATATTAACCATGTATTATATATATAACTCTTAGTTAAATAGTTTAACTTTTAAAATGTCTTTTTGTATTTTTATATTACATGGTTATTAAACATACTATAAAATGCCAAGAGAAATTTAATTGGTAAATTAATGACATATATATAATTATATAAGTCCTTTGGCCAAACCATAGATTTTTTAGAATATTATATCATTTAATAATATAATTTTTTTTTAAAAACTCATTTATGACAAATTCGACACTATTTAGTATTTGGTTTTTGTGAAAGTCCAAAAAACATGATTAAATTGGACAAAAATAAATTAAATCAACCCTAACATTTCATGTTAACTTATAAAATTCGTGGAATGCTTCAAAAGTCTCAATTTACATTTATTTATATATTTATGACATCAAATTTTTTAATATTTCATTAATAAGCTAATTACTCCATCCTCAATGTGTCATAAATAAATTTAATTATTTAATGTCTAAAAATTATAAATAAAATACCTTGATGTTGGAAATATTTTTATATTTCTAATGAATTTTCATAGTCGAATTTATCATATGTATAATCCTATGTTAAAAATGGTTTAGTTATTAAACATTAAAGTTAACACTTTTAACTCTTCCTTAAATAAAATAATAATAAATGTCCTAATCTAATTTATGTGTATCAAAGAAGATCATTTTTTTATTCATAAAATTTATTTTGGTCATAATAAAATTATCCAATAGAATTAGGACCTATTTTAGGGTAATTATATCATCATATTTACATTTAATTACCATATTTAATTTCAACCCTGATAACTAAAATTCAAAAGTTAATATTCACCAAAAATTATTTTTCTCATATTGAACAAAATTTTACTTTCTGATTTCATCCATGCTTCTAGTATTTTTGAAATTAAATTCACAGATCTGGGAAAATTACATTTTATGAAAATTTTCTGACATGCCTAGAAGGTGGGTAAAAGACCTTAAAATGTTCAATAAAATTTTATTCTTATAATTTTATTATAAAATGAATCTAATTAATTAATATAATATAATATAGGTATTATGTATATATTTTTACTTAAAATAAATTTAAATAAACTAAGTAATTATTTAAATAAACGGTCCGTTTTAAACAATAACAATGTTTTTTTCATTTATTCCTCAAAACAATTAATGTTTTCAATAAAAATACCAAAAATGAACCCTAAAAAAAATTTTATATTCCAAATTCAAAAATTATTTCTACTTTACCAAATTTATAACATACATGTTGCATTAATTAAATTAAAATTTATTCACGTTGTCAAAACCAGAATGTGGGTTTTTAAGAATTAAAAACTATCAAAATATTGATATGTGTTTGAGTTCAATTTAAAAGTTAAATTACATGCAATGACCAAAATTAAATTAAATGAAAAAAATATAATAATATTATATTTTTAAACCACTCTAATTTATAATTTAACACTATAAATTATTTCTATTTAAAAATATTATTAAAATTTACTATTTTTCACTATTCAATAAAATATAAAAGTTATCAGAAAAGTAAAAAAAATCATCCAAACTAAATATCTATGTCCTGCTTCTAACGAAGAATTTAATTTTATTTAATTGAATAAATAAATTTTTCAAATATTAGATTTAGAAAGTGTTCTCCATTAAAAGGCGGAAAAACAAATTTTTTTTAAAAATACTTCTTTAATCTAAAAAATTATATTTTTCCTTATATTATGTCTTAGAAACATAGAATATTTATGTTAAAATTATATAAGATATATATATAATTCAAAATGTGGTTAATACTATTCATAACTTCTTTTTAAATAGCTATTTTGATAGGTTTTGCTGCGCTTGAACTCAGTGTTGCATATAGCACAAGCTATTGAATTACTTAAAATATTTAATGTACTATGAAATCTTGGTGGGTTCCATTCTCCCCTCCTTCAATAAATTTTGTCCTCACAAATTGAAGTTTATTGTGGAAAATAAAAGGTTGAAAATAGAAAATACCTTTGTGGAAAACCCACATCTGAAATAGCATTACTAAAATTTAGTCTTAATAAGAGGGATAAGGAAATGAAAAAGTCACCACAAAATTTGGATTTCTAATAATAGAACATTGGTCAAAATTTGAGACATGTAATTAGAGGAAAAATGTTAACATTTATATGGAGTGATTGAGGTTGTCAATCACAAGCAAGTGAAAAATAAATAGAAAATTGAGGGCCTCAAAGCCATTAATCTATGATGACTTAAAATATCAGTGGTTCATCAGAAAATAAGGAATTAGGAAAACAAAATTTTCATTTTAAGATCCTTCCCATGATGTTTAAGAATTAATTTCTTCCTAGAATAAGTAAAAGAAATTCTTGACAAGTTGAGTTCTATCCTTTGACTAATTTGTACCACAAACTCATCTTTCACTCCAAAAGATAATAGAACTCAAATTTTTTTTATTTATACTAATCATATAGTATTTCATAAAAATTAATTTATAATTCATCTATTAGATCATTTAAAAAACTACATTATACAAACCAGGACATCAAGTAGACTAGTGGTAGGTGATTCGCCATTATCGCCCTTCAGTTACCATGTCAGGTCTCACGGTCTTGCTAGACACGACAAGTTGTCACCCAACCTCCAAGTTATCCTTTTTATAAAAATACAAAAATAATCATAAGAAATGTTTTAACATGAAACAATTGTATCCAATGTCCAACATAATTCATTCTAACCATTAGTCTTATCCAAAATAATTTTTTACAAACTCATAGTCCAAAATTTATAAGGTAAACATAATAAAGATCTATTTTCCATGTAATAATTTGTGAATACCTTCATCATGTATTATCATAAAACATGGTAACTCCTTGAATTACCATAAAACTATATTGAATACATTAATGGTCCCTTATTCTTTATTAAATACAAGATATACTCCTTTAATCAAAAAATGATATATACTCCAACAATGCTGGAATAAACAAACAATTATTTTGTTCCAATGTAGTCAATAATATCCAATATAATTTATTCAACTCAATTATATCTTATTCCAAATTCATTATCTAATTTTCAAAAACATATTAAGGGTTTTATTTCCCCCATCCATATATTTTTCAAAAAATTTAACATGAAACAATTTCACTTCACTTGGAACCATAAATTCTCAAATCCTTATTGAAAACGTACTCTAGTACAATCATTATATACTTTATAATTCTTATAAAATGATCTCAAATGATGAAACTATTTAATAAAAATTTAAGAAAATTAATCATTCAACTTCATCTGTTGTAGTATCATAACTTGATTATTATCTAGTAGCATCATTTAGGGTATTCTCTAATGATTGGGACATTGATTCGTGTTGTGTCCCCATTCATTACAGATAAAACCTTGTATATTTGAAACATTTTTCTAACCCTTTCATTCATGAACATAGTTTCCTTTTCTCCTCACTTATAACAAACTCCCATTCCTTTCAAAAACTTCCCTATGTGATTTTTTCCACAGTTATCTTTAATGGGAAAATCTTTCTTTCCCTTCTTTCCTTTATCCATCATTCTCTCTACCATCCTCTTCTATCTGGATTCCCATCAATGCCATATGACATAGAGAATTATTTACTTATCTTATTCAATCATGATAATATTTCATCATATGAAGATATTATGTGGTAAACTATTTCCCTTAAAAACATTTTCTTAAGACCATGAAAGATATGATCGTTCCTGCTCTATAGATCATTTGTATTGTTGGAGTTGTCATTCCTTCTTTTGGGCACCATTTCTAAATCATGGCATACACTATGTTATATCATATCATATAGTATATTCCAAAAATAAGAAAAATTATCAACATTAATTGAATATTTTCACACATATAGCATCATAATCAAAGAAATGGTTTCTTTGTAGTCTTATTTACTCATAAATCATTAAAAATGGCTTGAAAATAAAATATTATTTATCCTAAGAAAATCCCTTGGGAGTGTTGTAACCAATGGTGTAGAAAGTCATGTTTCCATGTTCTAGGATACCCCGTGTCAAGACCAAAACTCCTTGTCATAGTTTTCACTCTTAGGTGCATCTGTGCCAGAGCCAACTATACATGCTCGTATCCAAAGAGGGATATATTTTAATGGAAAACCCACATTATATTTACACTACCAATATTTATGGATGTTATTATATACTAATCATCAAATATGATCATAGGATATTGTTCTCTAATCAGAGTTATTTTACATTTAGTTACCATGGTTTATACTAAACTTTTTCTTATACCAACTGTAACACCCTAAAATCAGAATCCCAAAGCCGGTGCATTATTTTAATATATTGGCATAATTTTTTGGAATCAAGTCCCAGACGACCGATCAATTTAGTAGTCTTGGAAAATAGATTACATACATGAATGTTACATTACACATTGAAACATAAAACACAACATAAATAATTCTTTAAGTGTTTCATTATTCCCCTAGATTAACCATACATATCAATCATAACATAATACATGGAATCCTAGGAAAACAAAACATAAGAAAGGGGTGATCTCAGATTCTATGTAAGGGTGAATAATTTATCATAAGATATAAACATTTAATGAAATATGTGTAATAAAAACAAATTCCATTTAAGCATAAACATGAAAATAATTTGGAAAACATTAATAAAAAATTATCATACAAACATGCACATGGATATTCTACTAGTTGAATAATCACATGTAATAACTAATATCATAACAAGGGAATGGATATTTCTGGACATCATAACCACTTAGTCAAGGCCTCATGCTAAGACTAAAAATAAAAAAATTCAAGCCCTTGTGCCAAGACACTAATTTGTATCATGAGACCTCCTAATGCAACAAGGAGATGTAGCTGGATACACCCTTCACAAACTAAGTCCAACTCATTCCTCATATGATAATTTTCAAATATAACATAAAAATACATTTTAAAACTAGCATATGAAATTTTTATACTTTAACTATACCCCATGATTAGTATAGAAATATCACATCCACAATCAAACATATCATAACACATTCAATACAATATAGAAGATTTTATTATAATAAATCAACCTCAATCAAGAATAATATCCTGTAAATGATGTTGACGAAGTTGAAAATGATCAGTAAATCTCTTTGAGAGAAATATCCCATTTTGTGATGTCATTTAAACACCACAAAATTTAAAAAGTAAGAAATTTCAAAAAAAAATCTAATCAATGTGTCCCATAACACATTAGAACATTTGAATGTAATTAACATTTTAAAACATTCTTGTTCGTATAATTAAATCCTTAAAACCATTTTGAAAAAATGGACTTTAATGAGATAATTTAGAAGAATAAATATTTAAACCATTTATAATGATGTATTAGTTAAAGATTCCCACAAAAATAATAATTTTGAAAATTCTTTTATGAAATATGGACATGGATAATAAATATTTCCCAGTAAAAACTTACACATAACCAATATTGGATAATAATGAGCTTGAGGAATTAACCCTTACCTTGTACTTTCCTTTTGTTGAGGGTATGTTTAAACTCCTATATAATGACCATAGTATGTTAATAAATTATAGGAGAACCATATTCATATTTATTATATCATAATTGGTTCATTTATGACTTTATAGTACCCATTTAATAATAATTTCAATATTAAAATAAAATTTCAGATAATATTCGCTTTCTTTATCATACGTGTTTTAACTTATTATTCTTGATCGTATAACGTATATCATGATTTAATTACTTACAAAATATAAAACATTATCTATGTGTCATATATATTCAGAATATAATAATTTATAATTGATAGATATGTGAAATGGAAAACATTGTTTATGGAGACGGTAGGTCGTACATTTGCCTAAACTATGTTTCTATTTTTATGATGTATTGAACTGAAGTAAGTGAGTGAAATAGATGTATGTATCTATATATATATATATACATTTCCAATAGCATTATTATTTCATATATTACATACTCAATAATAATATATATATTTATAATCACCATTGAATGGTGAACATGGAAATTAATCTCATCACATTGTGGAGATGGTAAGTCGTACGTACGCACGAGCGATGATATCATTTTCTTTATGGTGAAATAGTATGTAATTGGATGGTATGTTTTATATAAAGAGTACGTAATGTGTTATATTTAATATTTACATCAATTATACTTGTTATTATATCCATCAAAATAAGGAGGTGTTGAATAACAAACTACACCACAATATGGAGACGGTAAGCCATATGTACACACATATTTAAAATGTATTGATTTAATTATTTTATAATGTAATCAACAATGAAATAGTATGTGGAAGGAGAAATGAACTTTGGAAAAGGTGATTATATAATTACCTCTTCTTTGGGTTCTTCCTTTTAAATTTATCAAAAGGGCTCCTTAGTTTGAATTATGATCAATTTAAGGCCTATAGGTGGAAATGAGGGTAGATGGGAGGATATTTGATCAGGTATTGACTGAGCCAAACGAATTTTGAGGTGTTAAAATAAGAGAAGGGGAAGCACCCTTTTATATGATTGGTGTGGGTCACTTTTGGAAAAGCTTGAAATATTAAATTATTATTAAATTGTTTTCAGTTTATAATACATCCAAATGGATTTCTAATGAGTATAATCTGGTTATGGGTCGAAATACTCTCAACCAATAGGTTTTATACAAATCTAGGTCACAATATTAACCTTATCTTTTAGATTTAACACCTAGTTAAATAGTTTATCTTTTACAATGTCTTTTTATAATTTTATATTACATGGTTAGTATATATATTATAAAATGAAAAGATAACAATAATATGTTCATTAATGAAATATTTATCATTATATAAGTCCTTTTGCTGAACCATATATTTTTAGGAATATTATACCATTTAATAATATAGTATTTTTTTTAAAAATACTTTCTGTCAATTTTTTCACTACTTAGTATTTGGTTTTTGTGAAAGTCAACAAAACATGATTGCCTCAAAAATAAATTAAATAAATCCTAACATTTAATATTAACATAGAAATCTCTTGGAATGCGTCAATAGTCTCAATTTACATTTATTTGGATATTTATAATATCAATTATTTTAATCTTTCATAGATAAGGTAATTATTGCATCATCGATGTGTCATAAAAAATATAATTATTTAGTGTCTAAATATTATAAATAAAATACCATGTTGTAGGAAATATCTTTTTATTTCTAACTAATATTTAAAGTCAAATTTATCTTATTCATAACCATATATTAAAAGTGGTTTAGTTATTAAACATTGAATTTAACACTTTTAACTCTTCCTTAAATAAAATAATAATAAAGGTCCTAATATAATATAAGTGGATAAAAATATATCATGTTTTATTCCTAAGGTTTATTTTGGTCTAATTACACTGAACCAATAGAATTAGGACATGTATTAGGGTAATTATAATATCATTTTTACCTTTAATTACCCAATTTACTTTTCACTGTGGTTAATAAAATTCATAAGTTATTGTTCAAAAAAAATTATTATTATCTTATTGAACAATATTTTACTTACTGATGTTAATCATGTATTGTGGATTTTTGAAATTCAATTCACAGATTTGTTAAAAATTATGTTTTATTCAAATACGCTAACGTGCCTAAAAGGTGGGTAAAAGACGTTAAAAAGTACAATTAACTTTTATTCAATTAATCTTATTATAAAATGACTCCAATGAATTAAATTAAGCTAATATAGGTATTATGTATCTATTCTTACATAAAATAAATTTAAATAAAAAGTCGTTATTAAACAATAAGGCAGCATTTTTCACTATTCATCAAAAAATTGAATGTTTTTAGAAAAATACCAAAAATTCACCCTAAGATAAAAATTTATATTCCAAATTCAAAAATTAGGTATATTTTTTAAATTTTAAATTTTATAAGTCGAATTATTTAAATTAAAATTTATTCCAATTGTCAAAAACAAAAAGTGGACTTTTATAATAAAAATTATCCAAAGATTGACATGTGTTAATGTACAATTTAAATGTGAAATTACATCCAGTGACCTAAATTATATTAAATGATACAAAATGACTAAATGAAACTTTAAAACCATTAAAATTTATAATTTAACACTATAAATTATTTCGATTAAAAAAGTTTTTTTTAATTAAAATTTACTATTTTCACTATTCATCAAAATATGATTGTTATCCGAAAATTAGTCCAAACAAATTTTTATATCCTGCTTCTAAAGAAGAATTTGATTTTATTAAAATTAATATATTAAAGTGTCAAATATTGGATTTAGATAGGTTTCGCCTTTAAAAGGATTAAATAATTCATTTTTTTAAAATACTTCTTTTATATAAAAAATTGAATTTCTGCTTGTATTATGTCTAAGAAAAACAAAAGATAAATTTTAAATTATATAGGATATATAAAAAATTATAAAATTGGTTAATATTATTCATAACTACTTTTTAAATGGCTAGTTTGATATGTCATGAAGTGCTTGAACTCGGTGTTTCAGGTAGCGCAAGTTATTGAATTACATTAAAGAGATAACATACTATGAAATCGTAGGGTGTTACAGTGTAACCATGGGTTGAACCAATTTTTTATTTATTAAGAAATACTTTCCAATACTGCCATTCCATAATTATAATGAACATAACAATACCACGATCAAAACAAGTATCCTCTACCTAGTATTGATGACTTGTTAACAAAATAGTGTGGAGATAAATACTATTATATGATTGTTCATTAATAAGGATAACACGGATTTAGGCTCAAAATGGATGATATACAAAAGATAGACTTCTATATGAGTTATGTATAGTATAAATTCATAGTGTTTTCCTTTAAACAATCCAAGTATCAAACTATATATATGGATTGTAGGAATAGAGTCTTCATATATTTACATGATCAATTTGTGGTAGTCTTTATAGATGATATCCTATATATTTCGAGACCAATTAATTCAACAAAGATCATTAAAAGAATTTTTTTAAATCCTTGAAAATTAGTATCTATATGATAAATTTTAAAAATTTATAATATGGCTCCAAAAAGTATATATCCTAGGTCGTGTATATAGAAAATAAGCCTTATTTATCATAGGCCAGCTTTTGTTTATAAAGATATAGAACAAAACACACAAATCAATATTCCTGAATGATATTAAAACCTAAATTCCAAAATTTAAAAAATATAATTTAATGAAATTAAATAATTTTAAGAATTAATAAAATAAAATTTTCTTATAGTTAATTTTATAGATTTTTTCAAAAATAGTTCTTTTTATGGTAAATAAAGTGAAATAATGATTTTACAAAAAAAATATGTCACATTATATTGATTGAATTATGACATGAATGTTTATGAAAAAAAACTATAATAAGTATATATTTATTAAGTAAAATAGATCTTATAAAAATATATTGTTAAATAATTAAATATATGTATAACATGTCATTAATATATGTAATGTTTTAATTCAATTTATGTTCTTTATTCCATATATTTTCATTAAGTATTGATAATGATACTTTCAGTTATTATTCGGTTTCCTATTCAAATATGCTTCATATTTTTCATTACATTCTAATTAATTCCATTCTAATCAAAATTATACATTATTTTGTTGTAATACCATTTTTATTCCTTAAACATTCACTTCTCTAAAAAATGATTTTTTTTCATTTTATGAAAATATTTTAAAAATATTTATTACTAATTATTTAAATTGAATATTTTAAAGTGGAGTCCTTATACATAATACAAAAAATTAATATTATATTGTAATTTTAATTTAATTTTTTATCATACTAATTATTAAAAATAATAATAATAATTACACATTTTAGTAGAAATGGGTTTACTATGAGATGAGAAAAGACATAAGGGTAAATAATAAACATAAATTATTATAAATAATATTTATTGAATATATTTATACCTTATATTATCATAACTTTATATTTTTTTATTTTTTGAACCTATTTCACAAGAAAAAACATCATATTATTTAAATAGTTTATGTATTTCCTTGTGTTTCCATCCTCTCACTTATAAAACGTCACCGATTATCTACACTTTTTCAAAGATATTAAGCTCTAAATAAAAATAAATAACTACCAAAAATTCCTAGATTCATTCCCTTATTCTTAATCTTTAATTGTTACCCTATGATCATCCTATGAAGGCTTATGTTTTAATCCAAATTAGATTTCTCATTGAAGAGGTAATTATCTCCCCCAAATATTTCAAACATTGTTTCTTCTAACCATTTCTATAAGAATGATTTTCCATAATAATATATTTAATAAATTACGTGAAATTTACTGAGATGTCATTCTGGATATGTGATTCCAATTTTCCGTATCCTTTTTATCAAATGGGGTATTAAATGTCACTCATGTGTAAGTGCTGAATACCACCTCAAGATAGCGATATGATTCATTTTCCATCACCAGCTCACAATGACAGATAAAATGATAGAATTTTATACTTTTAATTTAAATTTATTATGTTTTTATGTTTCAATAATGATAATATATTATATAGCATCCTTTCTTTTTTTATTGTAAAATAAATATATCATTTGTGTGTATGAATGGACTACAGTCTCCAAGAAAATTGTAATTCATTTTATTAACTATGCATTTTATTTTTTTCTATAAATATTTATATAAGAGAAATGTATTATATGTATATGATGATTTTAATTCTCCACAAGATTTAACAATTATCTAGACGCAATGAACATAACTGCTAAATCAAAACAAATATTATTAACAAGCTATTTAACACCAGAAATGTTATTAATAATGAAATATTTTTATTGAAAATGTGCTTATATATTATAAGTAAACTATGAATGTTATTATAGGTATGAATATAAATCTAATATAGATATATATATATATAAACAATGTATATCAGTTATATTGTATGTTAAAATTACATACAAATAATGGTGGGCTGGTTGTGAGGGAATTATTTTACAATCTCTATTTTTTACTATGATTGTATATATATAAATTTATGAAGATGAAATTATTTGATATATCTCTCAAAAAAACTATAATATATTATTTTCAATTTGTTATTTTTATTAAATAAATTTTTTATTTTCATTTTCATCAATCTATGTACTCAAAAGTCTATTTGAATATTATATGGGAATCTGAATTTATTTTTCTATTCAGTATGGAAAATTTTCCTTCTAGGTAAATATCATCATTAAAATGTTTTTTTGAGAATTTATTTTTAATTGTCCAATGGTTTATTAAAATCATTTTTACCCATGTTTTATGTTTTTTTAATAATGCTCTAAAGTAATATTATTTTCTTTTTTCAAATTAGGTTCTTTTTAACAATGTTGTGAATACAATGATTCTTTTAATATTTACAAAAATATATTTCTTAACAAAATTATCTCAATTATTTTCATTTAACAATATATTATATTTTCCCATTTCTCATTTCACATTAAATAATTTTTCTAATATTCAAAAAAAATGATTATAAATATGTTATTTTAAAATGAAAAGGGTATTTTTTTAATAAGTTTTATTTATGATATTTTTAATGTATTTTAAAATATACCAACAGCATATAATAATTTTTGAGCTTTAATAAGAATATTTAATAATGATACATTCAATTATATTAATCTATATAGCTTCTGATCAGGTTTCTCTAGTGACTAACTAAAAAAAATATAATCATTTTTTATGCATGTTTTTCAATATGAATTTTTATGTTGATTATGTATCAAATTTATACACATTTCATTCAAAGTACGAATGAATTAGACTTAATAACTAAATTATTTGTCTCGTTATAGCCACTAGATGCATCAGAAGGTTGCAAGAGAGAATCTGTTTTGGGTATTTGGTTTATGCCTTGGATTGTTGTGTAAGATGACTAAGAATGATTCCAAAAATATTAGATTACGATGATTGTAGATATGAATTATTTCACTGTGAAACTATTTATTATTATCCCAATGATTAATTAGGATTCTATGTCATCTATGGATATATTCCCATTTTATGATATTTTTTATATGGAATATATGAAAATTAGGCTTCTCTCCTATATTACTCATTCTTTTTTATTCTATGATATATTTTATTGTATGTTTTCCCTTTCTAGGCTTATGAGATCTCCCATTATTATTTTTTCATTTAACAATGATTCCATGCATGGATATTTGATTGCTAGAATCGGTATATTAGAAGAAAAATAAAGTCATCACTATAAATTTAAGTTGTTTTTCATTTTTTTCAAATGTAATGTCATAATATTGTATTTTTCTTGTCTCTGAAGACTAAAAAATAATTTTATCTTATGGTATAAAATATATTAATTCATATTAGAATATATTAATATAACAATTGGATCTTGGTAACTATATTTGAGGTTTTTTGTTGGTATTATAATAAGTTTTGTATAATTATTATGAACTTGAATTAGGAAAGAATTGATTGGAGAACATACCCCAATGACAGAATCTATAAATACCACAATGTATATAATTATATCGTAGTTTTTGTAAAAGATATTGAATATGTGTTTTCTTAGTCATTATATCCTAATTTGGATACTGTAATTTGAATGTGGTTGTAGTATAAAGGCACCAAGGGGTAAACACCCAGAAATAATTTTGTTGATTACCAACTCCAAATTCACCCAATGCTTGATGATGTGGCATAGGACGACACAACCTTCATAAAACTCCATGCTTATAATATTTAGTTTATTCACTCATTCTTTGAAAATCATAATGATTTTTATTTAATTTTTTTATGATTTGTTTAAATTTCAAAAGTTATTATTCATGTGTTTATAAAATTATATATGATGGAATTTTAAATTTATCTTACAGTTTAAACCCTATTTATAAATATATTCTTTGATTTTAAATTCATAATGTTATGATATAATTCAGTATAATATATTATTAAGAAATGAAGAATACTATAATGAGTGGAAACATATAAATTTATCTAATATATGTATGTATTTCCCCATAGGAAAACTATGATGGTGGAGATGGAGTTAAATATTGAGATGATCAAATTTTAAGAACTATATTGGGGAATCCAACTCCGGATATGACTAATGACATTTCTAGAATGGGGAATCTTATTGATCCCAAACATGGTGTGACAATATTGGACTACAAAAAGAAACAACAACCTTTGTCATTAATTGGGACTTCCAATAAATTAGTATTTTAGAAATTGATAAAGTCCCATGAGAAGATATGTATTACGTTGTGATGTATTAAATGTGAGAAAATTATCATTGAATTTTAAATTTTTAATGCAGACACTAATTAATCATGGACATTTATCCAGAGAAATATGCAGATAGAATAATTATATATTATGGTGTGGAATACATTCATAGATATATTCATTAAAAAATACATTAATCCTGGCGAATGTGAAAATATTAAGAGTAAATTTATCAATATAAAAAAAGATAGAGAAAATGTTAATAAATTTGAATCTAACATAAAAATGATAGACACTCATACTATGGACTATGTACATAATCAATAAAGTAAGAGTTACTAATTAATTGATGGGATAAATCATATACATTGAAGGGAATTTGTCTCATGGAATTTTTCATTATGTGAGGATATACTATGAAGTTTCATCAAGAAGGAGAATGAATTGTCTAATTCTTACGATATGTAGTAAATATTTGGAAATATACGAATGGTTGACCACTTTGAAAAAATGAAAAATGAAAAGGGGTAGAACAGAGGGGTTTAATTTATAACTTCTAATAAATGTAGAATGGAAATATATGGAATGTGTATGATGGGGATGTGAGTTTTCTTCATGTGTTGAGAAAAGGTTCATGAGGATCCTGATTGGGAGGGAAAGAAGGAAGTTGCCCATTTTGAATGCTTCAGCTATATCGATAGAGGCCACTATTTTAATGAATTCCCCATGATTCAATGGAATTTTCCTCAGAAAATGTTGAGGGAGAAATTATAATATTATTTTATCACTACAGATCGTGTTGAACATCAAAAATATGACGTCACGTGTAAAATGACTGTGACTTCAAATTTTGGCAAGGAATTTTTTTATTATAGATCCGCAAACTTTTGCATATCATCTCAGTTTTAAATAATAATTAGACACATTCCTAGAACTATAGGAAGGGGGTTTTCTATAAATACTCCTAGTAGTAATATTAATTTATTCAGTTTTGTTAGTGGGTTACCATTATAAAACATAGAAAACCTGTATTTCGAAACATGATTATTATAAATATAATTGACAATGATACAATACATGGTGTGGATTGGATTTCTAATTATAAAGAAAAAAATTACTTTTAAGAGAAATATATTGTTATTTGTGAATAATATGTAGAATCCATTATTTTAAGAAGGGATATTATATCATCTGAATATTGTTGGGATCCACGTCATTTGGCTCTCCTTAATGATAATATTGGAGAATAACAGTAGATAAATCCTATAAATTGGAAAAAAATTCCTTAAAATAATGGAAATAACTTATTTATTGAAGTGAAATGATGTGATTCATAATAAAATACCTAGACATCTACCTATTTTTGATTTTGAGTTTTCTTTTTATCTCATCGATTATGAAAAACATATATCTTAGAGTATATATAAGATTATAACACTGGAATTATTGGAACTAAAGAAATAATTATGAGATTTTTATGATTAGGCATTCATAATCTCAGGTGTTTCAAGATGGGGAGAAACTATTAATTATGTTAAAAATAGATATGGTTTTATGAGGTTGTTTATATATCTTGTGGAAATAAATTCCACTACAAGAATGAATAACTACAATTTTTCCCATGTTGAGGACATGATTGATCATATTTAGGGAGATCAATGTTTTTCAAAAATTAATATTTATATGGGGTATCAGAAATTGCATTTTTGTAAGGAATATATTCTAAAAAACCTTTTCGAAGTTGTATGGACATTATAAATTTAGATTAATTCCCAACTACTTAACAATTGAGCCCTCTATATTAATTGATGTGATGATTAGAGTTTTAAATTATTCTATTTATTATTTCATTTTGTTATATATTGGTGATATCATGGAATACTCAAAACCCCATGAAAAGAATATGATTAATTTTTTATTAATTCTATATAATCTTAGAGAAGATTGATTATATTGAAAATATAAAAAATGGGAATTTTTTATACTATATGTTTAATTTATTTTCAATGTTATTTTAAGGATGGAATATTATTTGATCCCTCAAAGAACAAGGTAATGATGGAATGTAAAATTCCAAATCATCAAACAAAGCTATGTAGCTACCTGTATAAAAAGACTAGTATCTGTGATTTTTTAAACATATTTACCAAATTATCTAACCCATTATCTATGTTGATATGAAAAGTGGTAATGTCTATGTGGAAATAATAATGCAAATAATAATTTGAATAGTTGAAGAGGAGAAAATTCAATTCATAAAAATTGAATTTACCATCATGGAGGGATGTATTTATTATATATAATAATACATCAAATAAGGTATATGGATATGTCCTTAATCTTAATTATAGTGTTTTTTACCATACATCATGGAATTTAAAGATTTATAAATAGAATTATCCAACCAATGAGCATGAGTTGTAATCCATAATATTTACATTGATTATATAAAATAAATACTATTATACTAATTGATTTGAAAATATAAAAATGTCAAAATTGTATGAAATACATATTCTAATAGAAATATCTTTACATGATACAAAGGTCACTGTTAAACTACTGAATGATTTTGATTTATCAACACTTTACCCCTTGTAGATAAAATAATTTTTATGACACATTGAGTATGAAATAACATTCAGTTTTGACAAAATTGAGGATTGAAAAGGGTCATATATTCATTAATTTACCAATGTTTGATATGGGAATAATTAATGATGCAGAAAAATCATAACTATTCCAAATTATTTCCAAAACACTATTATTGGATAAAATAACATTTTTACAGTTTCAGGATAAGAATATTAAATTGAAAATTAGTGGAATGAATGATGTGAAGTTAGTATATTTCACATGTGAATTTGGTATATTTAATGTTATAAATAGGATATGATTTGCATCAATTACAGAGCTGAATAGTTAATATTTTGATGAATCTCATACCATAAATTTATCATGACATCCTTTTAGCACAAATACTTGTTGGAAATACAAGTAACTTTACCTATTTATAATATTAAATGGGATATTTAAAAGTATATATCAATATAAATGGGTTATCAATTAGTAAAAATTAATGAAATACATCCTATAGGATTCATAGTACCCTGTTCTTAATCATGAATGAAAATGGAATGATATATATATTTGTTTTTATCCTTGATTCATAATGAATCCCAGAAATAATCATCAAATGTGGGTTTATATATATAAACTTAAAATGACTACCTAATTACTAACTATAGGTGAAGGTCAATCTCTAGAGATTATCACATGGATCAAAATTATTTAAGTTAGTAGACTACATAGTTCACTAGTTTTTCTTGTATTTGATTTTAATTAATGGTTTAAAATGACATTTTGAATCACTCTTAAGAAGGTTTTTGAAAATGAGAAACAACTGATATTTACATATCATCCTCAAATTAACTAGTATTATTCATACAATAGAAGACATGTAGAGTTTATTCTCACTCGACATTTAAGGTTTGTGGGATCGGTATATGCATTTGGTATAATTTTTTAATAGAAAAATGTTTAATTAAATAATTCAAACAGAACCATATGATGAATTTTATAGTAAGAGGTTTAATAATCCACTTTTTGGGATTTTTTTAAATGTTTATTTTTTATTAATATATATCATGGAGGATAAAATCGTGAAAATAAAAAATATTTCAAATCATATTAAGGAATATGGAAGAAGAAAAAATATTTTTATCGATAACTACATGATGGATTTAAAATATAAATTTGGAGATCATGTTTTCCAAATGGTATCTATGTTGAATTTTTTTACAAGGTTCATAAACAAAGGGAAATGAGATCTATGTGACATGAGGCATTTTAAAATTCTTGAAAGAAATTGATCTATGGATTAATATTTTTAAATATAATAGATAATCAATAAATTTAGTATTGTGTTAAATATATTTATAAGGAGGATGTACATGAAATACCCAATGTATGAAATACGTGTTGATTAAATAGAATTGGAACAAAATTTCTATTATAATAATGATCATATATAGATTTATGACATATGATAATTTTTTCGTGGAGTCATTTGACTCGATTAGTGAAGGTAAATTAGATAAATCACAAAATAAAAGAAGTAACATGGTATCCAAAAATTTTATGATGGTGAACTACCAAAAATGTGTTCATGAGGTGATATTATATAAATTTAGAGCATGAAATGTTTTATAGGAAGTGAATGTGACACCCAATAATCAATTAGAGTGGGTAAGATTGTCATTCTAATAAAAAAATACAACAATGCATTTATATTTATTCAAAAATGGTATTAAATCATATGTTAGAAAAACTAAAATTTTAATTTGAATAATTTAATTTAATTATTGAATTCATCTTTTCAAAATAATCTAAATTTGAATTGTTTTCATTTTGTAGAAAGTTTTATATTTTTGTTCAAATAGTCAATGAAAACAATTTTACATTATATTTTAAATTTTTTGACACAATAATGATATAAGAATAACGGGAATGTTTATGGATACATTTATATAGAATATAAAAATATTATATAATTTATATTATGAACATAAAAATAAAAATTTCGACTTGGAAATATATGTTTATCATTTGGGAAATCTAATTAACGTTTTTTAATAAATAATCACTTTTAATTTTTTTCACATTTAGATAAATATTTAAAAGGTTAAATTATATTTTACTTATTTATCAATGAAAAATAAGTCTCCTTTTATTTAAAATAGAAAAATAAATATTATATTAAGAGAAATTATACATTATTTTTATAAAAGATATTTTTATTCTTGAAATAATCATTTTTATAAAAATAGTTTTCATCACCCTTTACAAAATTATGTAAATCATTTTTGACACATATATAAATTGAATCATTAAAAATATATTATATATTTTTATCATAATAATTCATATTATATAATACGTTCATCTTTTTTAATTCAATATTAATAGTAAAAATTATTAAAAAATTATTTCCATGGATATGGGTAAAAGGGCTTATTGGAAGCTAAACTCTGATATAAGGGGAAAATTCCAAATAATATTTTTTAAATATTAGTGGACGAATATATGTATACATTATATTATCTTAAATTTAATGTATTTTCTATTTTTTTCCTCGTACACAATAAAATAAAATAAATATTATTTATATCTTTTATATAATTCCATAGGTGCCCCACCCCTCACTTATTAAAGGAAAACTAAACCGTATCCAAATTCACAAAAATTGAACAATCAATATAAACCAACAACATCCAAAAAAATAACCTACAATCATTCCCATTATTCTAGATCTTTATTTATTTTCATAATATCATCTTTATATAGATTATGGTCTGAGAAAATGAATGTCTCTCAATGAATATGTAATCATCTTTGTTGAATTTTTCAAATTTTATTACTTCATCTATTTTATTTAAATATATTCTGTAAATCATAAAATAATTACACCAAAATAAAAATAAAAATTAAATGTTATTGTTATTATTGTATAACAATTTTCCAACTCATTTCCATCAAATGTGAAATGAAAGTATAACTCATGTGTACGTGTGGACTACCGCCTACACGGAGTGATATGATTCATTTTCCATCACAAAATCACATTTATGGGTATAATAAGGGAATAAATAAATATATATGGTTCTGATTATGAAATTAATATTCTATAATGTAAAAATATAATTTCTCCTTATTTCATTCTTTTCATTGGAAAATGAAAATAGTGTATCTACGTACGTGTGGACTTCAATCTCCCATAATAGTATAATTCATTTTTCTATCTCAATATTTTCAATAGATTTATATATATATTCATAATTAATATATATTATAATTATATCATTCTATACAATATTTCAATTATATAACCATGATTACGATTCAAGGTCAATATCATCCAAATTGAATCAGAAATGAAAAACATAGCAGTTGACTCCCAAAATGATGATGATATTGAATTGTTATTAATAAAAGAAAAATAATATATTATATGAATACCATTAATGGTATTGTATTGATGAATATTATATATATATATATATATATTAAATATATTTAAAATGTGGTTATAATCACTTACGAATCAAGGAAGGATAATGGTAAGGGTTTGATGATGTAATCAAACTTTTTTCCAAGGTTGTTTAGGATTAAATTTACGATAATGAAATTATATATTATATCTTTATTGAATAGAATTTAATTTATTATAATCGATTTTCTTTTAAATATTTAATTTTTTTCTTTAATTTTACTTTCTCTAATTACACTAGATTATAAATGTATTTATTAATGGAAAACTGATTTTGTTTTTCTATTATTGTGAATTTTTTATTCCAATAATGTATTATTATTTATATTTTTATATAATTTTTTTAATATTCTCAAATGATTGATAAAATTAATTTTTACCCTTTTTGGTTTTATATAAAAATGAATATAAGAAATTACCCTTGTTTTTTATTTCTAAATAAAGTACATTTTAACAACGGTGGGAATGGAATCATTATTTTAACTTTTATTATAATATTTTTTTACCAACATCATGACTGTTCTTTTCCTTGATTTTATTATTAAAATCTTCCAAGGATATTTTAAAAGAACTTTGTTCCTTAATATAGTGGGAAATTATCTATTTTAAATATGTGGTTACCAAATGGAATAAAAATTCCTTATGAAATTTTCCATTGGTATTTTAAATGTATTGTCATTTATTTCAACATTTTTTACAAAAAAATATAATTTAAACAATACACCATATTTATCTGGATGTAATATAATCATGTTTCTCTAGTAATTAACTGGGTAAGGTATTAATTTTTATTATTTTACTCATTCAATTAAAATATGTATGTTGGTCATGTATTGATAATTAATCAATTATTTATTATGATTAATGAATTAGAATTAATAACATACCAGAGGGTTCTTTTATAGATTCTTTATATATTGGTAGGTCTCATGAGACAAACCTCATTTGGTATTTGGTAAAACACATACCTTTCTATACATGTGGCTTATGAACATTTCCTTGATAGTGAGATTATGATGTATAGCATTATGAATTCTAGAATTATTCAACTAATTATTATTATAAAGGTGATTTGTTCTGTTTTTATTTCATGAATGGATATATTCAACCTTTATGATATTAGATATTTAGTATATGTGATTTTTATTTTTCTTTACCATAATATTTAGACATTGTTTATTATATAATAGAATAATTTATGTGTCTTACCTTGATAATAATTTGAGCTCAACATCTGTTTTTTCCTTTAACCATGATAAAAATAAGGGATATATGAATTATTTTTTGGATATACTATAATATGTAAAAAAATTATTAAATAATTTTATGTTTTCTCGTTTTTTTTTCAAAATAAATGTGAGAATCATGTATTTATATAGTATCCTAATGAATCTAAATTTTTAGGTCCTTTTAGGTGGGATCTCTTGTATCATGTTACAATATAATAAAATAAAAACATCCTCTAGTTTACTATATTTAGGGTGTTACAACATATTTATAAGAGATGGAATATTGATGGATCCATACAATATGGATGTCATTTAATAGTGGCCTAGACCAACTATAGTGACAAAGATCTGTAGTTTCCATATATTTCTCAGATACAATTAATTAGTTGTGGGGTGATTTTCATGGACACAAAATCTAATATAAAAATTAATGTGAGAATTATTGAACGTTAAATTTGAAAAATAAATGAGATAAAAGGTAAATAGAATCAAAGAGGTCAGTGAACATATGCTCAAAGAACCCTACAGTGGAGAAGGGTGTGTGATATGTAATAATTCTTCAAAACTATGATTAATATGTTTCCTAATCACAAATAACATTATAGTATCATATTCCCCATGCCAAATGACGTTTCATTGAGAAATATTACTTCATTCATGATTTGGAGATAGTAGTAGTAACAATTTTTTTTGAAAATATTGATTTATTATCTTTATGATAAAATATTCTAGTTATATAAAAATCATAAAATCCCAACGATTATATTCCAATATAAATAGTTAAATATAAAAAAATGGGATAGTTATAGTTGATTATGCATTATATAGGCTTAGTACATTATATTCTGATAAAGGTGGACAGGGTGGCTTATGCTCGGCCTATAAATGGTCATTTTTACAAACAAGCTCTGATACCTTGTTACCTGATAACTGATATTCAATGAAATTGCCTGAAGATCATTCTGAATCCCTATAGATTGGTTAATAACACATATAATCATACAAGATAAAGTGGGGAATGGTTTCTCCACTTATAAATCTGAATAAACCGATACAATTCAATATACATAAATGATAAATCTATAGGGAGAACAGTACGAGATGTCAAACAAGTACATTAAACCAAAGTACATCATCAATGTATTAGAAGTAGAAAGATAAACATCACAAGTCCCAACAAACACTGCACACTAAGATCAAAGGATCCAAAAAAAACATCCTCCACCATGTATAACTTTCCCCCTAATCAAACTTTTGAGATAAAAATCAACAAATGCCTGATGGAAAATATAGGATGTTATACAAAATCCTAGTAGGGTCTCACCAAGTGTTCTATAAATTATTCCATAATAATTAACTACTTAATTATTCAAATTTTAATAAAATAGGAATGGAAATACATGATCATATTTAAAATAAAACATTCTTTTCATTTCTATTGATTGAATAATTGTAAACCATGGATTAATAAAAGTTTTCTACAAAATAGAATATATAAATTGAGAAGAAATTTTTAAATACTTTTTACAAAAAATGGAATATAAATGAAAAAATAAAAAAATAACATGGACATATTATACGATTTAAAATAATTAATGTTCATTGGATCCTCATTAACAAATATTGTGATAATGGTAATGTGCACACACATCCCTCAGAGACTATTCATAGATGACTAATAAACCTCCTATTGAGTGTAATATCTACTAATAGGATTATGTTAGAGTTTTCAGATCCAATATGTATCTTGGTAATTTCCATTCTAGAATTTTTTCCGTTTCACTCACTAACTACTACTTCTTGTTCATTTTAGAAATTTAAATAATGGGAAAAAATTCAAAAACTCTACAAAATAAAATTCCCTAATTATTAATATCAATATTCCAATTTCACTTTAAAAATTCAAATATGATTTTTTAATTAATTCATGATTTTTTTAGATAAAACTAATCCATGTTTCTTATGAAAATATTTTAAGCCTTTTTTATGAAAAAATCACAACTCAATGTCACAAAATCAAATTCTAGAATTTTAATCTAATCAAAATCAATCCATGATTCACTGGAATTAGCGGTTTCCCCAATTTATCATTCCATATAAATTTCAAATCCTAATTCGCACCATAAAGGATTTTGAAAATTTAAATGAAATAAATCTAAAACAATTAAGTAATTCATTTTAAAATTAATTTTTCTATCTTAAATAGATCCACCTACCATAGATCATGTGATATCAAAAAATGAATGCAATGGGAAGAACGAATGAAGAAAATAAAAATTGAATATCAAGGAATTAAATATAGATTCAATATTCCAATAATGGTGTTTATATCACTAAATAATTTCAATATCTAAAATTCTTAATGATAAGAGAAGATGATAGTCGGAGATATGGAAAGAAAGTTGAATTTTTATCGAAGAATTATCAAACAATGATCACCTACATTCAATCTAACTATCTTAGTGTTTTTGGGACAAAAAAGGTTCTTTTAGGGTCATAAGAACATTGGATATAAATATATATATTTGGGGTAAATCATGTGATAAAAACGTGGTTCACAAAATTTTAAATTATTTTCTAGTATAATAAAAAATGAGGCACATAGATTGCAGGGAAAGGAAGAATAGTTTTTTAAACATTGAATGCTAACTCTAAACTCCTAAGATGGGGTGAATGATTTCTTCTAGGTGGGAACCTGATTTTTAGAACCATTTATCAACAATTTCAACTCTTAAAGCCTGGGATTCTATGATTATCACTAGTTGGGTGCACAGTTGGGGAAAACCATACACCTACCATGCATAACCCTCGATTATTCCAAAATATTAAAATTTATTATGAAAACAATCTGATACCAACCCCAACTAATCAAGGATCATAAACGAGTGCCAAGGGAAACAAGAAAATGGTAACATGATGTTAAAACCTTCCCACCATAAAAATATTATGTCACCACAATCCCTATCAAGAGGACTCCATGTCAAAAATATGACACTTATACTCTCTGATTAAGGAATATATCTCCTAAGTCTCATGAGTATAATAACTATACTACTATAGAACTCTAGGAAAACATAACATCCATGAAAAAGTATATTGCTTTCAGAATCAAATATCCTTAAATGATGTCCATGCATTGACTAATCAAGTTTTTAATCGGGATTACTCCATATCAAAACATGAGATGGATCCAAAAGGTACTATAATAGAAAAAAACACATAGAACATGTTATGTATCAACATATACTATAGGGTAATTTGTAAAATTATTTTTAACTTCTCTACTTTCTCAACTACCTCAAAAGGACCCATAAAATGAAGTGTATATTTCCCTTTTCTCTCAAGCTATCAATGACCCGGATAGAATGAAACATTCAAAAACACCAGGTCACCAACTTAAAATTCCAAAGCACTGTGGATATGATTGGTATAAAATTTATCCCATCTTTATTCCATAAACATAATGTAAAAATCGAATGAATCTTTGATGTCATCTATTGAATGATGCTCCATCCAACAAAAGAACTTTCACCGATCGCTGACAAAAAAAATGATTTTCAGGGCCTTCCATTCAATGGATAAAAATGATCCATTTTGATCATAGACTTGTAACATTGTTATAGGTAAAATAAACCACTCCCAAATAGTCCACCCAAAAAACACCAAAATCCATCATGTAGGAGTGAATTGTATCCTCATTAATATGTATATATATACATATCCCTCTTTGTATGCCCATATGACTACGGATGGTATGTCATGCTCAAATGATCCTAAGATCCCAGTGCCTCCTAATGGAATCTCTAAAATCCAAGAGTAAAATAGGGATCTCTATAATAGACTATAACAGATTGGACTCTTTTAAAACATACTAACTCATTCTAAGATAGGGTTTCTAAAACCTCAACATTGGTAGAATCATGAATGGGTAATAAGTGATCTGATTTGGTCATCCAATCAATTGAAACCAATATATAATTTTTCTTTCTCAACATAAAAGGAAAACGAACAAACACATACAAAGATATCTCATCCCAGTTCCATGTTAGAACTAGATTTGGCATAAGAAAACCCCAAGGTCTCAAGTGTCCGTCCACGACCTTTGGGCATGTATATCAACAGGAGACAAAATTATCAATTTCGCATCCTATACATGGCCAAAAAAATAATTGCTTCATTAAATTGAACATATTTTTGGTTATTGGGATCAATTATCAATGGTAATTATATAAATTACCCATCATATATTTTCTTACATATAATTTTACATCAAAAGAATTTGGAAAATGAAGAATACTCTCTTTATAGAACAACCACTCAGAAAAGGTATCCACACCCCTAAGATAGTATCAAATTCCACATAAATTATGGTCAATATTATGTTCGTGAAGCCTCATATCAATAACAGAGGAACTCAATTTAATCATGGGAAAAGAAACATTGGACCATGTTTCCAAAACACCAATATCAAACTATGAAAAAATTCATTTTTATCACAATCTTGAAGATTATTTAAGTCATGGGTGGGATGTTTCGTGTTCATAGAATCTATGATGACATTCACCTTCCCCTTGTATAATAAATTTCATTACAAAAATACTGTAGTTACTTCACCCAGTATAACTAGTAGAGACTCAAATCCTTTTAAGATAATTATAACTCAAGATGTTATGGTAAGAATACATAGTAAACCATTATCCTAAAAGTTAATAAAACCATGAATTTAGTGAATGCATCATGGCTGTGAGTATAAGGTAATTGTTTAATAAATTCTTCTCATGTGGCCTAAGAATACGAGATAAATAGGCAATGATGTGATCACAATACATAAGAACACATCCCGATCCAAAAACTTATTAATCAAAAAATACCACGTAGACATGCTTGGTTTCATGAATAATCAACATTGTCAAGTAGTCAAAATAAGTTTCAGTTATGTAAAATAACTTTGACATTTATCATCCCATGTGAACATAACTCTCTTAAGATTTATAACACTCACTCAATAAAAAAACTTCATGATTTTTTTCAAAAACTGGTGGTAATATCCAACTAAACCCAATAATCTCCAAATATTAAAAAAATTCACAGTATCTCCCATGTCCTAATAGGTATCACCTATTCATGATCAACTAAAACATGATGTTCTGACCCCAGGTATCCAAATAACATCACATCCAGAATCAATAAATCACATTTTTATAACATATAATAGTGTTTTTTATTTCTTAATAAAATCATAACTACACTTAGATGATGCATTTGACCCCCTTACCCATATAGTAAAAAAAATTAATCCAAACAAACCATTAAAAATGTGTCAATATACTCATTTAAAATCCTTTTCATTAAATCCTTAGAAATTATAGAAGCATTTATCAGACCCAGTAAAATGAAAAGTTTCTGAAAATGGTCATACCCTCTATGAAAGGCAGTTTTTTAAATTTTATATTCTTTGACTCTCAACCTGTGATATCTAGATCAAAGGTTGATTTTTTAACACAACGTCTCCCCTTTCAAATAATAAATAATATCATCTATATGTGGAAAAGTATACTTTATCATTACCATAAATCGATTGAGTTTTAGATAATCGACATAGAGGTGAAGTGACTTGTCATATTTTTTAGCAAAGAGAACATGCCTCGCCCAAGGTGAACACTCTAGCAAATAAAGACATTATTTAAAATATCACCCAACTAATTATTCAGCACACTAATTTCAAATGGCTCTATTTAGTGAGAAGGTATAGATATCGACTGACTACCAGGTTGTAAATCAGTTTAAAATTGTACCTCCCTTACTGGTGGAAAACCAGATAAGTCCCAAGGACAAACAATGGGAATCTTGAAGAAAAATATATGGATATCATTGCTCACTTATTCCTTCTCCAGATCAAAAATAAACATAGATATTACTTTTCCTAATTCTTTATAATATGATATGACTCTAATCAACCTCAGGTCTCATTCATGGTGAATTGAATGAATACCCCATTGGGAATGTTAAAGGAGACACCTCAAAGAATTCAATCAATAGTAGATTTATTAGAAACTACCCATTCTACCCTAAAAATGAAATAAATAAGTCTCATGTCAACAGATAGAAAATCCCAAGCAATATCAATCTATGATAAAGAGTACACACAAGAAGAATAATGAAGGACATGATTTATCTTCAGACTGAGTGGTGTAGTAATATCTATCAAATAATATTAAATTCATATAGGAATATATATAATATTAAAAATATAGGTTTAAATAAATGAATGATATGTACTAATTTAATAAAGAAGTTAATAATAATGATGTTATAGTGACAGTAACTCACTGAATCTTTGGACCCATGTCTACATCCTCTTGAGACTCATATACTATGTGAAGAAGCTTCATTTTAGATGCATCTGGATAGAACACCATTGTTTGTGAAGCCTATTATTTAACCATAGTATTTTTTTGATTGATGATTTTGTGACAATATGGGGTGAAGAATAGTTACAAATGAACTTCTATTAGTGAACTGAGCAACCACATGAATCACATATCTTAGTTTCCACACTAAAAACCAATTTTGAATCCCTATGATTTCTAAAATAGTTCAAAATCAATGTGACACTTCTAGGAACTATTATTATTTAATATAACCCTGCTATCGAGAAAGATAATGAAACCACACCCATCTCCTCTTTGCTTTGAAGGAAATTGTAGTACAAAATCTAGGATAAAAGGGTCCTCCTATAAACCTTGACTTACCTTCCCGGACTATCCCAACCACCAACACTATATCTAGCACATCTTCTAAATAAGGTAGTGTTAGTTACAAAAAACATATATGGAATTTTAGTTTTCATTCCCATATCTAACCATAGAGACATCATCTTCTCATTCGAAACAATCTCATCTGAATGTTGAATAAGCTCAGCAATGCAATTTGAATATTGTAACATGGTTCGATCAGCATACTTTGGTTTTAAAAACAAGATATCCATATAAAACACCATCCAATCTGAAGTGTAATTTTTTTAAAAAATAATAATAAACTCTTTCTACTCAAATCACTCATGACTCTTCACCATCACCATCATTTCCCACCATTTCCTACTATCTCTCACTATCTTGAATGTAGCACATTTCACGATGATAGAATATGACAACTCAAAATCTAAAACATTAGTAAAACTCTCTTAAATAAATCATCAGAAACATTAGAGTAGTTTGATCCTATGAATATTGGTGGCTTCTAGAGAAGGAATTCCTAGTACATAATATTGAAATCATCCCTCTTAGGTTCCAAATATGGATCCTAAATATGAAAGGGTGTTTGTGCTTATCCCATATCTTTCAATGCACAAACTATAACCCCAACTAGATTCTAATACAGGTTTGTATTTTCTCACTGTGACTCATCAACATCGTTCTCCTAGATATAATTCAAATTTCTTCTTAGATATATGATGTTACACGATAAGAGAAGAAAACATTAAGGATAACCGAATTTTACATATATAAACACTCTTATAATATCAATAAAGAAATTAATGAGGTCTTAGAGATAAAAAATATTTGTATTTTAATCAATCAAATTCAAAAGTATGGAAAAATCAAGAACTAGTCCTCAAGATGCCTTCTTGAAACCACCCTTAGTGAATTATGGATCATTATGGTGAGATTAGGTCACGCACTCACTCGAATCATCCTCCTATGTACAAATTAGATTACTCAAACATAATACTAACAACAAGAAAATATTATAAACCTAAACCTTTGACAAAAAATTTACGATAACAAACTCTTATAACATAGTACCCTAATCAATGATCCGACATTGAAATAGACCAAAGTGAATTCCAGATCCCCATTGCTTTAAGACTATCACATGGCATCAGAAAAGATAAAGGTGGGAAAAACATTTCGGATAAACAGTGGGAGAAATATATACAGTTCAGTATGATTGAAAAAATGCCATATGGAATATAGTACTAGAATCCAAATAGATAAATTTTTCCAATGTAAACCCATAATGTAAGAGAAATATTTAGACAAACAAACCATGTAACAACAGACACCACACTCCAAGATCTAAGTGGTCAACAACACCTTTAACCTCCAAGTGGCACTTCCCACATTCTCAAACTGTGGAGAATTTCATATAACAGCTCCCAAATGAAAATGTAGGTTTTTTTCTAAAAGGCAGTATGGTGTCACTATGTATTCCATAATTATATGACCCGGTAATTATCCAATTAATGGTTACAATTTTAATAATACATGAATGATTATAAAATAGAATATTTTAACAAATAATGTTTTTTATTTAAATTTATGGAAACATTTTAAACAATTTCATAATAAAAAGATTTATAAATAAGATGATTTAAATTTAGAAGGTCTATGTGATTTAGTTTGTCAAAAAAAGGAATATAAATAAAATAATCACAAACAAGAAATATGGTCATCTTCTAAGAGATTTGAATACTCTAAGTAATGGGATCCCCCCACATTGATATAGTGATAAAATTAATGTGAACACACATCCCATTGAAACTACTCAAGGAGAATCAACAACATCCTATTGAGGGTATGATTTACAAATTGGTTTATGTTAGAGTTCTAATGAATCAATACATTTCTAGGGAATTAACATCCTAGCCTATTTCTCCCTAATAACTCATTAACTATTCAGGATTTCATGTTCTCTAATGATAACCAATAATGGGAATATTTTTTCAAAACTATAGAATGTATGATTACCCAATTTTCAATTTCAATATGACAATTTATACTTAAAAACAAAAATTGGTTATTTAATCAATTCATACCTATTCAGGATAAAACCAATACATGTTTCTTATTAAAATGGTTTAATTTATTTTCTCCAATAAATTTTCACAATTATGTTTCACAAAATCAAATTCCATAAATTCTATCAATTCCAAATCTCACATTAATTCCTTAGAATGGGAGGGTTCTCCCTAGTTTCTCATGTCATATAAATTTTGAAACCAAATTTGCATTGAATATAGTTTTTTAAATTTAATAGATATTAATATAAAAGAATTAATAAAATCAAGTTTAAATTTATTGGACAATCCTAAATGGATCCACTTAACCATGATCATGGGATCTCATATATAAACACCCATATTGGGAGGAAATAATAAAGAACGTTGATAATATATATCATGTGATAAAACCTAGATTCATGATCCCAAAAAATATATGATATTTATAAACAACATTTTTATTTAAAAAACCATTTGGATGAGAGATAAAGACCTCATGACAGATTTAATTTGAGGATAATTCTTGCCATATAAGAATAGAATGGTGCACAAAAAGATTTGATCTACCTTTCAAATGGTTTTGAGGAGCCATCATGGGTCCTTGAGAGCCCTCACAACCATGTAAATTGAGATAGCACAAGTTAGCATTGATTGGGTGACAAAAGGTTGGATCAATAAATTTTTTAATATTTTTTGCAATAATAAAAAACTATGTGCATAGTTAGATGGGTAGGGATCATGTTCAGTCAACAATACACTGTAACTATGAACCCCTCTTATTGGGTATAGGTTTTCTACTAGGTGGGATAACTTTTTGTCAAACCATGTTCCAACCATGAAAAGACTCCCTAAAAGGGTATTCATGTTTGCAATGTGTGTACTAGAATGTCTCACTATTTTAGAAAACCATGTGCTAGCTATGCATATGATAAGAGGATTACAGAATTTTTAAACTTATTCATATAATAAATTTAGAAAAACCCATTCTAGAATATCATAAAAAATCTAGTTCAATGTGTACCTAAAAAATTAATAGGATGTCACAATCATGTTAACATAACAATGTTAATGATTGAAAAAACATAATAATTGTGTATTTTCATAAAATAGGTCATGAAATTATGATGAACGATGAGAAAAATTATATTTCTCTATTTATTTTTCAACCATAAATCAACATGATGATTAAGTAGGATGTAAAAGATAATATAATACTTTAATATAAGTTAATGATTATTCAAAAAATCAACCATGATCATAATGTAATAAATAGTTTTACGGACTGGGTATGTGTATCATTAAATTGAGAATTGAAGAATAATATATTGGATGAAGCATGTAGGTCATTATACTATATTAATCCTATAATAAAAATGGTTTATATAGATCTAAAATAGAATTTTTGTTCTATTAACAATAAAAGGTACATTTAAATGCTTGTATCTCGATGTTTTTTATGTCAACAAGTCAATTATGAATATTATGAGTCTAATGTAATGATTATACCTTTACCCAAACCTATATAAAAATAAGAAAACGTCACTGTGGATTTCATTTTAAGATTCCAAATGATATCAAATGGATTTTATACCATTTTTGGTGTAGATGAATACCTTACAATGTAAGTTTAAATAATTTCTAATCAAGAAGATTTCTATTTTAACCAACTCTTCATGATGTACATTAATGATGTAGAAATGTTATATGTAATAATATTTCCAATTGAATCTTATTAACATATAAGGTTTAACATGTTTATCTATAAAAGTATTCTATAACAATTGATGATAAATATAATCATTATCATGGCATAACATACTCAAATAGATGGTTAGTCTTAGAGTTCAATGAAAATCCTAGAACATATTCTTATATTGTTCTCCATATATTTTAGATTTGTGTTGTATTACATCTATAATTTATTTTATTTTTCTAAAAAAAATATATTTTAATCTTTTTATTAGATATATTATTATAAATACCTCAAAATAAATAAGTTATTAATTCCAAAATACAGGATTAGAGTTTCCGAATATAAGCTTTTGGGACACATGCAAACTAATGAAATGAAAGAGAATGTAATATCCATTCAGAATTAAAAAAGATTAAATTAGAGTCAAAAGAAAATTAATGAAAATAATCAATTATTAGATATAAAGTTTAATGTTGGTGAAAAGTTATTCTTAGGAATATATACATAGAATAAGGGTATGTGAATCGAAACAAATAGGTATTTGAGAACTAGATATATCAATCATCTTCTGATTCTTGATCACATAAGGGCATTTTTTTCTCATTGATTATATAGAACCTATCCAAAGAAGAATATGTGTACCACATTTATTTTTTTTAGGAATTATATATATGTAATTTTATGAATTTATTGAACTCAGAGGCTAAAAAAATAAATAAAAATCTTTCATTATATGAGTACCCAGTGGATATTTTGGATTATAGGAAATAAGTGTTGTAGAACCTAAACCCTCACATGGTCAATATTTAATTATGAAAATATAAATTTGAGATGATAAAAGGGAACATAATGATGGGACGATGTATAAGTAAATTTACATATTTTCATCAATATACAATAATTATCAGGGTGAAAATCATGTAATTAGGTAGAATATAACACACATATTTTAAAATATGTTTTCCATTAAAATAAATTTGACACATTCGACAGATTTTTATACACATAACACAATTCTAAAGTAAATATTTATTTCTTAAAATAAAAATTTAAATATTTTATAATACTATTTAGCGAATAAGAGTTATTAAAATGAATTATAAAATAATGAAAAATTCTATAGTAATTATTTATAAATAAAATGAAATGATTTCTATAAAAACAGTTTATTCAATTTATATTATATATGTATTATTTGAAAATGAAATTTCAAAATTATAGAAGATTAATTTTTAAAAACTTGACTTGAATTTTTAATTTATAATTAGTCCCTTTTTAAAACAAATCATTTCTATTTCTTATAAATTGTTGATTTTTAGTTGAATATGAAAATATCAATTTTATAAATCTCATAACTTTTATAACATCATTATGATTTAATAATTAAATAAAAATATGTGAAACCTTTGGTTTGAGAAAAAATTTACATAATGAGTAGATGAAATTATTTAAATACATTATAACAAATTTAGAAACCCATTCTTATCTTTTTTGGAATCTATGTTATATTTCATTTTAATGAAAAATATTTTACACTTTTTTTGTTATTCAACAATTAGAAATGATCCATTTAGTTTTGTATTTAACTAAAAATCATAAAAATTTTATTATTTAATAATTATATTTTTTTAGTGGTAAAATATATACGATATGTTTTTAGTTCATTTTTAATAATAAAATACATTATTCTAAAAATTGATTTTTTGATCTATTTTTCATATCTATATTAAATGAAATTTATACCACCCATAAAATTGTATCTCATAAAATGGATTCCAAATTTGGAATCACAATTTCAAAATTATTTATAATTTTACTTTCATTATTGGTTATAAATATATGTGTTTATCGTAAAAACATTATGTTGTCAAAATAAAGGTTAAAATGGATTAAAAATACCTGAACTCAGGTATAATAATTATAATATCCAATAAATTGTATCAATATCTTATTGAATGAGAATATTTACAGTTAAAATAACCTTATAATTTATATTTAATAATATTAAATCCAATTTCAATCAAAAATGAGTTTATTTTATTTAAAATTTCATAATATTATCAATAATGAAAAACCAATCACTTATAAAAGGGAACCTCATCTTCTATCTTCTTCACATACTTTGAGAACCTTATACATACCAATATATACCCATTATAATTCATAAATTTCCTCCCCATATCCTATATTTCATGTTCTCACAAAAATAAAATGTTAATAAGGCTTAGGGCATAAACAAAAGGGGAAATTCCAAAAAGAGAGGTAATTATCTATACCAATCTATTACTAGTTTCCTTCAACATTTAACTGCCTAAAAATATTATAAGTCTGTAATAATATAATAAAATATTTTTTTTAACTATATAGAAATATATTTTGGTTAATGGTAAAACCATTTATATCTTTTTCTCAACCAATAGAAGATGGAAGCATCACTCAAGTGTACGTGGCGACTATGACATTCACCGAGAGAAGTAATTAATTTTTCATCACTCGCTCTCATGATTGGATATATAAATTTTTTTAATTTATATATAAAATATCCTTAGTAGTATTTTTTTTCTATTAAGTGATTTTTTTTCTTCCTTTTTCTATTAATTTTAAAATAAAATCATCAAATATGCATATACGAGGACAACCGCTGAAAAGATACGATATAATTAATTTTCCATCACCTCAATAAATTGGTTATTATAAATTATTATATAATCAATAATTACTATATTTATGAAATTATTAAATTTACATAAATTATGAAACCATAACAATGGTGAAAGAAATTGAATTAAAAAATGAAAACATACACACAAAATGAATATTTGACACCCAAATATTTATTTCTATTTGTAATTTATATTAATTGTCTAATTATAATTTATAGTGTAATGAATTATTTTTTGGTAAGCTTAAAAAAATTAATTTTTAATAGGAATAATAATCCTAAATTTAATATAAATTAGGTTAAATGCATTTGAAGAAACTCATGACTTGAGGCATGGGTTTATATTAAACACTCTCATTTTATTGGGATAATATATGATTTAATATCCATTGTTGAAAATTTTATATTATTTACCTCAAAAACAAAATATAATTTCTTCTCCTTGGGTTATTTTTCGAGTTATCAATTTTTATTTTTTCCCCTCACTGTTACTCAAAAATAATAAAGAAGTATTTTTAATTTAAACTCCATTTTTTTTACCATTGTTATGAATTAATATCTTTGTCCATATTTCCGTGCTTTATAAAAATCCAGAAGTGTTATTTTATATACTCCAATGATTAAAATAATTATTTTTAACTATATTTTACTTTTTTTTTTGTTTTTAAAGGTAATCCTTATAATTGTTTACATTCAACTTATAAAATAATCTCCCATAAATTTTTACTAAATAAATTACTTTTATACAACATGTATGTTCATTATTAAAAAAATTACATTACATGACTCCATTGATTACAAAAATAAAACCATAATACAGTCATTTAAAAAATATTTTTTGAAAATTATTACAAAAAAATAAACAATTTTTCATCCATTTTCACAAAGAATTGTTTATCGATTTGATTATTTTATTTTTCATCTCAATCATCATCTATTTATAAATATTCTTGTTTATATGTTATATATTCTTATAAATCCATCAAGAAAATATTTGTATGTCCTGTGATGAGGATGTTATAAGTATTTTATTATGTATCTCGTTTTTTCCATAGGGTAACAATATAGAGACCCATGCCTAACATGCATGGATATTACATCTTTTTAGATTAATATTTATAGATTTTAAAATGTAAATTTTCAAGGAAAAAAATAGTTTAGTTTCCCCAGAAACATGGAAACATATTTTTCCATCATTTTGAATTAACTTAAATATCTCTATTAAATGTCTTTCTATTTAGTATTCCTATAAAAAATCATTCAACATGACTTAGGGAAAGGAACGGTTAGAAATTTATTTTCCCAAATACTATGTAATGTAAAATAAAGTGGATAAATAAAGATAACCCAGATATAAGGGTATATATACATGTTAATCACATTTAAAGATAATAAACTACATATTAGAGACTATAAACATGATTCATGTAATAAATATTTTCATTTAATAAGACATGAATCATAATTAAATCAAGATCATAAGCCATGAAATAAATACAATTGAATTAAACATGGAATTTTTATAATCCCAAAAAAAGTCACCATAATTTATGTATCCTTACCAAAACATATCTAGAAACATCATGGGGGATACAAAAACTAGGGAGAAACAACACAACCCTCGATATCATCCCTTTCAATATAGTGGAATGGGTACACTCCCAAAACAATCTATGTTTTCATGGTTGAATCCCAAGGTAACCATTTTCATAATGGATCACTCTTAAGACCTTCTTAGTAGTCATGGATCACTCAAAATACCATATTTGTTTTCAAGGTTCACTCTCAATAACATCTTTGGAGGTCAAATTCATTTAGTGAACTGAGTTCACTCCTCGTTCCATCCATGTCTATATCATGAGATATAAATCATTACCCATGAATTGGAAGGATATATAGGTCCAAACAGTTATGTAAGTTATAATGGTATCACCTGGTACTACTTGTTCCACCCCATTGTATAAGTTGTAACGAGCTTACATGGAATAATTATTGCCACCCCATCATATAAAAATGATCATGAACCAAAAAATGAATAAAGAGTGAATAAATTTCATAAGAACATATAAACAGATTATTATTTCATAGTCTGATTAAAAAATATAAAGAAATGGGTTCTATGTCAATATTTTGAAACATGAATATCCGATTGAAAAGAAATGTATTCCAGAACAACATCATTGATACATGATTTTATCATTGAGAAGATCTCAGTTCTATTAACATCATGCCATAAAAACATAAACCATTCACAAAAAGTATATGAAAGGTATCCTTGTATCATATCGCCAGTGAATAATAAACTATATAAAATGATGTAAAATTATATAGAGAACTATTTTGAAATATCCCATGGTACATTTATTATAGAAAATAACCTTTCATTAAAAATTATTATTTTAAGAAATAAAACATTTTCAAAAACCTTTTCTTTGAAAAAAAAACATTTACAACTTAGGAATTATTATTTAAAATTAATTTATATTATTTATTTAGAAGAGTAAATTTTACCCTTTGAAAACCACTTTTTAAAACATAAAAATATTGTGAAAAAATAAATCTTTTCAAATATCATTGAAAATAAATAAAATAATATTTTAAAACATTTTACAAATAATATCCTTAAATAAATCATTTAAAACTTATAAAGAAATAATGAAAACAATTTTGAGCACATTTTTTGAAAATATCTTTTAAAACATAAAATTAATCCACAAATACATTTTTATAACCTTTTCATGGAAAACACAATTTATTACTCTTATAGGAATCCTAAAAAACATTCAGATTTTCTAAGATAACCTTGAAAACCTATAATGGATGCTTTGAATCCCATTTTAAATACATTTAAAAAAAATTGAACCTTTATCGTTTAAAATAACACTGATATATTAAAAAATAATCTTAAATGATATGACTTTTTTGATGGTGGATATAGCGAACATCCCTTCTGCACCGTAAAACAATTAGAAAGGATCCTCAATTGAAAAATGACAGGGAAATTCCCTTTTAAACACATTTTCATAAAAATGTAAAACATGGGTAACAATTTTTTTTAATGATAATGGGATAAAATTATCACATTTTTTAAAAACACTTTTTTAGAAAACATGGTTTTTAACGAACAAAAATTTCTAACCAAAGAGTCATATAAAATTACATTTTATTGAACACATTCTTATTTACCTTAAGTACCGAACTATTTAAAAAATTACCATAAAATTAATATATCATTAATAACTATAGAATAATAAATTTCATGAGTTTTATTATCATATTTATCATTATATTTTATCAATTTAAGCATAATAATAAACAATCATGATAAATGATGATATTTTAGCAATAAACACGTACGATATTTATCATTATATTTAGTAACATTTAGACTATAAAATCAAATTAAATAGATATCATAAAATCGGTATGTAAATAATAATAAATTTAAGGTTAATTATAATATATTTCAATCATGTTATTCATAAACATGTAACAAAAGAAATGAGTGGTGATTAATTCATATATCTCATGAATATAAAATGTTAAATGAAATTCCCTTGGCTTTTTTCTTGACTCTTGTTGTTCCCTTTCAAACCTCATTTATAATAAAAATTTAATTATAATAAATCTATAATATTAAATATATATATATATATAATTCTATATATTTTTTACTTATGAATCTATATTACCCATTTACTAAAAAATCCATGTTAATGTTACATTTTGAGTATTAACCACATTGTTTTTCATACATGTTTTGAATTGTAATTATTATTACTCTAACATAGATCATGAATTCCTTAAATAAATAATTTAAAATGATATAAATATCATATATATTCAGTAAATATTATTCAATAATAACCTACTGACAAATTATTCCTAAATTAATTACAGCATTCATGGAGACGGTAGGTCATACGTACGGATGAACGCTGTCTTCATTTTGTTGTCATAATTTTGAAAGAATGAAAACTGAATTGTAATTATATATATACTTATATAATCATTAAATTAGAAATATTATTTAATTTTTATCACAAATTTATATTAAAAATTTCTTTTATACCTTCAATGTAAAGCATGAACGGATCATATCTCTATGAGGAGGAGGATGTCCAAACATCCACAAATGATGTTATCGTAATCACAAAAAATGGAAATTATGAAGTTATGTGGTATATAATAATTCCAAATGCATAATTAAATCATAAATATAATATATAAATATATGTCCTATGAAAATTTATTCCATCATTATTCCCAACCATGAAAACTGGTAATGGAATAATTAACAACATCCATTTGTGAGGCGATAGTCTATCGTACCCACAAATGATGATTGTGAGTCACATTTTATAGAAGTGTCTATGATTTTAGGAACAAAAAATAAAATAAAAACATATATATATTTAGGATACCTAGTTTTTACATAATGTTGATGTAATTATAATTTGGGAGTGGAGAACGAAATAAATTAAATGTTCTTATTGAAGGATATTACATATTCTTTGGGAATTTGTGTTTGGTTTTCACCAATTAACTAACTTGGTTTTGTATAATCTCTAAGTGAGGATTCTATTATAATATATAGGAATGTTTATATATAATTTTTTAAGTGGTTTTAGGATATAATGGGATTTATTAGTTTGAATATGTGAGCGGGTGAGTGCCCTTTTTTAATGGAGGTGGACTGGAATTCATGTAAATATAAGAAGGTAAATATTATTTGGAAGTCATCCAACACCATTTTCCTATAATAAGGGTCCATTTTATATAATCTTCATTATATGGTCAAAATAATACCATTAAATTTTTTAAAATGTTTCTTGTTTATTTTTATCATTATTTTATTGATTAACCTCTAAGAAAACTCATTTTTTACCTTAATCAACACAATTAATTTTATTTATTTTAACAAATTATTTTTGTATGAAAATAATTTTACCATAATAGAAATTATGAATTATTCTGATTCAAAATAAGAAATCCCTTATATTAAATTATAAAATGATATATCTCAAAAAATTGCATTATGAGGCCAATAAGTGGTAACAGAGGTTGGGTTTATATTATTGAATATATTTTTTGTGAAATGATCTCAATGTTTATTATAATTAAATTAAGTATGTCTATAAGAATTGGAGAATGAAATAAATAATTATAAAAAGAATAATTCTAATGTAATTATATTTACTGAGAAAATTTTGGTGAAATTTATAATCAAGATGACTGATTCCAAAGGATGTAAATAATCTTCTAGGATTAACTATGGCGATTGATTACCCAAGTGATATTATTTATATTCATGATGATATAATATCATTTAGTCCAAAATTTTATGTGGGAACATATTATAGAACCTATATCATAGGATCCAAAATTGAAAACATAGAAAAAAATGAATAACAAGTCTCAACAATTTCATGTTGAAGTGTTACAGATTGAGGATTAAGAACTAAAGAGTACAAATGAAAGACTGGTTGATTTTTTTACTATTCTATATGTGGAGAATAATTGTCATGTCAAGAAACATAATGGGATTCCATCAAATAAAAATATTGTTTAATTTGATTAAAAATAAATTAACCTAGATTCAAGATAAATTGAAAACCATAAGTGCAAGATGGAAGAACTTGTTGGATATATGAAAAATTTAGTCGAATGGAATTAAGGGATGAATCACGTGTATGTGTATTTGGTAGATGAAATTATGGAAATTAGTGAATAAATGAAATTTCAAAGAAATTTATTGAAATATAAATCATATTACGTATAGCGGAACATGAATTTAGAGAATGACATAAAAGAAATAATTATCCCTATCAAAACACCCATTGAATAGAGGTTAAAAGCCAGAAATGATTTTAACTCAATTTCAAAAGAATTAACTACTGAAATTGTATATAGAGATGGAAATATCATGGAGATCAAGGATAAGTTATAAACATATAGTGAAAATAATATGATCCCTCCAATGGAATAATCAAAATGTATATTCTATAAATAGAGAAATCTAAAGTTAGTGATAAATTAGATGATTCCTTCTAAATCTAGAATAGAGGACTCTCATGTTATGGAAGTTACAATGTTATACTATGATTGAATCATGGGAATTACTGTAGAGACCCTAAGCTTGACATACATGGACATTACATTACTTTTGCGGAATACTTGGTACATAACAAAAACACACACACAAGGATCGTAATAGTTTAGTGTCTTTGGATACTCGGAACGTAATCTTCTAATCGTGGTGAAAGATCTTCAATATATCCCATAAAGATCTTCCCTTTTTTACCTAAAAACTTTCTTTATATCCTAGGGAAAAGAAAACATAAAAGGGTGAGCTCAAATGCTCAACAAGGGAAAATAAAGGAAATAAAAATCATATCATATCTTTTTGAAAATTCATAACCTGCAAAAGATATCATAATATCTTAACATGGAACAAATCATAGAAGTGAAAATGAGATCCCCATAATCATAACATTAATCTTGAAACTTTGTGGCATGCACACATAATCATGGAAAATCATTTCTTGTTATTCATGACTCATTTCCAAGACTATCTTAGTGGACAAAGTCCCTTTCTGAACCGAGTCACCCTCGTTCCAGTCCTGTTTCACTGAACCGGTATAACCTACCGTTCCAGCCATGTCTATCTCTTGAGATATAAAATCTTTACCCAATGCATTTGAGGGAGATATAGGTCCCACCCATCTTATAAATCCTTTCTTATGTGTGCCACATAATCATAAACCATATATCATAGCGTAACCCATGTAATAAAAATGGGATTCTTAAACAACATGACATCATAAAACAATTCATATAAGATAAAGGAATTCATAAAAATATTTCCATCACAACATAATCAATCCAATGTAATAATAGGGATAAAAACAGAACCCTTTTATTATCTTAGATGGAAAATAATTTTGATAAAATACTTGAACTCTATTCTTGAGGAAAATATCCTTTCTACTTCAAAAACATTTTTCCTTTCATAACATGTCATACGACTTTAAAATAAAAGAAGTTGATTAAAAATAAACTTGAAAACTTGTAAAGGAAGTTTCTTGGAAATAATGTTTTAAAAATCCATTCATGCCGTATAAGTTAAAAAAACATTCTTCGTACTTTTGTCGGAAAAGTCAAAAAGTACCTCATATGAAAATGACAAAAGATTCCTTTCATATCCTTAACTAAAAACTCACCAAAGGGTAAAATTGGATTTAAAAAATTGTAGGTGGATGTAAATAATATTACATATTGAGGAAACATGGATGTGGATGATAAAATACACCCCAGTAAATGCCAAAGTAAAAACAATCTCGGATAAAAATGAGATTGTGATATTTCCCCTTACCTTAGGTCCGATTTGCTTTGTACATGTCCGAATCTCCTGTATAATGGTTTAAATAATGTTATTGACTTATTCCAGAATCATACATATTGATATGATATCATATATGGTTATATTCTTAGCTTCTTGTTAGTAATATTTCATTGTTACTTGTTACTCGGGTCCTTGTTGCCTTTTGTTCTTATGCGTGTTTTGCCGAATAAATTCTTATTCTTATTTTAAGGTTATAGATACCTTATATCCAGAATGGTATTAGTGTAACATAAATCATATTTATTCATTCAATTCATTTATATAATTACTATGTAATGATGATCATGTAGAACAAGTGGCATCACATCGTGGAGACGGTATTCCGTACGTACGCCCGAGTGATGATATCATTCCTATGATCGTGGAATTGTATTTGAGTATATATATATTATTTAAGTATCAATATTACATTATAATAATCATAAATAGTTACTCATTACACCATTATACCCATCCTTGTAAGATGATGGTGGAAAATAGATTACACCACGGCGTGGAGACGGTATTCCGTACGTACGCACGCGCGGTGATTTCATTTTTTCGTAGGATGGATAGAAGGTGAATTAGGGTTGTTTCATATTTATAATAACATATCAGTATGTAAGTAATACTGATGTTATTACTTTATCATGAAAAAACTAAAGAAGAAGAAGTTGAAGAAGAAAGAAATTGAAAAGATCAGTAATGGATATTACCTCTTCTTTGGAACGCCTCTTTGAATCCTCCACTTAGGGAACTAAGATTGGTCTTTGAAGAAGACCAGGACCTCTAGGATTATTCTAGGGAAGTGTAGAGGAGAAAATGGCAGGGGTTGGCCGAGCTTGAGTGCTCAAATTGGTGTGAGGAGGAGGGGGGGAGGTGCCCTTTTATAAGGGAGGAGAGGGGCACCTTAGGAATATCTCAAAATATTATTTTATATTAAAGTCAAAATCGGTTTATAATGGTTCCAAAGGGTCTTATTTAGAAGATAAAGTGGGGATAGGTCGAAATCCTATCATCCAATAGGATTTAGACATGTTTAGGGTATTATTTTAACCTTATCAATTAGATTTAACTCTAAGTTAAATAATTTAACTTTTACCGTGTCTTTTTGTTTTCTTTCACTATATTGTTAATACACTTACTATAACATGCCAAACGAACCCCAAATTGTATATTATTAATACATATATCCTTATCTAAGTCATTTAGTCGAACCTTAGATTTTTAGGAATAAAATAACAATTAATAATATAATATTTGATTTAAAAACTATTTTGTGTCAATTTTGACACTATTTGATATATGATTTTTGTGGAAGTCATAACAGAATTATATGTTCGAAACAAGTTGATTAAATCAACAATAATATATCATAGTAACCTAGAAAAGTAGTGGAATCCATAAAAAGTATTAAATTACATTTATTTTGGTATTTATAATATCAATTATGTAAATATTTCATTAATAAGATAATTACTCCATCATCATTGTGTCATAAATAAATTAAATTATTTGATGTCTAAAAATTACAAATAAAATACCATCATGTAGGAAATCTTTTTATATTTCTAATGAATATTTACAATAGAATTTATCTTATGTACAACCCTATATTAAAAATGTTTTAGTAAATATACTTTGATTTTAACTCTTTTAACTTTTCCTTGAATTAAATAATAATAAATGTCCTAATCTAATCCAAGTGGGCCTAAATGATAATATTTTACAGTTAAGGTTGTTTTTGGTCGATATACACTTGTCCAATAGAATTAGGACATGTTTTTGGGTAATATTAATATCATTCTTACCCTTAATTACCCTATTTACTTTTAACCGTGGTAAATAAAGGTAAAAAGTTACTATTCACCAAAAATTATTTTCATCTCATTGAACCACATTTTACTTACTGACATCAACCGTGTCTCTCGGATTTTTGAAATTCCATTCACAGAAGTGGTAAAATTAAGTTTTATGAAAAATTAAATTTTTTAACTACCACTTAGTAGTTTCACTATTCATCAAAAATTGATGTTTTTCAGAACAATGCCAAAATTTCATCCTAAGCTATATTTCATATTCCGAATTCAAAAATGAAGTCTATTTTACCAAATTCATAACATAGAAGTTTCATTAATTAATTTTATATTTAAATCCCGCTGTTAAAACAAATAGCGTGTTTTTAAGAAACAATATCTATCAAAAGATTGACACTTGATTATGTCTGGTTTAAATGTGAAATTACATTCAATGACAAACATTTTATTAAATTGTAAAAACATATTCTAAATATACTTTAAAACCACTCAAATTAATAATTTATCACTATTAATTATTTCGATTAAAAAAGTTGTTTTTAATTATAATTTAGTAATTTTCACTATTTATCAGAATATGAAAGTTATCCGAAAAGTACCAAAATTTCACCTTAGGCTAAATTCGATACTCCGAATCCAAAAATGAAGTCGATTTTGAGAGCTAAAATTTCTAAAATTTAAAAAGTGGTTATTACTATTCATAACGGCTAGTTTTAATAATATTTTAATAGCATATCGTTGTTTCGTGAAACTCAGTATTGCGTACTAGAAACGCTATCGAGGAAGGTTCTGATTGCGTATAATGCAAGGCAAGTCAAAGATGCGTGTTGTGCAAGCTCCTTTTGGTGTAGCGTACAACACAAGACATTAATAAAATTAAAAAGAATATTTTTCATAAAATCTCGCGCTGTTACATTCTACCTCCCTTAAAATGAATTTCGCCCTTGAAATTCTTCGAAGTTATAAATGGTTTACTATTCGAAAGTTTCTTTAATAGAAACCCACATCATAAAAAGGAATATCAAAACCAATCTTTAAAAACAAAAGTATGAAACGTAACAGTTACCCAAATAAACTAATCACTGGGTTTCCACATAGGTGAAAATATGGATATGGAAGAGAAATCTAACCATCATGTTCTGATGGAGAGTGGTAGAGAACATGGCTATGGAAAATCCAGCAATCAAAAAGCCATAAATTTGTGACGATCTAAGGTACCATCTGATTCATCAGATATAAGATCACTAGGACAACATTTTTGGTTTTCAAGATCGTTTCCCTAAAGTTAAAGAATTTGAATTAGAATAAATACTTACTTTATTTTGGTACAATCTCACTGTTGTTCGTGCCTTTAACAATTTCCACTTCATCTCTTAAATAAATAAAGTTGAATTTGTTATTCGTGAAGTTTTAGCAGATCATGTGATAGAATGACGGGTCATTCCATCTGTCTCAAACAAAAGGTTAGCAAAAAAATTATATACATAAGTCAATCTATAGTGAGATTAATCATATATGGTTCCTAAAATGGAATTATACATCATATGTCATACATCTTAATATAATAAAACTATTTTCTACTAAACAGGGACTTCCTGTAGGCCAGTGGTAGGCGGTAAAGGCTAGTCGCACTTCGATTGTGGGTTCGATTTCCACAGCCTTGTCTGACGCGATGGGATGTCGCCCGTCCTGCAGGTTGTCCTTTTTCTAAAACTATATTACTATAACATCCCATCAATAATATCGAGAAAACTTCTATCCTTAAACAATACTAACTTATGTCCGACATAATCCATTCCAATCTTTAGGCTTATCCATAATACTGCAGTCCACTCTCATAACATAGTGAAAACGATTACCAGAGATTTAACACCATCGTCGATCCCCATATATCATAAGATATGTTTTGTTGGTCACATTCCAAACATTCAAAGTCCTTAATCATGTATTCTCTTGAATACCTTAGTTAAAACATGAATGCAGTTAAAATTTAACACTTTCCACATACCAAAATCCTCAAAATTCTATATACTCAAACAATGATATCACTTAGTCCTTATATCAATCATGAGCTCATGAATACTGTTAAACATTTCATTTTCTCATTTTCCCTTCATTATGCTCATATCATCTTATTTCCAAAATTAACTCAATCACTTTGAATACCACATTAGACCAATACATAAATATTCCAATACTTTATGATACAACATTATTTTGGAATCCCATTACATAAACACTTAATCATTCCACCACATCGTCATCATAGTCAACATCGCCAATGGTGATCGCATGTGACTTCCCTTTGTCCTTTGCCTTAAGCGGTTGCTCATGTCGATCATCACTAACCCTTGGATTAGGGCATTTATTAGCATAATGCCCCATTTCCTTGCACTTGAAGCATTGAAGTGTTGGTGGTGCGTTCTCTGCAGTGTTTGCTTTATTCACATCATTAGAATCCCTTTTTCCATTACTTTGACACTCAGCTGCTCGATGACCTTCTTTTCCACACTTAAAACATTTTCTAGTCCCTTTAAGACAATCTCCACCATGCTTTTTTCCACACTTTGTGCAAAAGGAAACATTCATCTTCTTTTCACCATTATTTTGAGATTTCTCCTTGAACTCCATCTTTCGTTTCTTGTCAAAACCATGAGATGGATATGTAACACCCACTTCCATTTCTACCTTGATAGCACAACGCACAATTTCTTCATAGCTACTAAAGTCTCTTATAGCTAATGCCCTTCGAAAACTTGGTTTTAAGCCACTAAAAAATTGATCAACTTTCCTTTCAGGTTGGATGATAATGCCAGATGCATACCTTGCAAGTCTTGGAAAATTTGCTTCATATATACCAACAGATTCATCATCCTTATGCTTCAGCTCAAGAAACTCCTTTTCCATCTTTGTTCGAAGAATATGAGGGAATTACTTACTGAAAAACAAGTTCTTGAACTCGTCCCATTCCATGGACTCAATTTCATCTCTTTGCCTTGTATTCTTGATAAGATTCCACCATTGATCAGCTTCACCTTCCAAACAATATACTGCTAAGATGACTTTATCATGCTCAGAACATTGAAGAACTGAAAATATCTTTTCAGTGGTACTGATCCATTGTTCAGTATCAAGTGGATCAGAAGACCCACTGAAAGAAGGTGGACGTTGCCTCATGAAGGACTCAATAGAATATTGTTCCCTTCTCTGCTCATTTGGAAGTCCAGAATGATTCATATCTTGTGTAAGTATAGCAATAAGATTTTTCACTCCATCTCCCATAACATTTGTTTGTTCAGGAGGGCAATCATTGCATTGTCCATTGCATTGATCAACACAGTTCCTTCGGGTTCCAGCCATCGTCTAAAATCAAAAAATAATAGTGTGAGAGGAAAAAATCATGCTAGGGAAAACAACATAATAAAGGGGGAGAACCTTCAATATCTAACATCTTAGGTTTAATTCTATGATCGTTAGCGTAATTCTAGTACTATAACCTATAGGTATACTTAACCTTAGGGACATCCCTAGACATACCTTAGAAATATCTTTAGGGATCTCACTAAAGGTCTCGCATCCTAGTTTCCAATGGGCGACTAAACCTTTCCTCTGATACCAACTGTAGAGACCCAAAGCTTTACGTACATGGACATTACATTAATTTTGCGGAATACTTGGTACATAACAAAAACACACACACAAGGATCGTAATAGTTTATTGTCTTTGGAAACTCGGAACGTAATCTTCTAATCGTGGTGAAAGATCTTCAATATCTCCCATAAAGATCTTCCCTTTTTTACCTAAAACCTTTCTTTATATCCTAGGGAAAAGAAAACATATAAGGGTGAGCTCAAATGCTCAGCAAGGGAAAATAAAGGAAATAAAATCATATCATATCTTTTTGAAAATTCATAACCTGCAAAAGAGATCATAATATCTTAACATGGAACAAATCATAGAAGTGAAAATGAGATCCCCATAATCATAACATTAAACTTGAAACTTTGTGGCATGCACACATAATCATGGAAAATCCTTTCTGGTTAGTCATGACTCATTTCCAAGACTATCTTAGTGGACAAAGTCCCTTTCTGAACCGAGTCACCCTCGTTCCAGTCCTGTTTCACTGAACCAGTATAACCTACCGTTCCAGCCATGTCTATCTCATGAGATATATAACCCAATGCATTGGAGGGAGATATAGGTCCCACCCATCTTATAAATCCTTTCTTATGTGTGCCACATAATCATAAACCATACATCATAGCGTAACCCATGTAATAAAAATGGGATTCTTAAACAACATGACATCATAAAACAATTCATATAAGATAAAGGAATTCATAAAAATATTTCCATCACAACATAATCAGACCAATATAATAATAAGGATAAAAACAGAACCCTTTTATTATCTTAGATGGAAAATAATTTTGATAAAATACTTGAACTCCATTCTTGAGGAAAATATCCTTTCTACTTCAAAAACATTTTTCCTTTCATAACATGTCATACGACTTTAAAATAAAATAAGTTGATTAAAAATAAACTTGAAAACTTGTAAAGGAAGTTTCTTGGAAATAATGTTTTAAAAATCCATTCATGCCGTATAAGTTAAAAAAACATTCTTCGTACCTTTGTCGGAAAAGTCAAAAAGTACCTCGTACGAAAATGAAAAAAGATTACTTTCATATCCTTAACTAAAAACTCACCTAAGGGTAAAATTGGATTTAAAAAATTGTAGGTGGATGTAAATAATATTACATATTGAGGAAACATGGATGTGGATGATAAAATACACCGCAGTAAATGCCAATGTAAAAACAATCTCGGATAAAAATGAGATTGTGATATTTCCCTTTACCTTAGGTCCGATTTGCTTTGTACGTGTCCGAAGCTCCTGTATAATGGTTTAAATAATGTTATTGACTTATTCCAGAATCATACATATTGATATGATATCATATATGGTTATATTTTTAGCTTCTTGTTAGTAATATTTCATTGTTACTTGTTACTCGGGTCCTTATTGCCTTTTGTTCTTATGTGTGTTTTGCCGAATAAATTCTTATTCTTCTTTTAAGGTTATAGATACCTTATATCCATAATGGTATTAGTGTAACATATATCATATTTATTCATTCAATTCATTTATATAAATACTATGTAATGATGATCATGTAGAACGAGTCACATCACATCGGGGAGACGGTATTCCGTACGTACGCACGAGTGATGATATCTTTCCTATGATCGTGGAATTGTATTTGAGTATATATATATTATTTCAGTATCAATATTACATTATAATAATCATAAATAGTTACTCATTACACCATTATACCCATCCTTGTAAGGTGATGGTGGAAAATAGATTACACCACGGTGTGGAGACGGTATTCCGTACGTACGCACACGCGGTGATTTCATTTTTCCGTAGGATGGATAGAAGGTGAATTAGGGGTGTTTCACATTTATAATAACATATCAGTATGTAAGTAATACTGATGTTATTACTTTATCATGAAACAACTAAAGAATAAGAAGTTGAAGAAGAAAGAAATTGAAAAGATCGGTAATGGATATTACATCTTCTTTGGAACGCCTCTTTGAATCCTCCACTTAGGGAACTAAGATTGGTATTTGAAGAAGACCAGGACCTCTAGAATTATTCTAGGAAAGTGGAGAGGAGAAAATGGAAGGGGTTGGCCGAGCTTGAGTGCTCAAATTGGTGTGAGGAGGAGGGGGAGGAGGTGCCCTTTTATAAGGGAGGAGAGGGGCACCTTAGGAATATCTCAAAATATAATTTTATATTAAAGTCAAAATCGGTTTATAATGGTTCAAAAGGGTCTTATTTCAAAGATAAAGTGGGGATAGGTAGAATTCCTATCATCCAATAGGATTTAGAAAAGTTCAGGGTATTATTTTAACCTTATCAATTAGATTTAACTCTAAGTTAAATAATTTAACTTTTACCGTGTCTTTTTGTTTTCTATCACTATATGGTTAATACACTTACTATAACATGCCAAACGAACCCCAACTTTTATATTATTAATACATAGATCCTTATCTAAGTCATTTGGCCGAACCTTAGATTTTTAGGAATAAAATAACAATTAATAATATAATATTTGATTTAAAAACTATTTTGTGTCAATTTTGACACTATTTGATATATGATTTTTGTGAAAGTCATAACAGAATTATATGTTCGAACCAAGTTGATTAAATCAACAATAATATATCATAGTAACCTATAAAATTAGTGTAATTCATAAAAAGTCTTAAATTACATTTATTTTGGTATTTATAATATCAATTATGTCAATATTTCATTAATAAGATAATTACTGCATCATCTTTGTGTCATAAATAAATTAAATTATTTGATGTCTAAAAATTACAAATAAAATACCATCATGTAGTAAATCTTTTTATATTTCTAATGAATATTTAAAATCGAATTTATCTTATGTAAAACCCTATATTAAAAATGTTTTAGTAAATATACTTTGATTTTAACTCTTTTAACTCTTCTTTGTATAAAATAATAATAAATGTCCTAATCTAATCCAAGTGGGCCTAAATGATAATATTTTACACTTAAGGTTGTTTTTGGTCGAGATACACTTGTCCAATAGAATTAGGACATGTGTTTGGGTAATATTAATATCATTCTTACCCTTAATTACCCTATTTACTTTTAACCGTGGTAAATAAAAGTAAAAAGTTACTATTCACCAAAAATTATTTTTTTCTCATTAAAACACATTTTACTTACTGACATCAACCGTGTCTCTCGGATTTTTGAAATTCCATTCACAGAAGCGGTAAAATTATGTTTTATGAAAAATTCAGTTTTTTATCTACCACTTAGTAGTTTCACTATTCATCAAAAATTGATGTTTTTCAGAACAATGCCAAAATTTCATCCTAAGCTATATTTCATATTACGAATTCAAAAATGAAGTCTATTTTACCAAATTCATAACATAGAAGTTGCATTAATTAATTTTATAATTAAATCCTGCTGGTAAAACAAATAGCGGGTTTTTAAGAAACAATATCTATCAAAAGATTGACACTTGATTATGTCTGGTTTAAATGTGAAATTACATTCAATGACCAAAATTGTATTAAATTGTAAAAATATATTCTAAATATACTTTAAAACCACTCAAATTAATAATTTATCACTATTAATTATTTCGATTAAAAATTTTGTTTTTAATTATAATTTAGTAATTTTCACTATTCATCAGAATATGAAAGTTATCCGAAAAGTACCAAAATTTCACCTTAGGCTAAATTCAATACTCCGAATCCAAAAATGAAGTCCTTTTTGAGAGCTAAAATTTCTAAAATTTAAAAAGTGGTTATTAATATTCATAACGACTAGTTTTAATAATATTTTAATACTATATCGTTGTTTCGTGAAACTCAGTATTGCGTACTACACACGCTATCGAGGAAGGTTGTGATTGTGTGTAATGCAAGGAAAGTCAAAGATGCGTGTTGTGCAAGCTCCTTTTGGTGTAGCGTACAACACAAGACATTAATAAAATTAAAAAGAATATTTTTCATAAAATCTCGGGCTGTTACACTTACTTTGATTTTTTTAATAGAATCCCAAGGTGTAAAAAGTAAAAATCATATATATTAAAATAATATCTCAAATAATGTGTTCCTATATGAGTTATAGTTTCAATGAGAGATTATTTATCTGCGTCAATCATGTTATTTTCTTTATAAATTGAATCAATAAGAGAAGTAAATTTTTATCCTATAATTACTAAATTTATATTAAAAATATATTTTTAACTTCATTAGATTTTTTTAGTTTTGGATGAAATATTTTATAATTTTTATGGAAAAAATAAAGCTTAACCAGATGTACAACAATCATCAAAAGATTTTTTCCCACTAAATCCCTCCATAAATGAATGAAATAAAATTTAATTGATAAAGAAAAACGTTTCTACTACTATGATAAATAAGAATTATCATATAATAAAATATTAAGTAAATTTAAAAATTTACAAGCTGGGTCAAATGGTGTTGAAATAACAAAAATAATAATATTAGCATAGTTTTTTGACTAACAAAATTACAAGGATTGAGATGATAAAATGTGAAAGAATTCCAATGAAAATAAAATAAGAAAACATCTGCAATAAGGTCCTAATAAGTATTAAGAACAAAATTATGAGTTTTATAAGAATAATTTAATCGTTAATTAATGGATAAAAATGAATTATTTTAATAATAGATATAATCCAATAACAATTTGATCATATGGGTAATATAATAATTAATTCATTATTAAAATTGGGATAAGGAGGAGTTTTAACTTTATTTTTTAAAAAAATAATCCATACAAAATCCAGAAGACAATTTTTCAAACTAAAAGAGCCCTAAAATCATATAATGTGGAAGAAAAGTAGAATTACATTGTATGGATTATGAATTTGAATTTTTATGTAAGGATAAATAAATAATAATGAAATATTAGATAAGAAAAGTGACATTTGTGATGCTTTAGGACATCTATGTCGGTAAAAGTAAAAAATAATGAAATTATAATTACTAGGACCATGAAAAAAGTATAATATCAATCCATAAAGTCATAAATCCATATAAATATTCTGAAATTATGTTTCTTTAGTATTTCCACTCAAAAAATGACAAATTTGAAGCCATTAAATTTTTTTACTAAAGATATAAAATTTTGATAAGAGGATATTGATGATCTAATGTTATTCCTTTTTTCAAATATGAATAAGAAAAAAGGAATGGATGATATAAAAGGGTTAGATAAACATGACTAAACACATTCATAAAAAAGTGAAACTTTGGAGGTCTCATATCTATATTTATATAAATTTTATAAGTTCTATTAAATTATTTCTGTTTTAGGGAAGATATGGTCCATTGAGATATTTAACCGAAATAATAAAGTGTTATAAAGGTGTTATCTAAAGTTCCATGTGATGGAATTGAACAATAACATAAAATTGTAAACTTTTTGAGTTCGAAACATAAATAATATGACTAATATGAGAATAATCAAAGAAATTATGAGTTGTCTCCCATGTAGAATCATGGTTTATTTAAAAATTTAGTTTAAAATGACAAGATTTTAATAAGGATTAAATATTGATGATGGAAGAGTGACTAAGCATCTACAAATTGGAATATCATGATACCTTTTTTTTTGTTATAACAAGTGATATAATGTTCAAATTTTTATGATATAAGGGGTTTTTAATGCATTAATTACACTCATAATTATAATCTGATTCAATAATTAGTGTCCTTTATTATAATGAGTATTATGATAATTAATTGTTACTAGGTTGGTGTCTTATGATGGTCTTTAAAGATGAAATATGGAATGTATGAAGTGTACCTATAGAATTTATTACTATAATGGTTGTTATTGTATGAAGAGTTATATTTTCAATTAATGGTACTTATAGCTTTCAATACTAGAATTGTTGCTATTATACTGGTGAACTGAGAGGGTATATTTCATAACGACTAATGAGAACATAAAATATTAATCATGAATATTATATAATATAGAGGTTGAAAACTGTTCGAATTAGATTTTGGGAATATCCAACAATAATTTTTTTACTATTCTGTGATTGAATAAGTTTCATGCTATGGATCTAGTTTTATAAATTATGTAAATACATTCCCACAAAAAACTATAATAAATATAGAGATAAATCAACCAAAATCATTAATGATGATCCAATACTATGAATTTCATGATATATTCGTGTAGGGGTGAATGATTTTAGAAGTTTTTGAGTACCTTTAAAATGTTTGGGGCCAAAAATGAAACACGTTACGTGTTTTGGTTCAAAAGAAATAAAGGAATAAATAATGTATGGAGTTCCATTAGTTCAGGTTGTTTTCACAGTAAATTATTTCAGTAGAATGATCTTCATAAAATTTATTATTTCGAAAATTATTTAATCTGGAGGAACTTACTATTCATTAAAATGATGAATTATCATAAAATTTATAGTTTCACACTATAAAAAAATTTTATGTGTATATGTAGAGTTGTTCATAATAGAGTTATATCAAAAGAAGAATATTGTTGTGTATTTAGTTCAGTAGAGTTAAGTGAATAAAAGTTTTCCTAGCTCTATAATGGTCAATATCTATCTTAAAATAAGAATTCTAAAATGAATTATTATGATAATTAGAAAATAAATATTCATTTGGGTGAAAAATGATTGTTTTCCAATGTAAATTTTTATTAAACAGGTACACAACCCACTATTTTCATGAGTGACTTATATGAAGTACTATGTTGTTGACATAAAATATTTTTTAAATATATAACTTATAAATAGTATAGTCATAAAAGATTTAACAAACATTAAAACATTTCATTCATATATATATAAAATTCCAAACATGAATGTAAATTTTTAGGAATAAATTAATTGCAGAATCACTCACTATGAAAAATGTAGAAATCATAATGGCACTCATTATAAACTATTCTAATGGGAGATGTTTTTCCATGGAGAATTTTAAATAATATTAATTGAACCTTGAATTTAAGATGAGTTCATTTCCAATATATGAATGTCTAGAGTGAATATAAATAGTCACCTTCCCATACTAAGTGCAACAACAAAAAGTCATGATTCAATCTTTAAGAAGTGTACCAAAGATAATGTCATCCATCAATTGTGAGAAAAGTGATAAGACAATGGTATTAATCCTTTGGTTGTAGTGTGTAATCCAAAAATATTTTAAGGGTGGTGAATCATAAAATAGATTGTTAACTTGGAGTGATAGTAAATATCTCTAAATATTGTACACCTGAAGGCATGTTGTGGGTTCTGGTACATTAGTGAGCACTGATGTATTCTCTTTGGATTATCGAACTGAGAGTGAACACAATAAAATTGTGTTTCTTATGTGAATAATTTAAATTATATATGTGAATAAATCTGTGTATATGGGTTTAGATATCATGGATATAATATGATTTAGTTGTGATAAATTGACCATAAATTAGATTATCATTGAAGGAAGAACACAAGTTTGAACCAACTTATAGTGTGGTTGTTATTGACTGGGGTAGAGGGATATTTATGTATAAGATATAAAATTAGAACAAGTTTCATACCAATATTCAATCTCCTCTCCTCTCCTCTCTAAAAACTATAACATTGATTTTTAAAAATTATACTATAATATAAAATATTTAAAAGTAGAATTGTATTATTAATTTCATTATCGAACAATATTTTTTATTTTTATAAATAGTAATATGAATTTGGTCAATTAATGTAGTTTAATGTTTTTATATTAGGTGAATTGTGTTTCTCTTTACGATTTCTCCTAAAGTATACACATTAACGATTCCTTGAATATTAATTTTATGATATTGAAACATTAAAAACAAGAATTTTAGTGTTTGAGATGTGATTTTTTAGATATTTGTAGTGTTAATGGGATTTGAAGGTGAAGAGAAATGGTTGTGTAACACCCTCGCCCAAATCACTCGATATAGGCTCAGGTGGTGTGTGGCCTCATACACACCTCCTCGTATGGAGGAGGCTACTAATCAGGGGTGTGGTCCAAATATGAATAAAGTGCATACTATTCCATTAATAACAGATAGATATCATAGTATTGTTATAATAATAGAATAAATAAAAAAAATAAAAATAGTGAGATATCACTTAATGGAAGTTACAGAAAAAATAGTATATACAAAAATAATATGATTTACAATAGCCAGTGTAATAAGTCAAATTAAAGGACCCCACATATGGAATATATATATAATAAAAATGAAAAAATAAATTAAGTGTAATCTCTACAAAAATTACCCATAGTATGTCTCAGTGCCTCCTCAACCGACATTGTCATTCTCTATAAATCCCTTAAGCACGTCCCATTTCCTCTTTCAAATCTTTATCCATCATGTGTTCAGATTCACTAAGGATACCATGATGGGTGGGAGTTTAAAACTATTATACCTCCAAAAAATTTCCATAAAATATGTTTAGAATTGAAATACATGTGTTTGTGATGAAGGAAGGTAAATACTAAAAAAAAATCAACTCTTCAGGTCATCATGTGCAAAATATGCTACCCTAGACCATTCTTCTACCAAATTTGTCTCATTTCTAGAATAATTGTTATGTTTATATCATAGAAAAATCAACTCATGGATGATGACATATCCCATAGGTCATGGCCTCATCAATCCCTATGGCCCAACCCTTATCATTCTTGGAAGGTCAATTAATACTCACTAACACATATGTATGGACTATATTAAGGTCACATAAAGAACATTGATCTATACATGTAGACTATAGGGAGCTCACTTAAATTAAAAAAACTCATCCTCATGTTCTCTTGGGACAACAGATCAAGAACTCCTACCCATCCATATAGACACTCGGGAGGACCCATCAAACACACTAATCCATCCTCGTATACTCTTGGGAGGTCTTACCAAACCCATCAAACCATCCCTATAGACATTGGGGAGGGCCCATAAATCATGTGAATTAAAAAATAACTAACAATAAAAGCTAATTTAAAAATTATAAAACACCACCCAAGCCCCTACATCATTTTCCCATCTGACTTTAGCCCTTCTCAATCACCTACAACTCTCTATAACCCCAGTTACCCAAGTAGTTATACCTACCCTTATACCATTTCCAAGGGTCTCATTCACCATTTTCAGGCACCCAAAAATAGGAATTGACTACAAAGTCCCATAAATTGTAGCAACCCAACCCAATTTTCCACTGGAATAGTGCTTTGAGCCTATTGGACACTGGGAATTAGGCACACCCCTCGATATGTGAAATGTTGTTCAGAAGAAGTGAGGGGCTGAATAAGTAATTTTAGGGATATTATACCCTCAGGTAGTGATAATAATAATGGTCCATAACAATATAGAACAATGGAAGAAGTACCATAAACGTAGTATATGTAATGTTATCAACAAAACTATACGGAATAAAAATACTCAACAAAATTATAATAAATACCCAATATAATAGAGGTAACCCATTGATAGAGAAAACATTCCATAACATTTCATACATAACAATATACTATGAGGTCCACCCATGGATACCTATATCATTGCATATATATCCAATTCATGTTGAGGAAAACAAAACAAATTTTAATGTGGGAACCAACATGGAGGCTTTCCATCCTTCACATGATAAGCATCATAGCATGATCATTAGGGCCTTGCAACTGAGCCTGACCCCTTATCAGATTTTATAGAAATAGAATCTCCAAGAATCATGAGTGGAACATGTAGGGTGTGAGAATAAATTCTAGTAGGATATCACCAATGTGTACATGTCTTACATTCATAGTTATATAGTTTTATGCTAATAGTTATAAAAATAATCACATGCACATTTGATGAATAACCCAATTCACTTGGGTTCAGAAACCATGAGGAAGTGATCATCTGCTTCAACTATCTTAATTATATGTATGAACACTTTCTGCCAATTATTAATAAGTAATATATTACATATCATCATAGAAATGTTTTATTAATGGTCTATATTGGGTTCCTGGTCCTCATTTATTTTAGTACGTGTATCTAAATATATAAGATCATTAGTGTGGATCAATGGATTAGCTCACAAAGAACCTCCTAATGAGTAGTAACCGAAGTGAACCCCCTATCTACACATAAAAATATATCTCTTTCACCTTGTTCCATCATTCATGTAATGCGATATCCTAACAGTATGCCCAACCAAGTCCCTAGTCCCTCAAAACTTATCTCATAAAATTACAATAATAATGAATCCTGATGTCTAAAGGAAAAAAATATATTTCTACAAATAATAATTATTTTTAGCTTAATAACCGACTTTATAAGGAACATTGATATTTGCAATCCCATTATCTTGAAACCTTGGACTCAAGTGAACGATGATCCTTAACCAAATACCAATGGTCTTAACACCATAAAATGATTGTCTCTTACCATCCACATGGATTTCTATAGTGAGGACCCTAATTATATCATATGTTCAACACCATCCACTATGATTCCCAATTTATGGGGACCCCCAACATTCATGAGTGGTCAAAACCACCTAAAATCAGTCCTATTGGTGTGACCATAACTCCAAGGGCATGTCATCTAACAAACGATGAGAAAAAATAACCAATAACCTCGGAAAAACAATCTATATACTCGTTCTCCTATAACCATGATTCTAAAACCCAATATTCAATACCATCCCAAGTCACACAGACCATGCCCCAGTCCTTAATACCTCATCTCCTCAATATGGAGACAATGTCACCTCAACCTTGTGATCATCATCATCCATAGAATCCTGGTCCATGCCCAAACCATGATAATCATGTCTTCTTAATCCTGGTGGTTACCATCTTCTCGTCCGTTGTACCAATTCCATAACATTCCCATGGAACCAAAAAATAGGTATAAATAATTAAATTAAATTAAATATACACACCCGGCCTAAACCTACCAAGATGGTTCACAACCTTAACCTGAAAAACCATTTTTAGTTGAGATGGAGAATTCCCATATGCATCTCAAATCATTTGTTAAATAGTTTAAATGTAATAATTTATTTCTTATGATATCACTCAGATAAACCACCCAAATTGTTTTTATGAATGCATGCAATACACCCATAAATTGAAACATAAATTTACTTACTGCCTACCTTTAATATTACAGGGTTAGTCATCAGATATCAACCTATAACTATAGTTGAGTCAGAATAAAATGAAATATTGTATGAACAATCAAAAAAATTGGGTAAATGAGCTCAAAATGATTTAGAGTTCTGTATAGAGAGATAAAAAAAGGGAATCTAGCATATTGAAGGTCCTACTGAGATGATTCTATAGACATTGATAAATAAAATATTGGATCCCAAGTAACAAATTTTCATCAAAACGTATGTTAAAGGGAAAGGGAGATATTCCTCTCAGTGTGTTGGTTGAAAGGAGTATAAATGGGATAAAAATATAAATAATGGAGGAGGGGGATTTTTTACATTTCACCTCCTTAAGTGACCCACATGGTTTGGCTGCACAGTTTGGATAATTGTGCACCAACGGTTGGGTTCTCTCTTCTAAAACAACACACACGCACGGTTTAGGTGCATGGTTCACCAAATGATGCACATATCATTCAAAATCCCCCTTTTAAAAATGAAGAGGTTCTTACATGGTTGTTCTCCCCATCCAACACAATTTTACTAACCATGTCGAGTTACATAGTATGGATTAATGTTACTCATGGGAGGACACACAGTTTTTCCAAATCTTGTTCCAATGTCTTTTCTTTCCCGAAATTGAGTTCTTGAGACCCTACAAAACTAAAAATCACAAAAAAAAACCCGTGTCACTTTCAGGGTATTAAAAACAATCTAAAAAGTGTATTTGGTTAAGAAAACTCCAAGAATAGAATTTTAAGGATTAATAGAAATGTTTACATGCTCACAAAACTCAAAACTTCAAAAAGGTTGAGTAAAATATAACCCACTCAATAAACCATGATGTTATAATCTCTCCACCTTAACCTATCTCATCCCTAAGATATCAATCCTTGACTAGAAATGATACTGAACATTCCCATATCATTTAAATCACCCCTTTTTACCCTAGTCATCATTCATAGTTCAACGTCTTCCTAGTTGAGCCCTATAATAAAGGTTACCTACCCAGTCGCTTCCGGACCCAAAATCAAACAATTTTATGGTTATTCACACTATTTTTATACTCATTTTTCCTCCCATTATAAATCTAAATTCATGTGCTAATATAGGTTATCAAATAATTCTCATATAATATCTGACACCCATCAATTATCGTGCCTCAATAGATACCCATGGGTACCTATTCCATTCATGACACTCATAATATCCAATGTGTTATTATATTTACAATATCCAACATGTAAAAAATTCTCAAAATAATCCCACATCATATATGAAAATGTAATTCCCTGAAAATATTGATGCCTATTCTACTCACATAAAACAAATATTTCTTCAACATATACAGAAAGTCTTTATTCCAAAACACAACATACATATATATGTCATGGTTCATTTCTGATTCAGACCTTATAAATGAAAATGGGATAGCCTAAAAACAATAATTTGGAACCTTGTACACAATATATAGAAAAACAAAAAACAAAATAATACTTTTCCTTATCTATAATCATGGAAAACCTCTCACATTAATCAGCTCATATGGATACTCTATCCTTTTCAGCACAATGATGTGAACCTATCCAGAAGCCTGACTAACAAAAGCATGGCCTCTCTATAGAGCAGCACCATCTAATAGCCACTAACACAACCATTATATCCTAAAATACCAACCATGACCTCTATGTATATCTAAATCCCGTCTTATAGCTCTAGGTATCACACTTTCTTCAACTTTAGAAACCTAATCCTCTCTCTTTCCCTGGATCCAAGATTTTTGAGAAGGATTTAGATAGAACATCTATAGATGTACCATCTAGCTGCATGCTCAAAATTATTTTGCGACACAGTCACACTAGTAACAATCAAGTTCAGGATTCCCACAATAGAAGCACATTGATTAATACCCACTCTTCAGTTGTCGTCCAAAATCACTATGCTGACTATCCGAATCAGATTCATCATTACCATAATTACTATTACCAAAAGTATCATCACTCATCTCATTTGACACCATCACCAGATTCATATAATAATGATATATAAATTTCACCATAGTTATCTATTCCTAGTTGACCACCTTTAAAAATTATTTCAACGTAGTGATATTTAACTACACCTTGAAATAATTCCATAAACAATAATCAAATCACTACATCATAGAGATGTAATGTCACACATTTGGATGTGAAATACAAGAAAATGAATGTGTAATTGTCAATGTATACCAGAACTGAGGTATTCCCTATGTAGATATTCATTAACTAATGGTCCAAGTTAGTCTTCATCGCCATTAGGAATTGTTTCTGGTAGAACCTATCTTCCAAATCCTTTGATGATATTCCCTTATGCGTTTTCATTTATACTTGCACATTCCTCCGGTTCTTTTTCAATCCTATTTTCATGTCTGTCACTAGCTTCACCCACTGACTTAGTTGTTTCTTTAACTAATTGTGGATATTTGGTACCATCTCAAAATAATTATCTTCATCTTTCAGTCAACCTTAGCCCTGAAATATTTGTGGGCTTGGATAATTGAATTAATTATTCATGTATTCCATAAAATGATCAACTCCAAATAGTCGTCAATCAAAACCTTGTATGACCCACTCCTTGCTTACCTTAATATTCTCATTGATTAATGGCCCAATTTCTTCTATATTGTGGTTTTCCCACCTAAACTATGGCTTGTAAATGTGGCACAAGATCATCCCAACCCTCAGGGTCCTCATCCCATGCACACCCATGTGACACTAATTCTATTCCCTCCTGATGCTCCCCAAGAGCCCATCTAGGTGTCATCCCACTAAATACCAATCATGATGGTCAAATAGTTACAACTTTAGTTATAAATAAACATCATAGAAAGTGAAATATATAATATAAATCACATATTACCACCCTTACACTCCCATATGGCTCCATGTCACATTAAATCTTACCTAAAAGATCATTAACTACCTATATCAGGGTCTGGTATCAATAATAATTTGGCCTCATAAACCATTTCCTTCTTTTATAAGGTTTAAGAATCACATATCACATGTCTATCTAGGGAAACTAAGAATAATTCCTCAAAAGAGGGTAGTAATAAAAACATTTTTTATCTTCATTGTTGATACATTAAAAAACTCACCCATTGAATCATTAATTCCTACCCTCACTGGGGTCAGAACCATATATCACATGAATATAGAGTATTGTTTCATAATATACATATCACGTTGGAACCATGTTCTTGGTTTGGATGAGTATACATCCTCCAAAAGAGGCTATGTTGGAAATATTATTTAGCTTCTTTATTCACAATTTAAATACCCCAACCCCTATAAGAGAATTCATGGTTCCTAATGAAAATCAAAAAATAATAATATCATATGACCCTAAGTTAAAATAATTATGAAAAATCAAATATACCTACCCATACAGGTATAAGGAATAAACCATATATTAAATAAACATCACACCCATGTTTGAAACACATGGTGGAAATAAAATCAATTGTAAAGAAAACAGTAGATCCTAAATTTACCAAAATTTAAAACCTAGTATGTCTCCCTGCTTAACAATATTTTTTCTTTAATAATAATAATCATAGGATCAATAGTTGATATCTAGAGGAATGATGTTATTTTTCCTCCCTTAATCCTAGAATATTAGTATGAATTGAAATGGAAAGCCTTATCCTCCAACTGATGTTCTCAACACAATCCTCTGTTGGTCTATAACTATCCATGTGGACTTCTAGGTTGAGAAAACCCTACATATATTCTATTCAACACCATCCACTAATCCTCATATTCATAGGGGGTGATCATCCCTAAATTATTTTATAACACCACATCTACGGAGTTTTATCTATGTTTACAAGACTCAAACTCAGCTTTGGCCAACCAAGAATGATCATAAATCACCAAATAACCTATTACACATCCTACAAAACCTTCTTTCCATATGACCATGTTTCTAAATCCTAATATTCTACCCAGTCTCCATTCTAACTGGCTATGACCCAATCCTGATGACCTCATTGCCTCAATATAATGACCATGCCCCCTCAACTTGTTAATCATCCTCACCCCATGTATCTTGGGCCTTGTCCTCAAATTGTCAACCCTGTCATCTCAATCTAGCTAATTAGAATTACCTCAGTCCTCAATTTGACACTATCATGTTCCATTTATTCATATAATTATATATAAATAGTTCAATTTAATTTGATAAACACTTCCCATTTAAACATCAATATTTGGTTTAATCCCCTTACCCTACTTAAACATTTGTAGGGGAGCTAGAGCATTCTCATTGGAATCTCCTATCATGAATTGAAAATTTAAAAACCAAGTATTTATTTACTAGGGTATCAATCATAAAACCCAGCCAACTCATATTTATGGATTCATATAATACCCCTATAAAATCAATGAAAAGGATAAGAACAAACTACCATGTAATAGTAGGTGATCGCTTATCTAATATCAGAATCCAACATGAGATAAATTTGAAGAAAAAAGAGACTTAGATGAACTTGTTGAAAATAGGGTAAAAAATAATTCAAAAATTTATCATTCTATATAGCTATATAAAAATGAAAATTGAACCTAATGGATTGATGGTCTTACAATGATGAATATGTACCAACCAATAGATAAAATATTAGACTTTGGATGCAATGGATTTCTCAATGCTAAGGTGGAAGTGAAATGGGGAGCTCCCTCTATGAGTGCAAGTGAAGTGGATGAGAAATTAGTTGAGAATGACAGGAATTGATGTGGGTAATTATGTTAATTTTTCCACCTTTAGAGACATGAATGGATTCGTTTCATATTTTGGATAACCTTTACAAAATAATGTAGTGATCTCTACCTAAGCACAAGACACACACAGTATAGGTGGATAGTTTTCCAAATTGTGTTTAGACCATGTGTAATTCCTCAGTTAAAAACTGTATAGGTTATCACACTATTGTGGCCCTTATCCTAACTATTTTAAATATCATTCCTAGTGCCACTAGAGGACCAGCCAATTAATCTTGTGAGGCTGCATTGTTTGACCAAGTCATGAACCATTGTATGTTCATTCATAAATTTATTTTCTAGGACCAACAATAATGGAAACTCACTGAATACCCTAAGGAATATTTAAGGCCATAAAAATCTAAAAACAAAGCCTTTTATAAGAAAAAATCCTAGAATTAGATTCCTAGGGTCAAGTAAACTGTTATCCTTTGCAGCAAACTATGAAACATAATTATATTTATGATAATATAACCCTCTCAATAACTTGGGATATTACAAAATCATTTATCAAATTAACACTTTCCTAAACCAAGCTCAAAAGGCTTTATCCAATCCCCATTTATTAAGGAGATAACCCAGATATTAACCCCATCATAAAGATATTTTCCATCAATTGATGTATAATCACTCATGCTCCACCTCTTCATGTTAAACTATATCATTATAAACCTCCCTAAATCAATTTTGCACCAAAATAATAGTAATCATAGGGGTACACATAGAACCATATTCAAAATAAGGCATAAAATCAAAAAAAATATATCATTCCATGGTAGGGACTTCCAACCTAAAATATTATGAAACAAAACCATAATTAATTTCCACATAAACCAATGTAAATGAACTAAATCCCAAGAATTATATAAGACATCATCAAAAATAGGGTTTATATTATTTGAAAAATAAAATAGAGAATAAGAAGATAATTTTTTATATAATTAGGCTAGAATAACAAAAAGGAACTAATCATAAAAAATAACACATAAAACATTGAAAATATGGTAGGGTTGAATCCAAAATCAATATAGTTGGAGCATTGATATCACTCTTGTTGTGTTCGAGTTAGTGGATTAGTGATTGTGTGTAATAAAATAGGATACAAGAAGAAATTATTATTTTATCCCTTTGAAGTTATAGTAAACATTCATTTTGTGAACATAGGTTCACACCAAAATCCATTTCAAGTAGACTGACCTTCATCCCAACTCAACTTATCAACAATGTGAAGGCATACTTCAAGAAATGAATACATACATGCATCTTACTATTTGGATTGGGTGTACCATATCCCAAAACAAGGTTAAAGTGCTAACTTTTCTCATATCTCATTCCTCAAATTGGCAAGAGTTATATTTAAAAAATCTATGGCCACATTACTGTGATATCTAACTCCCACTCTTATTCGTTTTCATCTAGATTTTAATGCCATCAATAAGGTTAAAGTGCTAACTTTTCTCATATCTCATTCCTCAAATTAGCATAGAATACATTCTAGATTCTCTAAAAATATTCAATGCCTCATGTTTATAATTATTACTAATAAATCACACAAAAAGAGTCTCATTCATACCCATGAACCATGGAACCAACTACTCTATATTCATCAATTTTTTATTCCCCAAAAATTGCAGTATCGTACGAAAAAATGGTGATCCCTAATGACACCAACTATGATTCACCAAATGATTCACCTCTCATGTCACAACAAGAATATTAGTACACCAAAAAATCATATTTCACCCCATAAATCGCTATTTGATAACCCAAAATCAACTAAAAACCTACCCATTAGTGCATTCCTTGCTCCACCGATGGAAATCACCAGATCACAACTGACCACTTTTTATAGATACTCAACATGGTTATATATCATTTTTCACTGTAATGCACCCTCCAACACAAGAATAACATGAATTCTTGAACATACTTATGGGTTAACATCCCCTATGTGTCTCTACATATGTGTGACTTGGAACTCACATCACTAATACTACACAAGAATGATTATTAATCATGTTTAGTAAAAACAATTTAATCATGGGCACTGATAATACTCTAGAATTTGGTCACATTACCTAAACCATCTCATAAAATAAATAGTATACAATATATTTCAAAAAATCCATCAACTGCTACAACACTACATGATCCTTGATGGGTTATAGATCACTCCATAGAATGAGTTTGTCACCTCACAAACCCACAACACCATGATTCATTTTTCATTTCATTACAACTATTCATAGTCCATGCCTCTTTCATCCTCCATACATTATTGTCTCCATATTTCCATTCAAATGTCTATGTCATACTACATATATTCTTTTCAATATGTGTTATAACAGATCCTAAAATATATATCTACTATACATAAAGATCACATCTAATTTTTTCACTAAACCATCAACCATGACTTACATTATGGAACAAAAAAATAAATATCCTTCTATCTATCCTCAGTACTACACAATTAAAATCTGAATGTTTTCCTATTTACATAAGGGTCTCTAGTGATAAATATTTCTATATTCAATGGATTACCAACACCACCTATCATTTTAAACCAACTACTAAATAGATTCATTATTTTACAAGGGTTTAACTTATATGAAAATTTTTACCCAAACCTAGAAAACTCAACCCCGAGAACTGGTCAAAGTTCTCAAAACGCAAAAATATTAATATCCCTTAATTTATTGGTCGATCCTCAGTCATCATTTATAACAATCCACAAGGTAAAACTCCAAATTAAATATAAAATCCCAATCATTAGATCCAACAAAGATAGAACTATGGTCCCTAAATTCTAACTAGAACATCCCAATGACTCATTTTTCTAGACCAAACTCCACCCTGAGAACCACTCTTAAGACCCATCACTATCAAAGCCCACCAATTTCATGAACTTCACCATAACCAATCCTCATATAATGAAAGTCAAAAACATGGAGTCCCCAATTCCCATTATAGAATCACCACCCCACCAACTTCCATTCTACTGAAAAATATATATACATACATATTTTATTAGCATTATCCATTCATATCCCACACTCCACCAAGAGCCTATAAATTCTCCATAGAAACCCAATGGTACACTACTAATTCGTTTTTTTAAAACATAGCATGTTGATATCAATATATACATGAAAAAAACACTCCCATTATATTTTCCTGAACCCTCAGTCCCATATCATATTATCTAAAAACACACTCACCATACTGGACAAAATACCAACTAAATATTTTAGTGTACAATTATTCTAATTTCATGAATCAATGAAAATATTTTATTATAATGAAATCCTAGGATCTTTTGGGTTTCGTGTTTTAGAATATTATGAAAAAACATTAAATAAAAATACAGAATTATTATTTAACTAATCGATATATTCCTTACTATATAAGAAATTGGTTTATCCATAACAATAATTCAACATATCTCACTAATTATCAATATTATATACTCTTCTTGACACATTATACTTTTTTATCTTCTTGACCAGGGGAAATGGAAACATAGGAAAGGGTTTAGCACTAATTAAAATAAATGGTAAACATGTGTTATAAAATTCAGTGTTCCTAAGTTATTAAAATTTGAGAATATGGGTGTAATCAGGATACATAATAATGTTACACCCAAAAAATCATAGATGCTAAATCAAGTCATATCATAAAAATAAAACATTAAAATTACATATATCATTGAAATAATAAATACATGGGAATTGTGGAATAAAATAAGTAATTAAATCATTACATAGTTGATCATTTATAACAAACAATTTCTCTTAGTTGATATTTCTTAACTAACATGTTTCCCTTAGAGGATTATAAAACACTCCCATATATCCCTTGGGGGATCAAGCCTCCATATTTTTTCCCATTTTGGATCAAGAATCACTATTCATTTCACCATTATCTTATTAAATATAATGCTTTATAAAATTCATTAGAGGTATATATATGGTCCACCCATCACCATAATATTAACCATACATGTGTGAGACAAATAAAAAATACCATAATCCTATAAAAAATAACTAACTGAATGAAATTTATTTTTATATACCTTTTAAATCAAATCACATGTAGAAAATATTCATAATTATATCAATTTTAATAACTTGAAAAACCCATGAAAAATAAACTGGCATCAAATGATATTAGGAAAACATTACTAAATATCATTCAATCAAGGCAATAAATCATATGGTAATTACAAAATATATATAAAGTGTATACCATTAAGAAAATAATTTACCCCAATCAATCGATATATGGAATATTTTTGAACACCCTTTTATCCATTGAATCAATAATAGGGTATTCACAGAGGGAATGAATTGGAAGATAAATTAGGTCTATTAACCTTCCTTGACTTGGCATAAAAAATGTAGTGATGGATCATTTTCATGAATAAAAATTACATTCAGAATACATGTGGATAAAAAATATGGATAGTAATATTTTAAAAATTTCATAAAATCAATCATGATATGTATTTAAGGACAATGACACTGATCAAAATACATAATTGTAATTTTTTAAAAATCACTTTTGAAATATGAAATATCCTTTATCTTTTAAATTTATTTAAAAAGAAATATGTTATAAAACTATGAGGAAAATATTTTCTTTGAAAAAACCATTTAAAATAGATGTATAGTTTGATATTAAATGAAATTCTACAAGATGTTATGTTCTAACCTAGATGGAAAATGTAAAAAATACAATCGAAAATATTTTTAACATATTCTTAAAGAGATGTGGTTAGAGGTCACTTTAAAATTTTATTTTAAAATAGATTGAATTGAAATCATTGAAAACAAATACTTTTGAAATAGAAATTTATAAAATAGATCCTTGAAAATATATAATGGTCATAAAAATAAATTTGGGGTGCGAGATAAAACAATTTATTTAAAAATGATGTAAATCCATTGAAAATAATTTTGAAATAATTTTTTTTCATAAACGAGATCATAAAAATCTTTACTCAATACTCCTTTAGGAATGGGATAAATAGAGTTAGGATAATCATATAAAATAATCCATACTACTCTTCCCAAGAACAAATAAGAACATTGGTAGGATGAAATAATGCATATGAGAGAAAAACAGTCATTATAAAGAATGAGAGTTATACCAACGCGAGTTACACATTATTTAAAAAAATATTTTATAAGAAATATTTTATTGTTAATTAGATGTAATTTTAACATATATAAACATAAAATATAATAAAAAGTAATGGAATTGAATGAATGATAAATTCTTCCTGGATAAATTCTAGTGAGAAATACTTTGGCCCAAGGAATTGAAAATTGAGTCTATGAAACTATTATGGGATTGGTAATGAAACTATCAAAAGGTATTGATTGGAATATCATGAAATTGACATTAAAATATCATGAAATGAAAGTTATTTTCACATATGAATGAAATTAGATAGTTAATTCACCATATGATATAAATTATGGTGCATGATATCATACATATCACATGGAATTGAAAATAAGACATTAAAATTGTTTTCGTGTATCCCCTATTAGTTAAAACCACTATAATATCCTTTATAAAAAACATAAATATCCTAATAACCTATTTTATATAAATTTCCTTATACCATACTGATAATTTGATCGCATTCATATGTTTTTGTATTTAATGTTCATCATTTTTAAATTTTATTGAAAATTATTACAATCATATTTATTTCTGTTATTTAAATTTTTTCATGATACAATGGAAAATAAATCCAAGTTAAAAAATTATAATAATATCATGAGTCACATCCTGAGAACCAAATTCTTGTCAGGAGATAATCAGTGTATTTTTTAGGTTCAAAGAGAGGAATGGAGGTTAAAACTGACTATACAAGAGTAGAAAATGAAGAATCATGGCAGGACACCCAATTGACTACAAGAAAAATTTATCTCTCCACAACCATATATAGAACATGAACCATAATGTGGAAAATACATGAGGGGGAATCCATGATTTTTATGTCATGATAGCTCTGGTTACACAATGAAAGGCTCTAATGAGGTCCTTAATGTTATGGATGTGGGTCAATTTTGACAGGGCTCCACCCCTAAATGCCATGTAGGCCCCAAATTTTACATTACAAGATTTAATTTATGATTTTATTGAATTTAAAAATCATTTTCATATATATACACCAATAAATAACCATCCATGGATGAGATTTTGAATATTAGAGATTGTAACCATAGGGAAAAGTGTTTCAATTTATATTCCCTCATTATGTCTACTCCACAAACTATTTTGGGTTTTTTTACATTCATTATTTTTTCTCCCTCTTATCTCTAGTAATTGAAGGTAATTTTTTTAAAAATATTATTTGAATTTTTTATTAATGTATGTTTTTTCTAATGTTTAATTGATTATATAATTTTTTTAATTAAATTATTTTCACTCATATTATCTCTTATTTTCATATAATTACCATTGCATATTAATTAAGAGGGATTTCTATAATCCAATGTTCAAGGTTATGACTTCTCCATGACCATTGGGTGGGTCGAAATATATGTTGAAAAAATCATTTTAGGTTACCTATTTCATTAAAAAAAATTAAATTATCCTTTTTTAAATGGTAAATAATTTAACAGAGTAAATTCGATGACTATTATAATTTCATTCAATATATTCTGAAAATATTGTGACTAATTAATTATTTTTTATAAAAAATAATGCACGAACCCGGATTTAATATGGCTGGTTATTTTTGTCTTGTTTTTACTCACCCTCATTCTTCAAAAACAACATTCCCAATAACATATAGTTTTATTCAATATTTATTTTAACTTTATATATATTTCATTAAATTAATTATACACTCCTTCCTTAATTCCTCAAATTGACTTCAGGACATAAAAATAGAATACCACATAATTATAGATTGAGTGATTATACTTTGTTATTTTATAATTTTATAAATTTGGTACACCCATTTGAAATATTTATTTCTTTTGGTGGAACAAATATCATTTTATGAACAAAATTTATAATTATTTCCTACATGTAAATGAGCTATTTTATTACATACCTTCAATATCTAGGTGGAGTAACCTTGTTCGTTTGAATAGTTTCATAATCGTAGTGTTTTTATGCATTTTTATCGAAGATTTCATCATTCAAAAATCATAAAATGAATTTTAATTGATGTTTTAAAATTATTTAAAATTTAATAATTTCATTGACATGTAGTTGTCATCACTCTGGTTAATGAAAAATTTGATGATTAACAAGTTTCAATGATTTTGGTGAACGAACTTTATTTTCCTAAATAATGAAATAAATATTAATATTACCATTATAGGATGAGAAAAAAATATTTACTTATTTAAATCATATTTTACTATAAATTACATTCCCATAGCCATTCATGATATAATATTATTACATTCCGCATGTAGGTTGTGAAACTGAACTAAAAATGAATATTACATAATTAAGGGATGATTATGTGGCATTTTGGTTATTATATCCTTATAATAGAATAATAAGGATCATATTTAGGATTTATTGGTTTGTTATATCATAATTAGAAAAAAAATTAACATTAATGTATCTTATACGATGTTATGTCTTAGTAAAAAGAAATCAATTTTTTTATTAGAATACACATTTGGATGGCCAAATTTACCAATGTAGTTTTATTTATCATTTTAAAAATATTTTCTATAATTTTTTGTTTTAGAACTTTATTAATTTTATAAAAAAAATATTTATCTGTTTTCCCAAATATCAAGATCATCCATTTATTTTTGTGATGAAAAGAAATTGGAAATTGATCGTTCTAATGAGGTGATAGTCCACACGAATACATGGATGATTATTTTATTTTACATATAATGGGGGAAATAAATTTTATGGGTTTCATTTTAGAATATAAAATATGACATATATTTCAAATATATTGATCTAATTCTCTATTACAACCATACATGTATTGTGGTGAGATAATGTGAAACACATTATGTCGGTGAGGCCGTAGTCTGTAAAACACACAAATAACAGTTTTGTTTTCATACTAGAAAATGTAAAGGTGGTTAATTGTTATACCATAATAATAACAAGAAATATGTGAATTATTTTTATTCATTTTTTCATTTGGGATGGTGTAATAAAATTTTATGAAAATAAGTGGACATAAATAAATAGAAATGAGAAACAAAATTTTATAAATGTATACCTCACTTTTTGGATTGTCTCCTTTTCAATTGGGGTTAATCCATTGAGGGATGGTATTTTGAGAAGACTATAGACTCTTAATGGGGGATATTACTTTTCATGATATGGTTGAGTTGATTTTATTTTGTACTATTTGGATTGTTATATTAGGGTATGTTAATAGAGCAGTTCCATGTTAATTAGTCAAATGTGACGGAATATTTATAAATATCCAGAACACTTTAATAACGGGAAGTCATTAACAAGGAATGTGGTAGTAAAATTTATTAATAATGTTGTGGGGTGATATAAGGTTAATAAACACCACATATCCTATTGTTCATATGGAACTTTCTATTTTTATATGGGGTAATTCTACTTCTTATTGTCAGGTGATGAGGAAGAATATTTTTCTCATCACATATTTTTCATATTACGGATATCGATTTTATACTAGGTGAGACTATAGTATAATTTCGTATACTGAGGTTGTTTTTTTATTCATCACATATGTTTTATATATGGAATCTAAATTTTATACTAGGTAAGGCTACAGTTTGACATCATGTGTTGGGGATGGTTTTTTCATCACATATTTTTCATATATAGAATCAAATTTTCATATGGTGTAAGAATAAAATTAAATATCTTATGGTAAGGATGTTGGCTTTGGTTATCCCATAATTTTCATTTTACGAATCTCTGGTTTATACAAGTAATGGTTGTAGTTTGATGTCATGTGATGGGGATATTGGTTTTATTTTATCTCATATTTGTCTAATGAGTAATCCAATATTCATCCTATATGGTAGGGATATAGTTTAATTTCTTGTTTTAAGGATGTTTGGCTTCATATATTAGAGTCATACACCTTACAAAATTGAAGATAATAATTTTTGTTCATGGATCTTAGACCACTGAGGATGCATATCTCATTGGTTCTTATGTAGAACCAAATATTGATAAACTGATGTAAAGAGAGGGCTAAAGAGACCCATTAACACACAAATCAAAGAAAAAGTAAACCCACTTTGAGGCCCTGATGCAAATGGAGGAAATATATCATGAGTAGTTGACGATAAAGGTTGGACCCACTCTTTGATATTCAAGAATCGTTATATACCCCCAGAGAATGGGAATCAATCCACACGTAGTTATATTAGAAAACATGATAGGAGACTAATGCTAGTTACGGTCAGTTCTTTAAAGGTAGGATGCAAAGAAAATGTTAATGGGTAATTGGATCACTAAAACACTATGGGTGAAGAATACTGAGTGAAAATGGGGATACTATATATATTTTACATAATGTTTAAGGTCTTTATGCTTATACATGAAGGGGAACTGGTACTTCAATATTATTTGGTGGTGAAAAATAGTAAAAACCTAACATGAATAAGAAACTAAAGATGCTCTAACACAAAAAAATAAATCATAAATCTAGTTTCACATAGTTTAAAGTCATATTATTTGGACCAGGGGATCGCATAAAATAGGATGGTAACAAGGATTCACTAAGGATGTTGCACATAGACATACCTATTTATCACATCTAGAATTAGAATCAAGTCGTACATAGTTCTCGAACACAACATCATAAGGGATCAATGCAAGAAATATTTTATCCACACTATAAATGACATTGAATCATCTCATATTTATTATATGAGGAATCATAAGAATATAGTATATTGTATGGATATTATATATCATTTTGAGCTAAGGAAATTGGTTTTTTCATCTTACATTTTTCATAGAAGGAATCTTGAGTATTAAAGGGTTAAGGATATAGTTAAAATCCTTATTCCTATGATGTGTGTAGGTATTAACCATTGAGCTACCCATTATTTTATTCCACATGTGGCATAATTAGGTTTTCCAATTTTCTTAGGAAGCAAAGGAATATAATTGGGGATCATACTTGAATAATATTCCTATAAAGTAATTTAGAGTAATATTTACAAAGGTAATTCATGGGGTTTTGTCATAAATTTATTGTTGGGAGAAAGATATGAGGTATATTAATCACAATATATCACTAGAAATTGTGAATCATACCACATGATGTTTTGGAATGTGATATGGTGGTAGATCAAAACTGAATGTATTGGTAAATCCACATAGATGGTGATGGTACATAAATTCTATAGTTATAGCATCACATAAGAGGATATTGTCTGTGATATTTAAGATCATGCAGCATGGACTAAGGTAAATTTGGAGGATATTTTAATTTCATGATCTATACTCATAGGAAATGTTTATTTAAAGAATGTTTTCATGGCATGAATATGGTAAAAACAGATGTGAAAAAAGGTCCAAGAAATCCCATGTGAAATATAAATATCCGCTTTCAAATTGCATAAATTTTATGGTCATAATTATTTTTCCATAATTAGAGACCAATATCAAAATGTTCTTGAATGCAATCCCCCGTAGGGGAGATTAATTATTATAAATTGGAAGTTAAGCCTGAAGACAGGGGGTTGAGGAATCACTCTATTTCCTATAAAATTGATATTAGGGACAAACATTCTTCTGGAGTGTGGTGTGGTAAAAACTAAATTTTAAAGAGTGGAATTTTGTTTAGTGATTAATTTCAGTCATCCAATTGTTTAGATGGGTAATTTCACATTTTTGAAACTTTGTAAGGCTACATTTTTTTGTTGTTTTTAGATAACATTGTTTTAAGTCATATCACACATGGTATGTGAGGAATATTATGTTTAGTACAATGGGTATGATTGTAGTTTAACACAATTCACTAAAGAATTTAGGCTCTGTATTTCAAATTCGTATAACTCATAATATGGCTGATACCCGTTAATGTTCATCGAGCTTTGACCATAGAGTGTTAAAAATTGTTTAAAGTGATACTGATAAGATGAGAGAGATAGAGAATAGTTTAGGTCACACCTCCTATAGCATGGGAGATACAAATATTTTCATACTCATATAGCTCAGACCCTTGTTGTTGCAGTTTATGGTTGTGTTGTTATGAAAAATACTACATGTTTAAGATAATGGAGCATGGACCAAATGAAGCTCCCACTGGAAACGTTATTATGGAACCATAGGGTTAAATGTGATGGAAATGGAATACCTAAGGGGACTTTTTTTGTGGAAAAATTATGTGATGAGTCGCACATGATTTAAGGTGTTCATTCTTGGGATCAATTTTTTTTCTACTTAGCCACATCAGAAAAAATCATACCAATACTCCAAATATAATTTGATCATACTTGGTGTTGGAAACATGGATTGTTAAGGATAATTTCCTAACACATGGAAGTTGATTGTAGTGGAAATGAGATGTCGGGTTGAGAATGTATCAACAACACTAACCTACATAGTCAAAGTACACTAATGCATATAGGTGTAAAATAGTGGGAGTTTGAACTCCACAAAATTTCCATGAGGTTGAATGTAACAAAATAATGACTTAAAAACATGGAACACAAAAATATTATGGTTTAAGGGTAGGGAAAAACTATTGACCATGTTTAAAACATACCTTCCACAAACACATAAGTTAGGGATGGAGAATGTAAATATAAAATAAACCATTAACCATGTTCGAAATAAGGGAACAACAATCTGTCATATGATATCCTTTATAGAATATTCCCAGAATGGAAGGGGATCCTTTTTAGGAATGAAACATCACTATTATAGGGCCTATTCATATTGGAATAATGAGGATCATCCAAATAGAGTAATAATAAAACTATGGAGATAAAATGAGGGAATGTTCATGTGGAATTAAACAATCCAAGCTATATACAACCGTTCATTTGAGATTGTGGAGGGGAGTATTATCACATGATATTCAATCCTATTGTTTAGGATAGTGGTCCTGAGGTAGGTTAGAAACTAAGATTGACCTAAAGTGTAGGACTATGTTTTCACTATGTATCCCAAGAAATTAGGAACCAATACATTCATTGTTGTAGGGTACAGTGTGGTAGGAGACCTACATCGGAAAGCGGGGATCCCTATTAGGTGTGGGATGAAGGTTTAATGTAGTTTTACATTGTATAAATACCACATAGTTATTCTGGTATAAGGTTATAAAACATTGACAATTGATTCAACCAAATTAACATGATGTGTTGAGGATTCTTTTTCATTTTTTGACATCATGTGACCAATATTATATGAGTTTGTTTTACATCATGTGACAAAGATGTTGTCATGTCATATTATGTGGTCTGAATATGATTATATCTTAATATTTTTAAGTCATGCGACTAGGATGATGCAAGTAGTATTATGTCATGTAACAAGAATATTATCCTAAAATTTTACATTATGCCACTAGGACATGATATGTGCCATTTTAATGTCATACATGTTGGACCAATGATGTTATTTAGTTTAACATCATTCGTAGAAGATGAAATATTGTCCTATAAAGGTAGTAAATACAGGACCAATGGTGCTTCATAGATTAATTTCTATCAACGTGGATGAAAAATGTACCTTTTAAAGTTGTGTATACAAGGCCAATAGTGTTACACAGTTTAACATGATGTATCAAGGACAAAATATATACCCTTTAATTTTGTGAATATATATATCCAATGATGCTAGGTAGTTTAAACTTACTTATAAAATATGAAAGATGTTCCTTTAAGGTAATACATACAATACCAATGAATTTATGTAGTGTTACATTATAAATAAATGATGTAATATGGTCCTTTTAAGGTTATGAATATAATACCAATGATGATACAAAGTTAACATCATATAAGAATCCTTAAAAAATTTCCTTTTATGTTTGTGCGTATAGAACCAATGATGCTACACAATTTGACATCAGAGCAAGGAAAAAAGATGTGTATTTTGAAGTAATTCATACATGACCAATGAATTTATTCTATTTAACATCATGAATAAATGAAAAAATATGTGACTCTTATGTTCATTCATACTGGTCTAATGTTTCAATGAATTTTAACATCATTCATGAAGGATGAAAATGTAAATTTTAATATCATACATACTGGACCAATAGTGTTACGTAGTTTAAAATTGGGCATAAAGGGTAAATATGTGCCTTTTATGGTTTTACATAAATGACCAATGATGTTATGTAGTTTAAAATCATGTAGAAAGGCTGAAATGTATTTCATTTTATGTTCGTTCATATTGGACCAATAATTCTACCTATTTTAGCATCATACTCTATGGAAGAAATATGTTTCATAGTTTAATGTAAAATATTTATTATGGTATAGTGATTTTTTGCATCATGTGTCTAGGATGCCTGAGAAATTATTCCACACATTGATCCCCTAGGTGAGGAGACGTCATAGTAAGTTGACCCAAGCCTCAACAACATTCCAATGTTATGTCCACCAATGTGAGCTTCCTTGATTGATCTAGATATCTGACCCCATAGATTTTGGTTGAAGAGGAATAGTTTTTTCCTCCTCATTGTGATTCTTTGGGATAATTGAGGTTCAAGGGGTTTATAACATACGATTCACCTAAAATTCCCTCAATATATATAAAAATGATCTCATCATGACTTTCAAAGAAAATTTTCCCAGGGTTTGTTTTTGGGTAATACGGATGACAACATTAGATTCTGTTTATTGTAGGGAAGAAATACTTGATGTTTGTTGATGGATCGTGTTGTATAGAGACTATACCCGACATGATTGAGAAATGTATGGGGTGTCAACACTAATCAGATAAAAACACATCCCTATTTATTGTTCAATAAAACATAGAGTTCCCCAATAGTATTATGGTCCACATGATATATTGGATTGAGATAGACTAGAGAAAAAATGATATGTTTCCCCAAGTAAATTTATCCTTATGATATTCAAAATGTAATATTATCATTGGTTCTTCCCTTCTACATAATAAATACTCAATATATGTATAAGTGGATTCAAAGAATCATGGAATCCAATCTTACTAGTTAGATAGGGTGATGGAACCCAACAGTCTTGTAATCCTATATCTCTATATGGATGGGGAGATGGTTCCCATGAGTCATGGAAGCCGAACTCTCTAGATGGAAGTGGTGATGGTGCTTGGGAGAAATAAAATCCGATCACCCTAGATAGACGGGGAGAGGACACTAGATATGTATACGTTTCTAACGCTCCATATCAATTGTAATACTATTACTGAGAGTCATGGAATCCTAACTCTTCAGATAGAGAGAGAAAAAGAACCCTAAATTCAAAGATCTCTGACTCTCTGAATAGATGGGTAATAGTGACTGGGAGGTGTGGATGAGTAACTCTACTTGTGGATGGGGTATGGTACCCAAAACAAATAAATTCCAGACTCTTCAGATGAGTGGGTATAAGGTGCTTGGGTGTCATGGACTCTTATCTCATAACCATTATTTGGCATGGGAACCTTGGAGATATGGATTCTTATCATTCCATAATTATGCGGTGAGGGATCCCAAGAGTTTTTCATGCCAATCATTCCAAACATTATTCGGTGAGGGAGACTAGAAATTAAGGATTCCTATATCATAGAAATAATTGCAATAGGGTTCCTAGGATTTGTGGATACCTATCTCACCATAATGATGGGGTGAGGAAGACTAGGATATTTGCGGGACTATCATGCCAAAATAAAATTTTAAGGGTGCCCATGAGGTGTGGATGCCAATCACAAATAAATGATTGGGATAGAGAAATTAAGATATTTTTATGCCTATATAATTAGAATGATATGGTGAGGTGTCCATGTATATGTTGTTGTCTCTCCAAAATTAAGGGGAATGTGCACCTTGGATCAATGGATTCATATTTCCATTAAATTACTTGGAAAGGCTGCCTAGGAGATGTGGATTCCTATCTCTCCAAAATGTTGGGACAAGGGCGAAATGTATCTATGGATTCTTATCTCATTGAATTGATTGAGTGAGGTATCATACGATCTATGGATATATATCTCACTGAAATGAAATAGATGGGGAACCTATGAGAAATATATTCCTATCTTTCCAAAATTATGTGTCGAGGGTTCACAGGATCTGTGGATTCGAATCTCACTGAAATAACCATGTAATGTTTCTTTGGATTTGGGGATTTTTATCCCACCGAAATTATTGTGAGAGGATTCCAAATAGATTTTGATTCCCATTGGAATAGATTTTTTATATAATAGAAATTATTATAGGGATATGATCTACATTCCCCTGGTGTTGGAATCATTGATCCTGGAATATAGAAAACAAAACAATGATATGATCGACCAACCACAGATGTTGGTTTATGTGGACATACAGTGGTGGTGCATAATGGTGATGCATGCATGTAATGGTGACTCTTTTGTGGAAGAAAGGGATATCATATCCTGAATATTATTAACCCCTAGGGTGCAGGGAAAGTGTCTCTATGAATGTTCAGGGAAAATTATATGATGATGGAATACAGTTATGTGAGGGGGGACATCTTAGTAAGAGTATTCATGATTGGATAGTCCACAATGGTCAATAATTTTTTCCATAATTGGGAGACTGAGCTCATACATCGTTACAAACATCTGGGATCTCAATCCCACTAATTTGAAGAAATACCCCCACACAATAGTTGTCAGTGAAGGATGAACTCTGATGAGGAGAGGGTACACTGGATATATTATAGAAGCCAGTTTTTAGCATATTTTAAATCCTAACCCTAATGATGATTCCAAGTGTTTCATATCAGGGCCAATGGAGTAAGAATTTGATCAGCATACATGGTAGCATGTGTAACCAATCAGAATTGTTATAATTGCTGGGTGGGAGGCCTTAACAAAATTACCTGGGGAGAGACCATGATGGGAGTTTCTCAAATGTTTCTTACCTCCTCAATATATAGGAGAGAGACACTATAACATTCATAGGAGAGGCTCCCAAAATTTATTGTTATGATAACCAGTGGTTCTCCCCCTATACATACCCTAATCATGGGGACATTGGAAATGAATTGTATATTGCTACTCATTATGAACCGAATGTTACATATCCTTTAGAAAATAAAGTAAAGGGGATTCACATTAGTGATTACTTGATTTAAACAAAATATAAATTGTTCGTCTACTCCTAGTTAAAGGATAATAGTTTCACATCATGTTCACTATTTTATTCTCATTATTTAGAGATGGGGTTTTTTTTCTATATCTCCATCTTGAGGAAATTCAAAGTTTTTACCATAACTATTACATTCCAAATGTTTTCGACTTTCCTCACTTTTAATGGTGATGTCATCTCCTTTATCAAAATAGAATGATGGTATGTTGGTCCCTCCATCAAAGGATTCATCCACAAATCTCATCACCTCTTTTGAGTCTCCCTCAAATATTTGAGTCTTTTTTTGAAACTCATTACTGATTTCATATCATGTTGGACATCAGTTAATTAGGTTGCTTCTATCTTGATAGGGTAGTAACCTATGGTAGGATTTTATGGTATCATTTGGCATGTCAATTGATTTCTTTGAATTGGGAGTGGTTTGAACCAATAAATTATTCCTCAAATCTAGGGAATGTCATGTGTGAGGCATATCAGGTTTGGAACCCAAGGCATCCTATGTCAACCATGAAATAGTGGATACCAAGGGTCTATGTCTTCTATGGATTTTTACCTTAGGCATACCATGGTTATTGTGTGTGGTATAGATTATGGATCATTTCAAATGTTCAATGTCTTGTTGGTGAAGGTAGGTTGTAGGTTTAACATCATACTCGGATTGATGTATCACAACTTTAACTTCTTATGGGGATAGGTAATTCAAATATTTTACATCTTGTGGCTATATGTTGGTGACATAATTAACATCATACATTAATATATTTTTTTTAATTTTTAATATCTTGTGGGGACATATGGGTAACAGGTTTGATAACTCAATGGGATAGGTTGGTAGAGGGGTAAATTTATTTTGGGATTGTTAGGTCATTGATTTAACGTCTTGTGGGGGTAGTTTGGTAACAATTTTATGGTCTTGTTGTGATTGGTTGCTGGTTTACTGTGTCGCTAGGGGAGGATATTTCAATCATTGATTTTTTGAAGTGTTGGGGTAATAGGTTTGATCATCTATGTGTTACCCCATATATGTTGGTATGTTGGTATTTTTCCTCATGGAGGTGTCTTATATTACCTATTATGAAATAGGGATCAAAACCCATGTATTTCTATTCGATGATTCAAATTCAGGTGATATGACCGGTCTAGGATGTTAACATCATGTGGTAAGGATTCCTCTACTATGGAAGTAGTATCATTTAGGGATGGGGTTCGTATTTCACATGGGAGATTCCTAATGCTGGGAGATCATCCCATGGTAGGGATGTAGGTTCCATCCCATGATAGTCGTAGATGGGAAATACTATTGTCATCACATATGGTATGAGGTGTGGGATCTTCCCAGACCAGTCACACATAGGGATGCATGTGTTCATCTCATAGGTAAAGGCTTTTTTTACATAATGTGTTGTGTATGATGTAATTTAGATTAATTTTGAATCAATAGGATACTGGGTATGATTTTTCATTTTCAAAATAGTCTTCCTAGGTGTTGGTTGGATCATAAATGGTATGAATCAGGCTTACACAGTTCGAAGCATCCTGGGTACTACTAGGAGCAGCGATGGTGTGGATGGGGCTAACACCTGGGAGAATATCAATTACTGATTAGATCTGTAAATGTATGAATGGGACATATAAATGGAATACTCTTGAGTGATAATAGTATTAGTGATGGTATTTATGGGAAATATATGCGGGGGTTTCCATGGTGGGGCTATGAGAATCAATTGTATATATATGGCTTATAAAATTGGGATCTTCATGGTTTCTGATTGGAGAAATGATGGTTTTTAGGGAAATTATGCATGGGAGATTCCCATATCCTATAAGAATAATAAAATGGTATTAATGGGGCTAAACCATTGGATTTTACAAAGGTGGTTCTAAGAGAAAAATTGGTATGAATGGAGATTATGTATGGGAGATTTAAATTTTCTTCTAAGAGTAGTGGTGTTATGAATGGGGATTATCCTCAGAAAAATCCTAGGAACTGCTAGGAGTAGTGAATTTATTAATGGGGCTTCTACATGGGAGTTGCCCAGGTGATTCTAGGAGTAGTGATTGTATAATAGGCGCCTACACATAGAATCTACCATGATGATGCTAGGAATAGTGACAGTATGGTTGGGGCTTATTTGTTGAAGATTCCTATGTTCATAGGGGTAATTTACTATGAATTTCACTTTAGGAATCTCATTCTTGGTTAATGAGGCCACTTGTACTTATTCCATGGATCCTACCATGTTCAATTCATAGGGTTTGGTTATGGTTTACAATCATTCAAAAGGATGTGGTGTGTGGGGCATATGAATTGTGCTACCCATTCCATAATTACCATGTAATGTAATGAGAGCATCAAAAATAACTAGTAGGTTGAGGAATATGTTTAGGGATTACACATGGGGAGGAGTCCAAAAGGAACTATTTGTGGTTCATCTCAAGATCATTACTTGATGCGTATTATGCTTGAAACATAATGAGTCTCGTGTTTATCAATGAATGAATCATATTCTTATCATATAGGGTGTACCACAGTTTAATTACATATTTCTATTTGAAGGGGTGGTATCATGATCACGACATAAGGCATCTTACACAAGATATGTATGGTATCTTTTGATTACCCTGTGAGGCATACTATACTTTCCACATGTGGTATACTAAAGTGAAACGTCATGTAGTGAGATAAAATTTGCCAAAGATGCCTAGAAATGGTTTTTGTGGGACTTATGCAAGTGTGTACCTCTCTTGTTTAATCTATAATATTATTATGGTAAAGTCTATTTAGGAGTTTCTTGAGGACTATATTGACATATGGAATTTGTGGAATCCCAGAGGAAAATATCAACCCAAGAAAAAAGAAAAGGGTCAAGATTATTATATTTCCTCAAGTAATTTCAGAGAGTGTGGTGGAGTATCTCGACTCATGGGATTTACTCAGTGGATGATATGGGTATATATGGAGTAATAAAAGATATCACTAACCTAGATAGAAAATATCCTGATTTAACTCTTCAAAACATCATGGGGTTAATGACTGTAGGAAAGGGACCATACCGAATCCCAAAGACTATATCCCAACACTAATCTCGAGTGTGGTTATAGGGGGACAGAACCTACAGTATAGTACATCATGGATGAAGTTAGGAGTTTAAAGAAATATTTATGTTTCATGAATCTTATCAACATTCAAGAAATTATTTGCAGAAAAATGAGGGATCCCAATGGATATGGAAAATTCCCTTTTTTTAAATATTAGAGTTTCAAGAAAAATGGATTTTTTTAGACATGGAAATCCTTTTCAAACAGTGTTCACCTTGGATAGATGTTTTTAGAAACATCCTCAAAACCTAAAACATATATGGATGGTCACATGTGAGGGAATTCATGAAATATTACACATGAAAAAATGAGTTACATAAATTATCAAAACTCTTTGGTGTTTCATGAATTGAGAGTGCGATGTCGCAACATAATGTGTCCTCATTTGAAATAATATCTTAAAAGAGAATTTATAGTATCACAGGTCATGAGAATTTAAATTATTTTCATATTTTCCATATTCAATGTATATTTCATGAATGAATGAACTTTTTTCTAGGACCTTTACGATTATACATATGTTTCGCATTGGTTGTTGCATCCTCCTTTTCATGGCCTAGTGACTTAAATGAGCAGGAGTTCCACTACATGAATGTTACCATCTTTTTCAAAAAAAATTAGTTTCAAAAAATATCTCATTACCTAAATGTGTTCAATTCGGTAAATTTTTATGTTTTATGAAATTTTATACATTGTTCCATAATCTCCATTATTTTCTTTTTTTAGGATGTCCAATTATGGAAGGCCATAAATTTTGATATATAAGTTCATTCTAGTTCAATGTCTAGTAAAATAAAATCTTAAAAATGATCTATGCTCTAGGATCAATTATCATAGCATTTGTACAATCACTGGATTCATTTTTTAGTGAGAATATACGTTGATATATTTTCTTTAACTACTATAAAGTGTAATATCATACCTTTACATAAGGATTTGAATTCATGGTTATATTTATGAAAACTAAAATTTACTTTTTTACATCATGTGTATCATACATGTAACATGTATGTAATGAAACAAAAAAAATCAATTACCTTTTTACATATACTAAATGACCTTTACATAGATATTCCCTTATGTAGAACCAATTTTTACATAATTGTAATTCAAAAAACATGAAAAAATTTATTTTGAAATAACATACATTTATTACAGATTTTATTTTATGTTTATTGTTTTAATTTTCTATATCAATGTGGTTATGATATAAATAGTGATTAAATGTTCATGTTTAATGAGGAATATTTATTTCTTTTAAATTATTATTTAGTGGGCTATTTATTAATATTTATAATGGTGTATAATGATTAATAATATTCTCCACTTTTCTTGTAATTTTCATATGAAAGTATCATTAGCTTTTGTTAGTAATTTTGGATGATATTTTTCTATAAAAACCTATTTACCATTCAGATGTTATGTGAAATGGTTTTTTAGTGTTATATATATAATTAATTGATTATAATAGATGTACAATTGTGGTTCAATATTCATGCTACATGGGATTCAAAAATTAAATCGTTTTAAATCTAACGACTAATTAAAATGATTTTATGGAGTATTTCACGGACAATATTTTATCATGGGTATCTTTTGTGACATATTTCTTATTTATTCATTTTTTATTCTAATGATGATATGTATACAAGTATATATATTTTACAAACTACTATAGGATGTTTAATGTGACTCACTATGATATATCATACAATAATAGTTTTGTTAAATTTCTTGGAGACTAGTAATATGGAAAAATAGTTTCAACAAATTTTTTAAAAAATCCAAATCCCTGAAGTGTGAGAATGTTTCGTGTGAATGATGTATACACAACATAATCCACAAAATTCATTACTCTAAAGTGTTATAGTATTGATATCCTCATCGTTCTTTATTTCCTTGATTAATATTTAATATTTTTCCCTAAGAATAACAATGTACATCTAAAAGGATTAGTGCACTACTAGTTTCATAAGTTATCTCATTCATCAATAATCATTAATTTGTTTAATCATTTTTATCTTTCCCCGTGTTTCACTTCGTTCTCTACAATGTATATTAGTTGTACATGTTTCATGTGTTTATATTACCCTTACAAAAGGTACATCTTTTTTTGGTCCAACCCTTTAGAAGACTGCATTTGGTCTCTCCTCTTCAAATATTAGGATAATGGGTTAGTTATATCACCATAGGTGACTTTTTTGGGGTTTTAGCCATGAGGTGTTAAAAGGGGGGGGGGGTTAAAGAGTTTCCCCTCTCCTTCAAAATTGATATACCATATTGGGGTCCATACACAATTTTGGGATCATGAATAATAGACATGTGATCATTTAAATCTGAACTACTATAGAAATTGTTCTCACCTTTTAAAATTATTCATCTACCTTTATCATTAAATGAATTGGTTATAATTAAACTTTTAATCTATTGGATGGTCAATTTATTCATTTTCCACAATGATAAATTCTATGAAAAGTCAATCCACCCCCCTCCCCTCTATTTCCATATACCCCTTAGTATCTAACCATTTGTATCATATTATCACTATTGTAAGGATATATTGATCTTAATTTGACTGTTTATGTATTTTTTATGGTAAATTATATCCTATCCATTTAAAGGACAAAGGTAAAGAACATTTTAGATGGATTTATATTTAATATATTATATGTATAAATATTTAATTTTTCATGCATATTTAAGTGAACTGATGTTCTTTGAATGTTAAGAAACTAGAAAATTTGAGGCTAAATTTTCCCAATAGTAAAGAAAAGAAGATACACATCCGTATTATTAATAAAATTACTACTCAGCATTCATTTTCAAATTTGATTTATAGAAATTCCATAGTATTATATTATTCATGGTTAAATATTTTAAGGTTAGTAAAAATTATTTCACATATGATTATTCTCATTATGATTCTACTAAGTCTAATAATGAACAAAAAATAATTCATGATCAATATAATGAAATGATAAACAAATATGACTTTATTAAACATGAGACTCAAGGAGAAATATATGAAGGTATTTTATGAAAATACGTATTTGGTTATTGAAGATAAAAGGGTAATTAAGATAAGTATTTATTAAACAATGTTAAATAATAATATAAGAATGTTATAATTAGGGAAATGCCTCTCAAAATAATAAAAAACTAAAAATTAAATTCATTTAGTTGTAGAATAACATTTATAAATTTTAAGATCAATGTAATATTATTGTAAGGTAGTATTATATACTAATAAATATATCTTCAAATATGCATGAAAAATTTCAAAATGATTCTGAATTTGTTCAAAAGTAGAATCGATAACTAATAACTAAATTAGACATTGTTTAAAATATAAATTATTTATTTTGAAATAAAGTAAATTAAAAAATTGTTTTAAATATTCATTTTAACTAAAAAACGTTTCATGAATCATGATGATAAAAGGATTAAACATAGTTATGAATATATTATTCTTTCAATTATCAAATAGAAGTTAGCAATAAATAAATAAATAAATTCTTATGTTAATAGACTTATATGTAGAATTTATATTCATTATATATAATTTTTCCCTGTAAGGATTAGTCAATCAATGTGTTATAAGAAATATTTCATTTCAAAGTCTACATTCAAGGATAATCATTCTATACAACCTTAATCTTTGGTTCCTAATGATTCTGATTCCAATATTGTTGGAAATAAAATGGTTTGGATATAAACATAAATTTATTTTTGGTTTTATGTTCAATATACATATCATTATAGTTTTATTATTGAAAATTGGGTTGACCTTTAGAAATTCTTTGTAGTATTTAATTATGTACATCTTCAAATATTTTTTCTTTTTAAATGCTAAAATATTGGTTTAAATTTAATAGAAGTTAGTAATCATGTGATTATTATATGGTTTTCCAACATGATCATTAATACATCATTATATCTCCCGCATATAAATTTTTCAAATTTCAAATTCATGTTTCCTAAAAATGAATTTACAGTTTTGGGAATTTAAATTCATTTAAATTATTTTGATATTATATAAATTTTTTCATGGCACCGTATGTTTTTAATGTATGTTATTTGAATAGAAGACTTCACTAATTTATACAGTCTAGACTTGAAATTTTTTACAAACACATAAAATTATTTTAATAAAAAAACTATATTTTTTAGAAATGTAACTTTTTTTATTTTATACTATTTCGATAGATGTGTAAGTACCTGATCCCTTTTCAACAAATTATTTCATTTTTAGATAATAATACTTTTTTAGGGATTTTAAAGATCATTTTTGGTTTTGAGTTATTAAAAATTACTTCATAACTTTTATATAAAAAACCACTAAAATAGATTTTGGATAATTCCACTTATTATTTATTTTTTCCACATTATATAATTTTTTAAAGTAATTGTTTTTTATTTTCATGAGAAATATTTAAAATATTCAACTTGACATCGTCTTTTCTGAGAATCATGCATAAAACCAGTGAAAATACATTTACAAATTTTGGATGGACACAAAAATCTCAGTAAGGTAAATAAATAACCCATTAGTCCATTTTAGAACAATGATATCATATGTAGAGTTTACCTTTATCCAAAAAAAACATTGAGCTCACAAATATTTTCATTACACATGAAATTAGCATTACTAGACAATGTTTTTTATGATACACATTATAAAAAACATATAAGACAAATAATAATCATGAGGGTTTATTATAAAATATTTTTATCGACGAAAACAATTGTTAATAAAGTAACTATAGGCCATAAAATCGCATAATCCTTCCTATAAAAATATCATTAGATTATCTTTTGAAAGGAAGTGATTTTAGTAAAAACTAATGAGAAAGAATTGAAAAGATATGTTGGAAATTTGGGAAACTATATTTACAAGAATACTATAAGAACCCTTAAAATTTTAATTATCTTAAAAACCAACATCAACCATATTTCATGGGATAACATATTCATTACACAATGAATTTGATATCTATGTCGGGCTCACCCATCATCACGAAAAATAAAAGTCTCACCTGTTATCTAGAGATATATCAGGATCTCCATATATATTCATTCAATAAAAATGTCCAAAAATATATTAAATAAAATGATCATTTATTTCCTTCAGTATTCTCATAAAAATATAATTTTAAGCTAATAATTAATACATTTTTCGATATTTTTAGACCCCATCCCATTGAAACCCAATTTATAAAACTAAAATTATTATAAAAATGGAAGGAAAGATTTTATATGAATAAAACATGGAATATTAGATTTAATGAGAAATATTAAATAAAGGTTAAGGAGGTGGTAAAATAATTTGATTTTGTATAAAAAAATAAAACATTATGTTGGCATTTTGTAAGGAAATTAAAAATATTCCATAAAAATATTCCTTTTAAAAATAAAAAATTTAGAAAGATACCTAATAATTCAGTAATATTTCATTAATGTCCAAAGAAATACATATAAAATTAAAATTTTATGATTATGGATAAGGAATAAAAGATTTATGAAATAAATGTTTAAAATATTTAAAATGACATTTTAATGGAAAGTGTCCTTTAACATAAGTATGAATCCTCATGTTTATTCTTTATCTTCGTGAATAATAAAAATTTGAAAATTATTTACTTACCTATGAACCTTTTTCATTTTTAATAATCCTTTTGTTTTACTTACTACCATTTTATATTCAATTACTTATTAATTATGTTTATGTGATTCATTTTGATGATATTCAACTCATATATCCTAAATGACTTCATTTAGTTGACCATGGTCAAAGTGGAAATTATTTCATCATATAAATATTATTAAAAATGAATCAATTATCATTTCTATGTGTAAATTAAAATTAAAAACAACCATGGAATATGGCTATAAAAAATAAACTATTTTATAATCATGGAGATAGTTGGAAATACATATGTATGACTAATATTTCAAATTTTTGACAATCATGATTGAAATATGGTATGTAATATTTTAACATTCAAAAAGTTAAATTATTTATTAAATATAATTTTCTCTCTTTAAATAAAATGATATATATCATCCATGTGATTTTGTTCTGAAAATTTAATCTCGTCAATATTTGTATGTGGTAGTCCAAATGTACTGATGAATGACATTATTATTTTTAAATAAATGAAAAATATGAAATAAAATGTAATATTATCTTTATATAATTATAAATATTTTATTAAAATGATATATATACCATTAATTTTTCATTATTAAATGCGCTCATATGGTGTGATGGAAAATGAATTATACCGTTTTGTGACGTCGTCATCCTCCATAAACAAAAAACGATGGTTTTTTTCTCATTCAATGGAATAGGATATCGATACACATAATGTCATAAAAATTATAACATCTCATTATATGGAATATAATATTTTTATTATTTTATGTTTATTTAAAAATATTAAACAATTCTTGAAGAAAAAATAAACACAAAAATGCTCGGGTAAGATCATTACCTCTTTTTTGGAATATTCCTTATGTTTATACCTAATGACTTCAATTGAATGATTTTTAATAAAAAAATTCTAGTATGTCAGCAGATATATAAAACAAAGAGTTTTAATTAGATTTATTGAACCAAATTAGTTCTGATTAGTGATGAAAAGAGGATAGTGCAATCCCTTTTATAGGAGAGGGGAGGGAGACTCTTGGAATTTAATAAATTATTAAATGAATATAAATTATGTTTCATGGAAAATGACTACAAAATGATTAATTTAGAATATAGTATTTTTCTATGTCTAAATAATATCATCCAATAAAGCATGACGTGTTCTAGATATTTTTACCCTTGTCTCTTTTTTTACCCCCATTAACATTTTTGACAATTACAATGATTTCATGGTTTATTACTCATTATAGGTCTTAAAATTGATGATAAAAGGGATATTGACTCTAAAATTGACCATGAATTATATTTTAAACCATATCATATTAAATTTTATTACTATATTAATTTTATTATTTTTAAATCATTTAATAGAAAACTTTTATTGAAAAATATCATTTATGTCAATTTTGGGAATATTAATTTAATTTTTCCTTGAAAACAACATGATTTTAAAGAAATTAAAATATTAAATATTCACAAATATCAAATATTTTTTTGGTATACAAAATGTTTGGGACACTATTACTCACCAACTAAGTTTTCCTTTTATACTTTCAAAAATTATTTACATGATTTTTCTATTGTCTGCATGAGAAATTAGAGAATATTGTGTATGAATTTTGGCTATATATATCATCACTAAAAATTATAAATATATTTCCATCATAAAAATTACAATTTTTAATAAACATAATTATTTTATTCCTCTTTAGAAACTTTATAGACCTTGAAACTATGACAGTGAATTTTTTTAATTTAAATGTATAGAAAATACAATATAATTCATTTTCCCAGAAAAAAGGCACTATATTTAAATAAATAAGATTATGGGATGAATATAGTCAATCCCCACTCATAAAATTTATTATTCTCAAGTTTTAAGGTTAATTTTAGTCCTTATCATAATATTTTTAATGCAAAATTAAATTATTCGCCCATACTGATGCAACAAATATTTAATATTGTTAATATTACTAATAACCCAAAAGTGACACATTTAGAAAAATTTGAGATAATGAATCAAAATATTTAATAAAATTCTCATGACTAAATTTCCATAATTTGGTTAACCTAATTTAATATTAATAATCAAAATGAAATGGAAATTTTGTTTTTAGAAAAATATGTTTTAAGGAAAAAATTATCATAAACTAAAATATTCAATAATTAGAACTTCAAGTTAATTAATTAAATCAATTATTATGAAATGATAATTTTCTTACCTTAAAAAAGTATTGACTATTAATTTATTTTATATAATTAATTTAAATGATTGTTTAACAAAATTATTTATTTTTCACTATTCAATAAAATACATCATTTACTAAAATATTAAAATAAATAATTCTAAGATAATTTTGATATAAAGATTTCAAAAATGTATCAAATTTTTTAAAATTAGTATTCTAGAATTTGGAAATAATTATTTATAATTAATCTGTATAAAATGTATTAACATGTTTAGTAAGAATAAAAATATTTCCATTTCGACTAGTAAATTATGTAATATTGTTATAGTGAATATATCATTATAATACTTGTTTAATTATTATTCATATAAAATTAAAAAAAATTTATTAAAAAATTAACTTGGTTCCCACATTCATCCCCACTTTGGGAAATTTTTTCCACATAATTTTATTCATTACAAAATCTAGTGGTGATAATTTTCCATCAAAGAATTTTTTTGATTATCATTTTGAATCATAAATAATATGAGTTTTCCATAATCACATACTCTATGAATTAACTAATTCCAAAATACTTTCTATCTCTAATGAATAATATTTACTTATTATTCCCCAATATAATGTTTTTACTCCAACATAACTAAATCATTTATCAAAACATGAGTTTCATCCAACAAATCTTTTCTTAAAAACAAGACATGAAATTTGCCCTGTAATGGGGATAAAATTTTAAGTAATTCTATTGGATAGGAAAATTAGCCAAAATTATCGACTAATTCATACTATCCAAAAAACTTTGAACATAACTTTCCCATTTTATGACTATACAAAACACTTTTTCATGGAAACATATTAAAAAAAGATGATTTTCATCCCCTGAGGAAATATATTTCCTTTATTTATCTACATAAAATTACTAACTACATTGAGATATCCTCATATGTTATTAAATCTTGTTAACTTTCTCATTAATTTCATATACCATTATTTTTTCTAAAAAGTTATTTTAACTTACCTCATCTCAAGATTGTTTGGTCCAACACTGATTTCCATACAAAGCCTCAAAATGATCCTTCTATATAGTGGATTTATAATAATAATTATAATAATAATGGACTAATTTGTGATATTTATCTTAAATTCCTTGATAATACATTTAAAAATATTGATTCTTGTTTTACAAGGAAAAAATATATATTATTTTACTATCCATAGGATTGAATATGAAAAGCTATACTAAAATTTAATTCATTACCGAAGGACTTAGGAATTCCTTTCAATAAATTAAAAGAAAATTTAGGTTCATGGTTAGATACAATGGAGATAATAACCCCATTTGACCAAAATATTTTCAATATATATTGTTGATAATTTTTATCTATTGACATATTTTATGAAATGTTAAATAAATTTATAAATTTAATAAATCCATAAATAATAACCCAAATTGAATTAATACCTTGATATTTTATTGGTAATTCCACTTAAAAATATGTGGATATGTTTTCCCATTTCCACTTTTTTAAAGAGCAGAGTCTGAAGAAAACCCATCTATAATTTTCATTCTTCTTTTACTTATGGACATATAAGATATAGTAATGTCAGGAATTTGTCTTTTCATTCTACCACATAAATATAGTTCTTGAATGTATACATACATCATAGTGATGTCATAATTGATAAAAAAATAGATACTTATGAGCTTAACTAAACAATTATCTATTTAATTGGTAATAATAAGGCACACAAAATATTTTTTAAATTTTTATTTCATATAATTGATAGACATTAATTGGAAAAACTTTCCCTTGTAAACAGACTCTACCTTTTCACATTACCACGAAAAGTCTAGTCAGAGGAAAAATCTTAAGGCCATATATTAAAAATAAGGAAAAGTGAATAAGACAATAAAAAGGATATAGACATAGAGCTCATCCATTTACAAACATCAGTTCCAACCAGAAAAGTGAAACTACATTTCATATTAATCATAATCCTCACCAAAACCATAGTAAGGTTTATCCTATATAGTAGCTGATTCCCACTCTGAGTTCATTTCGTATTGCTTCAACGCCTTAGCATACAACCTTATAAGATCTAGTTTCTCTATAGATAGTTTCTCCTTACATGATTTCTTGTTAACACGGCCCTTCTAGAATCAGGGACATCCCCTCTTTCCCTCCTCGATGAGGACTTGGTGGATAAAGGCTTTGGAAAGTAAGAATAGTCCTTTCATGGCCTCCTCATTGGTGGAGAATTCATATATCTGTCAAATTCAAATATTTTAATCCTTCTCCCTTGAACAATATCACTATAATAAGTTCTTGGATCAACTATATCATTCTATATATTTCTTTCAAAAGAATTACACCATTTAACAGTGAGACTCATAGAGACAATGCCTTTTAAACTAACACATTTCTTCACCAAGAGGACTTATGAGGTTGAAAAGGACTCTCATCTAATTATATGTGAGGTCCTATTATGATTAAATAAAAAAAGTAATTGACAGTACACCATATTGACAAATCCATCAAACTACCCTTTCCGAAAAACATCCTCTACCGTCCATTACTGATTGTTGGAACCAACCTGAATGTGGAAGTCTTCATGTACTTGTTGATAATCCATCATAATGGGTGACTCCTCATACTCCTAGACTTCAAATCTATTTCCAAAAAGCTTCTTTCCACCTGTGACATGATTACCCTTGGCCATTCTTCCTTCCTCACAGATTATATTTTCATAATCCTTTTTGACTTGACAAAAAACAGCCACACCCTCCAACAAGGGAGGATCCCCTACACCAATATCACCTTTAATACATTTACAGACCTACATCACTATTAGATTCAATGACTCCCGCACCACCTTCGCTACACTAGGATGTGTATTCGCCACTATGTTTTCATCTTTCCACACCTCCTACTCCATGCTTTTAGCATTCAGTGTATCACCTAAGAAAGGGATCCCCGCATAATCACCCCACTGAGAAAAAACTCAGTAGCCCGCACTCACAGCAAGGTTCGCAAGTCCACCCCTACCCTTGTTCTCTCTCCCTCATGTTATCAATGCTTCCTCAGAGTTATACCTGACCATAATTTATGCTGATCCAGATGCGTCACCATCCTTAGTGCTTCTTATTTCCATCTCTTGTGAAATTTCATTCAGTCTTCCATTATGACAAACCAAAACCAGATTACCAAATCGATAGCGGGCCACACTATATCGCATCCATTACTCAAATAAGACTTCTTGTTTAAAACGAAACTCATTTTTATCCATAATCCAGACTCAATTCACCGGTGAACTTGAGACAACTCCCTTCACATAGATCTATGGACAAATTGGATGACACACCCACTCTATACAATGATCCCATTATAGATATCGTCTGAACATATTTCCAATTGCACATATAATAGAGGTATTTTTGAAAGAAAGAGGTAGGTCGATGAGACATACCCATGTCGTGATTTTCGCTGGTCCTCAACACATATGAAAATAAAAAATCCCAAAAAATACGTAGAAGGTAGATCAATTACATCTTTGAGGGGCCCTGGACCACGCAGCTATCAATTCCACCTTCGACAAAAATCAGATGATTACAAGCCTCTGGTCAAGCAGACCGACAACCGCATACACCTATAGCTCCCAATAATCAGAGATGAAGCACTAAAACTCATCAACCGATTAGCATTGAGGATGGAACGGGGCAACGAGGATGAGCTTTCATAGATATGTGGCTCTATTAATCTCCACTAAGAGAAGGGAAATATGTGGTGCCTCCTACAAAAATATTTGGTACTTTTAGGTAGAGATGGATCCTTTGTAATGGTATATGCGAGTTAGGGTGTTGCGAAACTGCCCCCTCTAATCGAGAGGGGGGTCCAAAATCATCTACATCAGATCTAGGTCATCATTGTGGGAAGAGCTGATAAATCTCAAGTCAACTTCCCTAAAGTGGTACTTATAACACCCTAAAATACCTTTTCACATTAAACACTATCTTCCTTCTGAGCTTGCATAATCCTATATAAAATAGATTATTTCTATCAGACCTCAGAAAAATATAGGTAGTTATTACATGCACAATTTTTAATCCAAAATTTATCTAATATATAATGAAAATATCTTATTCCAGATGTGGAATACTTAAGGATCTAATATTCTTCTGACATATACCATCAACTACTTAATTTGATTCTCCATGATTGTAATAAATCATGGATTCATAATACTTTATAAATTCTAGCCACCTCCTATATAACATTCTCTAATCCTTATGGATGAAGATAAACATAGAACTTTTATTATTGGAATATATATTCACTTTACATCATATAAATGGTAACTCTAAATTTCAAAATAAATATATATAGCTACCCATTAAGTGTCACATGTTGGATATTTTTTTAATTAGTACTTAATTAACATGAATTATAGAGAATTAACTGAACTTTTTTTCATTAAAATACACCCCAATACCATCACTAAATCCTAATTGATGATAAACAATTATACATTTATTGATGGAAGAGATAAAAATAGATTATTTAGAAATCATGTTTTTAGTTCCTATAAACAATAATTACAGTCTTTTGTTAAGATTAATTTCACTCTTTTCCAAGTTAACAATGTTAGTGGGCTAGATAACAGATAAACTTTCTCATAAAACATTCAATAGTAACCCACTAATACAGGAAAACAATAAATATATGTGACATTTTAAGGAAATTTATAATCCTCAATAGCTTTAGTTTTATAAGGGTCAATAGATATGATGTCCTTAAAAAACATATTCCCATGAAGTAGAATTTTTTGCAACTAAAACTTTCTCTCACTGAATTTTCAATAAATATTCTTTTCTTGAAAATCTTTTTAAATAATAATTATGTGTCTTTCATGATAAATATGAATTTTATTATATACTAATTTATTATAAATAAAAAAACAAAAAATATATAAATAGTCATGGAAATATCTATACATATGATCCATGAATACAAACAGTGTATTAGACATCCCAAATGCAATAACAACAAACTCATAATGTCTGTATCTTTTCTAAAATCTGGTATTTGTAATTTCATCATTTTTCAACTTCATGTAAGCTATGATTAATTTTTTAAAAAATACTATTCTCTCTATATATGATCAAATAATCCATCAATAAGAGGTAAATGACACTTTTTCTTAATAGTGATGTTATTCGAGGCTCTATAATAAATAAAAATCCACACTAACCCGTCATTATATTTATAAAATAAAATAGGATCTCCATATGGGGAAGAAATAGGATGAATGAAACCTTTATCTAGAAACTCCTATAACCAATACTTTAATTCTAAATGGTTTTCATGAGACACAAGATACGGGTGTTTTGAATGTGGATTATCATTAAGAACTAATTCAATAGTTAAATCAAATTTCTTATTAGGTATAATATCTATCAACCCATCAAGAAATAAATTTGGGTATTAATTCACTATAGAGACATCACTTATATGAACATACTTCCTCTTATTAACAATATGTTCAAGATAACATTCATTTCAATCATTTATAATTTTCTCAACTACATGACAGGCGATCAAAGGTAAGAATTCATTATTGATAAAAATTGAATCCTATTCGGGTAAAAATATTATTTATATAAATAATATATCTTAGAATAATAAATTGAATATAAATCCTTAAATAGATTTACATTAAACTCTAAAATGCTTAATACAATAAGGTATGAAGTTAATTTATTTCCACATCTCAAAACATAAATATTTTTATAATTTTTTATTTTTATTAATACTTCCCCTCATGTTCTTATACTAAAAGGTATGGAATCATTTATTGAAAATAAATTTATCATTTATCAAAAAATGTATTTTGAATGAATGTGTGTGTAGAATCTAATACCAAAAATACCTTGGATTAATCTAGATAAAAACATTTGGGAACCTAACACTATATAATTTGATGTTCCAACTTCTATCAATGTAGTCATGATAGATTTATACATGAATTTGTGTTTGTTATCATAATGATTTCTATCATAAATTCCTATAATTGGACAAGTACTCAAATAATAACCCAACACATCAAAATTAAATCACCATACTATATGGTTTTCAATATATTTTTAATCTATTTCATCGCATTAATGATCTACATATCTAAATATTCCTCATTAGAAAAACTTACCAAGATTGATAATACATTATGTGGGTTTTTTTACCACCCTTATCACAATTTGGAAATTTTATTTTCATAGCTATAGATTTCATTTATCGATGCTTCCCCACTACAATCCATTTGGATCTCTTCATTATCATTTCATTAAGGAATACATGATCATTGAGAAACATTATTTATACCTTCTCGGTATGTCTGACATGATTCTAAAAGCTTTTGAAATAATGGGAATCCAATGGAAATTGATTACTTTTGTTTAGTCTTGATAAATACCAATTAAATTTAATATCTTGATCCTAAATGAATTTGTTCATAACATTCAAATCAGGTGACATTTTCATCACGCCCATCCATGGAATATTCGTCATTATTTCCCAATTCCTTGAAATGGTTTTCAATAAAAATTCAAATATAATTTGGAAAATATTTCTCAAGGATTATATTCTAACATGCATCCCATTATCCAAAATCAATCAATTCTCTTTATCTAATATTCATAATAATTGACCACTATCAATTGGATTCCCAATAAAAATGGTAAATAAAATGAGATTGATTTTAATGATATGAACAAACCATGTCATGGAGTATATTTTCTATGAATTTAATATTCCCCTCATCAAATACAGGATAAAATTTTCCTCCAAACACTGGAAGGATTTATTTTATAAAATTATTCATTATCGACATGTTCCTCTTTGGTACATCTGAATTCTCTCTTTCAAAGACACTGCCAACATTTATTTCCAACATAAATTTATCCATAAAAAATAGGTCATTAATAATTCTAAACATTAAATGTTGCGGCTATGTATGGATATCATCCTCTTTGTGAATTCTTATGTCATCTTTTATATTTCATATATGGAAAACCATTCTAAACAAAACCATTTTAGGTGAAGAAAAATATCAATACAAAAATTCTATTTCTTGAAATTCATAATTTAAAATATGTCAACGGTGTATGATTTCATTATACTAGCCTTGAAATTTATCTAAACTGACTTCTTGTACAACTATAAGGACTAGGTCTATATTCAATCCATAAATTCATTTTTTGATAAGAATTCATATTCTTTAATTTTAAATGTATTTTTAGGTTTATATTATTTGAAAATCAGGGAATACTTGTTATATATATATATTTCAATTATAACCAACACCATCTGTCCATGTTTTTCAAATGTATCATTGGCCTTCCTATAATAAAATTCGATGAGGAATATATCATGGCTTAAGGGTGAATCATCAACATTCATACTATGTTCTACTCAATTTTTATGGCCTTGGTGAGATGAACACAAATAAATGTGATTCACTCTTTTAACATATAAATATAATTTTGATCTCAAAGATAAAAAATATGATTAAAAATAAAATTCATAAAGAAAATTCATTTTTACCATAATAAAATGCTCTTAAAACATTTTTATAAATTGAAAAAAAATCCAAAAATAATTTAAATTTGATCAGTCCTTAGGTTGATGAATGAAATTTCAATTATTGAGAAATAACGACATTGAAATGTATAAAAATTCATCCATAAATCCCTAATAGATGTTATATATTACCATTATTGATTTACCATTAGTTCTTTATTCTCATCTTCAATCACCAGATCACTATTACAATGAATAAGAGGTAAATCTTGTATTGATACATCATCTAAATGATAGCTGATAATTTTATATTAATATTATCCAAATTTTCAAATCAAAAAATTAAGGTCTACATGAAATTATATTGAGATTGTACTGCATGATACATGAAATCATACCTATAATGAAAACCAATATTTAGTGCACTTTTCCATTAGTAAGGATTTATCATAAAATGAATACCTTTCTAACAATAAGAGTGTCCCCTTTTATTCCCAATTAATTTCTTTATCCAAGTTCACATTTTATCTAAAAAATAGAATATTATCACTTTCCTATTAAAATCATCAAAACATAAAACATAATGATTTATCAAAATCCTTACATTTATACAATTTTTCATGACCCAACCATAAATCCCATTTAGTATACAGTTATTCCAATAAAATATTCAATATTATTTTTATTTGTTTTTAATTTAATTATTTAAATGATATTACATTGTTTAGTTATTTAATAGAGGAATAATTTTTATATAACTTGTTTTTAAATTTAATAGGGACAATTTATAAGGCCTTCAAACATTGTCCTTATATATATTTTAGTTGGGGGTGGATTAGCACCTTCAGGTGGATGATTTCAAAACCTAGTTGGGACATGTGATTTCTATATTACATCGTTTTTATTTTATATTTCTTTAAATTTTCATAAATTATTCAATTTCTCTTGACTAATGGAGAAAAATTATTCCTATATATGTAATTTATGAGAAATATTCATATCAATAGTGTTTATAAATTAGAATATGGATTCCTTTATAAAGGTATATTTTCATCTTACATTGAATTCTAATAATAAAGTGAATAAATTATATATATTCAAGAATATTAATCTCAAACTAGGTGTTATATGGTTATATATATGACATGTTCACTCAAATATAATTATTTATAAATAATTAAATTCTGAAAAATGGATAAGGGTTTACTGGTTAATATTTGGTGTTTTACATACAAAAAAAAGTAAAGGATATTAGATTTTTTATTGGGGTCCCATTATGGATGGGTAAGCATACAGTAGTAGGGGAACCAAAAAATTATGTGGGAATGTTAGTTGATTATAATTTTTATTTCTTTTTATATAAATATGTTAATCTATTTTTAAATATTTCAATGTTTCATGTTCATATTGAGCATTAGTTTTTTCCTTTTTTTATCTTTTTTAAAATTGTCTGGTGAAATTTTAAATAGTCATGTTGTTCAAAATTATGATAAGACAGTTCATTTTAGGCATAATAAAATATTGAAAATTTCTTTAAAATTATATGTTAAATGTGAGTGGTGATCATTATGAGAAAGGATAATCTTAAATGAAAAAGAATATTGTTGATCTAAAAGGATATTTTTTTCTTTATAATCATAATTTTCATATTTGATTGATGCAATGAGTGTTGATAAGAAATAATAGTTAAATGATAATAATAGAGTGGAAAATAAATTGAAAATAATATGTTCTAAATATGTATTTAGATCTGATATATAATTATCCAATGAATTTGTTTTGTTGATTGCAAGAGAATGATGAATATGATGATAAAATTCAACTAACGAAGAATTTCAAATCATAAATGGTGGTGGTAAACTATTTACCCAATAGAATTCATTTTAAAATGATATAAAAGTGTATGAATTAAAATAATATGGATACTTTCATTTATGGGATGAATATATAGAAACCTATTTATTAAATAAATGTATAAAATCACAACAATTTTAGGGCTTAAAAATTTATTGTTATAGATTGGTCAAATGACCACTCAATGGATTCTCCTAGATCTAGTAAAATCATCCCAAAATCCTTATGAGTAAAATATAATCCTATCAAAAAAATAAAATTGTGTTGAGAAATAAGTAAAATGTAATAATTAGTTATAAATTAATTTTATTTTGTAGAACTTTTGGGGTCTATAGATTTCACAAACCAACAAGGGTCGATTTTGAACTATTAATCCAATTCGTCCTACAACAAGTCCTGATAGGTATTCAAAATCCTCCACACTAGGAAAATGTACCAAGGAATTCAATGAGAAAAAAATGGAATTATTTCACCCAAAATAAACACTACATTCTAGAAAAAAAATTGGACAAACCAGAATAAATAAAATCTCCAAACTGATTATCATTTAAACATGAACTCGAAAAATAGAATGGTGAAACATCATAACCCAAACTAAAACTGACACCATTTAAAACACCATGTGACCCCTTGGGTCAGTCTCTGATCTTAAACCCAACTTCTCCCTAGGTGATCAACCAAGCTGGAAACTACCCCACAAGCCTAAAACAAGAAGAAACTATAGGCATAATTATCAAAACATTGTAGGGTTTCCCAGAAAATATATTACCTATGAATTTTCATTAAATAAAATAAAAATATGTTTTATTTTTAAAATATAATATATATAAACGTTGATTTTCAAAAAAAATATCTATTAAATAAAAACAAGATCCATTTTCCATTTTCATTTAAAACCATATTGTTTTCTAAGAAGGTAATAAAAAAAATCATAAAGGATTAGGATGATGTTTTTTACTTTAAAAGAGAGGATATAAGTTTCTAAAAAAATTAAAACATTTATAGACCAACGTATCATCTTTAATAATGAAGAACATCATCAAGGTGAGAAAAATCAATAGAAATGTAACAGTGGAAATGGAGGATAGCACATATGAGTAACTAACACATAATGTATCTCAATCATCAACTGCAGATAACTATCAGTCATTGAACATTGGAGAACCTAATATCTCAATGGATAATCTCTATCATACTATATATTTGACTCATCCCCTATATATGCCTCACATTATGACAATGCATAGCCTATCAAAGAAATTCCATATACATAAAAAAACTACCACCTTACATAATAATAAATTAATATATAAATCATACATCAATAATTAATATCCAATAATAGTAAGAAGATAAATAAAACAATGATTATTGAATTTGATGGAATAATGGAAAGGGAAACCTTCGTCAATCCTATAGTACTCCAGCAATGATAACCCAAAAATACTCTATGAAGGCTCAAATGGGAATGAAAATCCAATATAAAACATAGAAACTGAAATCCCAAATTTAAACTCAAAACCAACATGGACCCTATATCCTCAAGACCAATAATTATGATGATGTTCAGATAAAATGGATTAAATAGGTAGAGGAATTGGATGAAGAGAGGATAATATCACCTATATAAACCACCACAAAAACATGATAAAAACCATAGATACAACCCTTGGGAGATGGGAGTAAACTTGAAGAAGGACAGATGAGCTCCCTAATCGACAAAAGAACTATAATAGGGAAGAGTCTCATTTGTAATAATTATTCTGATGGGGGAGAAAACAAATTTCCTAATTTTAAGATACATGGGAACTATGAGTTGTTAGGCTATTGGGTTTCCCATTCTATGCGCCAACCATACCCCCATTACTGGACACAGTGGGTGCCTATTCAGTTTGGATACTTGGTTTTGGAGACCTTGTTCCAATTATGTAATGTGGTTTTACCAAAAATGGAAGAACCATGTGTAAACCTTCCGTATAAATTTTCTTAACATTCTTTGGTTGTGTTCCCTTAACTAAAGACACTTATGGAGTCATACTATATCTTCTTATGGGTCTTATGTTCTGTGTCAAACCATTCACATCTCATGCAAAAAAAATATGCATGACCAAAATAAAATGAAAAGGAACTCATCACCGAGAGTTTTTATAGTTACCCCTTAACCATGCACCAAACCCAGGGAACAGAAGAAAAATATCTTAAAATAGATATAGTAAATCTAGACTACGTGAAACATAAGAGAGAAACATATAACAAAATTATAAATCAAAATAGAATATAAAAGTAATTATTTTTGGGTTAAAATTATCCCCACCATTAAACATTCTTCCCCCAGAAATCCAAAACATCTTTAATTGATCAATGAAAAAAATGGTTCGCACACATGCTTGATCTAATTATTCAAATATAAAATCTATTATCCACAAAAAAGATAAAAAAACTCTGTCTAAAACAATCCAACAAACCCCAAACCATTTATTGACAAGTGATAGAGAACCTTTGACCCAAAGCCAAACACCATACCACAACTGAAACCAGTAGGCCAACCCCAAGGTATAACCTTCACTATAAGGACATGGACTTAAAACATTACATAATCATGAATTAACTGAATAATTCCCATTGAGGATCTTTTCAGGTTTATAGTTTTTGTGAATTAAGATATAACTATTACATCTCAATGATTACAAATTAGACACATCAAGACAGTTTCCATTTTTTTCACAAAATAAAAACTCTTGAACAAAAGTGTCATATCTAGTTCCATGTTTTAGATAGAATTAAATCTTCCTTGATCACTTTATGTCCTATGAAAAACATTTCAAACACATAGGATGAGCATAAAAAACTCAATAAGGGATACACAAAGAAAGAAAACAATAGATCATCAATATATACATAACATAAGCTTTTTAACATACCTCATGAAATCATAAGATTTATGAATAACTTATAGAAATCATAAATCATAAAGTTATCTTAAGGTATACATAACATACTTAGATTATAGCTATCACAGCTACATAGGGAGTCACATTTTGGATACACATCATAGTATATTCCCTAAATCTCTTCGGAGAAAAATTCACATTTACCACCTTCACGTTACCCAATACATTGGAGAGCTATATCAGGCTCACCCACCCAAGATTTATCACGGAACCACCCGTATAAGCAAAAATGGCCAAGAACCATAAAAAATCATAACACATAACTTAAGCATAAATGAAAGATAACATTCCCACATTATGATAACAATATAACATTTTATGGTATTGAAATAATAAATCCATTCTAAAAACCATTTTCAATACCAAAATACGTAAAAAGAGTATATGGTATTTATTTTATTTTTAAAAATATTACTACTTGTTAAGGAAGCCAAAGTTCAAATAATACTCACGGCGGCGGAAAAAGGTCATAGTCACCGCATACGTAAAAAACAAACATTCCTTTTTGTCGTTTACTAAAACACTTCACAGAGAAAATATTCTCTTTGAATGCAATGAATATTCAAAAGGGTTTTATATGCCGTATAAAATAAATTTGTGTATAAATCAAAGGATGACTCAATGAAAGGAGATTTAGACGTAGTCCCTTATAAAGACGGTATCCTTAGATTAAGGATAAATCAATGACATAATTATGTGTGAAAAAAATAAATACACCCAATATAATTGGATATTACATGTAAAACAATAATAGTTCATTCACACATATTAATAGCATGACATGATCAATAAGTAGAGGTTTAACCCAAAGAATTTAAATAGGATTAAGAAGTTCCCCTACAAAAATTTTGTAGCCTAACGGTGTCACATTAAATTTTAGAAAATGAGTAGATGAGAGAAAAAAGGGTATCTCATCACTTGTACATAAGATTTACAACAATAAGGATATATAAGAGAATATCCCAACATAAAAAGATGTGAATTAAAATAAATAACAAAAAGAAGCCTTCTAAAAAGAAGAGGGTGAAAGGTTCCCTTATCGATTTGGTAACCTATGAAACATACACCCCATGGAAGAAGGACCATAAAATGTTGATGTAAATACCCATAAATGGATGTATATTACTCAAATATTAGAATAATTGGAAATACATACACAACTCAAAGAAGATACTTTCAAATATAGCATGAATCTCACGGGAAGAAAAAGTGATATAAAACCCCCTTATCTCGTTGTAATCAATCAAGTCGTATGACCAAAAGATAATAAGAACCAAATTTATCTCAAAATATCATGAATATAAATAGAATCATGATAATATATATCAAATTTTAGTACACAATACACCACATGAAATAAATAATTGGCAAACAATGGAAGTATCACGTAATTAAAAGTGAGATAAGAAATCCCCTTACCTCAAGTCTGACTTGTTTTGTTCGTTTCTATATATTCCTGAATAATCATCCCTGGTCAATTTTTAATTTCTTAAGTAATTCCTTTAATGTTTATTATTCAATTAATATCAAATATTATCATGTTATAATAATTAGTTAATTATGTGAGTTCATATCATACATTTTGTCGATGTTTGGTACATTAGTCAAAAATGAACTTGTTCGAAAAGAATTGTCCCTATAGTTATAAGTACATCATCTCTCTAATGGTGTAAATTATTTAAATATCATATATATCCAGTATATATTTATTTAATAATATTCCATAATGTTTGGAGATAATAAATGAAATGTACCGTTCATGGAGACGGTAGGTCGTACGTACGCATGGATGCTACTTTCATTTTTTGTCATATTAATGGATTTTAAAACTAAATGAGAAATAGATATATTAATATTCCAGTATAATATATATTTTACATAGGAAACATATTTTCATTAATTACATTATTTATAAATTCCATGTTTGACATGAATGAATCACATCACTTGAGGGTGTGGTTGTACGCACTTCCTCATATAAATTATCGCATTTGCACAACATGAAAAGCATAAATATATGCTTTAAATAAAAAATACAGAAGCATAAAAGGGACATAAATATAATATATATCATATATAAATATATTTCGAACATAATGTCCACAATTAAAGGTGTTAAAAGAAGATTAAACAATCATCGTTTCGTTAGGCAGTAACTCACCACCCACAGAAACAGTATGTTCTTTAACCATTAGACGGTGGTGTGTGTAAGTGTATGTATAATCCTTATCATAAAAACATCCTAGTATATTGAGGATACTTTTGTTAATATGGGATAAAATAATAAGAAAATATTGGTGAGTGAAGATGGAAAATTAACGAAAGAAATGCGAGAGAATACATTACCTCTAAATCGGGTATCTCTTTTCGATTTGAGCCAAAAGCTTCCTTCGAAGGACTTCTACCCAAAGTGAGGCTTCTAAGAGTGAAAAATGGATGTTGAGAGATAATATTAGTAGATTTTAGAATAAGTAAGGTATTGAGAGGTGTGGGTAAGGGGGTAGAGGTGGGGGCCTTTTATAAGAGGGAGGAGGGTAACTTTTGGAAAGTCTTGAAATGTAACTTTATTATAAAATGGTTTTTGGATTTTAAAGGTCCCACAATGATATATTACAAAGATAAAGTGATAAGGGTTATAAATCCACCCATACAATAGGTTTTTCAGAATTTTATGTCTTAGATTTTACCTTATCTTTTCATTTTATTTAAATCATTCATTAATTAGGTAATCACTACATCATCGTGGTGTCATAAATAAATTTATTTATTTAATTTATGAAAATTATAAAAGAATAACATGATATAGGAAATATTTTTATCTTTCCAATGAAAATTTATAGTCTAAGATTTAGTTTATGTAAAAAAAATTAAAATTGTTGTACATGGGATATACAAACCATTGTTATATTTCTCTTCTTTTTAAAAAATAATGTCATAAATGTCACTATCACACCCATGTGACTCCATGGGCCCTCAAGTTCGGTAAAAAGCTTCTCATGGTAGGCCATGACTCAAAAAAGAGGATTTAGACACATGTTCCAGTCATTTTATATTATTATGATATTATTTTATTTCCCTTAACTACCCGATTACTACTTACTCACAATAATTAAAGATAATTACCATCATTACTATTCATAATGTCCAAAAACAAAAATGTCTTAATTAAATAATTTGGACCTTCTGATTCCAAATATGGAATCCATTTTACCAAATTCCAAACACAAAAATTATAGTAATTAATTTAAAAATAATTCTCGTTGTCAAAACCAAAGACGGGTTGTTTAAGAAGTAAAATTTATCAAAAGATTGACTTGTTTTTACATCCAATTAAAAAGTGAAAATAATTCTAATGAAAAAAATTGAATTAAGTGATAAAAAAATATTTAAGTTACACTTTAAAACCAATTAAAAGGACAATATTACTATATAATTAAATTAGATGAAAAAACAATTTTGAGGTAAAATGCAGTATTTTTCACTATTCATTAAAAATGAACATTTGTCAGAAAAATACCAAAAATTTATCCAAAGTAAATTTTATATTATAAATTAAAAAATTATTTCAATTTTACCAAATTCAAAACATAAAATTTTCATTAATTTTATAATTAATTCCCGCTGTAAAGACAAATAGAGTGTTTTTATGAAACAATATCTATCGAAAGATTGACACTTGTTTATGTCCAATTTCAAGTGAAATTAATTCAAATGACCTCCATTGGTGTAAATGGTAAAAATATATTTTAACTAAACTCTAAAACAAATTAAAAATATAATCTAATCATGTAAATAAATTAGATTAAAAGGGGTTTTTTAATTAAAATACAGCATTTTCACTATTCATTAAAAATTGAACTTCATTAGAAAAATAAAAAAAATTACGCAAACTAAATTTTGATGTCCTGATTTTAAAGAAGGATTTTATTTTGTCAAATATAACATATAAAATTGACAAAAAGTATTTTTAAAAAGGTTTCTCCATCAAAAGGTGGTTAATCGACCTTTTAATGAATATTAGAATATTTATTCTTAAAATTGGATTCATTCGCATTTTAAGCCTCTAAAATTTATTGGATAAATTTAAAAAAAAAATTTAACAAACATACATAATCATTTTGTTGTTACTTATGTTCATTCCCGCCATTAAAACATGTCAGAAACCGGACCTTCATTTCAGGTGCGTCTTTCCTTTTTCTCGAGTTTTTAATTAAAATGGAGTTTCATGAAATTTTTAAATTACACACCATGTTCTCTTTTCCCGCTCAAAGCCGTGTGATGGCCGTGTCTAGGCCACACACACGGTGTGAAGGGGTGATGTGGATTCTGGTTAAAGTGGAGTACGGAAAAACCAAGTACACAACATGTACTCTAAAAGTACACGTCGTGTACTTTTTTTCATTAAACCCATCGGGGTCACACCTGACAGACAGAACACCCTTCTTCTTTAGGTTCTTTATCCGAGAGTGACCCATAGGGCCGTGATTCTTCTCTAGATTTCCATGATTCCGTCTGATCTCCATTTCAGCCGCCGTCGATTACGTTGGAACTGAAAACGTGAGTTCTTCCTTCTCCTAAAGCCTTGTTTTCCAATTTCTCCTCTTTCTCAAGATATCATGGGTTGAGCATTTTTGATGTTTTCTCAGATCTTTGACGTTATAAAGAGAATCAATAATCGTTGTTCACGTATATCTTTCTCCTAGCATCAAGGTAGTTGGTTTGTGCCTTTCTGTTGGAATTCGTTGAATATTATGCGCAATTTCCACCAATACCATTGAACGGGGTATTGCGTGTTTCCGATTTTTCCATTTTTTTTCTTGCCTTGCTGATATTCCTATCTAGATTTCATTGCTTGTGAATATGGTAAATTGTACTATGTTCCGGATGCATTTCCATGCTTGTTTTCTTGTTCGGCATTTTCCAGTTGTCATGCCTAGTTGTAGCATAGTGGAACAGTTGTACTGTTTTGTTGTTGTGCCTTAGAATGATAGCCATGTAATTCTTGAGGTTTACATGGGCTGATACACGTGCTATGCATGTTGTTATAAACAGGGCTACGAGAACCTAGTGTAGTGGACCATAGGGAGAATGGACGTAAAGGCTTCTCTAGAGTGTCATTAATTATGATGCGAGACCATAGGGGGAATTGACGTTGAGTGCTTCCTCAGAGAGTCTGTAGTTCCTCGACGTGGGCCACAGGGGGAATTGACATTGAGTGATTCCCAAGAGAGCCTTTAGTACTATACGAGACTATAGGGGGAATTGACGGTGAGTGCTTCCCCAGAGAGTCTGTTATTTAGAACTGAACCAGAGGGGTGAGACAGTGTGTGCCTCTCATTGGGTTGCTAGTACTTGTAGGTTGAACCTTAGGGGTTAGTCTGTGGGAACTACCCCCGAGGATACCATTTTGTTCTACTTGCATGAGTGGCTATTTCTTGTTTGTAGATTATATTTTAGAAACTATTTATTGTTACTGCTGTGTGTTATCCTGGTTACTGCTTACTGTTTACGGCTTATTGTACATTAACTGCCATATATTCACTGACTATTAGGCACAGATCTTTGGGTGGTTTCCTACTGGGACATTGTCTCACACCCTTTTTGGGTCATTATTTTGGGCCCAAACAGACTATGTAGTTGTAGGTATAGATAAGGGAAAGCTCCACTCTACTTCAGATTCTTGAATGCACTAGAGTTGGAGAGCATAGGACCAAGCCGAGGCTTGTGATGCTGAGGAGTTTCTCATCTGTTTTTCTTTTGTACTTTGGTTTAGTATTGTATTCATCATTTTTACTTGTTTGGCTATTTCTAGACATATGAGTATCCTGCATCATTTACATATGTTTCTGCTCCAGTTTTATACTATTAGTCTTCCGCTGTTTATTGTTTACTCTGGTATGGATGTCTACTACTTCCGCTATTGTTGTTATTTGTTTTCTCTTCCACTGTGTACTCTTCCAATGAGGGCATAGTTTCCCGACTATCACACCCAAGGCCCTCGCTTCTAGTCGGTAGCCTCTGGTGCTCGGGGAAATGCACTTGAGGCCATGTGACCAATCGGGTACGGGGCACCTCTGGGTGGCTTCCAGAACCGGGATGATACAAAGTGGTATCAGAGGAGTTTCATTTCACTTGATTTAATGTTTGGAGCCTTTATCCAGGGATAGGATGGATTCAGTACTTGGTATTAAGCTATGCTTGGGAGTAGCTAACTCGTGTACAGTGAAAAGCCATACTACCTCGATTATTGCAGTTTTCTGGTTTTGAGAATTTACGGTTGATATGATTTCACCTAGAGTGATTCACAAGACTTGTATTGTTACAGTTGTTGGTATTCTGGTTCTACTTTTGTTGCAACCGGATGAGATGAGGGTATGCCACCTCATTCATCATATAGGAACTTGTTAGAAATCACATTCCATGCATTCTTGCCATGCCATCTAGGGTGCTTTAGCGATTTCATGTTGTTGTGATGGACTCTGTGTAGATTATGCCTGATGTTGGATATATACTTTGATAGAATCTCTGCTGTTTTGATAGAGAAATTGTTGTTTTGTACTTTCCTTAAATGAACGCATAGTTTTGATTCTTGAGGTGTTATGGGATCTCTTCAATCGAAGATTTATGGATCATGGACTTGTTTTCCCTTGTATATGACTATAGAATATTCCAAGCTTTGATTCGCGGGGAGTATGGGCCATCATCGATCAGAATTTGGCACCTTCAGACTCATTTTTCAGTGTTTTCTAGGCTTCAGTGTATTTTCAAAGCTACTGCCCTGAAAAACCCAGAATACATGGCATTTACTTTATATATACACACCGTGTAGTTTTAAATTGTGTCACTGACTATGTGAGCAGAAACACGAGTTGTGAAAAATTGCCAGGAAGACGCCGTGTATGGTACGTACACATCGTGTAGTAGTGAGTGTGTACCCATCCATGTTATTAACAACATGGGTCGTGGAGGCTTGTGTCATACATGTTGTGTTGTGTATAAAAATACCGTGTATCCTTGTTCTCAGTACCTAGTTGTGTCATGAACAACACGGGACAGTGTCCTCTCCTCCTATACATGCCATGTTTGTTCAGAACACGCCATGTAAGGGTCATCTGTGTACTTGGCCATGTCGCCAACAACACGGGTTGGGAAAAATCTTCAAGTACACGTCGTGTTTGTTCGGAACATGCCATGTAGTCTCAACCTTGTATCCGGCCGTGTAACTAACAACACAGGTCATTGAAACCTTCTCTACTACATGTCGTTTCCACCAAGAACACGTCGTGTAGTTTCAGTTAAATTAGACCGTGTGGGTTAATCGTGTAAGGAGACACGGGCAGGGGAATAGAGTTAAGTACATGTCGTGTAGAGTTTATATACGCCATGTATTCTTGTTTTCTAAATCTTGTGTGTTTCCTTCTCCTGTTTTCGTTTTGTACTCCTTGGTTCTCTTTCCCTATTTTCCTAATCCAAGGTATGCTTTTGATCATTCAGAGCTATGCCTCCAAGACGTCGTTCAGTTGTACATCAGTTGTCAGACAGTGATCAGATACAAAAAATGGTTGATCAAGGACTTCCTTCCGATCCTCTAGTCGGGCCAGCTTTGGCATCATCTGTCATACTTGTTGCAGGCGCGGATGTGTAGATCAGGGAACGCTTTATGAGGAGGATGCAGAACTTTCAGGGAGCACCGCCACCTGCCATGTCTATGGCAGGCTTGACGCGGGTTTTCCAGCAGCAGCATCCTCCAACTTTCTCGAGGGAAGAAGGACGACATGCTGCAGAGTCATGGATGGAAGCCATGCTGAATATCTTTGAGCATCTAGAAACACCTCCAGAGAGGCGGGTCAAGCTCGCTACGTACATTCTCCAAGACTCCTCCATGAGGTGGTGGGATGTGACCTCACAGGCGGGTCATCAGTAGGTTATGGCTTGGGAGGAGTTCCAGCACGTGTTCTACGAACACTTCTACCCGGAGGCCCTGAGGGACGATCGAGCCCGGGAGATCATGAGTCTTGAGCAGGGTACTCTTTCTGTCATGGAATATTCCTCTCGTTTCACTGAGCTGCACCATTTCACACCCCTCCGGGATGGAAGTGAGGTGTTCATAACAATGAAGTTTGAGGATGGACTCAGGCGGGAGATCCGCTCGCAGGTAAATCTCTTTCAGTTGACTTCCATCATATCCATCGTCAACCAGGCACTGATTGTAGAGCGTAATCTGAGAGAATCTGGAGCTGCGAACTAGGGAGGTTCTTCTTCCAGAGCTAGTGTTCCTCCAGTTCATAGCAGGAAGCGTCGTAGGGAGCCTACGTGCGATGATCCGAGGAGACGATATACATCTTCAATTAGCCAGGTCATATGCTACCAGTGTGGAAGGGTATGGCACACGAGGCAGCAGTGCCAGAGAGACCCAGTAGAGTGCCGATCTTGGGGAAAGATGGGTCACCTTCAACATTTCTTCTAGATTTTCTCACCAGTAGCTGGTGACTGGGGTTCTTCCATGACTCCTCGTTCAGGAGCAGCACAAACAGTTTCTCACCAGTCTGAGAACATGAGTTATTCCGGTCATTCGGGCCGAGGTGGAGACTGAGGCCATGGTATTCAATCACCAGTCCTTCAACACCAACAGGGAGGTTCAGCTCAGAGTGGTCATGCAGGGTCACAGGGCTACGGGGTGGGCCATACTTTTGCGGTGGAGCAGACCTATGAGGAGCAGGATCCTAGAAATTCTACAGTTCTAGGTACGATTTTAGTAGCCTCAGTTTTATCTTCATCTCTTTTCGATACTGGTGCTATGCATAGCTTTATCTCTGTTTCTATTGTGGATATCCTTGGGCTCTGTCTCTTTTCTTATGCTGACTTGTTGACTCTAAAAACTCCTTTGGGGACGAGGACATCTGGTCTATGATAATGCAATGAGTTCCCTCTCGAGGTTGCAGGGTATCCTTTCTTATGGGATCTCTGTGTCCTAGAGATGACAGGTTATGATGTCATTCTTGGGATGGACCGGTTGGTTCCCTTCCAGAAAGTCGTCGACTGTTATCTCCGCAGAGTGAGTTTCGTTTCCCCATAGGGTGAATCTTTTCTTCATAGAGGTGAATGGGATGTTCAGGTGAGTCGAGTAGGACTACAGCATCATGGGCTAGGAAGGGTGATGACCCATATTGTTAGTCTTTATTTGGATGATCAGGTTACTTCACAGTTGGACTTTCCTCTAGTGGTGGATCATTTCAGGGATGTCTTTCTAGAAGGCTTTTTTAGGTTTGCCTCTACAGCATGAGGTAGAATTCTCTATTGAGCTTTTTCCAGGAAGGGCACTGGTGTCCATTCCTCCCTATAGGATGGCTACACCTGAGTTGCAGGAGCTCAAGAAGTAGTTGCAGGAGTTACAAGAAAAGGGTTTCATCAAACCCAGTACTTCTCTCTGGGGTTCACCTATCCTATTTGCGAAGAAGCCAGACGGTACCCTTAGGCTCTGTATGGATTATCGGAAGCTGAACCAGTGACAGTCAAGAACCAATATCCCTTATTTAGGATTGATGACCTTTTCGATCAGCTTCGAGGAGCCCAGGTGTTCTCGAATATCGATTTGAGGTCCGGTTATCATCAGTTGCGCGTTAGACCATCAGATATACCTATGACAGACTTCAAGAGAACGTATGGTCTCTATGAGTATACAGTTATGCCGTTCGGTCTCACGAATGTGCCAGTAGTTTTCATGGCACTGATGAACCGATAGTTTCATCCTTACATAGACTCCTTCATCATGGTCTTCATGGACGATATCTTATTGTTCTCTCACACTCGACACGACCATGCCACACATCTTGAGATCGTTCTTAGTACACTGGGAGGGCATCGGATTTATGCTAAACTCTTGAAGTGCCACTTTTGGATTGATCAGATTCACTTCTTGGGTCTCGTTATCTCAGAGGCAGGAGTATCTGTGGACCCAAAGAAAGTGAGATCTATAGTCTCCAGGGAGTAGCCGAATAACTTTTTTTAGGTGCGGAGTTTCCTAGGGCTGGCTGGATACTACAGACGCTTCAGTCAAGACTTTCCACGACTAGCAATACCTTTGACAGGTCTGACCAAGAAGGGGGAAACGTTCTTAATGTTAGATTATTTTGATTCAGCCTTTCAGGAGTTGAAGGGAATGTTGACGTCGGCACAGATACTAGTCTTTCCAAAGCCAGGCAAGAGCTATACTATTTATTATGATGCTTCTGGTATCGGGCTAGGCGTTGTCTTATACATGGAGATGGAGTCATTGCGTTGGGTCTCGACAGTTGAGGCCACATGAGAGGAACTACCCGAGGCATGATCTGGAGTTGGAAGCTATTGTTCATGCCTTACAATGTTGGATACATTACCTTCTGGGAGAGCACTTTGTGGTTTTCACCGACCACAAGAGTCTCAAGTACATCTTCACTCAGCGTGATCTGAATATGAGACAACGTAGGTGGGTCTATTTTCTTCAGTCTTTTGATTTTGAGATTGCCTATATGCCAGGAAAGGGCAACGTAGTGGAAGATGTGTTGAGTAGGAGAACTCAGATTTAGGCAGTTCAGGAGGCCTGCAGTGAGTGGAAGCTTTTGGCTCTGTTCTCTAAGATACATATGGAGGTGCACGACAGACAGGGATATACTTTCCTATCTTCTGTAGTTGTTACCACTACACTACTTGATTGGGTATGGATGTGGAAGTTGTCAGACTCAGAAGTATTAGTCCTGCAGGAGAGTGTGTTAGGAGAGGACCCTCTTCCTGGATGGACAGTGGGAGACTATGAGATCTTGCATTTCCTGGGACACGTATGAGTTCCAGTAGACATACGCGAGGATCTGATGCAGGACATTCATTCCTTTGTTTGGGCAGTTCATCCTAGCGTCACCAAGATGTATCAGGATCTTCATCGCCAGTACTAGTGTCCATGTATGAAAGGGGATGTTACTAGTTTTGTCTTGAGGTTTTTTATTTGTCAGCAGGTGAACGTGGAGCATCAACGACCAGTAGGCCTTTTACAGCAGTTACCCTTTCCGAAGTGGAAGTGGAACGTTGTCGCGATGGACTTCGTGATCGGATTGCAGAGGTCACCTTGAGGGAACGATGTTGTTTGGGTTGTCATCGATAGACTTACGAAGTTTTCTCACTTCTTACTGATCAAGGAGACCTTCAGTGTTGATGATCTGGGATGCCTATACATCTGAGAGATTGTTAGTCTACATGGAGTTCCACACTCCATTATTTTAGACTGGGATGCGTGATTTATTTCTCGGTGGCAGGGGCTTCAGAGGGCATTGGGCACGCAGGTACTTTTGAGTAGGTCATTCCATTCCCAGATAGGTGGCCAGTCTGAGTGTACAATCCATGTGCTTGAGGATATTCTCCGAGCATTCATTATAGACTTTGGCGGCTCTTGGTAGAATCTTATACCTCTGGTGGAGTTCGCCAACAACAATAGTTTTCAGGTGACTATTCAGATGGAACCTTATGAGGCTTTGTACGGTAGGCCATGCCGATCACCTTTATGCTGGCAGGAGGTAGGAGATGCATCTTTACTGGGGCCTCATCTTGTTCAAGAGACCTCAGAGCAGATAGAGTTGATTTGGAAAAGGATGGCTACAGCTCAGTCTCGATAGAAGTCTTATGTTGATCAGTGGAGACGACCTATGGAGTTCGAGGTCGGGGATCAGGTTTTCCTACATTTCGCACCGAGGATGGGACATAAGAGGATTCGGAGATAGGGTAAGCTTTCACCGCAGTATGTCGGGCCGTTTGAGGTTTTGGAGATAGTTGGACCGTTTTCCAATCAGTTGTAGCTACCTCAGAGGTACCAGGCTATGCACGACGTCTTCCACGTCTCTCAACTCCAACGTTACTTTTCAGACCTGTATCATGTCTTTCAATCTGAGGAGGTTGAGATCGAAGAGGATACATCATTTGAGGAGCATCCTATCCGGATTGTCGATCACAGTACGATGGTTCTCCGTGGGCGGTCTGTTCCTCTAGTACGGGTACTACAACAGCATGGGTGAGTACATGGCGAGACCTATGAGAGGGAGCTCGATGTATGATCGAAGTGGCTGGAGCTGTTCGGGGTTTCTTCTTCTAAGCCTCGCTAGGGGAATTCAGGGATGAATTTCATTAAGGGGGGAAGTTAGTAAGAACTCGGACCTTCATTTCAGGTACGTCTTTCCTTTTTCTGGAGTTTTTATGAAAAAAGGAGTTTTTGGAAATTTTTTATTACACATCGTGTACTTTCTGAGTACACACCATGTACTCTTTTCCTGCTCGAATCCATGTGATGGCTGTGTCCGGGCCACACACACGGTGTGTAGGGGTGATGTGAAGGCCGGTTAAAGAGGAGTACGGAAAAACCTAGTACAGGACATGTACTCTAAAAGTACACGTCGTTTACTTTCATTTTTTTCATTAAACGCACCAGGGTCGCGCATGAAGGACAGAATACCCTTCTTCTTCAGGTTCTTCATCTGAGAGTGACCCGTATGGCCGCGATTCTTCTCTGCATTCCCGAGCCTCCGTCTGATCACTGTTTCAGCCGTTCTCAATTTCATTATAACCGCAGCTGTGAGTTCTTCCTTATCCCAGAGCCTTGTTTTCCAATTTATCCTCTTTATCAAGATGTCGTTGGTTGGGTTTTTTTGATGTTTTCTTAGATCTTCAATTTTCTAAGGAGAATCAACCATCGTGGTTCACGTATATCATTATCCTAGCATCAAGGAAGGTGTTTTGTGCCTTTCAATAGAAAGTCGTTGAATATTATGTGCAATTTCCACCAATACCCTTGAACGGGGTGTTGTTTGTTTCCTATTTTTCCCTTGTTGTTTTCTTTCCTTGCTGATATGTCTATGTAGTGGTTATTTCTTGTGAATAGGGTAAATTGTACTGTGTTCTGGATGTTTTCCCATACTTGTTTGCTTGTTCGATGTTTTCCAGTTTTCATTCCTAGTTGTAGGATAGTTGAACTGTAGTACTGTTATACTTTTGTGCTTTAGAATGATAGCCAAGTAGTTCATGAGGTTACTTGGGCCGGTACGTGCGCTATGCATATTGTTATACAAAGGGCTGCGAGAACCTAGTGTATTGGACCATAAGGAGAATGGACGTAAGGGCTTCTCTAGAGTGTCTGTAATTACGATGCGAGACCAGAGGCGGAATTGATGTTGAGAGCTTCCTCAGAGAGTCTGTAGTTACTCGACGTGGGCCATAGTTTGAATTGACGTTGAGTGCTTCCCCAGAGAGCCTTTAGTACGATACGATACTATAGGGGGAATTGACGGTGAGTGTTTCCTCAAAAATTCTATTATTTATAACTGAACCATAGGGGTGAGACTGTGTGTCCCTCTAGAGGGTTTCTAGTACTTGTAGGATAATCCTAAGGGGTTAGACTATGAGAAATACCCATAGGTTACCGTTTTGTTCTACTTTCTTGAGTGGCTATTTCTTGTTTGTAGATTATATGTTAGAAATGGTGGATTTTTACTACTGTGAATTATCTGGGTTACTGCTTACTGTACTTTACCTACCATATATTCACTGACTATTAGGCACAGATCTTTGGGTGGTTACCTACTAGGACATTGTCTCACACCCTGTTTGGGTCATGCTTTTGGGCCCAAATAGACTATGTTTTTGCAGGTATAGATAAAGGAAAGCGCCCTTCAACTTCATGTTCATGATTGCACTAGAGCTGGAGAGCATGGGACCAAGTCGAGGCTTGCGATGCTGAGGATTTTATCATCTGTTTTTCTTTTTTACTTTGGTTTAGTACTGTATTCAGCATTGTGACTTGTTTGGCTGTTTCTAGACATATGATTATCATGCATCATTTACATATGTTTCTGCTCCAGTTGTTTAATATTAGTCTTCCGTTGTTTATTTTTTACTCTTGTATGGATGTCTACTAGTTCCGCTATTGTTGTTATTTGTTTTCTCTTCCACTATGTACACTTCCAATGAGGGCATAGTTTCTCCACTATCACACCCAAGGCCCTCGCTACTAGTCAGTAGCCTCTGGCATTCGGGGAAATGCGCTTGAGGCCATGTGACTAACCAGGTACGGGGCACCTCTAGGTGGCTTCCGGAACTGGGATGTTACAAAACCACTAGGCGTTAACAACCATTTAAAATAATATTTTTATATTATTAGTGTGCAGTGTATTATTTCAAAGAAACTCATTGTTTCATATTGGGTACGCCATCGAATATAGAATCCCTTTTTAAGTAATGTTAATATTTTATTCACAAATATTAATAAATATGAAAATGTCAAATTCTTTATTTACCTGGGATGTTACATCCTTCCCCCCATTTGGGAATTTCAACCTCACAATTTTAAAATTGGTCTCGGAAACATTATTGAATGCCCCACATCAAAAAAGGAGTAAATAAAATTATCACATTAAAAGAAACGAAAAAAGTAAAATGGTCACCTAAAATAACCCATAATAGGATTCCATGAAAACATGGATATGGAGGAGAAAAAAACCATCATGTTCTGATGGAGTATGAAAGAAAATATGTCTAGGAGAAGGTTAACCACCAAAAATCACAAACTTCTGATGGGTTAAACGGTATTTGATTCCCCAGTAGGAAAAGTTAAGATACAACGTTTTTGTTTTATGTTAATTTTCATTGAGGAATTTATTTATGAGCTTAACTAAATCATAAAGAAACATACTTACTTGTCATGTATACTTTCATCTCATACTATATTTCTTAAACAAACTCATATTTTCTCCAAAAGATGAGTATTTAGGATGACTTGTTCACATTAAGATCTCTATAATCAACTTCTTGAGAGTCACCTAATCCATAAAAGATAAACTATATATTTCCCATGTATTTATAACTTAACAAAAACCAAAATTATTAGTACACGATCAGATAATCCCCAAAAGGATAATCCTTTATAAAAATAAATACTACTCTTAATCTCAAAAATTCAACAAAAAGAATCTGTGGTTCAAGAAAGACCATTAAATAAACACATATACATAAAATTCTTCAATGTAATCCAAACTATGATTGAAACCCAAATCTATGAAGGATTTAATCACATAGTCTTCCAAGGTAAATCTTAACATTTATCTCTAAATGACATCAGTTACTCTTAAAGTCTCATAATGAAAATTAATTAACCTAATCACATATCCTCCCTGATAGGTTAATCATTTCCCAAAAAGAAATAAATTCATCCAAAATAACCATAACATATTTTAAACACAGATATTATCTAATAACATTCGTTTTGCATCCAAAAATGTATTAACCTATAATTACCTCAAATTCAAGGATCATATAAACCAAAATGATTCTTTATAACTATATCCACAAATGAAAAGATAACTATTCCTTGAATAAAATTTTCATATATCAAACATCAGGGTTACACATACTATAAAAAGTCTTCTAATGTAATCTCTTCAACAAAAGAGCCTTAATAATTTTAAGAATTTCACCATCCTAAAATCTACCATAACTCTTGAATCCCATATATGTTGACTTCTTACTCATTCAACATTCTTAATGATCCATTAACCATTCATTTCCAACTTATTCTGAAATAATTTTTTCCAACAAACAAAACCATGAATCATATCCTAAGCTTTTAATAATTGGAAAACATGTGTTATGAAATAATCCATACATTTCAATGGTCATTGTCAGTTTCTTCATCCACATTTGTAATGGCATTAGGTATTGGTAAACAAATATTTGTATGATCCTGTTGATCCCATTCCTGAAACTTCTTCGTAGGACATGTGTTTTCATAATGACCATGCACACCACATTTAAAACATTTGATTGATCCTTTAGAAAGAACTTCATTCCATTTCCTTGAGTCTACTAGATGCATCCTATTTCCATGGAAGGTTCTTGATTTATGACCATCATATCCTCATCTATAGCATCTTTCAGTCCCTTTGAAGCATTTTCCTAGGTGTTTCTTTCCACATCTTTGACACGTAGGTTTTTAACACACTTACCATTATGATTATTACCTGAACATCTATAGGGATTTGTTTCTCACATATATGATGCCCTATAAAAATCACTAATATTTAGGTGGTCAATCATGACTCCATATTTTTGGTTGAAAATACCACAAGCGTTCTCATTGCAGCTCCCATAACATTCAGTTGCTCGTTAAGAAAACCATCACAGTTTTCTTCATATCCACAGTTACTTTGGTTCCTGCTAGATCCAACCATTTAATAAAACCAAAAATTTCAGTGTTATTATATTAGTAAAATAATCATATAATGCTAAGTTATATTTATTCATGTTATCTTAAACTCATTCACTTTATAAAAATAACTACAAATCTTTCTAAAATTTGAACCATTATGGTAATGTCACTTGTGCTTAAAAAATACCCTAACCTCTAAAGTTATCTAAACCGACCTCTAATACCTACTATAAGGACCTGGCCTTAAAACATTAAATAATACCGAATTAAATGTATAATTCACATTGAAGATCTTTTTAGGTTTAGAGTTTTAGAGAATTGGGAAATAACTATTACATCTCAATGTTTACAAAGTAGACACATCTTCTCAGTTTCCATTTTTTTCACAGAATAAAAACTCTTGAACAAAAGAGTCATGTCTAGTTCTATGTTTTAGATAGAATGAAATTTCCTTGATCCCATCCTTGACCCTATTCAACTTTATGTCCTGTGTAAAACATTTCAAAAACTTGGGATGAGCATAAAAAGCTCAGTAAGGGATACACAAAGAAATAAAATATTAGATCATCAATATATACATAACATAATATTTTAACATACCTCATGAAATCATAATATTTATGATTAACTCATAGAAATCATAAATCATAAAGGTAACATAAGAAATACATAACATTCTTACATTGTAGCTATCACAGCTACATAGGGAGTCACATTTGGAATACACATCATAGTATATTCCCTAAATCTCTTCGAAGAAACACTCACGTTTACCTCCTTCACGTTGCCCAATGCATTGGAGAGCTATCTCCGGCTCACCCGCCCTAGTTTTGTCACAGAACCACCCATATATGTAACAATGGCCAAGAACCATAACATAATCAAAACACATAACTTAAGCATAAAGGAAAGATAACGTTCCCACATTGCAATAACAATAGAACATTTTAGGATATTGAAATAATAAATCCATTCTAAAAACTATTTTCAATACCAAAATATGTAATAACAGTATATGTTATTTATGTTCCTTTTAAAAACATTACAGCTTGTTAAGGAAGCCAAAGATCAAATAATAGTCATGGCGGCGAAAAAAGGTCGTTCTCACCGCTTACGTAAAAAATCAAACATTCCTTTTTGTCATTTAGTAAAAAGGTTCACAGAGAAAAGATTCCCTTTGAATGCAATGAAAAGTCAAAATGGTTTTATACAATTTATAAAAGAAAGTCATGTATAAATCAAAGGATGCCTCAATGAAAGGAAATTGAGACGATGTCCCTTATAAAGACGGTATCCTTAGATTAAGGATAAATCATTAACATAATTATGTGTGACAAAAAAAATACATCCAATATAATTGGATATTAAGTGTAAAAAAAAAATACATCCTTCACACATATTCATAGCTTGACATAGTCAAGAAGTAGAGGTTTAACCCAAATAATTGACATTGGATTATTAATTTCCCCTTCAAATATTCGGTAGCCTAACTGTGTCACATCAATTTTCAAAAAATAAGTGGATGAGAGAAAAAAAGGGTATCTCATCACTTGGACATAATATTTACATCAATAAGGATATATAATAAAATATCCCAATATAAGAAGATGTGAATTAAAAGACATAATAAAAAAGAAGCCTTTTAAAAAAAGAGGGTGAAAGGTTCCCTTATCCATTTGGTAACCTACGAAACATACACCCCATTAAAGAAGGACCATAAAATGTTGATATAAATACCCATAAATGTATTTATATTACTCAAAGAGTATAATAATGGGAAGTACATACACCACTCAAATGAGATTGTGGCAAATATAGCATGAATCTCACGGAATAAAAAGTGAGATAAAAACCCCTTACCTTGTTGTGATCAATCAAGTCGTATGAACAAAAGATAATAAGAACCAAATGAATCACAGAATAACATGAATATAAATAGAATCATAATAATATATTTCAAATGTTAGTAAACAATACAACACATGTAACAAAAATTGGTGATCAATGGAAATCTCACGGAATTAAAAGTGAGATAAGAAATCACTTACCTCAAGTCCAACTTGTCTTGTTCATTTCTCTATATTACTGAATAATAAACCTTGGTAAATTTTATAATTTCTTAAATAATTCCTTTAATGTTTATTATTAAATTCATATAACCTATTATCATGTAATAATAATTTGTTAATTATGTGAGTTTATATCATACGTTTTGTCGATGATCGGTACATGAGTCAAAAATGAACTTGTTTGAAGAGAATTGTCCATGTAGTAATATGTAAATCATCTACGGAATGGTGTTTAAAATTTAAATATCATATATATCTAGTATATATGTATTTAATAATAATCCATAATGTTTGGAGATAAGATATGAAATTCACCGTTCAAGGAGACGGTAGGACGTGCGTACGCATGAACGCTACTTTCATTTTTTGTCATATTAATTGATTTTAAAACTAAATGAGATATAGATATATTATAATTCTAGTATAATTTATATTTTAAATATGTAACATAATTTAATTAATTAAATTCTTTATAAATTCCATGTTTTCCATGAATGAGTCACATCACTTGAGGGGGCGGTTGTCCGCACTTCCTGATATGACATCATCAGATTTTCACAACAGGAAAAGCATAAAGGTATGTTTTAAATATAAAATATAGAATCATATAGGGGACATAAATATAATATATATCATGTATAAATATATTTATATCATAATGGCCACCATGAATTGTGTTAAAAGAATATTGAAAAATTATCATTTCGGAAAACAGTAATTCACCACCCATAGAAACAGTATGTTCTTTAACCATTAGACGGAGGTGTGTGTAAGTGTAGGTAAAATCCTTATCATAACAACATAATAGTATATTTAGGATAATGGTTTTATTATGGGATAAAATAAGAAGAAGATAGTGGTTAGTTAAGAAGGAAAATAAAAGAAACTCGAGAGAAGACACTAACTCTAAATCAGGTAACTCTTGTTTATTTGATCCAAAGGCTTACTTGGAAAGACTTATGCCAAAAGTGAGACTTCTAGGAGTGAGAGAGGGATTTGGAGAGATAATATGAGCCGAGTTTATATGAGACAATTGCTTGAGATGTGTGGGTAAGGGGGTATAGTTGGGGTCCTTTTATAAGAGGGAGGAGGGTCACTTTTGGAACGTCTTGAAATGTTACTTTATTATAAAATCGTTTTTGGATTTTAAAGGTCCCACAATGATATATTTCTTGGAGAAGGTGATAAGGGTTCTAAAGCCACCCATCCAATAGGTTTTATACAATTTTATGTCTTATATTTAACCTTATATTTTCATTTTATTTAAATTGTTCATTAATGAGGTAATCACTACATTAGCATGGGGTCATAAATAAATTTATTTATTTAATGTCTAAAAATTATAAAAAAAATACTATGATGTAGGAAATATTTTATCTTTCCAATGACTATTTATAGTCTAATATATAAATTATTTAAAAAAATTAAAAAAATTTACTTAGGATATACAATCCTTTGTTATATTTCTCTTTTTAAAAAATAATGTCATAAATGTCACTATCACACCCATGTGACTTTATGGGCCCTAAAGTTCAGCAAAAAGGTTCCCATGGTTGGCCATGACTGAAAAAAGAAAATTTTGACATATGTTGGGGTAGTTTTATATTATTATGATATTATTTTATTACCCTTAACTACCCGATTACTAATTAATCAAAATAATTAAAGATAATTATCGTCGTTACTATTCATTATGTCCAAAAACAAAAAAGTCTTATTACATAATATAGACATTCTGATTAAAAATATGGAATCCATTTTACCAAATTCCAAAAACAGAAATTGCAGTAAATAATTTAAAAATAATTCACGTTGTCAAAACCAAAGACGGGTTTTTTATGAAGAAAAATTTCTCAAAATATTGACTTGTTTTTACATCCAATTGAAAAGTGAAATTACTTCAAATGACCAAAATTTCATTAAGAGATAAAAAAATTAATTCTATTACACTTTAAAAAAAATTAATAGGAAAATCTAACTATATAATTAAATTAGATGAAAAAGAAGTTTTGATGTAAAATGCAGTCTTTTTAACTATTCATTAAAAATGAACATTTGTCAGAAAAATACCAAATATTTATCCAAAGTAAATTTGATATTCCAAATTAAAAAATTATATCCTTTCTACCAAATTAAAAACATATAATTTGAATTAATTTTATAAATAATTACCACTGTCAAGACAAATAACGTGTTTTTAAGAAACAATATCTACAGAAAGATTGACACTTGTTTATGTCCAATTTCAAAGTGAAATTAATTCCAATGACCACCATTGGATTAAATGGTAAAAATATATTTTAACTAAACTTTAAGCCCAATTAAAAAGATAATATATCCATATAAATAAATTATATTAGAATGAAGATTTGAATTAAAATACAGCATTTTCACTATTCATTAAAAAATGAACATTATCGGAAAAATAACAAAAATTTACAAAAAGTAAATTTTGGTGTCCCGATTATAAAGAAGGATTTTATTTTGTCAAATATAACATATAGAATTGAAAAAAATTAGTTTTAAAAGGAGTTCCCATCAAAAGGTAGTTAACCGACCTTTTAAAGAATATTATAATATTTATTCTTAAAATTGGATTCATTCACATTTTAAGCCTCTAAAATTTATTAGATAAATGTAAAAAAAATTAACCAACATATATAATAATTTTCTAGTTAGTTTTGTTCGTTCATGGAATTAAAATGTCTAGGAATTAACTACCATTTAAAATAATAAAATTATATTATTAGTGTGCAATATAAGATTTCAAAGAAACTCGTTGTTGCGTATTGGGTACGCCATTGAACATAGCATCCCCTTTAAAGTAATATTAATATTTTATTCACAAATATTAATAAATATGAAAATTTCATATTATTTATTTATCGGGGATGTTACATTCCCCAAGGAGAGGTTAGATCAAGGAGGTCAGAAATGCAAACAAAGACACGCTATATCCAACTTGGGTGGACATATTGGATACCCCTCCATTTTAAAATTCAAACCAGATGCCCAACCGACATCACTCGTCAAACACTGACACACCACGAGACTCAAATCACTCTACCAAGGTAGAAAAAAAGGAACATAAAGGGATACACTCCATCCAATATGGATAAATTCAGAATTTAAAAATAATTTTTTCATTAAAATGGATATTCACAATAGACACATAATATAAACCATTTCCTTAGAAAATGGTTAAAATAATGAATTCTCAGAAGACTCATATTCATTCAAATAGAGGTTCTAAAAAGATTACAACATCCTTATATACTATAAGAAAATGAATAAACTATGAAACACCACTACTACAACATATGGAACAATCAAGTGGAATAAGTTGAAGAGATATGTGAAGGCCAGGCATGACACATGATGACATGCTAGGTCATATGCCCCGAAGAAGTAGATAAGATATCTAAAGGCCTCCTGATTCTATGACTAATGCTAAAGGCTACATCCCGATTTCCCTTCTCCATTCTCAAATTCCCATCACTAATTATTGATACTAAATAAGTATTTAATGTCTCAAGAAACCCTTATAAAATAGATTTATCTTAAAGAGATATCCTCAACACATCAAAAAATGGTTAGACAAAACATGACTCCATTGACTTTAGATTAGGATGAATCTCATTCTCAGTGTGATGATCCCTCAGATATTTATCCCCACACTATTCGGGAATATAATGAACTAGATCCCTGAAACAATGTATGGACTCCAACATCTATTCATCACCTTGCTAAAGACGTCTTATATCCATAACTTTTCTCACATTGAAAACTATTGAGAAATACTACTAAGTGAACGAATCCATGAAAAATTTCCAAGAATGGAATTCCTAGGGCACAGTTCTTCTGACAAACATCAATCACATCAAACCCATACCTTCAAGCATAAATGTACAGAACATAACCTTCAAAGAGTCATCAAACTCAAGGAAACCAAATATCCTTTGGATTTTACACATCCACTCTTCTCCTTCGAGAGGATGTGTTAGACCATAAAATAGTGGAGGATTAAATATCTAGAACACAAGAAGAAAATACTAAGGTAGTTCAAATGGTGTATATACAAATGTTGAAACACCCCTAGCTAAACCAATAATATCAATTAAATATTTGGTGGGGTGTACACTAAGAAACAAAAAGAACTCTCAATCAAAACCAATTTACCAACAAGAATTAAAACCCAAAAACCATTTAAATAACATTTTAATTCACATGAAAACACGCTACTCAACCACTAATTCTAAAAAACTCACATTTTTTCTCAAAAAAATATGTTTCTAGAAACAAAAAAACATGGAAATTTTCACCCTCACTAATGGTATCCCTTTTAGCCTCATGCACATATATTCCCATGAAATCTGGGAACTTATCCACCCTTTCCATCCATCAACCACTTCCTTACACACATCAGGGAATGCATGAACTCATAATAATACCAACATCCTAAACAAAAACTTATCATTTTTTATAATATTCACTCAACCTAAGTTTCAAAATACCAATATAATTTTCATTTCAGTATGTCAATATTTTTTAAAATATCCCCAATACATCTTCCCAAAACCACTCCATTTCAAAGTTAATCATCCTTTTAAAAAACATCCAATTTTGATAAACACCATGTTTTTAATTATATAAATCCGTATTAGAAAATCAAATCCTTATTTTACATAAAAGTCACCTTATTAAAAATTTATTTTACAATGCTTTATTTGAAATAATTTTGAAACTCACTTTCCATATTCCAAAAATTTATACATTTATTTTAAAAATATGGTTTCGAAACATTTAAAAATAGGTTTCTCAAAACAATATAAAAATATAGAACAACCTAAAACAACTCAATATATGAAATCTATTATCGATTGATAACGTGGACACATGGTTGGGTTCAATATCCTAATCACACCTCCCTCACCGAGAGTCCATCAGAACCATGTCTCCTGCCTCACATGGCTTCTTAGGCCCTATGAGCTACCTGATACCACTATCCTGACTCTCGTTTCATTTTAACAGACACAAAACAACCCAACAATTCCAATAAACTGATCAAAACCATAAATCCCATGGTAACTCAATTTTCATTCCAATAATTATTGGTCATACACTTCCTCAAAACATCACTGCAAATATGAAAATCCTTATCCATATTAATTGATATCAAATATAATAGTGGTAACATTGATTCTATGTCCTCTAAAGAACCAACCTCTCCCTAATACCATTTTTCTTGATCTCACCTGGGTCAGCCTCATACCGGTCAACGGATTCCGCCCAAACAGATAATCCAAAAATAAATAAACTCTCCAAACTAAGAAGCATTTACACATGAACTAATAATACGGAAAGCAGAATCATCAAAATTGATACTGAACCTGAAAAAAACTAAAACTCTAGTTGACCCCTTAGGTCACTCTCTAATAAAAAAATCAATTTATCTCCTTTAATCAACTCATATGGAACCTACACTAGAATATAAAAATAAGAAGAAACTATATACTTGAGTATTAAAACTTAGTAGGAATACTTGAAAAAAAAATTCCTAATTCGTTTCAAATGAATAATAAAATAGAAATATTCAGGTCTCAAATACAATATATAATACTAGGTTTCCTATCATTCTACCCATTAAAGAAAAAAAAGGTCCATTTCCCTTCTCAATTTAAAACCAAACAATTTTTCGAAGAGGGAAACTTTCATTTTAATAACGAGGGTTGATGTTTTTCTCAATAATGGGGGAATAACAATAAATCATTTTCAATACAATTTTTTAAAACATATTTAAACTAACACATTTCCTTTAAAAAATAAAAACACTACACTCGTGATCAGAAGCAATATACATAAAAAAGTACAATTGAATATAGAACGCATGATTAACAAACCAATAATTCATATCAATAATCCGTTGTAGATAACTATGTTTCGAAGATCTTAGGAGAACCTAGGATCTAAGTAAATAATAAATAACAAACTACACATCTAACTAATCTTGTAGTCATGCCTCACCTGATTACATCAATTACACCCAAACTCACAGTTCTTATGATATCTACCCTAACTGAGGGGAGTTATTCCATAGTAGATAATAGATCATAATAAGGACCGATATCCAAATAAGAATCATAATCTAGTACCGAAACCGTTTATCAATAATATTATAGCTATTCTAGGATAATATATCTAGACTAAGGTTTGGTGAACCAATACAACAAAATAATAAATCGACCAAATACACATATACCACCCACACAATAATCAAACAAAGGCATCGCCCAGAATCAAATAATGGAATGATCCCTTTTCATTAGACCATTTTTTCACAATGGAATCACATATCATGTAACTCCCACACCATTCAACATATCCAAGGAAAGAGTATCACCCAAGGAGAGTTTTTAAGAGAAAAAATTTTCTACAAGTTACAAACTTTCCTTCAAAACTATCACATGACAAAAAATTTCTTTAATTAATAAATCACACCTTTTTAATATCAAAACACACATATGAATCCATTTAAGAAATATGAACCACTATATAATTAGTTTTACACATTTTCAAGCCCAAAATATTGTCGTAAATAAAAAATCACTTACAAAACCAAACCAAGAATTTTATCATCCCCTTGGAGTGCATAGCCTAACAAAAAATTAACATGTACATTAAAACAAGAAGATACCACATCATTTCTCAGGAATAGATTATTCTAAATAACATAAATCACTTATTAACATAGAAGGAATGTTTGAAAAGAAATCAATCGATGATTCTATAATTTAATGGACATATGAAGATCCAAACCAAACTCAAATTTATGTACCTCTAATAACACCAACCCAAAACAAAATTGATATGGATAACAGGGAAAATAACATAAAATATATACCTTAACAAAAAATCACAATTTAAACTCAAATTTACAAGTATCCAAGACCCTAAAAAGAAAGGAGGAGGAAGAATGTAAGAGAAATGGAAGAAAGTGTAAGATGGGGTAAAGTGGAAAATATTGCCATGAGAAATAACAAAAAAACAATGAAGAGAACACAAGATCCAACCCTTGTTAGAGGTGAGTAATCTTGAAGAAGGATGGGGAGATCCCTATTGGATGCATGAACAAGGAGAGGTAGAGAGGGGTGTTTGTGGTTAAAATTATTGTAGTTTAAAATGGTATTTTCATACATTTAAGTCACATGTGAACTATGAACAGTTTGGGCACATGCTTTACCAAACCAGGGGCAAAATATACACCCCTCATAGGATACACTGAGCAACACCCAGTTTGACCACACTTTTTGGGAAACCATGTGCCAACTGTGTGTCACAGTTTTGTCCAAAATTGTATAACCATGTTCACACATTCCAAATAGTTTTTATCTCACCAGGCTTTATTCATGCACCCACAACTAGAGAAACCCATGGAATCAAAAAATTTCTCTTTTTTCATGCACAATTTGGTCCAAATATTTTACAGCTCATGCAAATCAAAATACACAATCCAAAAATGAACAGATATTGAACACAACATTAAGAGTCTGCATGGTTACCCCTTAACATTTCACGTAAATCATGTGCCTATAAAAAAACATCCCAAAAACTAAAATTTTAAGTCTAAAACCCATGAAACTCAAGAGAGAAACCAAGAATAAAATGATAAACTAAAATAAGGGAAGAAAATAAAAAAATATTTTGTGACTATAGATTCCTAAAACTAAATAGATTTATTAAAAAACATAACCCCAAACATATTGGATTTATCAATCCCATGAAACACTTTTATTCATTATTAGGTAGTTTAGATAAAATGAGATATAAATTGATTATAATCAAAAATAATTTTATTATTTAATAAAATATATGGGTTATTTTTTACCAATTGTTGTTTTATTTATCTTTTTTCATACTAGTGACAAAATGGTTTCTTTGGAATTTATTTTTTATATAATAAACCGTTATTTTCATTTGATTTATATAATAATTGATATAGGGAGATAATATTTCTATAGTTAGAAATAAATATATTGAGTCAGATTTTGATATATTAGTAATTAATTTGTAGACATTATCATATTATGATCGATTTAATTGAAAAAAATAGGTACTTATTTTATATTAATTTTTAATAGTGAATTAAATATTTGTTTTGATAATAATTAATTTGTAGGGATTGAATATTTCTTTCAATAAGTACACATGATACAAGAATCATGCTAATATTGTGCTGGATATAATGTTATACACTGATTTTTATAACATTCAACTCTAAAATTTGGATGTTATTTTTCTAGTATTACAATTTATTGGTATTATTATTAGCATAATGAAATTACGGATAGAATTTTGAAAAATTAATCTAGGTGAATCCTTCAATATTGATATAAAATTCTAGCATAAAGTGTCCAAAATCAATAAAAAATTAAACAGATGTTTAAAATCATCCCCAATGTCTTAGTGAAATGTTATATTTTGTTATATAGTTAATGATTTTAAATAATAGGTTGATTTCATGAGTAAAGGACAGATGTAGAAATATAGATTATAAATTTTATATTCAAAATGAAACATAATAAATATTAATAAATTTCACTCTGGTAGTGATTTTTATGTTTAAAATATTCTTAATGAGGTGGATACAAATAATAAACTGAATTCTCTCTTACTGATAAAAGAGGAAATTCAGTTGGAATTTTTTATGGTCTAATGTCTTATAGAAGGGTGATAAATACATATTTTTAATCAATAATTAAAATATATATTTATTTTATGAAAATTAAATCAAATCAAGGATGATGAGAACATAATCAATATGAGTATTTATATAGTTTTTTATATTGTTCAATATTACCGAAAAAATGATGAAAATAATTCACAATATCACTAAATTCAAAATTGAATTATTCCTTTTTTTAATAATGAATATAATAATGATACATCAATTTTTACATAAGAACAGAATATTAATGATGTAATCTTCCATCTTAATTCATGGATGTATCTAGTTCCTAATGGTTTTAAATATTTTTTCTAAATAGATTACTTGCGTACTATGAAATTTTATTTTTAAATTACATTTTTAAAAATCATTAAAATAATATGCATTTCAAGAGTTATATATTTAAAAGAAATTATTTATTTTTAACATTCATTTGAATTGATATGATTTAAATATTTGTAGATCTATTTATCTAGGTAATTATTTTAATAAAATCATTAGAAAATATGACTAAAAATATTTTTAGTTAAGTATATGATATTTTTCTGGAATCTAATTGGTTTTATTAAAGTGTAAAATGTTTAATATTTTCTTATGAAAATATAAAAAATTATTAATTTTGTTAGGAAAAACCCATGAAGAATTTCATTTAATATTTATTTGAGGAAATCCATTGACATGAAAAATTGTAATTTTAAAATGTAATTAGATAGTTTGGATTCAAATATACATTTATCTATTGGGTGATGATTTATTTTAATTATATAAGTAAAAAAATTAAAGGGATCCCTTTAAGGTTATTTATCAGGATTAAGGGTGTTAAACAAATTTCCCTAGGAAAGATATCATATTTAGTATTTAAAGGGATTATATAAGTGGTTTAATCCATAAATTAGTGGAAGGATTTAAATGAAATTTCATTTTGGATGTCAAATGTATTACTACATTGTATTATATTTTATTAATTGGTGATATTATTTTTGTTTCATGGGGGTTAGACAACTAATATAAATTCTCCATCATAATTTTATAACTTAGGTATATATTTTTGGGTACTAAATTTAATTTATAAATAATTATTTATTTTTTACAATGGATTCACTTTTATGAAGAAGTTGGGTATTTTAAATACAATAGGATTTAGAAAAGCTTCTATCACTCTTATATATTTTGGTGTAATTATGTTCTATAGGAGATTTAAAGTAAGATTCTTTAAAAAAAAATCTTATTCCAATTTAAAAACAATTAAAAATGTGTCAGGGGAAATAATTATAATGTTTGGGTCGAATCAGTTTTGTTAAAGAAAATATTGTGTATAAATTTTTACACATTTTTATGGAGTAAAAATATCTAATTGATTTTCTTAAAAGGATCAACACCACTATTAGAAATATTATTTGACGTGGAGATATCTTCTGGACAAGTACATTAAAAATTAATTAAAATTTAAATTAAGGGATAGTAAAAGTAGTTTGTTTGGGTATCAAGAATAATTATTATTTTATCGAATCTTTAAAATATTACATTACATAGTGATTACTTAATAGAGAGACTCATAATATAAAAACGTTTACCACTCTGTGTTTTAAGAGGCACAATGTTTGAAATCAATATTATATATACTCTTTAATAATGAAATCTCAAAAATCCACTTCTCCTATAATCATGTTTCACACAAGATGCTTCACCACCAAATTTTCCTATACAGAAGTTTAGGCTATCAATAGGATAAGCTCACCTTATAAAAATCCTAGAGAAAATGATTATTTAATTCTATAACAAAATATTTTTAAAAATTAGAAGATTAATTCAAATAATTATTCTTTAATGGATTTAATAAAATTTTATGATTCCAAAAAAATTCTGTAATTATATATTAGTGTAGTATTATTTTAAGAGTATGATTTTAAATTTAATGTTTTATTATTGGTTTATATCTTGTTAACTAATAATTTAAATCCAATTTATATTGTAATAAAACAAACCAGAGTTTAGAACAAATAAAAAGTGGTTCATTAAGATAATTTCTCAATATAGAGTCCCAATATATTATGGTTTTCTACAAATTAAGGATTTAGTTTTCATTATCTGGGCATTTAATAACTTGTAAAAATAGAATATTGATTATTATTTCTTATATTATTGTTTTTAATCAATATTAAGAGAATTATCTATGTTTTTCATAAACTCTATGGTTATAGGGTAACTTTTTGATCTAAATTTTGATCCACTACACTAGTATTAAAATTTGAAATCATTTCGAGTGTATTTTTCATACAATAATTGATGAAATGATACATTTAAAATGATGTTATTAATATTACATCTAGTCGTGTAGAAGGTAATTTTATCTATTTATTTCATTGTAATATTTTTTTCTTACTATCATTGATATTAATACAATACAAAATAGATTTTTTAACAACTTTATAAATGATCTTTTAGTTATTAAAGTAGTCAGAAATGCTAAAACATTTCAAAACAACCTTGTTATTCATTATATTTTCAAAAAAATCCCTTTTTAGATTATATCAATATCAATATCGATAGAGAAAAACATATAACCAATTCACGGATGTATAACTATACATATTTTTGTGTTTTGATTGTGGAGTGCTTTAAACATATAAAAGACTATTTGAATCACACTTTACCTCAAAGAAAATATTTAGTGACTCATCACTAAAATTTATAAAACTAAAAAAGTGTTGTTGGACTAAATTATGGACATGGTTTCATTATTTTCTCCTATTCCTTATCATATAGAAAACCAAATTCTAGATTTTATAAAGGATAATTATGTAATATGATATTTCTTTTGTACCTTTCTACTATCAACTAAATGATAAAACACACCTTTTTCTAGGATAATAATTTAGAAGAATCTGTGTAATATTTCTATTGTTTGTGATATCATCATATTGTTTGATGAAATACCTAATTATTAAAAACACTCCTTCTAAAAATTCATATTGTAAAACTATTATCAATATATTTTTCTAAATATTCTATTTTTTTTAATACATGTTCATTTTCGGATCACGGTGCCATTTTTCTAATTTTTGATTTTATTATTATTATTGGAACATGTACTATTACTATTATTAACACTATTATTAGTATCACCCTCATCATTTTTTTTATTTTATGTTTTTAATTCGATAAATAAAAATACAATTCTTATTTCCAAAAAAAAATCAATGTTAAAATAGATGTACTTTTTTAGGACCTATAGAAATTACTATAAATGTCACTATAATGGAAGCTCTAATGACTCTTTGGGAGGATTATAAGACCTATATAAATATTTTATATCTTATCTTGAAGGCCAATGTTCCATGTTATTAATTTTCATTTGGGTATACTGTTACAAAAGAGATTATTTGGAGGTGGGTTTCCCCTTTGGGAAAGGGGGTCATTGGAATGGTCCAATATACACCTTTTGAGTATGTGTAACATTTTGGAAGATTTTACCCTTATATAAGTATATATCATATTATTATTATTATTATCACTAATAAATTATTAATAATAATAACATTATTAATGTTATATAATGATGTTTTCATATGAGAGAACATGTGTGGAGATGTTGATTCTTAGGTGATTTTGGATTTTATAAGGTCATGGATTCACAAATTTGGTCATTTTACATAAATAAAAATGATAGGTTCTTAAAAAACATAAATATAAAGATTTTGGGTGATAGAATAAAAATTTGGTGAATCTCAATCTAATCAACTCTAATTCATGTTTTCTAATAATGGAAAGACAACAAATAATATGTAACAGAATAAAAATTATAAAAATAATAACTAAATTTTCTATTCTGAAAAATATTTATACTAATTTTAGATAGTAACTAATGGTTCTAGAATGTCTTTATAAGAATTTGTCAAAAATTTAGATCCATATTCCATGAAATAAATGTTGTATTCTGCAAAAAAACAAATAATTGTTCAAAATATATTTTTTAAATATGATAAAACATAGACCCCAAATGGGATAAAATAATAACAAATAAGTATTCAGGGGAGAAAAAATTATAGGATGATTCCAAAAGGTAAATCAAAATTTCACTACTTTTTTATTCGTTTAAATATGTAGATATGGTATAGAATATTAAAATTTCTAATCATAAATTGTTAGTATTAATGTTTTCAAAGTGGGATATGAATGAAAATCGATTCCCTCAAAAACAAGAAAGTGATCAATTTTTTATTATATTCTATGGTTTAACATTGGGGTTATAACATCCAAAATTAAAATTAATATTACATCCTATATTAAAAATATGTCAAAAATAGATTATCATAATTTTAGGGGAAATGGTATACTTTTCAATAATTTTAATTTAATCATGTAATAATGCTTTCTGGATTGATGTTTTTACTCTTATATAAAATACATTAAATTTTAATGTTCATATTAATTATGAGTTTATATCTCTTTTTGTAATCTCAAAAAAATTATGGGTCAAATAATTTTAAAATTTTAAACTATTTTGAGAAAAGGTAAACTACAATTTCTTATTCTAAATAAACATTGAAATGGGGTGGAAATAGATGTTTTAGAAAAAAATTATTCATCTCAAAAAAAGATATATACTCAAAATAATGGAATTATACAGATATGAAGGGGTGACATTCCCTCTAGGTGATAAAGGATACAACTCAACTCCATAATTGAGTGTTTATAAAAGAGTTCACAATGATTATATTATTAAATAATATAACACGTTAAAGGTTTCTAATATTAATAAGGTTCTTATCCTCAATAAAAAGTTTCTAAAGATTTCTTTCATTTACCCTGAATATGAAGTTTTTATTGAATATAATAGATTCGTCAATAGGGAAACATATAAATTGGAATATTGAGATAAATTAGAAATTTATTAAATTTAAGTTTTAATGTTTTGCCTATAGATTTACTTAGAATGGGGGAATCTAATAAGGTTATTAAAGGAGAAAAGTGGGTTATTTAATAAAATTTTATTTTAGAGGTGGGTATAGATGATAATATAAAAGTTATAGATTACCACAGTTTGAAAAATGGAATATCAAAATCCATAATAGATAACAAACATAATGAGAAATAAATTAGAAAGAAATTATTTAAATATTTGAAAATGAGAAAAACCAAATCAAAATGAATTTTTTGTTTCTTCGAATTTACCATGAATATTCATAATCATAATTATAACATTATAGGATTTATATAATTAATATAACATTTTTATTCTAGTTCATCTATTTTTCGATATAATATAATATAAATTTCATAGAATCAATAATCATTGTAATATAGTGAAGAATTTATTGGTTATTAGTCATTACTCTTGAGAAATTTTTTCAATTCTTCATGTAAATTGTCATCGAGAAAAATGATATTATGGTTCTAGAATTTCAAATATTTTGTCTGTTTCATCCTAATAATAGGTATTATGAATGCATATTTATTTGCAAATGCATTGAAAGGATGATTCAAATAATAATTATTCCTCAGTTATCTTGTGGGATTTGAACATAGCTATGAGAATGAAATAGAAAATATGTATACCTACCATACTTATCTCAAATAAGCAATTTAATCTTTTTTATAAAAAAAATATAAGTGGTTGAAGTTATTCTTGATAATTATTCCTAGTAAAATAGATATGATGATAAGCTGGTGTATAAAAATTCAGATAAAGCCTTTGTTAATTATTTAACTTTAGATTTCAGTGATTATTTGAGTAGTCTTACACATAAGAATATAATTTCATACTACTTCCCAAAAAAATTTAAAAAAAATTATTCCTTGAAACATTATTCCATTTCAGTTTAATAATTTTTATTTGTTGAATCCATAATATAGTAGAATGTTAAATGATGTCAGTGAAACCATTTATTTTTATTATGAATATAAAATTACTTGTGAATATGTTGAGGGATTTAAATACGGAATTTATTTTCATTGTTTATAGTAAAACATTATTTCTTGAGTAAAGTATAATTTGGATTCAGAATATGCATCCCAAAAATTATTTTTATGATATAAGTTTTAAAAATATCATTGACCTCACAAATAAATTTAATTCCCACAGTAATATTAAAGAGAAAATTCAGAAGGATAATTTAATATTTATGTGGATTAATGGTTATGATTAAAATATTTTTTATATCAATTTCTACTAGAAGTCTAGTAATATTTACATGCATGTCTATCATATAACAGTGGATGGTAACATAGTCTCTAATTTTAATTACATGATAACCTATATTTTTTAATAATATAAATAAATCATTTATGAAAACTTTATTAGATATATTGAGAAAGTAAATTATATTTTTCTAGTTATGAAAAATGATGATTAGAAACTAATTTAACAAGATTTCCAAAAGATTTGTAGATAATGTAAGTTGTATTTATTCAAAACTCACAATGTACACCAGGGTGTTACAGTTTTAAAATTATCATTTTTCAAAAGAAATACTATGAAATTGGACATCCCAAATTTTAAAGACATGTTCATGTATAATTTTAGAATTGTCCTCTTTCCATCTATAAAAACCCTTAGTGCATTACACATATTTATAATGTGTATAATTAATATTGTATAAAACTATTTCTACATATTTCACATTCTATCCCTTTTTTACAATTATTAGTTAAATTATGAAAAATTAACTTTCCTTGATCTCTGATAAAATTTCCTCTTTGAATAATCTTTTCCTTATTAATGGATGGAACATATAATATGGTTTCATTATTATATTATAATGTGGTTAAATTTTTAAAAATTTGTAATATTGGTGAACATTGATAAAAAATTTGATGTGGTGATTTCCATTAAAAAACATTATTATGACATTATATTTTCTAATCTCAATATTTTTTATTTAATTAAATATTTATTTATTAGGTGAAAATTATATTTAGTTTTGTTAATATCTCTACACTTATAAATAGACTACATTATGGTTATTTAATATGCTTTAAGCATGGATACTCATTGTGAAAAAAATAATTCGTAGAGAATTGAACTGAATAGATATCACACTAATTCATGGATTTATTAATTTAGAGTTACTCTTTATTCTAACTATGTTATCTATAAGTATTATAGGGAAGATATAGGCTATATTTTATTATAGGAATAGTTACATTAACATTATAGGATATTTTATTTGACATTTTTAATCAAGAGATATTTAATGACTTTGTGGGAATGACCTCCTAATATATTGGTTTAATGATTTCAGACGAAATGAAGAACATCTTCCATGACATGTGCACTAAGATACTTCTTTATTTCTCCTTAGATCAAAAGTTTTTTACTTTTTACCAGAACATTTATCATTATTGTTGCATTTATAATATGGTAGTTGTTATTGGCGAAGAAAATTCTTTTTAAGGGGGATTATTTGATAATTCCTTATATAATTTTTCATCATGAAATTAATTAAAAATTAAAAATTTAATAATAATATTAATGTACATGAAATATTTTAGAAACCATGGTTTTATGTGTGATAAAAGTCAGTAATGAGTAAAATCTAAATGGAAACCAAAGACTAGTTATTTGTAGTGCTATTTTTGTAGATAATGATTCATGTATCACTAGAATTTTTTATGAGTCCTATAAAACCATATATTCCATTGAAGCTAAAATTAAATGAGTGATTATATCTATAAACGTTATCTAATAATAAAAAATCAAATAACATATTAATGAAATGTGATTTATCATATATTTTATATGAATCATAAAACAGTAGATATATCCTTCATAGTTGATGATTCAACAATGTGTGGGAAATTGGAATATATTTTATTCATAATTTTTTTGACAACAAGAAAATTCCTTGTGGTGAATTCCATGGGGGATTTCCCTACCAAAAATATTTGAATTTTAATTATTTTTAACACAATAAGTGTGAATTACATAATATGGTGTACCTGTTAAAAAATATATTACTCAAACAATCCTCTTGTAACTTCTTAGACCCAGATTCCATTGAATGGTACACTGAGACCGATGAGTGAAATGGTACAAAGTGCATCTCCCCATTATCCAGATGCTACCTACTAGTAGTGATATCCTATGTGTGTTAGTTGGTACTATTCATTCATCACCAGTGTAAGAGTTGGTGTCCTAGAACCTACTGGTTTTACTTTGATTACCTGCATAATTAATATATTATTACAAATTGTTCGTTGTTCTTCATGACTATGATATAATAATATTCTAGAGCATTTTTTGTATTTATATAGTCATCGTAGGTCCCTACTATGATGATAACCTCGAAATTTTATAACAAAAATTCTTAAATATAGTTATGTAGTTGGATGACATACTATGATGGGACATATAGCAGGCAGACTGTCAGGTGCGAGTACTCGTAAGCATATGAGAGTTTCTCTCATGAAGTTTTCACTTGGTAATCTTTAAGGTAGGATACTATGAGAATAAACAGCTAGTTATAATTCCAAATTATTTAGTGTCATTATAAATTTCTATATGTGAGCATGTGTAATGATCTTTTGACATTAATATTATCATTAATATGTGTCATGACTCGCGCACGTTGATTTACTGACGAAAATCATCATGCAGGCAGTTGGTGGGAAGTAATGTACATTGGGTGCATCATGAGTATCATGTTAATAATGGATAGGTTGAGGATGGATTTATCCCTTCCATTTATGGAAGTTTATTTCCCATCCCTTTGATTTAAATTGACCCATTGCATGAAATTCCTTGTCCATGGTGTAATGATGAGTTCATTTCAGGTTGTCAAAGAACGACATATCATGCATAAAAGTTGATGACACTATCATGAAACCTTCTTGAAGAGATATTGCAACAAAGGGATTATATTACATAGTGAGCATTCATATGTGGATTTTTTTTTGTTGTGACTTAATTTTCCTTCTCTTGGGTGCCTTTTCCCATATCTAGATAGTACTTTGGGACTTTAAGCAAGCCCCACTAATTCCAATGAGAAAGAATCCTAAAGGTTCAAACACTAAATGTTTTTTGTGGTCTCATTTAAATTATATTTGAATTTAATTAATTAAATAGATATTATTCTCAAGACTGTGGAATACTTTTATTCAAGTTAATATGATCGCATAAATTTAAAAACAAATTCTTATTTTATTGATCATTTAGTAAATATTTATTTACATGTTTGTAAATAAGATATTTATTTAAGAGAATAATTTATTTATTTATTTATTTTGGTTTTCAATAATTGGAAGTGGAGTTCGATCGGACTAAGGCTAGTGCGGTAGTAGAATAATTATTTGCAACATAGTAAATAACTATTAGCTTGCACGAGTTAAAATAATAATAACAGAACTATTATTTTTTGACGCGAAAATTTATTCAAATTCTATTTTACGCACGTTGAAACACCATAAATAATGATGCAGTATTATTATTATGAGCATGGGTGTTCTCTAAGTCCATGAATGCATTGGATTGTTGTTATGCAATTAAATATTGTAACAGAAGTTTCAGGTATATAAATAGACAAGTATGTCTATTGTACCTTAGCAAACACAGCGCACGCTTGGTGAATTGAGAATTGTTGAGCTAAATAATTTTTACCTTGAATTCTCTTCACACAACTCTCAAGAATGAGAGACGTTCTTCAAGGCTGAAAGTGCTCGGAGAATGAGTGGTGTCGATCAGAGGCTATCATAGCACATGTGGGTCATGCCAAGTGGGATTCTAGTTTTGATCCTCGCAAGCCCAGTGAGATAATCTGAAAGGTTCATTCCTAACGATCAACATCATCAATGAAAAAAATACCGATCATCCAGGTATTCTATTCATTATGAAATTAATTAAATTAATTATAAAAATGATTTTCAAGATCCTCTTTAAATGATTCGGGCCTCTTCCTCGTTATCTAAAACATTGATTATATTCCATGGAGACCGGGGGTCATCATTGTGTTAATCCCAACATAATAATTGATCTTGGTAAAAATCCATTTTAGGTGTCGTCCCAACCATGCTTCCACTATTGATGGAACCGTCATGTGGTATAAAAGGGAGGTTACAACATAGTTTATAATAATTTAAATATTTCGTTGATGACAGACCCATTTAATAATTTAGTAGTTTCAATTCAACTTAATTGTTCTGCAAATCTGAATCTTGAGATCTATTCCTCCTCTTTCGTTTCTAGTTCACCGTAGAGAAATGATCTTTTATTTTATGTTTGATGAAAATAAAATATAGGATCTCATCCGGAGGTTCCAAATCATCCTGTCCATACAACACCATAACACAAGTCATGTATTCAGTAGTACATGTTGTGTAGTCAATATTCTATACATCGGACTGGTTCTCCAAAACAAGTGTTGTGTTGGAGTCTTTCTAAGTCTTAAATTACATTGTGTGTTTACCAGTAACTGGTTTCATGCAGTTTCTAGATTACACACTGTGTTTCCCAAATAGACAGGGAGTGTAGTCCATTCGGGTTAGTGTTGGACCATGTACCCCATACAGGGATTGCCCAGCTAGAGATCGTGAAGCGATGAACTACACGGTGTGTCGCCAACTGGACATTCCATGTACTCCGATGATTTCTAAAGTACACTCTCATGCTATTTCCCAAGGCATGCACTTTGGTTGGATAGTAACAATAGTACATGCCATGTAGTTGGAACTACATGTCTTGTACTCATCCAAATTACATAGATATATTAAAATTTATTATTATACTATAAAAACCCTTGATATGTGTACCATCGTGCGGGCGTAAAGTTAAGGTACAACAAGTTATACGTGTTTTATATATATGTGTTTATTTTCACATCTGTGTAATGTTCATTTATACTCATCGGGTAGTTATGAATAGGAATTCACTGGGTTTCCTCCTTGGTACATGTTATATACAAAGATTATTTTAAATGAATTTATTCTTTTAAAATTACTACAGATGAGAATATCAAGGAAATTTAGAAAAGGATTCAACATAAAAGTATTGATTAATTAAAGATGATAATTAATTTATTCGAGCGTGATTTATCCTAAAATAGGACAATAAACGAATTTAATTCTAGTTTAATTAATGTGTAAATATCATTGAATGTATGGATCATCATGAGCTAGACCAAGACCTTTTTATGTGAATGGTTTATTTTAATTTATTTATTTAAATTAAATTTGTTGGCCAACAATCCTTCTCCTCATTAATATATAGGGCCTGAATACCCAATGTTTCATTTATGTAGAACTCTATTTTACCCCTCACCTACATATGAGTTTAAAAAGCATATTTAATGGATGTAACTCACAAGCTAGTGGAGGTCGCTCAACCTAGAGATGAGATGAAACCATTCCCTGGAGATACAAAGCTGGATAGGTGGAAGTTGTAAACACAAACCCAAATGGTTCAAGGTGTTTCTCTCCTAGGCCAGGGTTAGTTTACCAACTACTAGATAAACTAATCATTAGAAAATAACATGATCCTGACATTTAAATTTTTTATTTCTATCATTTTCATGGTTTACCATTATTTATGTGTTGTTACGATCACATAATTAATGAATTAAATAAGCAAGAAAGGTAGAACTAAAATTAACCAGACATATGCGAATGTATTATCAAGACATGTCTAATCACTTAAGTAAGTTACACTTAATAATAACAAGCATGTGATAATAATAAATTCAAGCATAAGAGAAAAAAATCACTCAAATAAAATATTAAGTCATACCAAGCCTTCTGATACTTTATTAAGGGAAAAGGTCAATAAAATATCGATCTAACAAACCCTTGTTGGGAAAGATACTATTATACAGGAATCCCTTATTCAAGGTTTCAGGTTGACATAACCATATTACATCAGGAGAAGTATCCCTTGCTAGAAATGGTGTAATATTGGAGGGTAGAGTTGAGGAAATCCAAAGTCATGATTTCAGGATTTGGGGAGTCCAATCAACATATCAAGGGGCTGGAAACCCGCAGTTAGCAAAGTATTGCCTGCCTAAATACCGTCTAATCGCATGACTAACCCTTTTTGGGGTTAGGAGAAGGGGAATATGGATCCTTTACACTAGAACGTGATGGTAACTGGATATTCCTAGTTCAATGGTGAGGGTCATTGTGACTTAATAAAATATAGGGAGACTTAATAAAATTTATTATTTCTCATAAAATGTAATCAAGAAAGGAGTAATGATCTACTCTTATAATTATTGAATAAAAATGAATATCTCATCAACCACACTATCCTTATGATAAATTCTGGGTAAATACATCATCCTCACCGGCATTAAGTTAAAAAAATGGTTTAGATGCCTTCGGGTTATTCTACACCATGAACGGAAGTCTTATGTGCTAGAGTTAGCATTACTTGATCCGCCTGCCAAAGATTCGAGTTATCGGGATTCCCTGGTTTATGAGAAACCTATGAATGATGCAGTCGATGTTCAATGTTTGATGATATCATCAATTTATAGTGATCTCGTGAATTGTCATGAAAACGTGGATGCTTATAGAGTTCTTGAGCACCTATGTGGTCTTCACTAGGATAGATCAAGACTATAAAGGTATGAGATCTCTAAGGAACTATTTCAGAGTAATATTGGAAAAGGTTCCCTAGCTCGGCCTCATGTACTCAAGATCATTGGCTACATTGAGTGCCTGGAGATTCTAGGGTTTAAACTCCTAGATGAACTAGGCATTGATCTCATTCTCACACCACTCCCTCAGAGAATCTCTAACTATGTTGTCAATTTCAATATGAAAAACATTGATAAGTATCTATCTGATTTCCTTATCCTCATTCGCCAAGTTGGAAAAGATACGAAGTGTGAAGTCCTTAAGGGGAATAAGAGAAAAGGTAAGGTGAAGAGATTTAAAGCCAAAAATTCTTCACCTCCTTCCAAGAAAAGGAAGATTCAAGGGGAGTCAAGGTAACAGGGTGTTATTTGTTTCCCATCTGGCAAGAAGGGCCATTGGAAGAAGAACTACACCCAGCCTAAAATCCAAAGGAATCTTTAGGTTCATTTTTTATCAAATGAAATCTTTTTGTTTCTAAAAATTTGGTATTAGATAAAACTTTTGGTGCTCACATATATATCAAAATATAGGAACCATATAGATTCAAGAATATTGATCAAGGGGAGGTCGATTTACAAGCAGCCAACTGAACTAGACTTTTTGTTGTAGCTATTAGGGACTACCATGTCATGTTTCCAACTAGGATGGTCTTCATGTTAAAGGGTTATTTAGTTGTGCCTTTTGTAACCAAAAACATAATTTCTGTATCCATACTAGAAATAGTAGGATTTAGTTTCATGTTTAGAACTGAATGTTTTTTCATTTATAAAGAGAGCATTTTTTTGGTAGGGGCCATCTATACAACAGTCTTTCTATGATGGATTTCACAAACCAAGTAATGGCGATCATTGAAAAAGATACCTCACATAACTCATACCCCACCCAACTTTGGCATCACTGGCTAGGTCATGTAAACAATAAATGCTTGAAAAAGTTACATCAATATGGATATTTAGATTCTTTTTAACTAAACCCACTTGTCGTATGTCATGCATATTTATAAGGAAAAATGACAAAAGCCCCATTTTGTGAGAAAGGTGAAATTTCTAAAGAACATATTCAATTTGTTCATATGGATGTGTGTGGACCATTTCTAGTTGAATAAAGGGGTGGGTACACATACTTTATAATTTCTACTGATGATTTTAATAGATATCGATATATCTACTTAATGAGGTAAAGTTGGATTCCTTTGATAAGTTCAAAGAATACATGAATAATGTTGAGAACCATCTTGGTAAGAAGATTATGAAACATCACTCAGACCAAGGTTGGGAATATCTTAATCTGGAATTCATTGATTACTTACAAGTGTTTGGTATTTTTATCTCAATCTACTCCTCCTTACACACCTCAATGGAATTGTGTAAGATAAAGGAGGAACCACACCTTGTTTGACATGGTGAGATCAGTGATGAGGCATGAAAGTCTTCCCTTATCCGTTTTGTGGGTATGCGTTACAAACAGTTCCACACATACTAAACCAAGTACCAACTATATCGATTAAGGGTATTCTATACAATATCTTGAGTGTAAGAAAATCCATGGTATAGAATATAAATTTTTAGGGTAGTGAAGAGCTTGTTAAGGCCTCTTTAGGTAGAAAACCCTCACCCCGAAGCTCAAAGTGTACCTTAATAGGATACCCCAAGGAAACAAGGGGATATTACCTATAAAACCACTTAGAAAAAAAGTTTATAGTGGCAATACATGACATATTACTTGAGAGGGATCACATCTAAAAAATATATAGTGGGAGCAAGATAGAATTCGATGTATTCGAGACTCATGTTACAAAAGAGTTGGTAGAGGAAAAGATTCCACGAAGCCTCATGGAAGAAGAATTTGTTCTAGAGACACAAGTATAGAGTAGGAGTAAAAGAGAGGTTAGAGAATAAGAACAGTATGTTTTTCTAGTTACCGAGGATGGTGACTCATAACTAGTTGATAATAACGATCCTCTAACCTACAAGGATGCCGTAGGTGGCACAGATGTTTCTAGGTGGCAAGAAGCCATGAATTCTAAAAAATATTCCTTGTACCAAAACCATGTCGAGATTCTGTTAGATCCTCTAGTTGATGTAAAGAATGTTGGTTGAGAATGGGTAATCAAGAAGAATCTAGACATGGAAGGACAATTCAATACCAATAAGGCACGACTGGTTGCAAAAGGGTCTGCATAGCAACAAGGAATTGACTACAGTGAATCTTTCTCACCAGTTGCAATGCTAAAATCCATCATAATTATAATTTACATTGCATCTTACCATGACTATGAGATTTGTAAAATGGATTTCAAAACTGCATTTCTTAAGAGGAACCTTCAATAAGATTTCTACATAAAACAACCTAAAAGGATTGTGACTCCAAAGGATTCCAATAAGGTATGCAAGTTGCAGAAATCATTTTTTGGATTAAATAAATCAACCATGTCATGGAACATTCATTTTGATGAAGCCATAAAATAATTTTGTTTTATCAAGAATGAATGTCGGCCTTGTGTCTACAAACAGTTTAGTGTGACTGCATTCATTTTCCTAATAGAATATCTTCATGACATATTACTTTTTTAGAAACGAGATACCATTCTTAAAGTCTATTAAGGCTTGGTTGAATCAATGATTCTCCATGATGGACTTTTTCGAGGAAGCATATAATCACTGGATCAAGATTCATTATGATAGATCCAAGAGTTTATTGGGCCTTAGTCAAAGTACACACATTGATAAGATACAGAAGATATTCAGTATTGAACAATCCAAAAGGGGATTTTTGCCAGTGTCACATAGCGTTCATTATTCCAAGTAAATATTTCCTAGGAAAGATGAGGAAATAATGATAGTGGAAAGTAATCCATATGAATTAGTGATTGGGTCAATCATGTATTCCATTCTTCATAATAGGTTGGATGTCGCCTGTGCATTGAGTGCGGTCGGTAGATATCAAGTTGACCTTGGAGACCACCATTAGATGGCAGTCATGAAATTCTTAAAGTATCTGATACATGCTAAGGATATGTTCCTAATTTATGGAGGTGATGAGGAACTAGTCATTATAGGATATGTATATTCTAGTTTCTAGACTGATCAATATGACATGAATTCGCAAATAAGATACATCTTCACTTTGAATGGCGGTCCAGTGAGCTGGAGCAGCTCAAAGAACAGTGTGGTTGCTGATTCTGCAGTAGAGTGAGGGTATATTGCATCTTCTAATGAAGATAAAGAAGTAGTTTAGATGTAATGATTCGTCCATGATCTAAATGTGATACCTACCAGTAAGGATCCCATCACAATGTACTATGATAATACTGCAGCGGTGGATCCCCCAAAAGAGCCTAGTTCACATTAGCAGATGAAGCACATACTTCGGAAGTATCATCTCGTACGGGATTTTTCTCAGATATGTGAAGTTGTAGTGAGCTGTATTTCCATGGAAGACAATGTGAGAGACCCCTTGAATAAATCCTTAACTTAGAAGAAACATGATCATCATGTGAGTTCTAGTGGACTGAAAGTCGTATGCAGTTTGCTACAGTCCAAGTTTTATTTATTAAGAGTTGGTGTCCTAGAACCAACTAGTTTTACTTTGATTACCTGGATATTTAATGTATTATTACATATAGTTCATTGTTCTGAATGAATATTATGTAATAATTACTTAAAGAATTTTTGACATTGATAAGGTCATTTCAGTTCTCTACTATGATGAGAACCTTGAAATGCTATAACAAAATCCATAAACATAGTTTTGTGGTTGGATGACATACTATGATGGGACACATAGCATGAAGACTGTTAAGTTAGAGTACTCGTAATCAGATGACACTCCCTCTCATGAAGTTCGCACTTGGTAATCTCCATGATATGAGATTATGAGAATAGACCTGCTAGTAGGAATTCTTCATGTTTTAGTGTCATCGGATATATCTACTGAGGAGAATTTTCAAGGGTCCTTAGACTTTAATATTATCATTAAAATGTTTTATGACTCATGTAATTTGATTTATTGAAGAAAACCATTAGGCATGTTGTTTTCCGGAAGTAAGGTATTTTGGGTGCATCACAAGTGACATGTTTTTAATGGATAAGTTGAGGAAGGATATGTCGATTCCAGTTATGGGAGTTGATGTCTCAGACCTTTGATTGAAAAAGAATCATCGCACAGAAATACATGGACATGGTGTAATGATGAGTTTATTTTAGATAGTCAAAGAATGATTTATCAAGCATAAAAGTTGATGACACTATCATGAATCCTGCTTGATGAGATATTGCGACAAAGGGATTATATTACACATTGAGAATTTGTTTGTTGATGTCATTGTTCTGACTTTATATTCATTCTCTTAGGTGCCTTGACTTGTTGCTAGATAGTACTCATGGACAATAAGCAAGCTCGCCTAATGCCAAGGAAAAACATTCCTAGAGCGTCAAACACTAAGTGTTATTTTTAGTCTCGATTAAATTATATTTGAATTTAATTAATGAAATAAATATTATTCTCAAGAGTGTGGAATAATTTTATTCAAGTTAAGATGATCGAATAAATTAAATAAAATATATTTATTTTTTTATTTAACATTTAATAAATATTTAATTACTTGTTCATAAATAAAATATTTATCTAATAGAATAATTGATTTATTAATTTATTCGGGTATTCAGTAAATGGAAGTGGAGTTTGAGCAGACCAAGATCGGTCCGGTAGTAAAATAATTATTTACAAGATGGTATATAATTATTTTATTGCCTAAGCTAAAATTATAATGATACTGTTATTATTTTGTGAAGCGTAATTTTATTCATAATTATATTTAACGCAAGTTGGTGCACCATAAATAATGATGCGGTATTATTATTATGATCATGGATTTTCTCTAAGTCCATGAACGTATTTAATTTCTATTATGATATTAAATATTGTAATTGAAGTTTCATGTATATAAATAGACAAGTACGTCTATTGTGCCATATAAAACACAATGCATGCATGGTGAATTGATAATTGTTGAGAAAAAAAATTCTCTCTTGATTCCTCCTCCTGACCCTCTTAAGAACGAGAGATGTTCTTTGAGTCCAAAGAAAATGTGATCAAGAATGACTGACACAAGACACTCGCTTCACCACGCTAGCACCTCGAGAACATGTGGTGACGATTAGAGGCCATCGGAGCACATGTGGATCACCATTAGAGGGATTATAGTCTGGATCATCTCAAACACAATGAGATAATATGGAAGTGTCATTTCGAATGATAAATATCATCAATGAATAAAATACCGAAGATCCAAGTATTCTTTTCTTTTTGAAATTAATTAAATTAATTTTAAACGTGATGTGCAAGATCCTCTCTAAAGGTTTAGGGACTCTTTCTTCATAATCTAAATCTTTGATTATATTCTGTGGAGACTGGCAGTCATCGTCATATTGATCTTGGAATAATCATTAATCATGGTAAAAATCAATGTTGGGTGCCCTCCAAACCATGCATCAACTGCGCCATGAACCTTTAACCATAGTCCAACACAATGGAATGTCGATAACATACAAGTAGTGGAATAAATATAATAACCTTAAAATAATTAAGCAATAAAATATGGATTAATAAACAAAACCATAATTCATATCATATGAAAAATGATGATGCATGTCATATATATCTTATAAAGCATCAAGAACATGAATACAAGGCAGAAATACAATATATATAACAATAGTGAAAAGGGTCAAAAGTATCCTAGTAGCATTACAATCCTCATCTTTGTCCCATGATCCCATGCTCCTAAGAATAATTTCACAACCTGTAGAAGGGAAATTTTCATATCAATACCTAAACCATATATTCTATTTCGATACCCAAAGGTGGACAAAATATGGTGTGAGACTAAATCCCAGTTGGAAACCATCCAAGGTCGGGTTCCAATAATCCAGTGAATATAAAAAATAGAGTGTGCAACAAATAAAAATAATAAATCCAGAAATTACCCAAAAGTATATATCCTATAACTCCAGTTTATCCTTTTACGTACAACTTAATTAATCATTTTCAATTAGAAGAGAAATCTATGATTTCACCATCAGACACATTTCATATATAACATTCTCATTTATCAATTAAATCCCATATAGAAAGAAATTATTGAGACCTGGCGTATAGCCTGACATCCCATGAATCACATGTATCCAATGATTTCTAAACTGGATATGTATATAGGTTTACGTCAAGACTGAATCCAAGCATGTTATTTAGATTTGAAGATGCATCATATAATTCATTTCATTTATTGTTATTACATGAAGTTGACCTTATCTTGAGTAATCCTATGTTAGAATCAATATATCACCCAGGGTATAATATAAACCACCACCCTACGAGCTCTTCCATGGTAAACCTCTCAATAACCCATGTATCACTCTTAGTGTAAAATAAAATTCTAGCTAATTAAGTACATCATTGGCGGTCCCCAATGGGAGGCCATGTATCACCCATGGAATATTGATAAAATTAATTTTGAGTCCATCCATGGAATTCTCTTATGAATCCATGTATCTGTCAATATATAACATTCAAGCCTCAGATTCCATCCTTGCCAACCTACTATGTAGTCCATGTATCACTCAAGCATAAGCAAGTTACAAGGAAATTGATTCCATCCATGGAATTCTCATATGAATCCATGTATCACCCAAAGAATATAAATATTAATTCAATTAAATAACATTTAATCAATATCAGTTAACTTTACCGTGGATAACACTGAGAACATATTAATTATAACACAACTGAAAAGGTGTTCCAAGTCATTGTCAAACCATAAAAGGTTTGGCTCACAATTACTCACAATTGGATTGTTATTGAAATATCCAATCATTATTAATCAAGAATTTTAAAGGAATATAAATTTTTTATTAATGTGGGAAACTCATTATAAAAATATTCTCATTCTTAATAATTTATTGTATGGAATAACCATTATTTAACTCGCATGGTCACTTTAATAAAAAAGTGAAATTCATTATTTAACAACTAAAGAAATAAAAAGGGTCAAGGTCAAAATAATATGTCACATTTAATCCATTTCATTTAAATTTTATTTCACCGTTCAATACATATGAAAATTTTATGTACAAATATCTATTTGATACACAACATCCCATGACATGTGGAAACGATCACACCCTATGGTATCCAGGTTAAAATCCACCACTGTTGGTCCATCCATATAACTAACGCACCAAAATATGGTAGTTACATTTAATTCAATATTCTAAACCTATAGAAATCAAAACCAAGAATCAATAACTAAAGAGGAAATGCCTATAAATTAAAGGATTTAATTTCATTTCAAGGATATTCAATGAAATTTGGTGCACGGAACAACATCATATATAAACCAGACAACCATAAATCAAAGTCACAAACTACCAACCTTAGGTTTGTAGTTGATAGATTATCCAAAATCAGCTTCAAATTCTTCTCCAATCTGGAGAGAATCAATGTAAAAAAAGTAGAACCTAATAATATGGTAAATCAGCTTACATGTAAATAGAACAATAGATAACCAGAAAAACAAAATGGATTAAAAAATCAAGGTATTACTGTTAGAGATCCATTGAGATGAATAGCCATCAATTGGGAGATCAGATTGAAATGTTGTATTAAATCCAAGAATATACTACGAAGAGAGATTCTTAAGGGTTATATTACTATGTGGGAGATAAGAAACACAATTTTAGGTTTTAAAATGAATTTTAATTTAAATACAATTTTATAATTTCCAAAATATTTTGGTGTTTCAAGGTTTAGGAACATGATTTGAAAAACTTTGAGCCAACCACGGATGGTTATCAATAGGCATGGTGCACTCGCATGGATTACTTGCACTATTTGATTAACCAAGCACAAATCATGAAAATTTTCTCTATTAAGATTGTAGAGAAAGTCTCACATCCATGTGGACTGAATCTCAGAGTTTGTCTAAAGTTGTTCAATATATTCTTGTTCTCTATCCATGCCTATCATGTTGTGTTAAATCGTGATACCTTCCTTGCACGATTTAAACAAACCATTAATTATACCCTTTTCACCAAAAAATCATAGTGTTCACACTCCAAACCATCCCTGAACACTTCTAACACCTCCATAACCTCAAATGGAATTCATATTTTTCCACATTTAAGCATTTAAAATGATAATTAATGGAAAAACGATTTATACCTCAAATGAGAATATATTTCCTAAAAAAATCCTTCCTTAAAAATGTGCATCCCCAAATTTCCTTCTAGAGGGTGGTCAAACATATCTAAGAATAACTCCAACCAGAATGATCGTACATCATCATCCCTCTCCCAACACTAGTCTAGTACTCAGTGTTACTTCCATATCCCCGGTACTATAGGAACCAACCAACCTCATAGAACATTCATGATAAGATCCAAACCACATATAGTATGCTCATCAAAGAACATATCTACATGTAACTATACCTCCTCAAGATAAAATGAATTGTATATGTCTGAGTAGTAGCTTCACAGTTGTGAAACATGGAAGATTTCATGCATGGATTGGTACCTCTGTGGTAACATCAAACAATGGGCTACTATCCTGACTCTCTCCAAAATCTAGAATGGCCTGACGTATCTTAGTGACAGCTTACCCAATCTACTGATCCTCTTATTTCATTGCTTTTGGTGAAACACATAACAAAAATTGATCCCCGATCTTGATCTTTATATGTCTTCTACAGTGATAAGTGTATGATTTCTGAATAGACTGTACAGTAACAATCCACTTCAGAATCAACTACACCTTCTCTATGTTCAATTGAACAAGATGATGTCCTTATATAGCTTCCTCTCCTACCTTTAACTCACACAATGGTGATTGGAATAGCCTACCAAATAAAGCCTCATAAGGAACCAACTGAATAGTATTCAAAAATATATTATTGTAGGAAAATTTAACCAGGTGTATATACCTCTCCCAAGAAGCCCCAAAATCCAAGATGCATGCTCACAACATGTCCTCAAGCACCAAAATTGGTTCCTCTGACTAGCCATCTATCTGGGGGTGGTATGTTTCTCTCAAAATCAACTATGTAATCATATTGTACTTTATTAATTTCTAGAACCATGATGTTAAATGGGCGTCCCTATCTAAAATTATTGTATTTGGTACCCTGTGAAGTAACATTATCTCATGGATATACAACCATCCAAACTCATCCTCACTAAAGTATTCCCATGTTAGTAAGAAATGTGTAAACATAGTCATCATCTTAATAACAACCCATACATAATCATTACCTCGAGGTGATGATAGTAAATCTATCACAAAATCCCCCATGACATCATTCCATTTCTACTAGGGAATGAGTAGTTGTTGTAAAAATTTAGTTGGTCATAGGTGTTCCCCCTTCACCTACTGACATGTGGAACACCTCATGAAGAAACTATTTGTGTCTCCTTTCATACCAAGCCACTAGTATTGGTAATGTATAGCATGATACATCTTGGTGATTCTAGGGTGAACATCCCAAGTAGAATATATAATATCATGCATCAGCTTCTCTCTCATGTATATTAAATCCAATACATGACCATGTAGTCTCAGAATTTATTTCCCACTAAATATCCAACCAGCAGGTGCATCTTCACCATACATAGACTCCCAAAGGACAGTGCCCTTCGAATCTGAAAAGTTCTTCATCCTTAATCTATCCAAGAGATTATAGGTAACAACTAAAGATGATATAAAAGTATGATCATGACAATGGTTCACCTCCAAATGTATCTCGCAGAACAAAGCCATAAGATGCTACTCACTACTATCTTACTACACTCCTTGAATATATGTCCTCTTTCTCAGTGCAACGGCCACTATATTTCCTTTACCAAGCATATGGTCATGCTTGGAGTTGAAGGAATGTTGTTATATTACCCAAATTCCCTAAATTAGAATCAAATCATGCTTTGTAAATATGTGCATGATGCTTTTGAGAACGTACAGACCAAAACCATTCTCCTAGTAAATAATGTCACCTATAGTACAACACGTGAACAACTCCAGCTAACTTGAGATCATGAATCAGGCAATTCCTCTCATGTGGCCTCAACTACTGAGACACATACGCCATGACTTTATCCCTATGTATAAGAAATTCTCTGATCCCAATACCATATTAATTTCAGTAAACTATGTAACGTTTATCAAGATCTGGAAAAACCAATATCGGCACTGTTTTCAATCTCTATTAAGCACCAGAGAGGCCGTCTCATAGAAATATGACCTTAAAATATTCACTCCCTTCATAGTTAAGATTTTCAGTGGGGCTTCTAAGTATGATAATTCCTCTATAAAACCAATGTAATAACTAGTAATCCCCAAAAAAATTATAAAAAAGATGTTCTTGGGATGAACCTAAGAAACTAAAACTCTCACCTTCTCTGGGTATGGTGATAATCATGTCTCTTAGATGATCAGACCCATGAAGTGAATCCGATCTATCCAAAAGAGGCACATTGTGATCATTGAATATAACTAATTCTATCTCGTTGTATTCAATGTGATCTCAAGATGTATGGAATGGTTATGATGATTTTTATAATACACCAATATATCGTTCAGAAAAACGTCCAAATAAATAATCAGGATAAGGATGGAACACTTGGTTAATTTGTGCCATGAAGACATCTTGAGAGTTTATGAAGCCGAACAGAATAAACACATACCTGTATAGACCATACCAACTATGAATGGTTGTGTGAGGTATGTATAATGGTCTAACATGAAACTACTGATAATCAAATATAAATTATATATTTTAGAATACTCATGCTCTTTGGAGCTATTTGAAGAGATAATCTATTTTTGTTAGAAGATACCATCAATTAGACATCATTTAGTTTAATTTCTGGCAATCCACACATTTCCTATGAGTTTTATCTACCTTTTCCCAAAAATAACTAGAGAACCCAATTGAGAAGTACTGGGTCAAGTAAAACCATTTTCCAATAATCCTCTAGCTTCCACTTGAGCTCTTCAATCTTAGTAGTATCAAAAATGTATATTGGAAAGTATATGGGTGTCGCTCCTAGAACTAGCTAAATAGGGACCTCTTTTTCTCTCACTTTAGGTCACCCTGATAAGTAATCTTGGAAGATTAACATGAAATGATCAACCACTATAGGTAAATCATCCATATGTGTTCTCTAGTCATCTATATTTAAACACACAATCTAGACTGTCATCCCATCAAGCCGATGATGCTCGGGTCATTCTCAGCTCTCTTAGACATCCCATTCACCATTGTGAATAAAATGTCTCCCCCTGATGATGTAAATTCCACCCTTAAGAAATATAAATTAAAAAACATGAAAGGATTCCAAAAAAATATTCTAAAGAATAATTTCAAAACCAATCATATTGAGGACAAAGAGGTCCTTTAGGAAGTCACACACACCAACATCAAGGGAGAACTCCATACATTGAAGGAAACCCTCAGTTATAATCCCCAACATAGTTTCATGTGTCATAACATCATCAAATTTTATAACACTAAGCCCAAGACTCTCCAAAATAAGAATAACAGTAATGCTCTATGAATGAACTATATCAAAATGTGAAGAACCTAATGTAGAAGAAACTAGAACAATTATTAGGACCCAGCCTTAAACAATACTTAATCTAGAGTTAAGTATAGAATTCACATTTGGGATCATTTCTGGTTTAGATTAATTGACAATTAGGCCATAACTATTACATTACATCTCAATATTTAAAAGTAGACACTTCTACTCAGTTTCCATTTTTTATAAAATAAAAACTCTTAAAAATGAAACATGTCTAGTTCCATGTTTTCGGCAGTGTTACTTTTCCATGATCCTATCCTTGACTGTATTCAGATTTAAGTCCCGAGAAAAACATTTACAAACATGGGATGAGTATAAAAATAGCAGTAAGGTTTATAAAATAAGGAAAGGAAACATTAACACATCAATAAAAACAAATTAATGAAACCATACTTTTCAATCATAATATACCTCATGAAATCATAAGATTTATTAATAATGTACAAAAATCATAAATTATAATGGTAACTTATGGAATACATAATATTTTAATATTATAGATTTCACAGCTATATAGGGAGTTAATTTTGGAATGCCCATAACAGTATATTCCCTAAATCTCTTAGGAGAAACATCAACTTTAACCTCTGTCACGTTACCCAATGCATTGGAGGGCTATCTTGGGCTCACCCGCCTTAGGTTTATCATGGAACCACCTGTATATGTAAAAAATGACCAAGAACAATAACATAATCATAATATATAACATAAGAATAAAGGAAATATAACATTTTCAAATCAAAATATATCATTTCAAGATATTTACAAAATCAATTCTTTATCAAAGACATTTTCAAAACCATTCAAAACATTTAAAAATGATATTTTTAATCCAAGTGTCCCATACAACATTTAAAATTTTAAATGAATTGAAATTTTAAAACATTAATGTCTATATAAAAAAAATACTAAAAACCATTTTAAAAATAATGACATAAATGAGAAATATTTAGAAGAATAAATCATTAAACCTTTAAAACAATGGTTTAGTTAACGATTCCCTTACCACATAAAAAAATAAATAAATATAAATAATTGTAGAATAACATTAAAAATGGTTATAATATCATGAGGATAAAGAGATTCTTGATATAATATCTCAAATGGGAAGTATATACATCAAATAAAATTGAATTGGTGTATAACAGAAAATAAGTCTCAATGGAAATGTAAATTAAGACAAAATCCATTTTAATAGTCGTATCCTTAGATTAAGGATAAATAAATGACATAGTTATGTGTGAAAAAAATATTAATACACCCAATATAAGTGGATATTAATTGTAAAACATTCATAGGTAATTCACACATATTCATAGTACAACATAATCTTGAAGTAGAATTTTAAAACAATGAATGGAAATTGGGTTAAGAAGTACCCTTACCTATTTGGTAACTTACGAAACATACACCTAATGAAATAATGATCATAAAATGAATATGTAAATACCCAAAAATTAAATTATATTACACAAATAATACAATAATGGGTAGTACATACACCACACAAAAGGAAATAGTTGCAAATATAGCATGAATCTCACTGGAATAAAATGTGAGATGAAAACCCCTTACGAGAATTCAACAGCCTAACGGCGTCATATTAAAATTAAAAAAATTAGGTTATGGGGGAGAAAAAGGTATCTCCTCAAATTGAAATTAAATGAAAATAAAAAATGATATATAAGAACATATCCCAATATAAGAAAAACGAAATTAAAAACATTACAAGAAGAAATATGTGACTAAAAGAGGAGGGTGAAATGTTCCCTTATAAATAACGTAACATTACATTAATGATAAACCAATGACATAAATATTTGTGAAAAATATAAATAAACCAAATATAAGTATATATAATGTGTAAAACAATCAGATTTCAATCAAACATATTAAAATAATGACATAATCAAGAAGTAGAAGATTAACCCAAAAAATGTAAATTAGATTAAGAAGTTCTATTACCGATTTAGTATCTTATGAAACATACACCCCATGAAGGAAGGATCACACAATCAATATGTAAATACCCATAAATTAAATTATATTACACAAGGAAAACAATAATGGGCAGTTCCTACACACCACTAATGGAAATAGTGGCAAATATAGCATTAATCTCACTTGAATAAAAGGTGATATGAAAACCCCTTACCTCGTGTCTGACATGACTTGTTTGTTCCTTATTCTTCCTAAATAATAAACCAAAGTTTATTTATCCAATATTTGTAACCTTTATCATGTTTATTATTCCTTTTATATAAATTATTACCTTTCAATAACAATTATATAATTATTTGATATCATATCGGGTATTTTATCGATGTTCTGAATTTGAGTTAAAAATGAACTTGTTATAATTACAATTTGTCCATGTGGTCAAAATTACATTATCTCCATAATTATATTAATGATTTATATATAATATATATCATATATATACAGTATATATTCATTTATAATATTCCATAACATTTGGACATAATAAATAAAATGCATTGTTCATGGTGACAGTAAGTCGTACGTATGCATGAACGCTACTTCCATTTATTTTTTCATTTTTAAGGAAAAAAATATTAATGATGTATAGATATATTATAATTACATTATAATATAATATTTTATATATTTAACATAATTTTATTGACACAATAATATATACATTCCTTGTATGATATGAACGATTCATATCACTTTGACGGGGGCGGTTGGCCGCACTTCTTCAATTGAAATTATTGTATTTATAAAAAATAAAAAACATAAATGTATTCTCTAAATGATAATTGTAGAAAAATTTGATAAAATAAAATAATAAATGTATTATATATAATAAAAGTGGCATCATAATGGTTACAATGGGAGGCAGTTGGAGATATTTGAACAATCATCATTTTGTGAGGTCGTACTTCGTCGTCCACAGAAACATTATGTTCGTATCCATTAGATGGAGGTGTGTAGAATTTTTGTTCTAATAACTCTCATTAAAATAACCTAGTGTATTTAAGATACTGGTTTTAATATAAAATAAAGAAATAAAGATATTTCTGTGGCTTGGATAAGTAAAATAAAATGAAAGAACTTAAGAGAAGATGTTACCTTTAAATCAGGTAACTCCATTTGGTTTGAGACAGAAGTCTTACTTCAAGTGCATTCTGCCTAATGTAAGGCTTCTATAATGAATATATGAATATAGTAAGATAATGTTGGCAAAGGTTGGACAAGACAAGTGGCTTTATAGGTGTGGGTAATGGGTTATATGTGATGGAATTTTATAAGGGGAGGAGGGGCTCTTTAGGGATGTTTGAAAGTATTTTTTTTATTATAAACTTATTTTTTGTTTAAAAAGTTCTAAAACTCATTAACATCGAATATATGATTACTAACGTTCCAAATAAAATCATCCAATAATAATAGGACATGTTTTTCATATTTTTTGAATTTTTATAATCTCATTTATTAAAATCATACATTAATATGGTAATCAAGGCATCATCATTGTGTCATAAATCATATTATTTATATGATGTCTAAAATTTATAAATAAAATACCATGATGTTTAAAATATTTTTATATTTTAAATGTATATTTATAGACTAATATATAACTTATATAACACCATGTAAAAATGTACTTACTAAAAGATATATGTTTATGTCATTTTTGTCTTTACTTTAAAGTAATTAATATAAAGTGTCATCATCACACCCAAATGCCTCCATGGGGTCCCCAAATCAACCCAAGAATGACCATGGTCGGAAATGTATCACCCAATAGGTTTAGTAAGGTTTATGGGTAACATAATATTATTATAATATTTTTTCACCCTTATTTACAATATTTACCCTTTAAACATGGTAAATAAAATATTTATTGAAGTAAAAATTCATAATATCTAAAAATAAAAGTTTCCTATTTAAAAAATTGGGACCTCCTTATTCCCAATATGAAATCCATTTTTCCAAATTCAAATCATAGAAGTGGCTGAAATTAATTAAAATTTAATTTCCATTGTCCAATCAAAAAACGTGTTTTTAAGAAATAATTATTATTATAAGATTTACATTTTTTTATATCTAAATTAAGAGTGAAATTACATCAAATTAAAAACATTGGATTAAATGATAAAATTATTATTCAATTAAAATTTAATTCCTATTAAAAGAACAATCTAACTGTATAAATAATTTAGATTAAATGGTATTTTTCAATTAAAATGCAGTATTTTTCACTATTAATTTAAAATTGAACATTATCCAAAAAATACCAAAATTTCATCCAATGTAAATTTCGATGTCACAATTATAAAGAGGGATATTATTTTTTCAAAAATAACATATAAAAGTTAAAAAAAATATTTAAAAGGGTTCTTCATCAAAAGGCGGTTAATTGGCCTTTTAAAGAATATTAGAGTGTTTATGCTAAAAATTGGATTCATTCACATTTTTATCTTCTAAATTTTATTGGATAAATATAAAAACATTTCAAAAACATGTATAATAACATATTATTTAGTTCTGTTCATTCTATCCAATACCACGACTACGATTTATTTATCATTTAAAATAATATTATTATATTATTATTTTTTCAGTATAACTCAACCTTGTGTGAAACCTATGATTTCAATGAAACTCATTATTGCATGTTAAGTAATATATAAAACATAGCATCTATATTAATGTAAAATTAATAATAAATTCACAAATATTATTAAATAAGAAAATGTCATATTCTTTATTTACTAGGGATGTTACAATAATACCTCTAAAAGTAGAATGTCTTGAATCCTACTCATGGTGGGTCTATTCCATTGAATAGTATTGACATGATCTATGGTCCTATGATAATACCTGGATACCCTTTGAAGATTCACCCTACTTTCACTATGAAACTAGGGTCATACTACCCCCACCATGACCACCACCATGGCCAGATTGGCCAGTTGTGCTTTAGCTCCCTCCTAGATGAGAAATGGATGACCCTTCTCTTGAATGTTGAGTCATAGAAAATTTTCCCTCATTAGATTTAGGTGGAAAATATTTTCAGATTCATTTTAGATAGCCCATCGTTCAGTTCGATTGGCACTTGACTATGTCCCTTATAGATTGTGACCTAATTTGTCTCAACCTACCACACTAGTAGAACATCACCTGTAACCTGAGTGTGTGTTTTGGATATCTATATCACCATGTGGGTGCTCTAGAATATTCTATCTACTACCAGTCAATGTAGTACTATATGCAGATACCAAACCACCCAAGCTCACACATCAAGTCCCTCTCAGGTTATACTCTTTAATAAGCACCAGATTAATTATCCCAGATATGATAGTCAACTGAAATAGATTTACATACAATCAAAGGTCATACCTAAGACCATCATCAAATCACCTAGGTTTTTATAACTCATCTCTTATCAAAATAGATATGAAAATTTGGTAGATAGTAAAATAGATTGAGTAATCCATCCCTAATAGTGCTCCCTTCTCTATGTGAAATAATTCCCTGGCTCTAACAGCTCTCAGTATCTTGGGATTGAAGTAATCATGGAAATCTGTATCAAAATCCCTCCACGACATCTCTTAAAGACAATCTATCTGGGTTATTAAATCTCAACATCTCTTAGTGTAATCACATAGAATATATATAATGATCTTCACCAACCTCTCATTAGGTGTCTCTAAGTTCTCATAGACAAATATTAGGGCCTCGATCCATTAATATGTAGCATATGGTCCACCATACCTTAATATTGTTAGCAAGTAATACTGCTGAAACTCATTACTCAAATCTTCCATTATCGGGGCAGGTCATGGTTCTCCCTTAAATATATTCAAGAACCACATAAAACCTTCCTGGAACCGTGCCTCAACATCTATTTCAGGTACATCTACATATCCTACAGCTAGAGAAATTGGTGGATCCACTGGTCACCCATGGCCCACTAACTGGGGAGTGTGGTCATCACCATCCTCTTGGAATATTAATATTAGTATTCTGGGTAGAATGACTCTACAATTTCAAACACATTCCTCATATCGATATATATAACAAGGGTCACATGTCAAATGTTACGATAATGAAAAAGTACAAGTAAAATCCTTCTTATGTAATAACACACCCCTCTGCCAACTTCATGAGTTAGGTTTGGGTGTTATAAAGATTAGGTACAATCTATATACATTACCAAAATCCCATTAATAAGGTTGAGTCTCATCTTGTTTTTTTTTCATAAGAAATTCAAGATTCCATTTCATTATCATTTATTGATTTTCTTTTGAATCCAAACACATTTCATATTTATCCCATTTCATTTTTACAGTTGAACCAATGGTCCTTTAAATTATAATCCATGAGGGCCCATACTCTATAAGAACTAAAACTTGGAGTCCACTAGATGAATTACATAACATAAACAAAATTACCTTTTTCAATATCTAGTATGTCTATCACAACACTTATCATAATAGAATGCCACAAGTAATGTAGCCTAAATGGAATGGAATGTGAAAAATGGTAGGTTCCAATATGATTTATAAAATAGAACGGATTCGTCTCATTTGGATTCAACATAATAAAACACATGTCCTATCAATAATAACATCACAACTCAACTGCATCACCCAATGGAGGAATCAAATCAATTATAATTGTAAAATATTGAAAATAGAAATTTCATTCATGGAAATTATGAATTTTTTTTGTATGTGGGTTAGCTACACCCGAGCACATCTCATTGCCAAACTTCGATTATTTTCCCCTTTGTCTCCAAATAGTAATGATACCCTAAAAATAACATACTCTTATACCACTTTGTAACTTCCCAGACCTAAATTCCACTAAATTGTGACCAATGCATGGTGGGTCACATGGCTTCAAGTGCATCTCCTCAACCACAAGAGACTGCTGAATAGTAGAGATGGCCAAGGTGAGTAAGTGTGGAGACTATTCCCTCATCCACATTGTGTAGCATAGTATAATATCCATAACATATTGGAAGCATAAGAAATACAATAACCAGATAATAAGTAAAAAGTGGAAGACTGATAAATAGACAACACCATAAACCATATCTTATACAAAGTGATGATATACATAATATGTCTCTAATAAAGAATCCAAAACATTTATAAAAGGAAGATACACAATATATGTAACAAAAGTGTAAAAATTCCAAAAGAATCCAAGTATCTTCTTAAACTTCAGCTTGGTCTCATGATCCATGACTCCTAATAAGAAATCAATAACTTGTAGTAAGGAGCTTTCCCGAATCAACACCAGCAGTCATATATTATTTTTTGTAACCAAAATGAGGCCCAAGACAGTGTGTGTGACTAAATCCAAGTAGGAAACCACCTATTTTCAGGTTCCAATTATCCAGTGAATATATAAAATATATTGTGTAGGAAATAATCATAATAAATCAAGGATGTACTCAAATGTAAACATCCAATAAGTCTGGTATCACATTTTATGTCCAATTCAATTACTAAAATTAATTTAAAAAATAAATAACTAATTTGAAAGTCACTAATGTTTCATATATAAAATGATAATTTAATAATTAAATCACATCTAGAAAGTAATCCTTGAGATTCGGTGCATACTCTGGTGTCCCACTATAGCGCATCTATCGAAGGATGCCTAAAGAGTCCATTCATACCGATATCGGTAAATACCAAATCCACGAATCTTCTTTGGATTGGTAGAAACATCATATTACTTATTTCTTTCATATATCATTCTTCAACCTAGGCCCATCCTTTGCATTCCTATGTTGGAATATAAGTATTACTCTATGAATAATATAATATAGGACCCTAAAATCTCATCGAAGTTGAACCTCTCAAGGATGCATGTATTTCTCTATGTGTGGTATAACATCAATTCCATTCGAGTCTATCCTTAGCAGTCTACTAAGGGATCCCATTTATCACCAATTACTTATAGAACATGTTCCCATTGAGTCCATCCGTGGAATTCTCATATGAATCCATGTATCACTTGACATATAATATTTAAGCCTCACAGTTCATCCCTGGCAGTCCTCAAGGGATTCCAAGTATCACTAAAGCATAATAATGGTAAAACCCAATTAAGTCTATCCCTTGAATTCTCATATGAATCCATGTATCACCCAAGGTATATAAACAATTATTCGATTTAATTACATTTAATTAATATCAATTAACAATTTCAATGTTACCTCCAAGATCAACTAAATTATAAGCCAATTCAAAAGGTGTTCCATGCCATTGTCAAAGCTTAAAAGGATTGGATCACAATTAAACATATTGTAATTTCAATTAAAATATAAATTCAGGTTTAATAAAGAATTTTCTTGGCATAAACATCTTTCACACACATAGGAAACGTCATTATAATGAGATTCTCAATCTTAAAATTTTATTACTTGGAATATCCTCTATTTAACTCGCATTGGAGATTTAATAAAAAGTTGAAATTCATTCTTTAAAAATGAAGAACATAATTAGGGACAAGGTCATGGTAAAAAAAATACCTTACCTTTAATGCATTTCATTTATAATTGGTACCACCATTCAATCTAGCAGGCAATTTTATTTACAACCATCAATTTTATATTCAACATCCTATGACATTGGGTAAATGGGAACACTATAATGTATCAAATACAAAATCCACCAATGGTGGTCAGTCAATGTAACCACCACACCATAAAGTAGTGGTTCCATTTAATTCAAGTTCCAAAACATATAAAAAAACATATACCAGAATCATTAAATAAATTGTAAATTCTTATAAATTTTTGGATTAAATTACATTTAAAGGTGATGACTGAAAATTTGGTGTGTGGCACAATGGAACATATAAAAAACATGAATTAAAAAAATGAATTAAACTAATTACCATAGGTTTTTAGTTGATATGTCATCCAATACAAGTTTTTGATTGGGCTCCAATGGAGAAAAAAATAAAATAATGGATGAATAACCTAATAATAAGAAGAAGAAAAAATATGTTTCTGCCTAAATATCACAACTGCTATCTAAAATAATGTAAAATGGATAAAAATTAATATAGGCCTTACCATTATAAAATCAATGAAACAAACTTCTTTCAACTTGGATATTGGATAGGGATATTATCATAAATCTAATAATTGTTAAGGAGGAAAGGTTCCTAAGGGTTCTCTTGCTATGTGGGAGTGAAGAAACATGATTTTAGTATTCAAAAATAATTTAAATATAATTAAAATTATAAATTTTAACAAAAATTAACGGAATTCATAGTTTAAGCACACAGTTTGAAAAATTGTGTGTCATCCGTGCACGATTATATGTAGGAGAAGTAAATTTCATGGTTTACTCAGACTATTTGACTAACTATGTGAAAACTGTACAAATTGCCTTTGTCTACTTTATAGAGCTAGATGCCTAGTCCTGTATCCCAAATCTTACGTTATGTATGAAAACATACAACATATTCTTTACGCCTTATCATGCATCTCATGGTTTACTAAACCATGTTTTTTTCCCTACACGGTTTTAACTAATCATGCACCAATCCATTTTCACACCATAGCTTGGGTTTTGGGCTCCAAAGTAGCCATAGTCACTCCTAAAACCATCATAACCTCAATGGATGTTCACATTAATCCACATCTAAACATTCAAACTAACAATTGATGGAAAATAAAGGATGCATACCTCAAATAAGAAATGGTTTCTTATACCTCTAACTGATTTGGATATTGCAGTATGTGTTATGTTTGAGGATGAACCTAAATAAATTATTGTTTTGAACATTTAGGAGAACTAATGTGGGAGGGACTAAAGAAGTATTGAACAATAGAGAAAATATTTGTGATGATGTTCTAACATTTTTATAACATTTTCCATGTGTTTGTGAAGTGAAAAGATAAATTGATTGGAAAAACTTATTATTTGATTTGAGTCCCAGTCCATTGTATTGGTACCTACTCAGTACCTGAAAAGTGTCCCTTTTCTCCTGGATAGATGCTTAGAGTAACATAAGAAGTAGGTGAATCAATTACATGACTAATCCTAGCCTCTCTAAGTCATGAAATGGTCATGTAAGAATTAATGTGATTAGTTTATGAATTGGATAACACCTTCCAAATCAAATAACAATAGTCATGACATAAAATTAAGAATGAAGATTGAAATTTTTCAAGAATTCATAATTTGATAATGAAGTAGATTAAAAAATATAATGCAGTAACATAATACCCATATTACACATTTCATAGTACTAAATAATTTCACACCCTCATGTAAGTTGTGAGGCTATACAAAATATAAAATAACCCTTAACATCAAAAATCTATATCCAAAGGGACTACAGGTGTAGGATCGATCTTCTAAATTCCCAAATTGCAGTAGCATATACAATAATTTATAGATAATAAAATCCATTGTATCTTTATCATAACTATCATATATATCCTTTGGTTTTCACTCACTTCCATTCTCTAGTTTTTTTAACTCATATTCCTAAAGATATAATACATAACCCTCAAGGGGAATTTCTTATGTAACCCTGAAATAATATATACAAAACAATGTAGGGATTGATTAAGGTAAGATACTTCTATATCCATGAAAATATAAGATTTAAAACATGTAGGAGATAACACTTCCTGATTAATACTCATCATATTCAATATTATATGTGATCATTCATGGTATTGTCACTACAGACTTATATAACAATACATCTCTTCCTAAAAATCTTCAAGAATTTAATATCTCCCTAACCATTTAGTGACATCCTTAATCCCACAATGTTAATATATCCAATATCTTTATTTTATTTTGGACTAAAGGATTTTGAACCAAAAAGACATCATGAACCAATATCTTAATTACACATTCACTATTTTTTCTGTATTTAATCATATAATGATCTGGAGGAAAGGAAAAGAAATCATTCCAATCAAAAATTGTATTTATCCATTACTAAATTTCATTGAGTAAGTTCCTCCAACATGGTGATACCTTATTTTTCATGATTTAGAAAATTCATTGATATTAAACTAGCTACCCAATAGTCTTATGTATATTTCTGATGACTCTTGTATAGTTCTCATAGCTCAAGATCCATTAATGTGATGAGATCTTCATATCCTTATAGACTGGACCCATGCATGTAATGTCATCAATGTCAAAACAGAGGACTATTGCATGAAATCACTCTTAATTTTATTAATTTGGTGAGTACTCTAGTGGAAATATCATAGTTCATTACACCATGACATATTTTCCTCCTCCGTGTAGTATAAAAAATATAAACCCAAAAATAACAATATGAATCCAAAATAAATTAAAATATTTAATCAAAAATAAATTATTCAACAAAAGAAATCATAAACAATAAAATCAATGATATTTGAAAGAAAACATATGCATGGTTTATAAAAGGAACCCCCCCCCCCCCCCACACACACACACAAACACATATTTATCCAAAAAAATAAATTCTCCTCAAAATCCCAAAAATATCTCATTCAGCCAATATTTTAATCTCATCGTCAGTAGAAAAAAATAATTACGAATGAAAAAATTAACATATTTAATAAAATATATGTAATTAACTCCATAATTTTCAATGAAAATAATTTTAACTATTTATTTTACATTCCCAATAGAAATTATGATTCAATTATTTTTTTATTCAAATATTTCGGTTAATTATTATTTTACATTCCATTTTGTGATCATCCTCACTAGGGATTCTCATTCTCATCACTCATGGAGATAATATATGAGTTGATATCATATCAAAAGTAGATGAATACAAAATTTAATCTTCAAAAACAACAAAAATATCCACTAATAACGAAAAATTTCAAAAATTAGTAATGGGGAAATTCAAAAAGGTTGATATTTATCTTATGCTTAATTTTGGAAGGTATGTTATGTGAATACAATATAAATCTCAAAGAGGTAGTTAATTTTTAAATTGCATTGATTGATAAAGATTAAAAAATGTAGGTAAAAAAATTCCTCTTCAAAGTGACATCACCCTACACTACCCAAGCCCAATGTAAAGGCACATAAATAATAAATAATAAATACAATGGATATTATATTCTCATTCTCAAAAATACATTTTCAATATGATATTTAGATGGTTTCTTTAATAAATATTTTTCTTTTCCTTTCTTATGTATACAATTATTTTTCATTCTAGAGGGAAAAAATGAAATACATTTAAATTCATTTCATGAGACCAACCACAAATACCTAATTAAAAACCATCAATTATTATGATATTAATGAAAAAAATCCACCTTATCCTTGGAAAACTCACCCTCACCCCCCACAAAAACACACACTAAGTCCGCTATATATTAGGGAAAACACAAAGGGTCTTGTGGGAAAGATAATTTCCTTTTGAAATGTGGATTTCTTAATTGTGGCCATTCATGGAATAAATGGTATTAAAATGAAATATAAAATTTTAAAAGGTTGATTCAATGATTATTTCACCAAAAATGCTTCAATAATATAAATGTAACTTCTCATTCATAGCTTTAACAACATATCAATGTTAGTTCATATAGGTCACCATATATGAGTATCTTTAATGAAAATAATATAATAAATAAAATGAAAAATATGATCGAGAACCCCCTCAACAATTAAAATCATATAAATTGGAAAATAATTCATGGATATAATTATAATAATAATAAACCAATAAATATAAAATTCAAAAATTTAATGCTTGAACATATATAAGGGATATTTCAACTACCTTAATCAACTAGCCCCTAAAAATCATGAATCATTAAACTCATATCTTCATGATTATATACACTTATCTACCCCCATTGATACTAATTTAATCCCACATAATATGACATATAAAACATATAATCATGGGGATCCTATGTAAATTTTTTATATACATGAAAAATTATGTAACAAGTCTATTTGTGGCATTAAATTAAAGTTAAAACATTAAAAAAACAAATTTCATGTAATAAAAACATAGAGGACAAAACAGGATAAAATCATTAAAAAATAACTCCCTTATCCTTTAAAGTAATTTTCTCTTTCTTATTTTTTTAATTTGTCATAATAATTAACCTAACACAATAAAAAACCAATGAATTCCAATATACATTCCAATTAAAGAGAAAAAATATAAAGGGTATTTAATCATGTTCTTAAAATGAATTTAAAAAAAGGTCCATAATGACCCAAATAATAATAACTAAGAATATTATAATAGAATAACAAAAATTTATTGAAACCTAAAAAATCATTATTTATATTATTTTATCTATACCATACCTATTTATTATTCAGAGATATAAATATCAAAAGAAATAACTTAACCAATATCAATATATGGTTGAAGTTCATAATCTTCAACACATATGGGTCTTATTCCCTTACATAAAATTATATTTACTCTCACATAATGTGGTACATTTTTTACATCCCTTAGGAAAATACACTAGTGTTTTCTTAGAACTAGGATGTCTAAAGTAAAATCATAATCAAACCGAAACTACTGACACTTCTTTGACTACTCTAGTGTGGTAGTTGATTCAACATCTTTGATTCATAACAACAGCCATGTTTTATCATTTTTTGTTAAATTTAACTTCTTTTTATATTATATAATGTAGCTACATTTATCCCATCCTTAATGAAATCAGAATCCTAAACTTCTATCATGTTATCCACATTCTGATCCTTTTATTTCTCATTATATAATTTCATATATCTATATGAATATTAAAAATTACTTTATAATCATAAAACCAAAAATTCTACTCAAAAAACATTATATTGAACAAGGCCCTCCCTATTTCTAATAATGCACTCTCATGGAAAAAGTTTGTCTTCTCTTCATTTATCTCAAGTATATGGAAGTATACAAAAAATGATACATTTCCATTTTAACTAAAATGTCCTTAATAACACCATATAGATATGTCACTAATGTTTTTCAATTTGAATATTAAAGGATTAATCTCCTCAAATATGTAGAATTTGAATGTTTATTATGAAATTATATACACTCTCTCCCATAGTACACAAAAATATTTTCTAAAAATTTAAGATAAAATATTAAATAACATTAAAAATAAATCCAGGTTCTTTTTTTATCCACTATTAACTCTTGGAGATTATGACTGATAATTATCCCATTTGTTTTATAATAAATAAATACACTTGTTTCATAATGATTTAAACCAAAGATTTCATTCACTTTAAATTGGTATCCACTTTTGATAAAGAATTAGAAGAAGTGATGTAAATACTTTTTTCTAAATGACATCCATAAACATACCTCAATCTTGTCTGAAATTACTTTTAAATAATTCATCCTTTAAAAGGTATTGGTGTATTATAGGGTGGTATTGAATCCTCCTATAACCATTTTTCATATCCTTTTATCCTATGCCATTCACTATTCTTTATTTTTATTTTTATTTTCTTACAATTTTTACTCTTGTCTTCTATTTTCTTCAACACTTACCTGTATTGTTTTACCACTCCTCATGATGATAGACATTAATTATTTAGATGGGTTTTCCGATATTTATCATTTTATGACAATTATAAGCCTCCCCTAGATATATTTTGAAATCTATTCGACCAAAAAGTATTGATATTTATGGGAAAATTTTGAATCTGTTGAATCAACCTTAACCTCCATGATAATATCCTTATTAGTTGTAATGATACTATAAAATATCTCCACAAATGTGTTGATTTTTATTTTAATAGATTGGATCTATTATTTTTGGTTCACTAGTTCTCTTGGAAAGTACCCTTTAATTAGTTGTTGTGCCTTCTTACCCTATAAATTAATTTTCCATTTACAATAAACAAAATTTCTATATACAATGTCAAAACATTGGGAATAGTGAATGGACATAAATTCTTTAGTATTATTCACCAACTCCCCCATTTTTTGTATAAATTCAATCAATTTTTTCATCCATGTGAAATTTTTTATTTTTCACTACTTTTGATTATATTTAAATCTATTACATGAAATTTTATCCAATAATTAACATTTGTCCTATGAAAGCATCAAATTCAATGATCTTCTAACCACAAAATCAACAATTGACCAATATCCCTATGAGAGGCCCTCATAGAATTTCTACATCAGTGACCACTTTTCTATCCCATGATGGGGGCACATCCTATTCAAGTCCTTAAACCTCCCCTGTGAATTGTATAATTATTCATTGTGGAATTGGGTGAAATTTAAAACATTGGTCTGATAAATAATGTATTTAAATATAGAAATAGACGATTTAGGGATGTTCATTCCAACTCATTTCAAGTTATAATGGAATGTATTTCCATGTGTGAAATCCTCTTGAACATTATATTTAAATTAGAATTCAAACAATCTAAACCATTCCATATCACGTGAAAATTTCTTAAACTAGGATTTTTTTGTGGACATCACGGAAACATAAAAATTTCTCACTCATATCTTTTATGATAATACAGAAAATCGAATTGAATTTTTGTTAATTTTTAAAATTTAGGGAATTATATCAAAGTTATTTTTATCTATATGTGTAACTAGGTTTCGGGGTTATATCCCCACACTTGATGTTCTCCAATCCTCAATAAAATTTTGTAGCCATGGATCTATCCCTTGAACCACTTGTTCAACACCTTTTCCACTTTTTTCAAATCCCACCATACATTACTTCGTTTTCCACCTTAGACTTCATTCTAACTTGAGATATTTGTTGATAAGATCTTATATTACTTTTCCCTATTTTTAGTACTAGTTCATAAATAATATATCTTGAAAATAATAGCATTTTTAAACCATGAATAATAATGAAAATAAAAAATTAAGAACTAAAATGTAATAGATTTCATAAGTTTCATATACATTATCCCTGATAATTTAAACATAGAAATTATTACCCATGGGGTGTAGTTACATACTATAGTGTGGTAGTTTAAAAATTTATAACTTAATCTAACTAAAAACTAACTAATAATGTGTAGTATATAGTATCCTCAAGGATTAACCTAATGGGAATGTTTTTGGAGACATTATATATAATTAAGGTGAGTGGGAATGAATAGGTTGAGTTAAGGAGACACAAAATTTGAGAATACCAATCAAGATTAAAATATATGGGTTTACGAATTTGAAAATTAAAAATAAAAATTGATAATTTAATAATGTTTTTGAATTTTAGTCCAAGAAATATAGTTTTTTTAGTTTTCCATTTCCAAATAGGATCACCCTTTCTCAAGATCAAATACTTAGTGTAAATTAAGAAGTATGTCTCAATACTACTATTATGTATAAAAAAACTCATTCATGAAATATATATTTATGAATTAAATTTTCTACTTGATTCATTGAAAAGAACTATTCAATTCAAATAAAAATAGTCACAAAATAATATTACAAATGATTTATAAGAAATGGGTGAATGAAAAGCCAACAATGTAATAAAATAAAATGATATATCACTAACACGATCCACATTTTAGTAATTGCTAAGAAAAAATGAATTACATCCAATAAAGATAGTTTTTAAGAGTTACAAAAAAATAAAAGAAACCGTATCAATAGAATAATCATTCCAGAATTACTCTTGGTTAAGGTTATACCCTCAATGATTTAATTCCCCATTTTTTAAAACATTTACTTCCATTAATATCACTATCGTATCTTCAAGACATATATTAATTTTTAATCTTCCAATATTCCCCTATTTTTTCTAATATATCATTCTCATGATATAAATCAGAACCCATGTTGAATATTTCATGTATCTCCCGCAAATAATATATGTGAAAATGTGAAAATATATGGGATTTTTAGATAATATTATAACTATGTAGATATAAGAATCACAATGTGTTAGGAATATCACAGCATTAATAGTTAATCCTAACATACAGTTTTTTTCATTAACTATATTGGTTTTAGAACTTTAAACACATCTCCTAGGGTAGATCCATCTAGAAATATTAAAATATTTCAAATCTCCCCAACGAAAATTCAATATCATTTAAACCATAATATAAATACGTCTAGTGTCTTCTAGTGCATTTCAAAACCAAAGTAAAGTGGTGAAACAAAAAACCATGAACAAGTTTCTTAACTACACCTTCACTATCACATTTTTTAATTTGAAATACCTGAGTGGTAAACAACCATGAACATATATGAACACCTTGGAAGGATAAAGTAAAAGAAATAAATCAATATTATTTTTTGTGCAGCACAAATTGGAATGATTTTCCTGTGGAAGTTTAATTACATTTTATACACAAAAAAACATGGTGTATTTTTTATGTAATTAAAACCCTTATATGAGCCTTAATGAATTAGAATTTTTTTAGTACATAAAATTAAAAACAAATGATTGAAAAATTATGGTGGGAAACGTGATGAAATTGATCACAAATTTACTCATCAATATCACCCCTTAATTTTTTTGTGCTAATTGGATCTCAATAACATCGAACTTTATACATATCTCTTGGAAAATTCCACACAAAAATAAATTTTAGAGATTTTTTATGACTCTTTCCTCCATTGATTCATACCTACTACTTTTTAAGAATTCAACTCAATTAATTTGGAATTCATATTGGAGGGCATGGAATCCAAATAATTGATAGGATTATCCATGGGGGATTTCGATATACTATTTGTCCTATGAATGAAAATTGTTTTAAACCTAACCCTAGGAAATAATGATGCATTTCAATGTTTAACCATGAAAAAATCCATGGTTAATTTCTCCCTTAGTTCCCTAGGTGTTTATTTAATCTTCTTATCCATAATATTCTACTTACACTAACATGGGTGTTCTCTTACTTTTCTAAAGTAAGTTAGCTTTTCGACCATAGTGAAGTGTAACTCATTGGAGTAAACATCACATAGTGAAACCTCAGGTGGTGTTATCATACTAATTAATTATTGATAGTTTGAATCCAAAGCGTTCTATTTCCATTATTAGGGACAAGTGATTCCAAAATGTTGGATGGTGGTGAGGGAAACTCCATTACAACTGACGGTGCAGGAATGACCTTGACCATGTACAACATTACAGTTTCAGAAGAGAAAAAACTAGTGGTCATAAGTGATGATATTTATTCTCCAACAATGTTCTCATTCACTACCATCCATGGTCTATATATCTTAATTTTCATGATGGGGAATTTATCCTCACTAATCAATACAACTTTTTTATTATTAGTACTCCGGTACCACTATGTATCATCATCGAATATGAAATCACATGTTATATGCCCATTCTTTTCATCAGTTTCATACCTCAAATATTCCTTGGATGTTGTCTCATAACAAATTAGGGTATCCAAAGTACTTTAATCTTCATACTTCTTCAATTTAGGAATCACATTCTTGACTTGTGTGATGTATCCAACAGAGGAGATAATGGGAACAAAAAATTTATTTCCATGCTCGAGTTCTTGTGGTGTCATCCAATCAAGGATGTGTTTCGGTGTGAAATTGGTGATCAAAATGGTGGTGGAGAAATACTCACCCCAAAACATCTCTTTGATACGAATTGACTTCAACATTCAATGATCCATAGAGACCACCGTTTGGTTCCAGTGTTCAACAACCCCATTATTTTTTGGTGAGTAGTGAGTCATGAGCTATCATTTTATTCCACACCTTGTATAGTATTATCCAAAATCCAATGAAGTGAACTCACCACTATGGTCAGCGTAGAGTACATTCAACTTGAACCTAGTCTTCACCTCTATAATAGCCTGACATTATATGATATTCATTAGAGCTTGACCTTTTATCATGAGTAGATTAATCAATATATAGCATCTCTTTTCAACCTCAAGAAGAAGAAAAATAGTGGTTTTCACTTAGTGTCATTAGGTTGATCATCCAACATATCTTACTATGAACAAAAAAATGGTTTTTTATACATGATGGTTCACTTATTTTGGGAAATATTCTCACCACTACTTAGAGAGGAACTGGTCACAAACTTGATACATCTTATCGATTCATGGAAGAACATATTCCATATCGTGTTGAGGGATATTATAAGTATATTGTAAAATCATATGGTGGTATCTATCATTCTTGTATTATTCCTCATTTGAACCCATTCAAGATAATTATATATGTTGTTAATTTTCAAGTCATAGCTTGTATAGTCGACCAAGGTAGAGTTGTTTCTAGCTACCAAGCACCACGATAGGTCATGGGTCTTAAGGATTCCTCCATTTATTAGTATGTGAAAATCATTCTCATAAAGATTCATAATTATAATGATTTTGGTGGATTTAATTTGGATAGATTAAATCCTCATGATCATGTGGTGCTCTCTACTGTTTCTATATAACATCTAAGATAATAATTTTACAGCACAAACTTCGAACCTCATATTCAGTTAAAAATACCTTTTCAAAGAATGATAAAAAAAGTTATAGTACACAAAAAAGGTAACAAATAATTATTTGGTAGATTAATTTACCTACCTTTTCCTTCAATGTGACCTAGTTTTTTAATGATTCACACATATTAGTTACTCCCCCTATAGAACCCATTGAGTATTTCTTCCACTTTCATTTCTACCTCGCTTCCAATTAGCCTGCTGTTTTTATTTTAATTTGGATATTTCTCATTTACCCCCATTAATTAATTTTAACTACCATTTTAATTATTTATGACTTCGATATTTTTATATTTTATAGTTTAATTTATTATTTCCTCCAATTCAGATAGACCCACAATTTAATTTCTACTATAAACTAGTTATGGGGACTCCCAAAACTCTATTTAAATCTCCAATCAGTATGACTTTCACTCCTTGTATTGGTATCATGGCCACAAATATATTATCCATATCTTCTTCTATCATGTTTAATCTTGTCTCCCCATTTCTACTATGAAATTTTTCCATAGTTAATTCCATTTGTTTGGTCCCACTGTGGCTGAGTTTTGTTTTCAGGTTATCCTAGGTGGTTGGGATTAGACTCGAATAATTAGTTTGACAAGATGATTTTTGTTTATCCCAATGGGAAATATTTTTAACTTATGTTGAATTTTCATATTCTTTCAGAACCATATACTAATTTACATTTTTATTCTTTTATAACTAATCCCAACCAAGTGAAATGTTTAAAATTGAATCATTTTCACACCAATTAGATTATTATTTAATTTTTGCAGTCACTTAAGAACCTTGAAATAATTCCTAATATTCATTGAAGTAAAATTCATGTGTTTCATCAAAATTTTGGTTCTCAAAACCATGGGATCGATCCCTATAAAATATAACAAGATCTAACAGAAATAAATTTCGGATCAAAAGAATCCTGACATTTAAAAACCACCCTTCCTACAAGAAACCATGTTAATTAAAAAATAAACATAAACTCTTCCGTCTTATTTTACTCCAATGGAGAAAATATTCTGAAACTATCATTGATCTCTATCTTTTGGAGTATATAAAAGTTAAACAAGATTCATTGTAATTTTTTAAGTGTCACATGTTTTATTCCATGGACGATTTCCTCTAATAAAATACAATCTCAAAAGACATATTTGATCTCTTATTATCCGTTAACAAAGGATTTATGTAGCTTAAATTATTCCTTAAGAATAACCTTTTATTGGTTCTATGCCCATACATTTTTTGTATTTGTTTATATTTTAAAAATAAAATTTACTATGTCAAATAAGATATATATGAATCAAAAATGAATGGATGCCAATTGTATGACATAGATTATGAGGATGGGATGATTGAGTTCATCAAATTAGAAAAATCTCATTCATATAACCCTTCTCAAATCCATTTTCCATGTTTATGATGTGGTTAATAAATAATAATTAGTCAAGATGAGTTGGAATAAATATTGATATTTCATGTAAGAGATAAAAGTTATAAATATTGGGAATATCATAAGGGAAAAGAAATTATGGCTAGTTAGTAGGATAGCACTATGATTTTGAGATCATCTGATATGATTACATGTTTAAAAAATTACACAGAACATGTCACAGATATGTTTATTGATGTATATGATTATGAAGATTGTATTAATGAAATTAAAATGAAATATAAAGATAAACATCAAGATTGTTAAATATCATAAGTTGAATATTTATAAAATGATTCCATTAAATATTTTTAGTAAAAAATTGAAGAGATTTTCACCCATACTAAAGCAATATCATATAAAATATAGTCAAAGATTGAGTCAAGCTAGCTAAAATAAACTAACTTCTCTCTTCAAAGATTTAATCTCAGAAGATAATGAGACTCTTTACCAAACATATGAAACTAAAATTATTATATGTTCAATCATAAAGATTATAAAAATAATACTTTTATAATTAAATTACTATATACTATTTCTCAATGAAAAAAAATCGATTGAAACTTCCTAGAGTGTGGTGCGTCTCATTACAAGAATGATGAATCATTTCCCTAAAAATTTATATTGTACATTCCAATTATTAAGAGTATTTGGTACCTATATATAATTGATGAGAATGACATTTAATGTGCCAGCCCACTGAGGCCAAATTGGATGACGATTATTTGAGTCTAACTACCAAAATCCCACATCTAATAGGACAACAACTGGTGACTAACACTGAGTAAGCATAACCATAATGTGTGACACTTTATCCTAAGGTACATTCAAACCTGAAAAAATTTACAATCCAATAAAATAATAAAATATAATATAAAACAAATAAAAATTCCATTCATAAAACTAAATCCTACAATCAATGTATGATGAAAAATACATGAAAGAATACAATGCCAAATACAAGGCCACCAAAAACAATAAAAACCCAACCTAATATAAAGAGTAAACTATAGTCAAATGTTACTCAAGGAATTAAACATTGTCTTTCTTGTCCACTCTAGGATCCATCTTCTCTCATCCCAATAAGAATGTTTTCAAATATCATATTTTCTCCATAAGACATGACATGTGTGGGTAGAGACCGTGGAGGGGTGAGTATAAATATACCTAATAGAAAACCCCAGAATAACAATAAAAAACATATTTATAAATTATTGACACTATGTATCATGGTAAGGTGACAAAAACATTTCTATATTAATATTTTTCATGACATCCAATAACCACACTCACCTAAGAGAACTTCCTCTATAATCCTGATAACACTGACTATATATATTTGATACATCCTTCTCATCATGTCTCCCTGTAATGAAGAAAAAACTGGATATCTAAATATATTGATACCTAGATGTGGATATCACCTAATTCCATAGCATAAACCAATAACCCAATATGTATTAAAATTCTAAGTAGGGGATCAACACCCATTTGTTTTGGGTCCGGCCGATTCTAATTACCTAGACTAGCGAATAAGATGATATAGGGTCCCATCTAAGGCCTCTGGGGTGAATTTCTACAACTTTATGTAAAACTAGTCTCTATCACAGGATAACAGTACTATAATAACGATATTCCACCATATTATACCCTAAGAGGGATATATCAAGGGAATACACCCATAAGGAAAATTTTCCACAATGATAGGAAGAGTGTGTATATGTTTTCATTGAATAAGTACAAAACATTTAATTGGGGATAACAATGTCTGTCACTATTCTGAGACCATATCATTTCCATGCTCTTATTATTCTGAATGTTCCCCTATACATCTACTAATGCCCATTACTAAGGTTGTGTCAGGTATATGATTGTGTATAAGAATCGGATCATGCCTCTACACTATAAATGATACTTATGTTCTTGGCCATGTTTGTTCCCATGTTTCCATCGACATACATGTCAATCCCCCAGACAAGAGTCAAAAGGTATGTGGTAGAGACTAAAGTGACAAATGAATTCCATCCTTGGTATATCCTCATCATGTACTCATAGCTAATGATTGCCTAATCTAATGATAATCTTTAAGAACATCCATGTCTCTCTCAACTAATATAAGATGTCATCAATAAACTATAGTTAATACTTATTAATCATGAATAACAGTTTTTGGAGATGATAATCCATGAAAAACCTCAATTTCCATTTATCCTTTTGGAAAACATCTTTGGTTTTTCCTAAGGGAAACACTAGGTCATACAAATCCCTTTATATGAAAGCCCACAACTGTATCTGTATCTCACAAAGCTCTATGGGAGACATCCAAAAGCTTGAATTGATATTAGGTTTATCCCTATATGTAATTATATTAATAATTATATCTATTAGTAGGGTGGTAATCTCGGAATTTCATTAGGTAAGGCGTTCTCGTACTCATCAACCGCATCCAGAGTCAAATATACCATAGCATCTGCTACTCAAATATTCATTATAGAAAACTAGTGAGTAATCAGTTGTACTCTCCTATGTATTAGTCCATTCTACTTCACCTAGGTCTCATTTTATCCTATCAAGGAAAACCATTCCCCATCAATGTGGACACACTGCATCCACTTTTTTAAAGAAACAATTTGGGCATGAACATTCAATATCTAGTCAGTGCTTACGATGACATTTTAGGGACTCATATTTTCCAAAAATAGATCCAACTATAAAATCTCTCCACCAATTGATTGATCACAATATCATAAAAATTGTTTGATCACTTATTCATCTCTAGTATGAGTCTCCAAGTTTAGTGGTCAAGATATGATCTCTATTGGAACCTCTTGGCCTCAAACATGTGATATAATAGGAAAGGATTGTCTCGCTTATGTTTCGTTAAAAATAAAACTAATGTATAATAAAAAAATAACATACCTCTAATAATTCAAGGAGCCTCTTTATTATGGACCTTTACTTCCAAAAAAATTCCCCACCCATTTCCACCATCTCACTAAGCCATACCGGGACTACCTATGGGTGATGGTGGGAATAGTTCAAACTGTATACTACTTAAAATGGTCTCTCTACTCCTATTCCATGTATGTTTCCCAATGTAACTCCATATTCAGGTTTCTACCACATCCTAGGGGGCACATCCATTGTTGGTTGATAATCAATACATAGGGTCAGAGAATCCCACACGAGATGTACCAAACCATCACAAGATTATCCCCACCACTCCCTTCAATGAATAAAAACATCATGATATTCATGAACTGTAGACCCTCTGTCCTAATATCACTTCATGAAATTTCTCACACATTCAGATCCATGTGTCCTCCATCAGCTACCCTCACCACCATTTTTCCCACTGGTGGCACCCATTATCAATGACTGCTCAGCCTAAAATCACTCTATCCCCAAACGATGCTCTAGCACACCAGCATTGGTTGGAAGAAATAGAGGTAAAAATATTCTATGATTTCTCTACATATATCTCTTTCAATGTTTGACACCCAAATGACTAAATCATGAACCATATTCATCTATAATCTGGAGAGGTTGGTAAACCATGATGAATACTCAACCATTGTCATGTTTTCAAGATATATATATATATATATAATCTCTCCCATGCTTTCTGATTTATCATAGATAGAGGTTACTCCTCCATATAGAAGCACTGAAACTATTCCTATAACATATTCTTCTAATCATATAATGAAATCACAAGTCTCCACCCTTGATAAACTAAGAATAAGGGCCATATCTAGGACCAATAAATCATCTACAAGCATCCTAAAGCAATGAAAAAAATCCCATAACATCCCTGAGACAATCCTAAACATCCTATGGTTTTAGATCACCCGTAAAACTATGGAATCATAGAAAGAAAAACTCATGAAGCATGCTCAGTATGTGCCCTTCATCAGCTAGTACAGTGGGTTTCATATTTTCATCAACTATATGAGGTTTTTCTAAAAAATAATCCAATCTATCTGCCTCCTAAACAAGTCCATGTATCAACATCTCTTCACTTAGGGGGTCATTCTAGTAATCTTAATTCTTAATACTTTATGTAGATCATCATAGAGGAATCCTGAAATATAAAAAATATACCATGGTAAATGATTATATATAGGGATATCACTCAAGAAAGAAATGGGACAAAACAAATTTCAAAATGATGTATATTCAAATTTTTTACCTACATCCAATGTCTATATTTATCGAGTATAAAGGAATACAGTTTGAGTCTTGATGTATGGATACATCGGTCACTACACTAACACTATAGTCCACATCCTAAAATCTAAACATAAACATATAACAGTGTTTCCTTAAAACCCAAACCAACAACCCTACTAGAAAAAACTCAAATCTATGTTTCTAATATGGAATGAATTGTTCCCTCTGATACCACTATACCATTTCATGACACACTGAGGCATGCCTGGATGGTGATAAGATAAGTGTGACTACCCATAGAAGACAGCTTATAGGCTAGGGTTAGGTAATTGTCACTGATGAGGCTTAACACATACATGGGAGGCCTTGTCCAAAGGTACATATATTCACACACACTCTCTAATCCCATACAATGGTAACATATAATATAAAATTTATACAAAATGATGGAATATATATAAGTACCAAAATCAAAGTATGATGAATAATATTAGAGATCGTATTAATTCAAATACATGGCAACAAAAAACTATAATTATGTCTAACCTACTAGTAAAAGGGGACTATATTGAAATGTGACTTATGGAATAACCGATGATCTATCTAGCCCAATCTATGATCTTAATTCTCAAGATCTATTTAGAACACTATCAAATGAATAATCATATGAATATGTCATGACATTTGTGGGAAGATCCCATGCTGGGGTGAGTATAAAAAATACCTAGTAGGACAACCAAAAATCACTATGTGTAAAGCATTAAGGGTAGTAAGATCATAATAAGATATGTCAATCATATTAGGATAAATATAATAAAAAGCCATATATAATCATGGTAAAAACTAATTATAATTGAAATTTAATGACCACATTTCTCATCTAAGATTCTACTCAATAGTTTATAACCACACTCTCTCAGGAGAACTAACTTCACAAGTGTGATAAGTCAAATGGTGTCCATCTAATATGTTATTCTGATTGGGTATCCTGATAAGGAAATACACATTGTAATTATAAATTGATTGATACACGTATGGGGATCACATCAAAATCCATGGGGCATACAAAAACCTAATATGGATTAACCCACTAAGTAGGCGATTGACACCCTTGTACAGTTGGTCACACTGGTTTTTAGAACCCCGCCATGGGAAAATTCGATAAAAGATCCCATATTGGGCCTCCATTTGGGATTCAAACCAATATATCTTTAAAAAAACCCTGTAAAGGATCAAAATATTATTCTTAATACAAAATCGCATATTGTAACTTCATAGGGATGGATTGAGTGAATTCACCCATAAGGAAACTAGACCACACTAAAGGTAACAGGGTATCCAATTAATCATAAAAGAAGTACCCAATGTGTATGCAGGGTAATTGGAGTACACTACTAATATTAAGAAATCACATGACTCTAAACACTTACCTCTTTTCATTTTTATCTACAACAATCCATTCCGGTTTACTGAGGTCGTTTCATGTAATTGGTCGTGTCTGAGCACTTGGAAGATTCCATGTACTCTACTTGCGCTTATGTTCTTAGACACTTTCTTTAACATGTATCCTGTAATATAAAAACCTAAATGGGAACCATGGTTCACATAGTATGTGTTAAGTACCACATGGTGATGGATCCTTATCTCTTTACTAAAAGCCCTATGTCTGTATTTTGGTGTCCTATGTGATGTGTATCTCATGATTACATTCCATGTAAAATAGAATTCTTCAGAACCTATATTTCCTTCATACATAATCGAGATCTTCTTTTTCTCACCATTGTTCTTCCTTAGAAACTCATATGTGGGATCATTCCAGATATATGATCCTCAGCCCAGTTGGTGAGGACTCCTTAAGTGCATCCAAGAGACCTATGATCAAATCTAGGATGAAGATAATTTCTGGGGTACTATTACAGTAATGTAGAAGTAGTGTAGTAGTACTGTAGAAGGGGTTGTAGTAGTACTCTAGTAGGAACTAAGAAAAATTGTAGTATGTACTATAGTGGGACAGTAGTAGGTATAGTTTGGCACTGTAGAAGCCAAGAATATTCCCTCGTTAGGGATTTCGAGCCACCGATTTGATCCTCGAGTCTATTAAGACCTTTGGGCCACCCAACCCTTCAGGTTAGTAAAGCCTATGGGCCACCTTAAGTGCATATTAAACCAAACAACCTACAAGGAACAAGTTTCAGAAAGAGGAGGAGCACGGAGCTTCCACCATAGCAGAAGCTAAACGGATTGCAAGAATGAGAGGATATGTCATCTACCATCAGGACAAGCCTGTGCATGCATAAGAAAGCCTATCCAAATAGCCATGCGAAGGTAGAGAGCTAATTTCTCAATGAAGATGCTGGGGAGGAGTAGTTCTAAGTAGTTATTCTGGGTTGTGTGTAATGTTTGAAGCCTACGGGGCAATGAATTCCTCTAAGTCCTACGATCTGTGTAATAATTATGCCTACGGGCTTTTTAAGGGTTCCACCTCACCCCTTGAAAGGTGTCTTATAAAAATAAATAAAAAATGAAGCCCTTCGGGCCATTTGAGGAGGGATCATTCTAGCCTCATGAATTCTGATAATTACGAACTATGCCTCGGTTTTCGCTAAAAATTCTACCATGGGCTGTATTATCTTTTCTACTACATCTTCGTTGTGTGTCAAACTATAATGAATAAGGTAAATAGATCCAATATGATCTTACTTTAATAATACTCATTCATCACACCTCGATCACACCCATGATCATGAACCACACATTTAATATTGATCTATTGTTCCAAAGAGTGGTCGTACAATGATTAGATACCTAGTATTCATCAAACCACAGGAAAAAGGAATGCCATTAATCTAACATGTGAATAAATAAGGTAGAAACCCATAAAAACATGGGGAATGAACCATATCAATTTTACATTTTATCCATGATCTATTTTCAATGAATAGATGAACGAAGTGGATTAATAAATAATGAAATAATAAATTAACAATAAAATAAATCATTCATTGAACTGTGAATCAATTATTTGTTCTGTAATTCATATGTGTTCAACATAAGATACATAAACATGATGAAACCACATAAACCAAACATCCTACCAATATTTTGGATCGATCACTATTGAGGAATGATTATTTTTTGATTTCATTATTCTGATCCACAACCTTGGTTTGGAAAGATGAGTTGTGTTATTCTGATCTCATAATTTGATTTGATGTTATTCTATAATGTCTCACCAATATCACATCTTTAGGACTCTAATGTTATGTGGAAAACCCCAAGACTCACATGTAATGTAGTATCTATAGAGGAGGAATGTAGGTAACTACATGAAAGAAATAAAAAAATAAAATCTTTATTCATTTATTTTTAGCGCCCACAAAAAATATTTCACAGATGCTCAACGCGAATAGAGGTTATGTCACACCATATGTAAAACCCACAATATGAACTAAATTATGGACTCATAAATCTAATGCTAGACAATATTCAACTTTTATTAAACTTTTTTAGGAAAACTATTTGCATGTGAAATTAATAAATATAATATTTTTTGAATATCAATTAATGTCTCGCTAGGACTCTAAATCTCACATCATCTTAGTGTGTCAATTTGAAAATGTTAATGGATTTATTTAAATCCATTATGTGGAAAAAATATGTGAAATTAATGATATTAAATTGAAATCTCATATAGATATAGCAAATAAATATGAAAACATGATCACCATATTGACTCTCTTTAGTGGAATAAAATTGATCATTGGTGCCCAAAATTTGGAAAAAAAATTAGAAAAAATCATCATGCACTATCTACTGATGGAGTGAACCCTATTCATTTTAAAATTATCACTCATATCATATGCCCAATTATTATGATAAATTATAACATTACCTTTTTATTATGCATTAAAAGATATATATTTTTTTGATTCTTCAAATATCTTGTCCAAAACAACTAGATAAGGATTTTGATGTTTATTTGGATCAATTGATCGATGATTTTAAATTAAGGTGGGATTCAGGTGTTATTTAGTATGATTATTACAAAGATTATGATTTCACTTTGATATCCTCATTGTATGTGATAATAATTGATTTTATTAGTTATGTAAATTTTTCATGATATAGCATTAATGGAACTAAAGGGTGTGCTATTTTTGAACAATGTACACACTCAACAATCTTGAAAAAATCATCAAAAATAGTGTTTCTAGAAAATAATATATTTCTTCTATAAAAAAATTTAAATAATAATCTCAGAATAAATCATTAAAAGGGAGTTTAGAAAAGTTACAACACTATATCCACTAGTAGGTGATCAGCTATTTGAGAATGTAAAAGATATTGACAAAACTTGTGGTAACTTTTTATCCAAAAAACATCTGAAAAAACAGTTGAAAAGATATCTATTATTTTAAATAGAAAACTAGAATTTTTTATACTTCATGAGGTTTCTTTATTTCCGGAATGTGCAAGAATATTATGTGATAGTGTTGTTGGAACATTAATAAATTCACCCATAAAAATGGTGGAATTAAGGATAGGTTAAACATGATTGAGATGGGAATACAGGAAGAGTTGGTTCTAGTGATGATTGAAAGACTAACATTTCATTCTCTAGTTATATAAACTCTTTATAAGAATGATAGAGATTAGTTTTTTAACTTATTGAATGATTGAATGTTTCCAAATGGGTACTTCTCAAATATCAAAAATATCATATCAATGGATGATTTTATGTTTAAAGGCATAAAATTACATAAATATCCTATTTTGATGCAACATATAATTATAATACTATTACATTTCATTTTGTTCTGAATTTCCATCATATATTAATCGATATTTGTTTATTTTTTATAAATTTATACAATAATGTTATATACCCAGTGAAATTTCCAACAATGGAAATGGAAATTGATTTCATATTATGAGAATTAGAGATATTATTTTTTGTTATCATTCATTGATTTGATGGTTAACCTGATGGATCAAATTGGTATAAAGATTTGATTATGTGTTCCTATAAATTATTGATGGATTTAACCCCATTGAATGATATATGATTATATTTAAGGGGTGTTTCAAAAATTGATGTCATATATATTATCATATTACAGAGCAATATGTAGTTAAGGAAGCTGTGAAATTCTATATTGAATATCTTCTGGATGTGGAAATCATTGGTCTACCAAAATATGGACACATGAGGTGGATTATAGGTATATGAATTAATGGAATGAAATTTGACTCAATTACAATTATTGAGATAGGGAAATCTCAACAAACATTTTTGCTAACAGTATTGAGGTTGTTTCGTATGTTGGAAACTACAAATTAATTATTTGTAATTTGAATCCATAAAGTGATGAATGTTGGATTTCAAATCCACATAATAGATAATTTATATGAATTGTTTAGGTCCATATTTTTTAAGATTAAACTACATATCCATATTCAATTTTAGAATAGCTTGGATTTCTAGATAGAGGACTATGTGTGCATGTATTGTATTTTAATTGTTCTATAATTAATGGTTATATATTCTACCAATATGTACATGATAAACACATTTCCACTAAAAATTATGGAGTTACACTTGTGGTTATAGGGGTTCATATATCAGTACTAAGGAAAAATATCCAATTCAAGTGAATATGTCAAACTTCGTTATCATCAAAAAAAATTATGAGTTGGATTATATTATATTCTAGGTGCCGAAATTTCAATACAAGTGGGTTGATAACAGGAGTGCAATTAAAATAGATGAATTAGAATTTGTGAAAGGGGATTTTAGTAAGTATGGGTATGAAGAAAAATCATATATAATAAAATCCTAGGTCATACTGGTATTTTATGTTCCAGATCATGAAAACGTAGTACGTTCAATTAATCAACTATTTACCAAAACAACTAAAGGTTCATATGTCAATTTAACTAGGCATTAACCTTTCGTTGGGACATCACAATCATTTCACTCCAATACCAAAGCATTTGGGGTATTTTTTTTCAAAGGAGACCACTATGAGGGTATTTTTATACTCTATATATAGGTTAAATCCCTTCATAATTAAAAAAGTGAGCTCAATAATTAGGTAGAATTTTTTGAAATATACATTATTTCCCCTCATTTTATTATATGTTCACCACTTCATTTACATAATCCAAATTAAATGTTTAATCACCTTTTCATAAAATGACTTCTACACATGTGGATTCTCCCAATCCTATGGAAAAAAAAGTTTCCCAACATACTGATGCACCCAATATAAAGGAAAAATAGGGTTTTGAACATTTTTTTTCAACCTATATAGAGGAAAAATATATTTATGATGAAAAATATGGGGAAATGAAAGATGGTGAAAATATTATATCCCTAAAAACCATTGTATAATAATTTTTTTAACCAAAATAAATTAATGTGAGAAATAGAAGCATAAAATTAGTGGTTAAATGGAACTCACATGACCTACATGTTAACCCCAACAAGTCCATTTTCAGTATTCAAATTGGGTTAATCACTCAAATTTTTGTTTCCTTTTATGTCAATATTTATGAAACTTTTTCCATTCATATGTTACTAATTTTTGATGTCATTAGAGAATCATTATTACATACATTATTTTTATAAACAAATGATAAAATTATTCTATAATATTCATTTTTCTTTACATGGTATATTTATACCAAATTACTAGAGAATAAAATTGGTATTAATGAACAATGGAATGTTTCACAGTAGATTATAGGATATTATTATAAAGATTAAAATAAGGTATGTTGAAGGGGAAATAAACTCACACTAATAAAATATATACACACACCTAATAAACCAAAAAATTGTGAAATTCAATTTTTAGTCTTCTTAATGAGAAAATTTACATTTACATTGTGATTGGTAATACATTTCATGAAAATATAAATACTAATTAATTTGATTAGGATTTATTGATTTATGGATCAATAACTATGTTATAAAAATATGTAGTGTGCATAAAAACAAACTTACCCCTAATGTAATATAGGGATGGGGTACGATTCACTTGAAAAATGGTATGTGTTTTACATCTACAACAATACTTTTATGTGACATTAAACAAATATATAATTACATTCCTTTTTTTATATGTTGATTGATTAATCAAAAAATAAAACCAATTTTATCCCACATCATGTTCTATGGAAGGAGGTTTGTGTAAATAAATACTAAAAACTAGTGGATGAAAAATGAAAAAAAAATATCACAATCAAGTATATGTTTGATATAATAAAAAAATATACTTATAATCATTATTATTTAATAATGATTAATTAGTTTCATTTACTCATTAATTTTTATAGACTGATGGTTCGTTATAATATGTAATTAATGATTGATAGGTATTAGTAATCATGAATTATCCAAAACAATATGACAACGTTAGATGTAAGGGTTTAGTTTTTCCACCCCAAATATATTTTGAAAAAGTAAATTCATATGGTAATAATTATAACAAAATGTATGTGATGAAAGAATGGTTAACTACTCTATAAGAAAAAAGTAATCAATAGACCGAGTAGTTATAAAAATTTATCAGAAGGAATTGAAGAGAAGAAACAAGATAACGACAACAACGAATTGAATATCCTACACCACCATTGGTATTGAGCCAATCGATTTCCCTAAAATAGATACCTTACGATAGTTAATCAATTTTTTCATAAACATTTATATGAAATTTTAATCAACAAGACATTGATACTATTATTGCACTAATATTTTATAGGTCGAAAATAAATATCATTTATATCCATCATCACCCACCCATCACCTTACTAACATGAAATTTTAATTTTATTACATCGTAAAAATGTGGTGATACATACATAATTGGATTTAAAATACAAATGTACAAAAAGGCCATTGCAGAATATCTAAGTATTGGGAATATAGGTGAAATCCTAAAACAATAATGGTTAGGTGTCATGGATGTAAATATATACTTGATTTGTTTTCATATTATTTTATCCAATATCTAATAAAAAATGTTGATTATAGATAAATAATACTCAATTTTCATACATATATATCAGTACCATTTGAAGGTAACCCCCAATGAACAAAAAATAGGACTCATTATTCCATAAATTACATATAAACAATTATTATCATTAGAACCAAATTAATATTCAGTAATAGTGTAAAAACAAGAAATCATATTAAAAAAATGTATAGATGATGGACTATTCTTAATTCCCACGATACATAAGTAAAACTATGTAATTAAATCACATCAAATATATTTTCAATCCATTTATTAATTTTTTAGATGGCATTAGTTACTCATTATAATCAATTTGGATACCCCTAAAATTTATTTTCTTGATTAAATGCATGGATACCCAAAAACACAGCCACATGGGATGATTTTTATCAATATTTATAAACTATATGAAATGATTAAAAATAAAATTCTAGTTAGGAGTTATATAATATATTTTTAATTAAATTTATATTATGATAGGGAAGTACGTATATATCATTAAAAACATTGAATAATGATTTTCCATGAGCACAAGAATATTTTTGATTTCTAAAACTCAGTAACTATTATGGTATATATAATAATATGTCACCATAAAAAAATACCTATTTTTTCCAATGATTCTGAAGTAACTAAACCAAAATAATGAAAATGATTTTGGTTTATAAAATTACAATTTTATGTAAGAAATTATATTTCATAAGAAAATTATAATCCTAGAATAGGTTTTTCTAATAATAATTACAATTTCATTTAAAATATTTAATATTCAATTGTTTATTTATATAATTCTTTTACTTCTAGAAATATTAACGGTCTTAAAATTCAAAATTGGAAATATATTTATTTAGAAATGAATAAGAAGAATAAATGGTGTCAAAATTTATACAAAAATAATTAAAAGGTAAATTCCTACAACTTATGTAGTTAATTATTTCATCATTTAATTTATAATTATTTGTTTAATTTCCTTATCATCTTTACCTCAGAATTATTTTAGGTAATTTCCCCATTGAAACATATGTCACATACTCAAAATAGATCAAATGAATTGGGATTATTTTCATATATTATAAAAAATATCCATAGGTAATTTTTGACATGAAATAAATATATACACATCAATATGATACAAGGTACTCCCATTGTTACTAAATGTTTATTTTTGTAGTTTAAAATTTAAATTTTAATTCAAAACATGTGTCGCTGAATAAAAACTACAAAAATGTGCTAATATTTTCATGATACTTTAAAAAGGTTGTCTATAAATATTTTTTTATGTATAATAATTATCTTTACCTCAAACAAATATATATTATTCCCAATATGATTCAATTTCTATTTTATGAGTTTAAATTTGACATTTTAGCTCAAAAAATATATTAATTACATAAGACCAAGAAAACATTCTTTTATTGTTGTGGTAATTTTGGGTATAAATTCATATGGAATTTTATTATGTGTAATAATTAGTTTCTTATTAAACCATTAAAAAATGTGACAATTATAACTAATAGTGTCTATTTTTAGTATAAATTGTCATTTTACTAAAAAAAGGCACGTGACATACTAAATCCCAATAAAACACATTCATGTTGATTTGATAATTTATTAAAATGTTCCTATGGAATTTTTTACTAGTAATAATCAACCATGTGTCAATATGATGCGTAGTTTAACAGGCATGACACCATGTTGGTGTCTTTATTTAAAATTGACCTTTTGGGTCAAAACACATGTTACATACTCAAAACCAAGAAAACATATTTTGGATTATTCTTATGATTTAGGAAAATGAACCATAAGTCATTTTTTATTTTTATGAATTAGCTAAACATACATATAGTCATGTTGTTCTAGGTATGACTCAATATTTTTGTTATTAGTTTTCCATTGATATGTTTTTTCAAAAAATGTGTAACTCACTAAAAATGGAACAAACATGATTGGATTGTATTAATACTTTAATAAAATGATTCAAAATCATTTTTAGTTTTTATGAAATATCCTCACAACAAAATGACACATGATGTGACTATTATGACACAAAGTGCATGTTTTCTGTTTAAATTGATATTTTACATAAATATATATGTGTTATTCTAAATAACCGATCGAAAACATTCATATGTTATGATAATATACGAAAATGATCAATACTTGATTGGTTTAATTTTGGAATCAACCACATTTCAATATAATTCATGGTGTTCCTGCTATAAATCCAGGCATTTTTTATTTAAAATTTATTTTTCAGTTCAAAACCCATGTAACTTACTCAAAATTAATAAAAATAATTAATTTTTTTATAATTTATAAAAACAATCCATTAAGTCATTAATTGTTTGTAGGAATAAGGCTCACTTCAATCTGATACACGGTATGCCTGATATGACTCAAAGTCTATGTTATTAGTTTAATATTAACATTTAAGTTTTCGATGAGTGTCACTCACTAAAAACCAAGAAAACACACTCATACAATTTTGGTACTTTAGAAAATCGATTCATAAGTCATTTTTCAGGTGTAGGAATTAGTCTAATAGTAAGCTCATATGTGATGTGACCAGCATACTCAATGTAGTTGTTTTAGTTTTAATTGATATATAAGTTAAAAGTTAATGTGACATACATGAAACTAATAAAACACCTTCAAATTGATTTGATACTTTATGGAAAAAAATATTTATATCCTTTTTTGGTAGGAATCAAATGCACATCAATATCATGTATAGTGAGGCCTGTATGACTCTCAGTGTGTGTGTTTATAGAAAATTTATGTTTTTGTTCAAAAAAATTGTCCCATACTCAAAATGAGAAAAACATTATTATTTTGATACATTAAGATAATAATCCATTAGATATTTTAATGAGTAGGAATCGTCCACACTTAAATTTTATACATGGTTTACTTCATATGACTCAAATAGTATGTTATCTGTTTAAAATTGACATCTTAGGTCAAAATGTGTGTCACTCAATGAAAATTGAAAAAAATACTCATATTTTCTTGATATATTAAAATAATGATTAATAAGCCAGTTGAGACATGTAGTAATCACTCATAAGTCCAAACAACACATGATGTGACCATTATGATCCAAGGTTCTTGTTTTCAATTTAAATTGACACCTATATAAAAATACATGAAATTATAAAAAACATGAAAAAATAAATATATAGTTTTTATACTTTTTAACAATCAACCTTGGGTCATTTTTGATATATTAGAATTAACCTCACATCAATCAGATGCACGGAGTGACTAGTATGACTCTAACTATATTTTTTAATTTAAAAATGACATTTTAGTTAAAAATTCACATAACATACTTAAAAATAAGAAAAAACTGTATTTTTTATTATATTAATAAATTTGTCCATGAGTCAATTTTTATGTGTAGGATTTCTTTTCAACTCCATATGATACTTGGTTTTTCATGTATGACTCTATCTGTGTGTTTTAAGTTTAAAATTCACACTTTAGTTCAAAACATACATCACATAATTAAAACCTAGAAAAATAAATCCTATTTTTTATATTTTGTGAAATTGATCCATAAGTCATTGTTGAGGATTATGAATCTACCTCACCTCAATATGGTATGCAGTGTTTTCAAAATGACTCGATGTATATTTTTTAGTTTAAAATTGACATGTTTGTTCAAGAAAAACATCACATTTTCAAAATTGAGGAAAAACATCCATATTTTATAAATAATTTTGTGAAATAATCCATTAGTTACTTTTGAAATGTTGGAACAAGCCCCACCTAAATCAGTTACACCATGTAACAGTTATGATTCAAAATGTGGGATTTTAGTTTAAAAATGAAATTTTATTAATGTATTGTTACTTTGTTATGTTTAATTTTTTTGTTTCTATTATTACTAAGAATAGAATTTTTTTATATAGGTGCACTCATTTTCTCGAGGAGTAGTTTCTTCAGCAATTAGTCACATGATCAGACTTTTTTGAGAAGGGTTCACTAAACAAGGGAAATAGAATATTCATTTATTTATTTATTTATTTTGATAAATTCTAAATAATAATGTAATTTTATAGCCCATTTTTTTTGAAATGTGTATAATATAATGTTTATTTCTTTTATTTTTTATTTAAATTTAATTTCAATTAAATTCTATATTTTCAATAGTAGTGTGAGGTGATTTTAGAACCACATTATTGCTACATGGATTCTATCGGTACTTTTTTAAAACTAATAAACAATGTATTTTACTAGTACTATATAATAATTGATAAATGTATGCCTTTATCAACACTAAAATACCACTAATAAAGGACACCCTTTATCTTTTTTTTAGGTAGATAAAGGGTTCTTTTATCAGTGTTATTGTTAGCTTTGATATTAGGTATAGGATTTTAAGGAAATTATAATATCATTGAATTTTTTCTTCTAATATGATCGGTATACATGTTGTTTATGGGAGTATTAATAGTTGTTTGTACAAAAATAATGATGTTTATGATGCTATTTTTTCTATTGTTGATGGTTTTTTGATGATTTTATTTGTTTTTTCCATTGAAAAATTGGGTAATTTTATTAGTTCAACGGAACATTGTTGTAAAATTGTGAATTATGAATGTATAGTGATTTATAAAATGTAATTTATGGATTCCCTTAAGAAGATTTATGGTTTTTTGTGTTTTGGATGTTTTATGAAGTGAGGTGTTCGTACATTAAATGTTGTCCATGTTTTTAATTAGGGATATATGTGTCCTGTTGATTTAGTTATTTTAGATGAAACCTTTTCTTAATGGGGTTTTTAATTCATTGATATGTGTTTTGAATTTTATATAACATTCCTTATTTTTTATGGATTTTTTTAAATTATATTTACAAATATGTTACTTAGATTGTGATTTTGTGTTATGCGTAATTTCTTATGGAACTTTTTGTGGATTTAAAATGGATATTAAAATCATATTTCCAAATAATATCATTATATTTAAAGAAAAATCTCATTTGGAACCTTGAGGGAAGATAGTTTATTTATAGATGTTTACGCCCTAATTTATCCCATTTCTTATGCTTTTTATGCATGTGTTCATGTGTTGTTGTTATATAACATTTGATTTATGGTTGTGTGGACTAGATTGTGTATTTTTATAAAAGAGTTGTGTTAGAGGTGGAATTTATTTTACTGAAATTTTTTATTTTTTTTTTTGGCTATGCAATTTTCATGTGATTGAAATTAGTTTTCTGGATGTCTACATTCATTACCTATAATATACAGAACCATGGGATACTATGTGGGAATTCAAGGGACTTTCGCTATACTATTTGAGATTTAAACACATGGCAGTATACCCTAATTGAATTTTATGACCTATATAGTTTTATTTAATTGATGAGAATTGTGAGAGTGATTTAGGATATTGGTTTTGTGACCATTAACCTTCCTATAGTTGGTTCCTATTTTTTCAGATTTATTACTTACACTTGTAGTCCCAAGGTTCTTGCCTCATTCTATGTATCCTATGTTATGTCTTTTTATTGAATGCTATCTTGTGAGTTTCTAATCTATTTCATAATCCTATTTTAATGTAATGGTTTTGTATACTTTATAATTATAATTTTAAGAGCTACCTAGTGTAGTTATATTCATTTTCCTATGTCCGTTTAGGGAATATAATTTTTTAAGGTTTTCCATTGACATATAACCATGTTTAATGAGCCTCTGTGTGTGTGTTCAGTTTTAAAATGGTAAATTAGAATGTTCTTTTAGATTTTAATAATTTTTAAATGTGTTTTAAACCATTAATTGTATAATTTTAAAGAATGATGATTTAAATTAAAAGTGGTGGTTAAAATTTTTCTTTTTTAAATTCTAGTTTTTTTCTTCAAAAAAATGTTGTGGATGGGTTTTTAAATGAAACTACCTTGTAAAGTTCTCTTTGATGCATGTTATATAAACCATATTTTTTATGAAACAAAATATTGTGCTACATGCTTATTTATTCTTTGTAAAATGAAATAAAAAATTTATTTTTCTATTATTTTAAAACTAGTCGATATGGTTTTCCACAAAAATAATTTAATGATCTCATATTTGTATCCTACCGACCTTTGGTTCACAACCTAAAAACTCATGGTGGTGGATATGTATCCTTAATGTTCTCTAAATAATTACAGGTTTTTCCTTGTGGGGTTGTTTACTATAACTCCCTATTAAGATGATGAAGTTTTGGGCTATGGTGGTGATTTTGGAGGCACATGGTGATGGTATGTTTTGTCTTCAGAATTCATTTGAGTATTTGGGTCATGTCGTGTATCAGCCACTTTGGGCTCCTTCTTTAGATTAGATTTATTTTTTTTCTGGGATTGTAAAATCATTTTATGGAGTGGTATATTTTATATACTAAAATTATTAAAAAAAATTGGATATAATTATTATTTAAATTTTGGATGGAATTTATTTTCAATTATGTTTAATTATTTTGTATAATTTCCTAACACAAGGAGTCCTCATATCGGGTTCCCTGTTGGCATCATTGTTGATCATAATTTTATTAGTGGTAACTTTTTTCTAACAAAATGGCTTGGGATAACCATTTTTTTACTCATACCCTAGGCCATTAGGAACATGCCTCCGGAATTATAGTGGAATTTCATGGGTGACATGTAAGGTTACCCCAGGTTAGTTAATTTTAGAATTGAATATAAATTTGGTTTTTATTTTTGGGATGATTCTAAACAATAGTAATGATAATCGAAGCTCAAGTGGTGGTTACATAGAAGTATTTTTTTTATCTCATCATCTATTATGCCTCATGTTTACATGATAAGTCATATGTTTTCATTTGAATTTGAGTTTTATGGATATTTATTATTAAGATATTTTAATATGTTTTATTGTTTTTTACTACTAATACTATTCTATAAGAATATCACAAGAAACAGATTAGATAATTTATAACTTTGGAGTGATAATAGAGGAAATTTCAGTGCTTGGGTTTCAGGTGAATATTCAATCAATCTATACATATCACATCCAAACTATTCTAAAAATATATAGTAAAACGCTAATGATTATCACAAGATCGAAAAAACCATGCGCCTAAACTATACACTATGGAGAAAGCTATAAATATGTATTGTTCCCCCTCCTATAATGTTTTGTTTCCCATATTTTGTTTTATGATTCTTTTTTACTGATGAAGTGATCTTATGTTGTTTTTATTTATTTTTTTCTAAAAATATGAATAAGTGTTCTTTTATATGGTATATATATTATTTATGAAAACCATGTTTTGGGATCTTTACAATCTTTTGGGAAAATTTTTTTAACTCTATAAAAACGAATTGAGTGGGTCCAATGAATTTGTGTTATAGTGGTTCTTAAGTATTGAATTTCATCAGTTTAAATCATGGTGAAATTATTTAAATAGTTTTGTAACTATTTTCATTTTCAATGAATGAGTTACTTTAAAAAATGAATAATATTTATGAGTGTGGTTAAAAAGGGTAAGTTAATTTTCTAGAGATGTGTTCTTTTTATTGTTAATAATAAATGTTTTTAATAATTTTTATGAGCCCGTGTTATTTTTTTAAAATATACAGTTGAACTAATTCTGTGTTTTAATAATAGGTTTAAATGTGTGTTTTTCAATATTCTTTCACTTCTCTTGTTCCATTACACCCCTTTTTTAGTTCCAAATATAGTTTGATTTAATGATTTTTTGTAATTTGACCCCCAAAAATGAATCAAAAATTCTATAGTGAATTCTTCAATGCAGTAATTCTAGGTATCCAAATGTGGTTTTCCAATTCTCCGACTTTTACCAGACTACTAAATACATAGATGGGCCTTGTTCTTATCCGATTAAAGATCACGTATGAGAGTTTATGAATCAGAACAATGTTAGTGATTATTAAAGAACAAGGATTCTAAGATTTCATGGAGTGTCTAAATATAGTTGAAATTATAATCATGTTATTGTGGAATATTTAAACATCTATTTTAAGGTAAACCACTCATTTTTTTAATTATTAGTCGTGAATTTATGGAATAATAATATTCATACCCAGTTTTTGGAATATTTTTCTTGGGAATATCTTGAGGCCATATTCATTCAACGGTTTTATCTTGAGGACGTAATAATTTTTAAGGTGATGTAATGTTTCAGTGTGCATCAGGAAAATTTGTTAGTGAATGAAAATTTGTAGAATTTCGCTACACATCCACATTTCACTCATGAGTTAGCTATGTTGATCTGATGATGTCTTGGTTATTTAATAGATGTCTTCATATATATTGTAGATGATTTGTATTTCAATATAACCAAATGAAATTTTTGAACATGATATATATGGTTCTCATTGTTGAAGAAGTTTGTTATATGAAACATATTTGATGTTTTCCTTCAACCCCATCTAGTTTAATTCAAGGTGATTCGGTTTGTGAAAGGGTGGATAAAATATTATGCTGCTAGTGTGGGATCTCCTTCAACATTTGATCTTCATATATAATAGTTATAAGGACCTATCATAAATGAAAAAATTTACATTAAATTAATTGATTTTTCTAGTTGAATGGACATTAGAAGAAGAAGTCTCAGACATAGAATTCATCTTTATAGTGGTTTATGACATTTATTCCATATGAGAGTTAGATGTTTTCCTGTGGCATGGGGGTGTTCTATTTTTTTATCAATGTTTTTATGAGTCATTATTTTGTTTATTTTTTAAACACCATATCTTTTTTAAATGGATGAATGAATATTTCTCTAAAGTTCTTATCTTTTGAAATGATCGTGTCATTTTATAATCTATCCCCACTTCTTTTAATTCTTGTTATCATTGTGCTCGGTGATGAATATTGTTTGAGGGATGTTTGGTGGATTATATGTGAATATCATGAGTGAAGTCTAGGGTAATAAGAATAAGGTTTTGGTTATTTGGTAAATATTGACATCTAAATATTTGAGGTTTCATTTTAGGATCACTGAGAGTGGGTATTTCGCATCTTCAGCCTCGATATACACTTCATGGACTCTTTGAATGAAATCAAAGACCATGATATACCTTATTATGTAATGTTCATGTTTTTTGTGTTTCCCCTATTATAGTGTAGTACATTGTTTTGACGTTGTGTTCTGGAGATCATTGGATGTACATTAAGGATGTTTCCTCTTGTAGGGTTTTGAACTATTTGTTTGTGGTAAATGGTATCATGTCTCTTTAGTGGGGATCATAATTTTAGTTGTGGCATGTTTCTATTTCACTATTTTGGATAAATCATAAATAGAAGGGATACCAAATTCAAGTCTCTCTATATTCTCCACTTCCATGTGGAATTATCTTACTGGATTATTTTTTGGGATGTTTGGTTGTTTCTATAACTAGTGACCTTAGGTGATCTAGAGGTGTTGGTGTTTTTTTGTAATTCATTCTAGTTTTTGAATTATAAAACAATTATGGGTTTTATGTTTTATGTTTATTATAGTTCTAGAATTCATGGTAGACCATAAGTGTTAATTTACCAGTGTTTTGTTTTATGAGAAATGTTTTTTATGATTCATAGTTTATGGATTGTCGGTAAATCATAAATGTGTTGTACAAATTTTCCCTTGGAGTTACCCTCTCAATTCTAATATTATTAGATTTAGTTTTGATTTTTGGACATTGGTTTGATCCTTCACTTTTGAAAGATAGAAAATAATTTTTACCACGGATTATAATTATTATAACCATATTATAGTGGAATTTATAGGGACATAATTATATATGGTGGGGTGAATTTTGACACCATGAAATGAGAGTTTCTATATTATGTTGATGCGGTTAATTCCACTCTCGTGTTCTAGATTTTCCATGGTGATATTTTATAGTTTTATGAACTTTTCTAGGGATACATATTTTTGTGCATTGTTTGGGAATATTTTCTATAAAAACTATATTACTTTAGTAGTTAGGGATAATGGTGATCTCATATCTTGCACACGGTTTTCCAAAACATAGGAAACAGTATTCTGACTTACATGGGTTTCGTAATTTTTTTATTTTACGCTTATTTTAATTTGAGGATTCTCTCCCATGATAATCAATTTAGATATCCCCTACGTTGGGGTATCCACATATATTTTTCCTAAACTATAAGCCCCTCTAAGGTGGATTCTTTGTGATTTTTTTTTCAGATTTCCACCCAAATATAAAGGTTATATATTCTCTATCATATTTCCTTATTTTTAATACAATTTTTACCATTTTATAAAACTATAATAGCCATGGATAGCCAATTTTGGTTATATTATGTAGAAATATTTGGGTTTTTAGTTTCTAAATGTTTTGAAAAATCCTATGATATCTGTTGGTTTCCATTATAGATGGCATAGTCTCATCACTTAAGGTATGTGTTTCTATTATATTTACTTTTTTAAATTATTTCCTTGGATTCTTAGTATTTTTTTTTTAACTGATGTAATGATTTATATAATTTATAGTTTTGAGTAATCATTGGTTTTCTATACCTAGTTGGTTTTTCTTTTGGTAAAATTAGAAATTTTCTTCATTTAATATAATTTTTGAAATAGGTTTTCTATGTATTCATGGTGTTTCATAAAATTTTATTGATTATTTTCCTCAAAAATTATTGTTTCATGATTATTTATAAAAAAATTGTTTTAAAAAGTGATGTGTGCATAATTTAATGGATTTCCATGGTTTTAGAAATGGGTGTACATGTCTTCTTCATTTAATTATTTTTGGATAAAACATTATTTTATTAGGTTTATTGATTCTTTGTTTTCTAGAATTTATCTTATTTTAAAAAGGAGTTTATAAATAAAATCATTCAAGTTGTTACTTTGTTTTTTTGTATTTTTTTATTCACCTTGGAAATTTTTTTGGGTTTTCAAGGGTTTTTAAAAACATATTTACAATTAATATATTTTAATTATATAAAATGAAGACTCATTTGGAACCATGATAGAATGTGTATAATTAATTACGTTTTAAACCCGTATAGATCCCATTTGTTATCCATTTTATGATTATGTGCATGTGATAAAGTTATATGAATTTTTATTTATTGTTATGTGGTTAGAATTTGGTTTTTCTATAAAATGGATTAGCTTTTTTGTAAAGTATTTGGTTAATGTGTTTTAATTCCTTTGGTGTAACACCCCAAGATTTTATGAGATATATTCTTTTTAATTTCTTTGATGTCTTCTACTGTACACTACACCATGATTATCTTGTACTATAAGCAACACCGTATTAGCTTGTAGTATATGCAACACTATTCTTGGCTCGTGTTACACCCAATTTCAAGTTCGTTTTGTAGAAATTATTCTATGCAACATTAAGTATATATTTTTTTAAATGTATAAATGAAATAAGTTTTGATTATTTTATACGCATCACCAATGGGATCTTTCACTACACGCATCCTTGACTTGGCTTGCATTTCACGCAATTGTGACCTTCCTCGATAGCGTGTGTAGTACACAATACCGAGTCTCACTAAATGAAGATATATTGTTATAATATTATTATGAACTAGAAGTTATAATAGTATTAACTAAATTTTTAATTTTTTAACATTTTTATTTAACTTACACATTTTCTAGAACATGGTATGAGAACAAAATAAATATTTCGGTTAAAATAAGTATTTTTCAAAAAAATGCACTTTTGCCGCCTTTTGATGGCACACACACATTAAATATAGTTTTCAACATGTTTATAAGTTAAATGTGATAAAATATAATTCAGCTTTGTAATCAGGATATAAAAATTAAATTTGGAAAAAAAAATTCATATTATTCTGATAACTTTCATATTTTAATGAATAGTAAAAACACGCTAGATTTTAATTAAAAACCACTTGCTTCATCGTAATAATTTATATGGTTAAATTATAATATTGAATGGTTTTAAAGTATAAATAGAATATATTTTTACCATTTAATATAATGTATGTCATTATCATTGATTTTACATTGAATTCATGGGTAAAATCATTTCAATCTTTTGCAATGTTTAACTTTTAAAAACTCGTTTTCTTAACAACGGGACTAATTTTAAATTAATTTAAGAAAATTATGTGATTTGAATTTGGGAAAATGGATTCCATATTTGGAATCAGTAGGTCCAAATTATGTTAATAGGCTACTTTTTATTTTTGTGCACAATTAATAGTAACTACGGTAAATTTTATTTACCATAGTTAAAGGTAAATCGGGTAATTAAGGGTAAATATAATATTATAAAATTACCCTAACACTTGTCTTAATATATGTGGCTGCATATATTTTGCCTTAAGGCATATTTAGGTTGAAATGGAATCCATTGGAACCCACTAGGATGTGATTAATACCATTAATTTATTTTATTTTAATAAAATTGAAATATTTCTTACTCAAACTTTAATAATTAAAGTATTTTTAATATAAGGTTACACAGAATATAAATTCGATTATAAATACTCATTTGAAATATAAAATGTTTTTCATTATTATGTTAATTTATTTGTAATTGTTAGGAAATATTTTATTACCTTAATATCATATACATTAATGATGCATAATTTATTTATTTAGTGAAAAATCAGTAATATAGTTATTATTAAAATAATAATACTATTTAAAAGGCCCAAAAACCGGACCAAAACTTATTTTTCGTATATATATAAACCATAACCATCCAATGGTCTAATATTTGACAATTTGGAGCTTTATAAAAGTGATTATGACACTTATATTATTTTATTAAGTTGTCACCTTAATAATTTAATAAATATAACAATTTACATGTTGCGATTTTAAGATGATAAATTCATGTAAAAGTATTCTTTTGAAATATATTAGTTTTATAATTATCATAGTATTTTATTTTTAATTTTTATTCAACTAATTAGTATATTATATGATTATACAAAATTGATGTAGTAATTGTTTTATTAAAAGAAATATCAGATAAATGGTTTTATAAATATTAAAATAAATACTATATGAACTAATTAATGTTCTCCAAAAATTTTATAGATTCATATTACATGTTAGGGGTCTATTAAATATTTTGGTTTGAATATATCCTCTGTGTAGATTTTATTTATATTCAAATAAATGAATAGGGTCAAAATTGACACTATTTTTATTTTTAAAAAAATAACATATTATAAAATTTTTTAAAAATCACAAAAATATTTAAAAATTATAAATTAAATATTATATGGTATAAAATTTCATTAATTATCCAATTATGGACAATTCACCACACATAAGTAATTATTTATAACAATTTTAAATTTAGAATATTATTACAACAAATAAAATTAAATAGATTAAATAAGGATAAATCAAGTTGATAAGGATTAAAATAAATTACCACCATGTCTAAATATTTTTTTTAATGAAATTACAACCCTATATCATCTAATCTTCTTATTTGACTCGTTTTTTGTGGTTTTTAAGTGGGGTATGATTTTATTATGAATTAATATTTTAGAGGTTTCCAAAAGTTCCCATATCCTCCCTAATAAAGGGCACCTCCTCCCTCTCCTCCTCACACCACCTTGAGCCTTAAATCTTGGCCAAACCGAGCCCATTTATCTTCTACACTTTCCTAGAAACATACTAGAGATCCGGGTATTTTTCAAAAACCATATGTTTTCCCTAAGAGAAGGTTTAGAAGAGGCGCGTCGTAGAAGAGGTAATATCCTTTACCGATTCTTTGGAGTTCATTTCTTCTTATACTTCCTCTTATTTTTTTATTTAGTAACAAAGTAATAACATAAGTATTACTCTTATACTGATATTTTATTATAAATATTAACTATCCCTATTTAACCTTCTATCCATCCTATGAAAAATGAAATCACCGCGCATGTGTACGTACAGAATATCATCTCCACGCCGTGGTGTAATCTGTTTTTACACCACAACCTTACATGGATGGGTATAATGGTGTAAATAGTAACTATATATGGTTATTATAACAGAAAACTAATTATGAGTTATTATATCATCCACTCTAATTTCATTCAATAATTATGGGAATGATATCATTGCTCGTGCATACGTACGGATTACCGTATCCATGACGCGATGAGATTCATTTTCCAAATTAACCATTCAAGAATGATTATAAAGTATATATAATAAATAATAATGAAATATATGATATATTAATGATACTGGATTTATGTATATGTTATTTACTTACTTCCATTCAATTTGATATGGAAACAAAAACAGTGTTCATGCATACGTACGGCCTACCGTCTCCCTGAACGGTGTATTTATTTCCATTTATCGATCTTTTATATATATATATATATATATATATATTATGGATATATATAATATATAAGTAATATTTTACATTCTGGAAGTATTTAATCATGATCTAATTAATCATATGAATAATTACAAGTCAAAACACAGACGATAAATGAAATGATTTTACCCAAAACACTGCTTTAACATAGAATTGACAAATGAATGGGTAATATAAAGTCGTAAGTGAATCATATATGATATCATAAATATTATAATGGTTCTCTTACAAGTTAATAATATTTTTAAACCCACTATACAGGAGTCTCGAACACCTATGGAAAAATTGGACATAAGGTAAGGGAAAATCTCGAAATCTCATTTTTATCCGAGATTGTTTATACTTCAGAATTTACTATGGAATATTTATCATCCAAATACATGTTTCCTCAATATATAATATTATTTATATCCTCATACAATTTTTTAAATCCAATATTACCTATTGTTGAAGTTTTAGTAAAATATCTGAAAGGAATCATTTGTTGTTTTCATTATGAGATACTTTTAGACATTTCTGACCAAACTACATGAGGAAAGTTTTTTAACTTATACGGCATGAATGGATTGTTATGATTTCATAGAACATTGTTTCCATGAAGCTTCCTTTACAAGTTTTCAAGTTTATTTTCAATTAACTTCTTTTAGTTTAAAATTGTATGACATGTTGAGAAAGGAAAAAATTTTTTGAAGTAAAAAATGACATTTTCTTCAAGAATGGAGTTCAAGTGTTTTATCAAAATTATTTTCCATCTAAGATAATATAGGGTTGTGTTTCTATCCCTGTTATTAAATTGATTTGATTATGTTATGATGGAATTATTTTTAGGAAGTCCTTTATCATATATGGATCATGTTATGATGGCATGATGTTTAAGGATCCCATTTTTATTACATGGGTTAGGATATGATGTCTGATTTATGATTTTGTGGAACACATAAGAATGGTTTCATTATGAGATGGGTGGGACCTTTTTTCCCTCCAATGCATTGGGAAAATATTTATATCTCATGAGATAGAAATGGATAGAACGCAAAGTGAATCCAATTCTGTAATACAGGGCTGGAATGGCATGTAAACCCAGTTCAGTAATGGACTTTGTCCACTATGATGGTCTTCGCAACAATACCTTGGATACTATGGAAATCATAACATGTGCTTAATGGTTTTCAACAATTAAATGTTTTATTCACATGCTATTTTATCATGATTAATGTTCCTTTATGAACTATTGCTTATGTACTCCCCAGATTTATGTCCTTGCTCAAGATTTTGATGTTTTATGTCCTTGTTTTTACATTCAAATGTTTATGGATTGTTTTTATATTCTCCATGTTTACCCTTAATGAGCTTTTGAGATCACCCTTTTTATGTTTTCTTCTCCCCATGATATAAATAAAGGTTTTAAGTAATAAAAAAAGGGGAAGATATTTGTTCGAGATGTTGAAGATCGCTCACCATGATTAGAAGATTATATTCTGAGTTTCCAAATACACTAAACTAATACGGTCTTTTGGCGTCTGTTTTTGTTATGTATTATATATTCCGAAAAAGTAATTTAATGTCAATGTACATCTAGTTTGTGTCTCTACAGTTGGTATCAGAGCGAAGGTTTAGTCAACCTTTGGAAACTAGGATGTGAAAACTTTTGTGAGATCCCTAGACATATTTCTATGGTATGTCTAGGGATGTCCCTAAGGTTAAGTATAACTATTGGTTATAGTTCTAGGATTATGGTAATGATCATAGAATTAAACCTAAGATGTTAGATATTGAATGTAATCCCCCTTTATTATGTTGTTTTCATAGCATTATTTTTGCCTCTTACACTATTCTTTTTAGGTTTTAGATGATGGATGGAACTCGAAGGAGCCGTGTTGATCAATGTAATGGTCAATACAACGACTGTCCTCCTAAAAAAACCAATGTTATGGGAGATGGAGTGAAAAATCTAATTACTATACTTACACAAGCTATGAATCATTCCAGACATCAGAATGTGCAGAGAAGGGAACAATATTCAATTGAGTCATTCTTGAGGAAATTTCCACCTTCTTTCAGTGGGTCTCTTGATCCACTTGTTGTTAAACAATGGTTCAGTACCATTGAAAAGATATTTTCTATACTTCGATGTTCAGAACATGAAAAATTCATTCTGGCTATTTAATGTTTAGAAGGTGAAGCAGACCAAAGGTGGACTCTAATTAAGAATACAAGGCCCCAAGGTGAAATTGAATCTATGGAATGGGATGAGTTCAAGAACTTGTTTTTCAATAAGTACTTCCCTCGTATTCTTCGAACAAAAATGGAAAAGGATTTCTTTATATTAAGAAAAAGGATGATGAATTTGTTGGAATATACGAGGAAAGTTTTACAAGGCTTGCAAGGTATGCATCTGGATTTATCATCCAACCTGAAAGTAAAGTTGATCGATTCTTCAGTGGATTAAATCTGAGTCTTTGAAGTGCATTACCTATAAGAGACTTCTGTAGCTATGTAGAAATTGTGCATTGTGATATCAAGGTAGAAGTAGAAGTTGGTGTTACATATCCATCTCATGGTTTTGACAAGAAACGAAAGATGGAGTTCAAGAAAAAATCTCAAAACAATGGTGAAAAGAATATGAATGTTTCTTTATGCTCAAAGTGTGGAAAGAAGAATGGTGGTGATTATCTTAAAGGGACTATAAAATGTTTTAAGTGTGGAATAGAAGGTCACTGAGCAGCTGAGTGTCGAAGTAATAGAAAAATTGTATCTAATTATGTGAATAGAGATAAGACTATAGATAATGAACCACTATCACTTCAATGAAATAAATGTAAGGAAATGAGGAATTATGCTAATAAATGCCCTAATACAAGCTTAATGATGATCGAAATCAACAACCACTTAAGGAAAAGGAAAAAAGGGAAGTGACATGTGATCACTATTAGCGATTTTGAATATGACAACGATGTGGTGGAATGATTAAGTGTTTAGGTAATGGGATTCCAAAATAATGTTGTATATAGTATCGTGGAATATTGGAATATTTATGTATTGGTCAATTGTGGTTTTTAATAATTTAATGGTACAGGTAACCATGAAAAGTGATTGAAATATTTTTGGAAAGAAGATGATATGTACATAATGAAGGGATAAGGAGAAAATGAAATGTTTCATAGTATTAATGAGCTCATGACTGATATAAGGACAAAGTTATATCATGGTTTGAGTATATAGAAATTTTGGGATTTTGGTATGTGGAAAGTGTGAACTTTTGACAGCATTCTTGTTTTCACTAATGTTCAATGGGTATTCATTTTTCAAGAGAATACATGATTAAGATATTCACATGTTTGGAATGTGATCATCAAGATATATATTATTATATATAGGGGATAAATGATGGAATTCACGTTCTTGTTATGTGACATTTCAAGTAATGGTTTTCTTTATACTATGAGATTGGATAGATATATTTTGGATAAGACTAAAGATTGGAATAGATTACGTTGGACATATGATAGTATTTTTTATGGATAGAACTTTTTTATATTATTTCTATAATGTTATAATATTGTAGTTTTAGAAAAAGGACAACTTGCAGGACGGGCGGAAACCCATCGTGTCAAACAAGGTTGTGGTAATCAAACCCACAACCAAAGTGCGACTGGCCTTTATCGCCTACCACTAGCCTATAGGAAGTCCCTGGTTAGTAGAAACTAATTTTATTTTATTAAGCAGGATGATAGATGAAGTATAAGTGCATTTTTGGAACCATATACGATTAATCTCACAATTGATAGACTTATGTATATAACTTTTGCTAACATTATGTTTGAGACAGATGGAATGACCCATCATTCTATCGCATGATCTGCTAACACTTCTCTAAAGACAAATTCAACTTCATTTCCTTATGAGATGAAGTGGAAATTGTTCAAGGTATGAGCAATGGTAAGATTGTACCCAAAAAAGTAAGTATTTCATTTAAATAAAAAAAATTTCAACATTAGGGAAATGATCTTGAAAACCAAAAATGATTTCCTAGTTCCCTTATATTTGATGAATCAGATGGTACCTTAGATCATCACAAATTTATTGCTTTGTGATTGTTGGATTTTTTATAGCCATTTTCTCTATCACTCTTCATCAGAAGTTGATGGTTATATTTCTCTTCCATATCCATATTTTCACCTATGTTCTCCTATGTGGAAACCCAGTGATGAGTTAATTTGGGTAACCATTAAATTTTATACTTCCCTTTTTGAAATTATGTTTTAGTATTTCTTTTTACGATGTGGGTTTCTAAGAAAGAAACTTTCAAGTAGTAAATGATTTATAACCCCGACGAATTTTGAGGGAGAAATTCATTTTAAGGGGTGTAGAATGTAACACCCCATGATTTTATGAGATATATTCTTTTTAATTTCTTTTATTTCTCTTATTTTACACTACACCAAGATTATCTTTTACTATACGTAACACCATATTAACTTGGAGTATAAACAACACTATTCATGGCTCATGTTACACCCAATTTCAAGTTCGTTTTGTAGAAATTATTCTACGCAACATTAATTATAGATTTTTCTTTATGTATAAATGAAATAAGTTTTTATTATGTTATACAAAACACCAAAGGGATCTTGAACTACACGCAGCCCTAACTTGGCTTGCATTACACGCAATCGCAACCTTCCTCGATAACGTGTGTACTACGCAATACCGGGTTTCACTAAACAATGATATATTGTTATAATATTATTATTAAATAGATTTTATGAATATTATTAACTAAATTTTGAATTTTATAACATTATTATTCATCTTACACATTTTATAGAACATGGTAAGAGAAAAAAATAAATTTTTCAGGTAAAATAAGTATTTTTCAAAAAATGCAGTTTTGCTGCCTTTTAATGGTGCACCCACTTTAAATCTAGTTTTTTTCATGTTTTTAAGTTCAATTTGAAAAAATAAAATCCTTCTTTGGAGTCAGGATATAAAAATTTACTTTGGATAAATTTTTCTTATTATTCTGATAACTTTCATATTTTAATGAATAGTAAAAACATGCTATATTTTAATTAAAAACAAATTTTTTCATTAGAATAATTTACATGGATAAATTATAACATTGAATGATTTTAAAGTATAAATAGAATATATTTTTACCATTCAATCTTTTGCAATGTTTTAACTTTTAAAAACATGTTTTCTTAACAATGGGATTAATTTTAAATTAATTTTTGCAACATATGTGATTTGAATTTTGAAAAATGGATTCCATATTAGTAATCAGTAGGTCCAAATTATGTTAATAGGCGACTTTTTATTTTTTGGAACTATGAATAGTAACTACGGTAAATTTTATTTACCATAGTTTAAGATAAATCAGGTAATTAAGGGTAAATATAAAATTGTAAAATTACCCTAACACTTGTATAAATATAATTGGACGACTATATTTTGTCATAGATCATATTTATGTTGAAATGGAATCCATTGGAACCTACTTGGATGTGATTAAGACCTTTAATTTATTTTATTTTAAAGAAAGTGAAATATGTCTCACTCAAACATTAAAAATTAAAGTATTTTTAATAAAAGGTTATACAGAATATAAATTCGATTATAAATACTAATTAGAAAGATAGAATTGTTTTCTTTTTTATGGTAATTTATTTTTAATTTTTAAGAGATATTTAATTACCTTAATAACTTATACATTAATGATGCAGAAATTATTTATTTAGTGAAAAATTAGTAATATAGTTTTTATTAAAATAATAATACCCATTAAGAGGCTCAAAAACCTGAAAAAAAATTATTGGTCGTCTATATATAAACCATAACCATCCAATGGTCTAATGTTTGACCATTTGGAGCTTTAAATAAGAGATTATGACACTTATATTATTTTATTTTAAATGATGTCAAAGTTCTCACCTTCATAATTTAATAAATATAACAATTTACATGTTGTGATTTTAATATGATAAATTCGAGTAAAAGTATTATTTTGAAAAATATTAGTATTATAATAAAAATAGTTTTTTATTTTTAAATTACTGCAACTAATAATTATATTAAATGATTATACAAAAATGATGTAGTAATTGTTTTATTAAGAGAAATATCAAATAAATGGTTTTATAAATATTAAAATAAAAATTATATGAACTAATTATTGTTCTCCAAAAAATTTCTAGATTCATATGACATGTTAGGAGTCTATTAAATATATTTTTTTTGAATATATCCTCGGTATGGATATAATTTAAACTCAACTAAATGAATAGTGTCAAAATGGACACTATTGTTATTTTATAAAAATAACATATTATAAAATTGTTTAAAAATCACAAAAATATTTCAAAATTATAAATTAAATATTATATGGTGTAAAATGTCATAAAGTATCAAATTATTTACAATTAACAACACATAAGTTATTATTTAAAACAATTTAAAATTTAGAATATTATTACCAAAAATAAAATTAAATAGATTAAATAAGGATAAATCAAGATGATAAAGTTTAAAATAAATTTCCAACATGTCTAAATCTTATTGGATGATGATATTAAAACTCTATCACATCTAATATTTATATTTGGGTCAATTTTGAAGGTTTTTATGTGGGGATTGAGTTTATTATAAATTAATGTTTTAGAGGTTTCCAAAAGTGCCCCTCTCCTCTCTTATAAAAGGGCACCTCCTCCCTCTCCTCCTCACACCACATTGAGCCTTAAATCTCGGCCAAAACCTACCCATTTCTCTTATTCACTTTCCTAGAAACATTCAAGAGGTCCTAGTATTTTTCAAAGACCAGCTTTTTTTCCATAAGAGGAGGTTTAGAAGAGGCGTGTCGAAGAACATGTAATATCCTTTACCGATTCTTTCAAGTTCATTTCTTCTTCGACTTCCTCTTACATTATTTTTTTATAATAAAGTAATAATATCAGTATCACTCATATAATTATATGTTATTATAAATATTAACCAACCCTATTTCACCTTCTATCTATCCTATGGAAAACAAAATCATCGCGTGTGCGTACGTACGGAATACAGTCTCCACACTGTGGTGTAATCTTTTTTTCCACCACCACCTTACTCGGATGGTTATAATGGTGTAAAGAATAACGATATATGGTTATTAAAAAATGGTAAAAATTATGAGATATTATATCATTTACTGTAATTCAATTCAATTATTATTGGAATGATATCATCGCTCGTGCGTACGTAAAGATTACCGTGTCCACGATGGGATGAGATTCATTCTCCAAGCTAACCATTCAAGAATGATTATAAAGTATATATAATAAATAATCATGAAATATATGACATATTAATGATACTTGATATATGTATATGTTATTTACTTACTTCCATTCAATTTAAAAAAAATGAAAATAGCGTTCATGCATACGTACGACCTACCGTCTCCATGAACGGTGTATTTATTTCCATTTATTGATCTATTATATATATGTATATTCTGAATACATATTATATTTAAATCATGTTTTACATTATTTAAGTAATTAATCAAGATCTTTGTAATCATATTAATAATTACAATTCAAAACACGGACGATAAATGAAACGATTTTAACCAAAACACTGCTTTAACATGGAATTGACAAATGAACGAGTAATATAAAGTCATAAGTGAATCATATATGATATAATAAATATTATTATGGTTATTTTAAAATTTAATAATATGTTTAAACCCACTATACTGGAGTCTCGGACACATATGAACGAAATTGGACATAAGGTAAGGAAAATATCATAATCTCATTTATATCCGAGAATGTTTACACTTCAGAATTTACTGTGGAATATTTATCATCAAAATCCGTGTTTCCTAAATATATAATATTATTTCTACTCTTATAAAATTGTTTAAATCCAATTTTACCTATTCGTGAATCTTTAGTAAAATATATGAAAGGAATCTTTTGTCGTTTTCAGTACGAGATGCTTTTTGTCTTTTCTGACCAAACTACGAGAAGAATGTTTTTTAACTTGTACGACATGAATGGAATGTTATGATTTCATAGAACATTATTTTCGTGAATCTTCCTTCACAAGTTTTCATTTTTTTTTAATTATCTTCTTTTATTTTAAAATTTTATTACATTTTGAGAAGGGAAAAATGTTTTTGAAGTAAAAAATGATATTTTCTTCAAGAATGGAGTTCATGTGTTTTATAAAAAATATTTTCCATATAATATAATATAGGGTTCTGTTTCTATACCTTTTATTACATTGATTTGTCTATGTTATGATGTAATTATATTTATTATGTCCTTTATCATATATGTATTATGTTATGATGGCATGATGTTTAAGAATCCCATTTTTATTACATGGGGTAAGCTATGATGTATGATTTATGATTTTGTGGCACACATAAGAATGGTTTCATCATGAGATAGGTGGGACCTATATCTCCCTCCAATGCATTGGGTAGAGATTTTTATCTCATTAGATAGACATTGCTGGAATGGTAAGTGAATCTGGTTCAGTAATATAGGGCTGGAACGGCAAGTTAACCCGGTTCATTAATGGACTTTGTTCAATATGATGGTCTTGGCAACATTGCCTTGGATTCTGTGGAAATCATAACGTGTGCTTAACTGTTTTCTACAATTACATGTTTTATTCCCATGCTATTTTATCATGATTAATGTTCCTTTAGGATCTATGCCTTATGTACTGCCACGATTTATGTCATTGCTCAAGATTTTGATGTTTTATGTTCATGTTTTTACGTTCAAATGTTTATGGATTGTTTTCATGTTCCCCATGTTTACCCTTACTGAGCATTTGAGCTCACCCTTTTAATGTTTTCTTTTCCCCAGGATATAAATAATTTTTTTAGGTAAGAAAACAAAAGGGGATGATATTTATGGGAGATGTTGAAGAGCTTTCACCATGATTAGAAGATTATGTTCCAAGTTTCCAAAGACACTAAACTAATACGGTCTTGGGGAATCTCTCTTTGTTATGTATTATGTATTCCAAAAAAGTAAAGTAATGTCTATGTGCATCAAGTTTGGGTCTCTACATTTGGGCTATGTGATTTTCCTATTAGTAACATTGGTTCGTAGTGGTTTACCTATATTAACTATGAGATTAGGAACCTAGGATTCTATGATGGTAGTCTAGGGGAATTAACTATTCTAGTTTTTATTTACACACTATATAGTATCCCATAGTTTACTATTATGGCATTGTTAATGGGTTATTTCCAATGAGACTAGTGTCAGTGATGTGAGGGACAGGTTGTGTAACTGTTTATCCTTTTCTATTTTTTTATATTATTATATGTCTATTATATTAACCACAAGACACTAGGTTATTTCATCATGATATGTATCATATTTTATGCACTTTTATAGTATGTTAGCTTGTTTTTCCTTGTGTCTTTCTTGAGCCTATTTTGATGTATTCTTTATCACTTCCTTAGTAATATTTTTGTAATACTTTCCCTATGTTCTTATGTTCATTTTCTTATGAAACATCATGTATTTTAATTTTTTATACCTTATATTTTACTTTAATCAGGTTTGAGGTGTGTGAGTGTGAGTTTTGGGATTTGAAAATGAAAAATAGGTGTTTTTAAAATAAAGACTTTTGAACCTTATTTTAAACCATCTATGGGTTTATTTTCAAAAAGCGATATTTTAATTGAAATTACAAGGTTGAACTTGTTTCTTTTTAAAATACAAGTGTTTCTACTTTTAAAAAAGTAATAATTGGTTTTTTAAATGTCACAAACTTGGTATCTCTTTATTAGATAATGTTTTATAAATATTATATTTTAATAAATGTTATAAGGTTTTCATTTTTTTGTTTCTATTTTTCAAAAAGGATTTAATTACTTTATTCCCTTTTATTTTAAAACAACTATACAATTTTTCAATATAAAAGGAACGTAATTAAATCATGTTAGTATCCAACTATCCTTTGTATTACACTCTACATAATCAAATCAGTTTATATATATACTTAATATTTTCTATTGGTTTCTTGGTTATTATTATAGGTTGGTTTTATAACCATAACCATTGGGATATTTTTGTTGTTCGGTTATATTGGAGATATGAGTTTCACATGGCGATGATGAGGTTCGTCTCTATAGTTGGTTTTACCATTTTCGTACAATAGTGTACTGGCCTCTTTGGCCACATTGATACCCTTGATCTTAACCCCAAACTTGTAAGTTCAGTAATCTGCCACAGGCCTTGTGGAATAATGAAGCTCGTGACATATCAGGTCATCCTAGTTGGTTCATTATTGTTTTTTTCATTATAAACAATTTTTTAGATACTTTATTATTTTATGTATTATGTTCTTGGACTGATGAAATATTCTAATGATAATGATTCATTTTAATTGAATAAAATTGGGTCATTATTTATTCAAAAATAGTTATGTGTAAGAGAAAAATCATTTTTATATGATTCAGTTCTATTTTGTTTGATAGATCAAAAAATATAGAATTTTTATGTTATTTCTATATAAACTATAATTTTGGGTTATAAATAATTAAATTTCAAATAATAATTAAATTCTCATGTTAAATGAATTTTATCTCATCTTAGATTGGGTTAGGAAGGCCATGGTATATGTTTTTTTGTTTTAAAATAGAAATTACTGAGTACAATTGAGGGATGAACTATGTCTGGCTGTGTGTAGTGGTTCCTCATGAGTTCCCCAACCCATGATTCATAATTTTTTATCCTCATTGTTTCCTTATATTCATTTTTAGACATGATTATTTTGTATCATAAATCTTTTATTAAAAATTTGAGAAGTGAAGTTGGATTTTTTTGTATTAATATTTGTTTAATGGTAATAATCATTTTATTTCCAATTGATGTAGTTGTGGGGGAGGTGTTAATGGTTTTAAAATCCCAATTTAAATTTCATATAAATTTCAATATTAATTATTCTATAAAAACTACTTTATCTTATAAGGTATTTATATGAATCCATATTTTTTGGATTATTTTGAGTAAACCCTACATAGTTATGTGATCACTTTCTACAGTCTATATTTACTAAATAATTAGTCCTTCTATTTTACTTAAAGGTTAAATTATAGATATATTTCATGTTATTAGATAATTATTGGATGTGTCTATATCTTTTAATAGAATTACCTTCATCGGAGATGTTTCTCGAAATGTTTGGTCAACCATTTTTTTCATACCTAGTATTTTAAAATTTTCACTACATTAATACCTGTATTTAAAATTTTCAATTTAAAATTATTGGTTTTTTTATCAACATGGACGTTTTATTTATTTTAAATATTCTTTATACCCATTTTTTCATTATGGTTAATGATTACTGAAAACATTTCACTAATTTTTGCTATTTTTAATAATTAATTTTATTTACATTAATAAAAAATCCCTTTTATTTATCCAATTTATTTTTAAAGGGTTTTTCTTTTTCATTTTTGGAAAATCTAGATATTAATTATAATGTTGATTCTATTTTTTACATATTTTTTCACACTTTTGAATGAGATGTTTTTCACTTGAATATGATAATTTTAAATACATATAATATGTATTTAAATTTATATTATATTTCAACAAAAATATGAAAATGCATTCAAATTATTTGTACTATATATAAATTGTGTAACAAAATAATTTTTTTATTTAACTTTATGTGAAAATTCCAAGAATGTTTTTTTAATTTAATTTTTCTATATAACAGGGATAGCTGGTAGAATAATTGGAATTCAATGGCATGTGAACAAAACTAATAATGTAATATCCATTTAAAAGAGAATATAATAGAATAAGATACACTATATCTAAATAATCTAGGGAATTTCAGGTAGTGAAAATTTTATTTCAATGACCATGATGCAGCTAAGGGCATTGAAATTTCCATGTCATGATCTATGATTCATACCACTCAAATCAACTACCTAATATTGGATGGTGTCATAGAAAAAAACAATGATATTTGACATGTCACATAATATAATTTACCTATATTTTTTATAATAGATGAATCAATCCCTATTATAAGTCTATAGAATTATAGGTCCATGAAATATTGGATGGTGTCATACAAAAAAACAATGAGATTTGACATGTCACATAATATAATGGACCTATATTTTTTATAATGAATGAATCAATCCCTGTTATAGGTTTATTGAATCATAGGTCCATGATACATACTTTTGGGTAACAGTAATCGTGTTATACAACCCTAGTAATTATCTATGATGCCCAATCTGAAATAATTCATGAGAAAAGGTGGATTGAAATTTGAAAACCTGTGTTTCTACCAATGACATATATATATCATAATTCAAGTTGTGTAAACCCAATTTTTCCATCCATGATATGAAAGAAGTTAATATAGTTACTAATGATATACCCCAATCATAAATAAAGATATGTTGGTGGAATAGAGACTGACTATATCACCAATAATGATATTATTATATAAATCCTATAGAATTCAACTAAAATTAAATAACCAGTCGTTATTTATTAACCATATTATCCCTAATATTCTATATTAATCACAAATTTAAGGATAAGATATGAGATGATAAAAAACATCCATTAAGAAATTCAATATAGTGGATAGGAAAAATGAGAAGTGTTCCCTATAAGATCTTTTTCAATAATTCAAAAAATATGGCCATTTTACCTTGAAATATTATGATAATGATCTAATTGAAAGTGTGAGTGGTATTTTTTTATTAGGGTTAATGGTACATTTTATGGTTTTTATACGGTTTTGAATCAAGGGGTTATTGTATATTTGTTCTAATTATGAATGTGTTTCTTGGGTGAACATTTCAAAAATGTGTATAAAATGAATAATGTAAAATAGAATATTATGTTGGTGACCCGGTGGAAATAAAAATTAACACACACTTGATCATGAAGATGAAAAAAATAATATAATTCTTTTTGGTGGTTATCAAAAGTTATAGGAGAGAATCAATGTCTAGGTGAAGGTGTCCAAAGTTCATTCTATAACTAACTGATCATTCATCCTCACATTTCATTATTTCTCTATTTGATTATGTTTTTTAATTTTTTTGTTAACAATTATAAATTTAGTAATTTATTCAATTTGAAATTTAATTGGGTGAACTACTATAATTAGTGTGTTTTCATTCAATCTCATTAATTATAATGCCGATCTAGAATGATAGTATATTAACACTATAATGATCTAAAAACATTATCTTGTATGAAACATTATAAATTATTATAAAATTTCTCAAGCATACCTACCCTTATACTAAATGTTCAAAAATAAAATATATATTCTATAATAAACATCGATAGGCTATACTCTAATTTTCATAACATATATAAACATGTGAATAATTTAATAAATATAAACATCACGTTAAGCATAAAGATATAATGTGAATATAAAACCATCAATAATATAACATATCAATATAATATAATTTAATGAAACACATACTTAATATACTTATTTATATAAATAGTTTTATTGGATAGACAAATAAAATAAAAAATTCATGCAGATAAAACATTCTAATACTCAAAAACAAGAGGTCCCTCCTCGAACTAGTCTCCCAAACCCCATCCAGCTACTCTTGATAGATTAATTATACAACATAACATTTGAAAGTGAAAAATCAAGATATATAGGTTCACCAGGGTTCCCATACATCATGTGAGTAATAAATCGTGGTAGAGAAACACTGACAGGGTTCTTGAGATACACCATGCAGCATTCCTCATACTTTTTACTTCCATTGTGACCTAACTAAGACACTACATACCTTAATAGAATCTCTTCATATGTTATAGGATTTTAAAGTGTGTGAGTGATAAATATAAATAGTTGGGGAAGTGATACCTTAAGACATATATTAACATAAAATTATAATTGAGGTAATATAAAGGAAATATTTCTCATATTATAATAGCCTAAAAACATTAGATATTATAGCTAAATGTCATCCAATAGTAACATCGACTTCTTGTGATTTTAAAATGAGAAACTGTAAATGTTATACATGTCACAATAATATAACGTGGATTCCAGGTAGAAATATTATAGACCTTTTATTCCAAAAAAAATAAACATAATTGGAAGCATTAAAATAATTTTCCAGTTTCCAAGACCAATCCAATTTATCAAAACTAACCAAGATCCACCCGCTCAACCATCCATCTCTATAGGTCCTTTCCCCTTACTTGGGCCTCAAAAAATATATTATTCTTAGGTAACATTTAACTTAAGAAGGGTTTGTGTAAAAAATAGTATTCCTCCACAAATTATATCCAAAAAAAATCCAGTAAATACATGTGTATCCTAAATATCATGTACTTGTAAATTAAAACTGAAATGAAAAAATAAACTATCACACCATTGAGTGTTTCTCCAAACAACAATTGAACATACCTACATTAATATGTAATGAATTGGGATGATATAAATGTAGTCTTAATAGACCTAAAGGATGAATTATATATAATTATTCTTTTCATAACTAGTGTCAATGAGTTATCACTATCAAGAAACACTAGGAGAATGATGTTTCACCATCGCAAACTGACTAGTTTATTGATCCATTGCTAATATAACAACATTAATAAGTAATATATCTAAAATAATAGAAAAATATACCACTAATCCACAGAGTGTCTACACCACTACTACCAAATCCATAATGTAAAATATACCATCATTTCAAGGCTTATATGGATGAAACAAGACCAACATATCTCAGTAGTGTGGAATATATTCTATCAATTTCACTCTATAGGATGATAGAATACCTTTATTTCATGAATCCTTGTAGATTATGGACCAAAATTAATTCATTAATATGTTTATAATATTCAACCAATACCATATTCAAGGTGGATTTTTCACCACAGATATCTCATTTTGACAAGTCAACACACTGTTAATAGTAAGAACATGGTTTTTATTTCATCTAGGGATTCTTTTAAAATCAGATTAATTCCTTTGTATGGGTATGTTATGTATTCCCATTGATGATAGAAAGGTTATGTGGTTGTCTAGGAAATTTTTTAATCCCATAATCATGGATGGTGGAGAAACAGACTTAGCAACATGATTAGTATAAACCATGTGACTTAGCCCTCCTTATCTCTACTAACCATGAGTTTATGGATAGTGGAGTTATTCAAGGTAACTAAACCTCCCAAACTATTTTATAGCAACTTCACACCCATGTGGAATATTTATATTTTATAGAATATGATATTCACATGGGTGACGCATGATTTCCATAACTATGTGGCGAAACTGTATGGGTTCCCTCATTAAGGAGTGGGGGGTTCACGATTGGTGCATGGCTTAGCCAGCCATCTTTTAAACCATATGACCCATTTTTCTTTGTAAATTTTAACAAAATTCCCCTAAAGAGTTATAATTTCATCCCTCCTCTTATTTTCCCCATTCTTTAGTGTGTAAAGGATTTATTTTCATCTTGAGATCCCATCAGGGCTAACCTAGTTAATTTAATAACTTCTTGATCTTATGCCCAATTCAAGAACCATTTCTTTCATTAAATCTACACTGGGAAGAATTTTATTGGTTTTCAGTTTTTCATTTTATCTCTTCTCCTCAACAATGATATCATGTTGTATCCCCGTATGCCCTATTTTTAGGGTTTTCTTCCTTTCCATGAATGTCATTTAATTTATGACTCACTAAAGGTAAATGTTGGATGATTAGATTTGTATAATTGTGAATTAGGTGGTTTATTAATTATCCCTCAAGTTGTGATGTTTTATAATATGTTTTGGAGTGTTCCTAGTTAGTTTCACTTAGGGATTCCCATAATTTTTATTTCATTTAATTATTTATCTTTTGTGGAACCTAAATACTTGTTGGAACTCATCTTAATATTTAGTTAGACACCCTAGGATTAATCCATCCCTATGGGTGTGCCCTACAGTATGCCTAATTTTTCCTTGAAGGTATTATTCCAAAAAACAAATGTTTTTTTGGAATTAAATTAAATTGATGATACCACGTTGATATGGAATGAATGTAGAGGCACAACTTGGATAGTTCTCTAGAAAAATATTATTTATAAATTTAATGTATTAGAGGTGACTGGTATGCCCATGTTAGCTAATAAATAGGCAATGGTTACACCCTTTACATTACAAAGTTTAAATGAGAAATGAAGTATACCTTAGCTCATATTAATGCCAATAGTTATGTATCAATGATAGGACACAAGGGCATGAAATATCTTAATAATTATAATGAATGGTCATGGGGACCCTTGTGTGTGTGCTATACAAAATGTGCATGAAGACATAAGTTATATCTATATGGGAATTAATAACCTTATATAAATGTGATTCTATATGATAATGGAGTCTTTTGTCATACTATACATGCAATATTACCCTTCTGATACTATACTAGCATGTAGTCTTATGTGACATTATAGGATTGTGAAATCCCATGGGATACTATATGGGTATGATGTCCCTTATAGTGATATTGGACATGGTTTACATTTAGAATTTGGTACTAGGCATGGCTTCCCCTTTACTATGGGATACTAATCCTGGATTCCCCTTTACTATGTGATACTGTTATGGATTCCCCTTTACTCGGTGGTAAAAGTCTTTGAGTCAATTTTTAAAATTAAACTAGGAATGGTGTCCCATATACTACTATGATACTGATCATTTTTATCCTTATAAATGTGTTATCGGTTAGTGTGTCTCTTGATTCTAGTTCAGAGTTATTTTTGAGTAGGTTGAAGCATATAGTGTCAGATTGGTGTTCTTTCAAGAACCTTCTCCAAACCAATTATAGTTGTTGTTACTTCTTTAATTACAATATCTTCACACTATTGGATGGTTTGAAAAAACTGGATATTTATAGATGTTTTTTATGGTGGCCTGCATAGTTTATATCACATGCTATCTGGGCCACCTATGGCATAGGGTTATATAATAGTCTTGCATGTGTAGTTAATAGAAATCATCTTATTATGGAAGGGTGACATTCTGGTATGTCCTGTTATCAATCTTGGTAAAAGATGACTATTTGGGAGCTCAAAATGCAGGGATAGATTTCTCCCTTTGAACCTTTCTATATAGTATTTCTACCTACTACATGTTTCTATATTTTCCTTTTTTTATATACATGACATACATTATCATCCTTCCTAATATGTCTCAGTTTACTTCATTTGATTATTATTCAGTTCTTGTCATTCATTTCTTTTTTCATCTACTTATTCAATATTATACAACATCCACTATTTATCAACTAAACATTCCACTATTCTACCCTATTAATGATGGAATAGTCTCCCCACAAACACACCCAAGTACCTCTCTTCTAGTTAAGAAGCCTATATCATTCAAGGATATACGCTTGATGTCATGTGGCCAAACAACGTTAGGAACCATTTAGTGGTATCCATGTCAAGGATAACACAAAGTGGTATTAGATATTCTTTTCATGCCTTACTATTTTGGAAAAAGATCACATATTACAAAGGAAATGGGGTTTGTTAATGAGTTTTTCTAGGATTATCTGACCCATTTATAGAGAAAATCCAAATTTCCTCTAATGGGATCTTATATTTTCTTCTTTTTTCAATTACAATTGATTTGATCCCACTATTGGTTATAAAATATGAATAATTATATTAATATTGATATAATTGAGGTTTATCATTTGTAATTGTATAGATGAGATTTGGGAATGGAATAATTGATAAATAATCAAATTATTAATCTTTTAGAACATTCACATTCTATACATATTCCATTCCATATAAGAGCATTATGTTATTTTCACTCCTTATGACTACCACGGGTGATTTTATTTCAATAAAAATAATTCATATTGGATAAAGATTCATTCTAGGAATTTAGATAACATAGTTATTACTTATAGTTCCTAATATAACCTACAATTATTTTCCTGGATTGGATATAGAAGACACCCTAAGAATTTAACTATGGAATATTGATCCATATACCATTATTCGCATGGACTGGAACGTGTTATGGTATGGATTGACTAGTCTCTAAATTTTATTTCATAAGGTGTATGAGACCATATTTATCGGTAGTGGTGAACCATTTGGTTCAAAAAATTAAATTGAAATGTAAATGTGAATTTAAAAATAAATTTAAATTCAGAAAATAGATATTGACCTAGTTTTAGCCTTATTATTGGGTAGTAGGTAGCGTCTCTGTTTTTCTATAGAAATATTTCTATCACTAAAACCTAACACTTTGAGATTGAATAGGGTTTAAATTATTACTTAGAAGGGATTTTTACATGTTAAACTAATATATCATTGGGTAATGTAGTTATCAAATCCTACATAGGGTGTGTGTTTGTCAATAGTAGAGAAATTCCTCATGGACGTCCTATGGTCGTTGGCCAGAAGGGTGGTGACAACCATGCCCCAGAGGTGGTGGGACCTAAACCTCTAGTTGTACCCCTAGTATTTCCACATGTGGAATCAAGTTATGTTCATGACAAGGGTGATGATTCCCATTTTTTAGGATATTTGCGGCAGCTTGTGTAAAACTTGCAGGGAGCTCATTACTCTGCCCCTTCCATGGGAATGTTTAATCAAGGGTTCCAAAAGAAGAATATTCCTACATTTTCTGAGGATTGAATACCACATGATGTATAGATATGTATTGAGATTGTTGTATTTATATTCATGAATCTGGAGGCACCTCTTGAGAGAAGATTGAAACTCACTTCTTATATACTACAACAATCTTCCAAATGCTGGTGGGATGTTCTAAATCTAGTCAATCGGTGTCGGAAAGTGACATTGAAGGATTTGTAGTATATATTCATATATTATTACATTCAAGAGTCCCTAAGGACTGATAAAGATAGAATATTTAGAAACATTTAATAGGGTTTGATTATATTCATGTATTATTCATCTCATTTTAAAGAGATTTAGTGATTCACACCAATCTATACTGCAGATAAGCCCGAGAAAACGTGATGATTTGAGGATGGCCTATGGAATACTATTTGTTCCCAGATGGATTTTTCCGGTTTACTACCATATCTGAAATATTTAACCATATAGTTGTCATTGATTGGAACCTGAGGAAAGCAGGTGGTGTGAGCTATGAAAGTTCAGAACCCAAGTAGGGTAGTGATTTGACTAGTGGTCAAAAGCGATGATTAGAATCTATGGGCATGAGAATCAGTAGTCAAATGAAACCAAAGAAATTTATTTGGTATTTCAATAGTGTGGGAATACAAGGGATAAGAGTCCCTAGTTTCCTTGATACCTCATCAAGTGTTGAGGCAATGGAATATTGGGGAATGTTTAGTAATTCTCTGGGACCCTTCAGTCGGTTTGGAGTGAGAGAGGATTTGAGATAGCTCCACCTTCAGGAGAAGGTTCAGTAACACCTCTCCAGGTAGGTATCTAGAGTACTAGTATCTATACAAGAAGAGGAAGAGGCCATGGTCATGATATCCCGGCTTTGGATATATAGTGCCTGCATAGAGGAACAACTCTTAGTAGTCATGTTACAGTACAGATCCAAAGATCAGGCCATAAATATTCAGTTTATCTTATACTAGAGGATATTGATGTTGGTACATCTATTATTTGTGTTACTATTATATTATACTCTAATATTATTTCTTCCTTGTTTGAGACAACTACATCACATTATTTCATATATGTACATGTTCTGGAGAGTCTCAGACTTCATGTTGAGTACCCTTGATATGTTACAAATCTTGATACACATTTGGGTAGATGATCAGAGAGCTTATGCAAGATCTAATACTATTATCTTTAGGTATGCAACCATAATTTCAAATGGAACCTATTCATTCATGAGATGAAAATCTTTGATTCCATTCATGGGATGGATTGGTTGGTTCCCTATCATTTTTATGTGGATTGTAATAATCAATGTGGTTAATTTATATCACTAGAGTGAGGTAAATATCTCCACAAGGGTGATTGGTTTGTTCAAGCTAGTAGAGACAGACCATATCATATTATTATAGGTAGACTGAACTCAAGGATTTATAGAATTTACATGAATGATTAGGGACTGCATCAGATGGATTTCCCGCTATTAGTCGATCGATTTAGGGATTTTGTACCTAAAAATATTTAGGACTACAACCAATCTCCATTCCACCATATACGATAAGAAAGTTTTGAGTTACAGGAGCTCAAGAGGTGGCTAGAGGTTTTGTAGGAAAATGGATTTATATGACCCTGTACATCTCCCGAGGGTTCAATCGTCCTTTTATCAAAGAAGGATGACATAACACTAGAGATTTTTGTGGATTACTAAAGGATTAGTCAATGTATAATGAAAAACGGGTATCCCTTCTCTCTTATAGAACACATTTTGACCAACTTATAGGATCAAGTGTATTCACTAAGATCAAATTGAGATCAGGATATCATCAGGTTCGATTCAGGCCTTTAAATATTCTCCATTTGTATTTCCATAGTCTATATATTTTATATGGGAATCTCATCATGTCATTCACTCTTATAAATTTGACCACCATCTTCATAGATTTTATGAATATGTTTTCCCATCCCAATATGGATTCCTTTTTGGTTGTATTTATAGATGGAATCTTCATGTATTCACATACTCAAAGAGACCATTCTACTCTGATTAATATCATTTTGAATACACTAATATATAACTACATGTATTCTTTGATAAGTAAATGTAAATTCTAGATCAACATGGTATGGTTCCTGGGTCACATTATCCTTAATTCAAAATCTTCAGTTAACCTAGATAAGGTGAGATTTGTGGTTACTTGGGATAATCATAGAAGATTATTTGATATACATATTTTCATAGATCTATAAGGTTTCTAAAATTGTTTCATATAGGACCTATAATGATTAGAATCCCCTCCTATAGGATAAAATATTGAGGGTGTAATGTTTATATGGTCTTAATACTATGAGACAACCTTTCAAGATTTAAAATGGATATCGACTTCAGTGTCGATCCTGATTCTTCTAGATCTGGAAACGAGCTGCACATTCAATTATGATGCATCAAGTATTTTTCTAGAAGTAGTTATAATGTAAGATGATTGATTCATTTCATATAGTTCATGGTTTTTTAGTCCACATTAGATAAATTAGTTGACCCTTTATATTGAGTTGGATGAAATTGTACACACCTAGTGATGTTGGAGGAATTACCTAGTGAGAGATAGTTTGGTCATGTTTATGGACCAAAATATCCTATATTATATTTTCAAAACGTGACACTTAAATATTAGGCTATGAATATGGGTTTAATATCTATATTTATTTGACATTTTGGAAGCTTATATAACAAGTATAGGGTGTTTTGTTGCCAATTCATTGAGAAGGAGGACACACATAGTGGCAGTTTAGAAGGCTTGTAGGGAATGAAAGCTTATGGATCTATTATATGATATGAATATATAGGTTTTAGTCTATCATGGATTGTTTATAATTGTATCACTATAATTATCCACTTCACTTATGTTGAATGTGATTATGTATTGGTTTTTTTATCCTAAGGGCTTGGTCCTACAAGAGAGTATTGTAGGTGATGACCCTCCTACATATTGTTTTATCAATGGTGAAAAAATAATTCATATACATGGGTGTATCTGGGTTCCCATAGATATGAGAGGGGAGCTTATGTGAGATTCACATGCTTCACAGTGGTATTTTCACCAAAGTATCTCTAATGTGTATCGTGATATGCACCAATAGTATTGGGGGCCAAGGATGAAGCATCATATAACATGATTCATCACTACATATTCCACCTATCTAATGGTGATGGAAGAAAACCAGAAAACTACATTCCTACTATATTAATTACCATCCATAAATTGAAATTTGAGGATGTTTTATGAAATTTTAAGTCATATTTCTGAGATCACTTCAATGAGGCATCACAGTTTGGGCAGTCTTGGATCAACGGGAGAAAGTATCCTACTACCTTCCAATCTGAAAAACATTCTCAGTTGATGAGTTGGGAAGATAATATATCCTCGGTATTATCTGACTACACAGGTCCCTCATACTATCATTTTATATTGGAATGTTCACTTCCAAACAAGGTTCTGGATGGTTTTGCATAAGGTTATGGGCACATAGGTTCTTCTAATCACTTCCTTTCACCCTCAAACAAATGTCTAATCGGAATGGACTTTTAGGTGTTATAGGACATGATATGATCATATTTCGATGATTTTGGTGGTTCATGGTAGAATCATATCCCTCTCATCAGGTTCTCCTATAATAACTGTTATTAGGGAAAATTCATATGGAATTTTTAGATTCCATATATGGTAGGTTCAGTCATTAACCCTTATAGTGGTTAGAGGTAGTAGAGGCAACGATGTTGGGTCCTAATCTCATTCAGAAGACTTCAGGTTTGGTTCAGCTACTCATGAAGTAGATTTTTACTGATTATTTTAGATATAAATCATAAGTTCGTCGTCATGGAAAACCTATGCAATTTGTGTTTGGGGGTCATTTTTTCTTTTTGGTTTCACCCACTCTTGGAAATATACAAATAAAGAGGAAAGAGAAGGTGTCACTACATTTTTTTGGTCCTTTGATATTTTGGATAGAGTTGGCATGGTAGTCTATCAGTTGTTATTACCTCTGCATTATAGTCCCTTGTTCAACATATTCCATATTTCAGAGCTTCTCAAATATCATGTTAATAGATCTCATACATTTAATCCCAAATATGTTGAGCTAGATGTCGGTGCTTCTTTTGAGGAGTATCTTAATGCCTCATTTAAGGGAGCACAAAGGCTCTCTGAGGTTACTCTATCACTTTAGTATAGGTGTTATGGAAGCATTAAAATGTAAAGGAGGAGACCTACTTTTAGATAGTAGAGGCCGACATATGTGCTTAGTGACCATATTTATTCTCCGATGAATCTTTCCTTCCATTTTAAGGTTAACTCGGGGATAAGTTACTTTAATGGGGAATACTATCAGTACCCAGTTTTTCCAAAAGGTATTGATCCATTTAAATTTAATTTAATTTCTTAATATGGACCTAATTTTCATTACCTTTTAGATTATAATGGTATTGTGTGTGTATGAGATGTTTTTGGAACCTACAACCCAAAATGATTGATATGAACACTAGGCCACATGGTGTGTAGAAACTGTGCACCCCAACATAAAAAGTCTCCACAAACCATATAAGGTTGGAAAGTGGGGTGAAGCAGGGTGCATTTTTTCCTAACTATGAGCTAGTGTCTGGACACCCATAAAAAATGCATAAAGTTTTTTGAAGAATAGATTCATATATTGGGTGCACAGTTTCATTAACTGTTGGGAATAACCATGTGGGTGGACTCCTTAAGAAATGGTAGGTGCATGGTCAGTGAAACTTTATTCCAACCATGTGGCTAAACCATATAACACAAATTTCATGAGAAAATTTGTTGAATGTACTTTAATTAGTTATAATATTAAACCTCCTCTTATTTCTCCTCATTTGCAATTGAGTAGAAGATTTCTTCTCCCATTGATCTCCCACCAAGGATAACCTATGTAATTTAATAACTTATTTATATGAAAACTCTTTCAATAACGGTTAGTCTCTTTTGATCCACACCAGTGTTATATTTATTAATTTTTATCCATTATTTATTTCTCATCCCCTAGATATAGTTATTGAGGTGAAAACTCATATTCCCTATTTTTACGGAGTTCTTCTATTATTCATATTTCATCCAATAGAGACCAAACTAAAAGATGATTCTAGATGAGGTGAGTCATAAAAGTACAGGGTGTGTGGTATATTAATTATACATCATTTTTTTATGTTTCATAATATGTGCTATTGTGTTGCATCCCAGCTTCACCGTGCATTTCCTTAATTGTAATTTACATTAATTGGTTTCCTTTTGTGGATTATAAACACTTGTTAGAACTCATCCTCAATTTATATGGACAAATTAGGAATGACAAATCCCTTTGGGTGTTCCATCCATTATACCTAATTGTCCCTTAATGGTCATATTCCCAAAATACCAAATGATTTTTTTAAATAATTTAAAATGATTTTACCATTTTGATATGGAATAAAAGTAATGTAATAGCATGGATAGTTCCCTTGAAATTTATTATATATTAATTTTATTGATTTTAAGAGATTTTTAAGGCTACATCACCTAATTAAATGGAAAATGGTAAAACCATTTTCATTGTTTTATTTAAATAAAAAAAGATTATACGTTAGCTCATATTAAAGCCAATGGTTATTTATCATTGATATGACATAAAGGCATGAAGAACCATAATAATTAAAATGAATGGGAATGATGACCATTATGAATGAGTTATACCAAATTGGAATGATGACCCTTGTTATATTAAAATGTTCAAGAATACCTTTATATAAACATGATACTATACAGGCATGGAATACCTTGAAATACAATACAAGATTGATGTCACTTATGATATCACAAAGGCATTGATTACCTTTTGATACTGTACTGGCATGGAATCTTGTTTACTATATGATACAAGGCATAGAGTCTTCTTTACTATGTGATATTGGGCATGGTGTCCCCTTTAATATGTGATAAAGGGCATGAAGTCACTTATTATGATGATAGGGAACTCTCTTTCATGTATAATATTATGATAATGTAGATGGTGTCCCTTATAAATGAGTTATCAAGCATTCCATACCTTGATACTATTTTAGAATTATTCTGACATAGGATGAAGTAGGTAGTGTCGTCCTGGATTGCATTCCGGAACCAGAGATAACCCATTTATAGTTTTTATTAATGGTTTACTTGTTGTATATTCATGATTCCATATTGTATACACATACTAGAAATTTATAGGGTCCATTGGTGGGGGCCAAATGAGTTTATCTCGCTCCCTATCTTGGCTTCTTATAGAACCTAGGTAGACTATATGCATGTAGATGTAGATAAGGGGGTCTGTCCTTTTATATATATGTGAAATTCAGGAATGTATTTTGATGGATCTTGGTATAATATGATTGGGTTATAGCTTGGGATTCTGGTATAGATTTTCCACTTTATTAATTTTTTTATATTAATGTTGTTTTCCGCTTGTATCCTAGTTCACCTATATTATAGATATATAAAACACATTATCATAATTCGGCATACGAATCACTTTACTACATTTTATTTTTATTATTTTATGGTTATTCATGTATGTTCTCACTTATTATTCACTATTATATTTCTCCATCTACTAATTTTATGAATCTACCATTAGTATACACTAGTAATAAGGGTATTATCTCCCCACTAACACACCCAAGGCTCTCACTACTAGTCATCAGCCTCTAACATTCAGGGATATGACCTTGTGTCCATCTGGTGAACTGGGCTTACACACTGTTTAGTGTTATCTAGGTCAGGTAAGGCATGTTAAAAACAAATCATAAGTTGATGGTATACCACTGGAATAAATACCAAGTAGATGATGTTCCATTGGGGTGACTCTCATAAGTAGGTCATTCTTTATAAATATAAAACCCCAAGTGGATGATATAGCACTAAAATGGACTCTCAGAGTGATAGTCATTACACTATTCCATTGGACACTTGGAGAATGATTGATCTCCAGCTTTTTCAAGATGGATGAGACACCAAAAAAAATATTAGGAAATATTCTAACTAAATGGATCATCATCCTAAAACATCATATAACATATAGATTCATTTAACAAATATAGGACCAAATTTCTAATCCACTATCCCACTGGAAAACTCATTACTAGGCCAGTACACACTTAGCCTATCAAATTCTCAAGATATTCATCAACAAGGTTTATTATAAGACTCTATACAAGGTTATTACGAATAGGTCTCAAACATAAAAATCCTTCACATGCCTAAATTTTAAGGATTTCAATTAAATTAACATTTAAAAATTCATATTTGACTAATGGTGTTGTCACACAGCTCTCATGGTCCACTCACATCCTTTTGGGTATCTATCATGTCAAAGGGTTTTAAAGAACCTAATCAATTTAATTTTATGTAATATACCACAAATTAGTGTTTCTTATAATTCATGTTATACAATTAATGCCTATAAAAACCAATGGGAATATAAGGAACCAGTTATACTAGACTAGAAAGGTCCCACTCATCAAAGACTCTCAATGGATTTGAACTTAAATAGTATAAATGAAAAACTCCAAATATGGAAATTAAAGTATTTTTATCAATGAAACATGTATAAATTGATGTGGACATAGAAATAAACTTCAATGAATGGTCAGTATCGAACTAAATATACCCCAAAGGATTAACAGATCCAAGATCTAAGATTAATTGATGATGATCCAAAAATGTGAGGGATAAATAGAAGAGAATAAATGGGGGAGGTGCATGTCATATTTGAATTAGGGGAGTAGACACTACAGATAAAAAACTATTTAGTAGTGGTTTTCTAGTAGTGGTTTCACAGACTGTGGCTAAATGTTTCATGTTTTATTTTTCATTATGGTAATAGAGAACCTCTAGTAAATGATATATTTTAATTGAATTTTTTTTATTTTTTCACAGTGTAGGATTTTAACAAAATATTACTAAATTAATGATATTAAAAAACCAATACATAAGAGAACCTGAAAATCAGTATTCAATATCAAATGACTATAACATCTAATTGAGGTGTCTGTTTATACTTTATACCATATAAAATGATATGATTCAAAAATTAATTAAATTAAATTAATCAATAATTTAGAAATTAATTAATTAATAAATTATTATTTTTCAACGAAAAGTTTAAAATTATGCATCCACTTCCAATGGCCATAATTTTTTATTTTGGTGTTTGTTTGGTATCTCATCCTATCAAATTTAATTAAAAAAAATTGGTTCATTGAGATCATTGGGACATAGGTTGGGAAATTTTATCAATCAAAGAAGTCCTTAAAGACATCCAATCATAGATTTTAGATGTGATACCCAAATATTTCAACAATTGGTGTAATTTTAACTTCATTAAAGTCAATTTCATTATATGTTTTTTAAGATCAATTATTTAATTCCATGATTTTATATTCATATCGATATGAATGTGTTTAAATTATAGTTGTCTTACATATTTTTTTTATTTATTAATTATTGACTATTTTATATGTATATTTAGTTATTATATTTATCTATATTTATTTATATATATGTATAATAATATTTATATATAGACAGTTATATTTTTTATTAATTTTTTCTCTTTTATATATACACCTGTATATATAATATAAATTATTTATCATTTATATTATTTATTATTATTATTATTATTATTATTATTATTAATTATTATTTATTATCTATTTTGAATAATTTGTTATTTAAAATTTGAAACTACTTACTGATTATTTATTTTGTAATTATTATTATTTATTTGTTATTTATTAATTTATTGTTTCTTTATTATTTATTTTTATTCATTTTCATATTTTTTATATATTTTTTTATTTATTTATTATTATTTATTATTTATTAGTTATTTATTTATTTGTCATATTTTTCTAATTTATTTATAATTTATAATTTATTCCTTATTTAATATTTATTTATGATTTGTTTATTAATTTATTTCAAAAATTAAGAAAATATATGCATGTGTAATAAATTATAAATAATAAATACCAATAACAATAAAATAAGAGCAAATTGATATTGGAAAATAAATATATGTATGCATATGTTTTTACATATAACCTTTTGTATGTATGTGTACATATATATAGTCATAAAATGAGAAGTTTGATGGAGTGGACAAGTATATGCAGAATAACTAAAATGTAAGATGTTCAAATATCAACAGACACATAGACACACACACACACACCTATATATATATATATATATATATATTTTGTGTGTGTGTGTGTGTGATTTATTTAGGTGGGTAATAATACCTAAATAATAATTAAACATGATTCTTTGAAAATCCTCACAAACCATTTTGTGACACCACATTTCCAACTGATGTCTAGAACTACCTATAAACTTCAATAGAATCATCACTAACTCGTTTTTGTTGTCATAATTATGGGGTAATCCCATTTAATAACATTTTTAATTGGTCTGATTTCCATAAATTCAAATTAAAAAACTCCAAGGTGCCAAGAAGAACTCTGGTTGATACCTACCAGAACTCCAGTGCCCACCCAACTAGGTTCGGATGGAAACTATTCTCATCATTAGATTCATCCACTATAGATCCATTTCCATGAAGTATGATCCCAAACATCCTTATACACCTTATACTATATAAAATTTACAAAATACAAATCATTTCAAAAAAATTAAATATAATTTATACCTTGGGAAAGACCATATTGATGAAAACTCTCCACTAGATCGAAGATCGTCTCCAAGATGTGTCTCTGAACATCATATGTCCCCATCAAAGAAAATAAACTTACACTAAATCATTAAATTACAATCCTACTCATATTTATCCTCAAACATGTTCTAATGTTTCCAATGAACTATACTAGTGGAATTATTTTCTAAAATATATTCTTCTCACTATAGTCCACTATATAAACTATACACTCCTTGAATGACATGTCTCGTTCTAACTCATCTTCGGCAATGTTGATAATAAAATAAGGTTATGGATGGTATTCCCAAAACTAAGATAAATAGAATAAATTGTTCATATAACTATATCATTGAAGAATAACTAACTGATATAACATGTTATTTATTCTTATTAAAAACACAAATGGCCTTATAAGCCATAGTTTAGGCTTCCCCTACATCCAGATATGCACATGTCCCAACTAAGGCGACACTCGAAGTAATACTCAATCGCCCACCTCAATCTTTATATGATGTCGATTGTAGCTGATATATAATCTCTTTCAACTCTAACCTATATCTAACTACATCTACACTAGATAGATATGATACGATCTCTTCTTCATGAAACTGTTTCCAATAAGTATTAAATCTCATGCCCCTAACAAGTATAAAGGGAACCCAAACAGCTTTTCATACAATACCTCAAAAAGGACCATTTGAATTAAATCTTGATAAAAAATTTTATAGGATAACACTATGAGAACAATATGCTTCTCTCATTAAATATTTGTAAGGTCCTAATGAGATGTAAAAATTTACTAGAAGTGGATGAATATTATTATTTAAAAATTTAAATAAAATATAATTATTAGTGTAATAATTAGTACAATTTTTGAGTGGAAAATAAATAAAGAACACAATATGTTTTTATAGATGTTCTGTAAACCAATATCCTAATATAATCTTAAATATTCTCTACTTGGGTAGATGACTAGTATTTACTAATTATGAACTTTGGATAGGGAGTGATTACCTAGTTATAGACCTCCCATTTTCTAAACTAGTTTTATAACCCAAACTAACTATTACAGGAGTCACATCCCACTTGACTTTTTTTTTGAATCAAAACCTATCATTCCTTTTAGATAGGAGGAATAACCTAGTTAGACATTTTGTTGATGGGAAAATATTAAAGTAAATATATAAGAATAAATATATGATAAAATATTCAATAATGTAAAACTAGAGTTAATATATGATCAACACTGGAGAAGATTATGATGTATGTTAACACAGATTAAGGACATTGATCACTTTAATGTTATATGATAAAAATTATGAGTCATTCATGATCACATCAATAGAAATCTAATTCCCTTACCTAGATGGCACTAAATGGTGCCCTTATATTGTGGGTAACATGGACTCAAGGGAATATCGCATTATTCTAGATCCTTCTTTCTAATAGTGGGGGTCAATGATGGCCTGGTGTATAGACTATACACACATGATCAGAGTAACACAGCGGTATCAGAAGTTAATAAATTATAGAGACCATAATATAAATCAGTATAAGAAATAGATATACATATAAGAAAATATGGAAATAAAATAATTTGAAGGAAATATCATATAAAAATGATTATTTCATGCCTCTATAAAAAATTTAAGTAAAACACGGAATCAAATAGCAAGAACAATACATTAATCAATATAAAAAAGACCAAAAAACAGGAATCTCTATATTGCTCCATGAACCTTGCCCAATCATGTGATCCCATGCTATGAAACATAACAAATAAAGCATCATAAATAGAGAAACTTCCCATGTACCTACCTATATTCATTATGTAGGTTTGGGTACCCGATGGTATCCCAAACAAGGTGTGAGATAGCACTATGTAGGCCACCACAAATAGTGTCTACAACAAATCCAATCTGAGTGTATAATCTAGAGCACTGTGGAATATATGACAATATAAAAAATAAATAAATATTTAGTAGTAATACTTACCCTTATACCTACAATAATATAACACCCATATCACTGATATCCTTAAAGCATGATATAGCATCTATTGTGGCCCCGGTTGAGTAATCATGTGTTAGACCCCAAGGGCCTGATCCAATATATAAAGACCAATGAACCCTCATCAATCTATTTCATGTATCATGTCTCAAACCCGAAGGGATAGATCCAAGGTAAAAAAAACAAAGGCATCCTCATCTTGTTGTGAAAAAAATACTGAATCCAAGGTTTAAATGACCAAGTCATGCCCTCGAATCCTTGTAGAATCACTATATAAATATGGTAATGACATGGGTGGATAAGAAGGATCATGTTCATGGAGTATGTAAAATTTTGTCCATGATATTCATATTTAAGGAGTAACAAATATATTCAAATACAATGTTAGAACAAAAAGGCTCGATCCATACATTATAAATGTCCTTGCAAGGCAAATTAATTAATTTTCCGACCCACATGGGCCTGATCGAAGGAGTAGAAATTTATTTTGAATCCAAAACATTTAACATCTAATTAATAATTATATAACCCCTTTCATAGTAATACATATTCCATTAGTTCATTCTAATCATTCAACAATTTTTATTTAAACATTTAAACAATTAATTTATCATATAATCGCATGGAAAGGAGGCATACACCCTCTCTTAAAGTCCCATTCAATTTATTAAGGTTCCTACTTGGATAGTGATCTCAAACACACCCAAAAGGGTGGTATGAAAAGGTTAACATTAAATAACACATCTCTAAGGTGGTCCAGGATGAGTTTTACAACCTCTAACCATGAAATGGTAAAAAGTGGGAAGCCTAATAATGATCCTTCAATTTAATTAAGGAAATAATATAATTACAGGAGAAATGACATAGGTTTGTCTGGTAGAATAGTGGATATATAGAATAAAACCACAATACCATAAGGAAAAATGTATATACCACCAATTGTATACCCATGGTAGAACACATGCTCAGTATTGGATCCTAACTCGACATTAATTTTTAAGAAAGCAGATGAAATATAGAATGCATTGGAAAAAGGGAATTTTATCTCATATGAAAATAAATTAATTGATACAAATTCGTATGGTGAAAGGAATAACATGAATTAATAACTCCCTAGAAAAGATCCAACTAGACAAATGATGTTTGACTTGGAGTCCAGATCATGGAATGGGGAAAAGACTACCTTAAAGGCTTCAAAAGCTCTCCCAAATGTCAAGTAGGTTGTTCGTTAGAATAATGGAAAGTGTTTTATGTTATTAGAAAATTTATGGTGGGAAAGATTATTTCCCCTCCAATTACTAGGTTTCGTGGTTTCGTCCAATGGTTGGCCAAACTGTGAACCAAACATTCTTACTTCACTGCCAAAAGGGGGACCCTATGGGGTTCATGTGCACATTTTAGGAAACCATATGAAAACCATTTTATTTTTTCCTACTAAAAAATTCATGTGTCTTACATTGATGTGAACCAATTGATGAATTATTTCATCAAACTATGTTTCCATGGATATATCCATGGACCACCCCACATAGTTCCTCTAAATAATGTGGCCTAGGTCATATAGTTCTTACTAACCATGTGTCTATGTTTTCATTTAAAAAAACTAAGCCTCAAGTCTCTGAAAATGATACGAACAATGCCAAAACTCTAATGACCTCATTAGGAACTCATATTTTGTCAAAACCAAATAGTTAATGTGAAATTAAAAAAAATATTTACCTTATGTAAAAAGAGAATATATGACCTAAATAGATGTAATAATAAATATTATATACATTGTAATAATCAGATCAATGTTTTAGAATTCTCTCTCAAATATTATGTGTTCCACAGTCATTGATCTTATTAGATAAACCATATCAAGTTTGTTTTATCATGTTCTTCATTTATTTCATTCCAATATATAATCCCTCATCATTAACTCTATGATCTTGGAGCATCTAACTAACTGATAATATCATTTCATGGGTTATAGAATAAAAATATTCATAATAATACCATCTACCTGTTATTTGAAATATATCACGCATTGTCAAATAATTAGTTTTTTTTTATTCCTATAATTTAAATATAAAAAACATTTTTAAATAATCTAATTATTATATATGAGAATTTTTCAAATAAATAAAAAAGAAAAAAATATTTATATAAACATGTTGATTATAATAGAATCTAAAAAAATGAGTATAAAATAACAATATATATCTCATTAATCTCTACAATGTTTCTTCTATATTTTCTCTATTAAATATATTTCACATACTAGATATATTTTAAAACTATTTTACAAAGAAATATAATTATTAGAGATAATTTATTGAACTTTTAATGAATTAAAATATCAAAATGTTACTAAAGAAGAGCATTCTAGAAAATATGAATTTTCATGAAATAAAATATTGATTAACTTGAATATGTTTCTTGAGTGCCCATGAATCAATAATCATGTGGTAGGTTAACTTACTAGTACATCAAAGCCCTGGGATAGTATAATGACCATGTGAACAACTTCTTCATGTGGTCACATAAAAATATATCTCAGGGTCACTTTGAAAAAACTATTCATTTAGTCACTTTCAAAAATAGTTCATATTATCAATTTTAAATAATTCATGTGGTCATTTTAAAAAATAATAATTCATGTAGTCAAATTAAAAATAATTCATGCGGTCTCTTTAAAATAGATTATGTAACTTATAAAACATTTTCAGTCATTTTAGTTAGCTATAGGTAAGTACATTTATTATTCAATGTTGGTTCATTAATCTCATGAAATAACTTACCAATATTTATGGTAATTTCATTTATTTCATGAGTTCCCTTCATAAATAAACTCAATATACCTTAAAAAGATATCAGCATGGTCATTTAAAAATTACCATCATGGTATATTTACATATTCTCTTCACAGTTGGTTGTAAGAAAATCCTTTTAATGTTAACTTGAATACCCCCTTCACTGCAACATGAATAGCCACTGAATTTATCAAGACACTAACATGGATGTGGATTTTATCATAAAATATAGTATGTCCGGTCGAGCAAAAAATGAATGGAGATAAAGCACAGTTGTTCCAAAAAAAGGATTTTTTTGGGTGCAGTAAGCTACTTCCATGACTGAGGTCACACTAAATAGAGTTATTTTATGTTTTTTCTTAAAAAATTATTAACTCTGGGGAGAAAATATTCTTCAAAAGTATTGAAGAAAGGTGGCGGAGACCCTTTCGACATTTGATTAAGTGGAAAGGCAGCAAGGACTCATCCACCATTTAGAAAAAATGATAATATTTTTATTTATAATATATAATATTTTATATTTAAAAATATATATTTTTGTATATTTTTATTATATATATGTTATATTTATTTAATTTATTTAGAATTATGTCATTAATATTTAAGAGTGAAAATGTTTGGTTTTTAGTAAATATATTTTATAGATTGTAAAAAAAATTACTTATTATATTTATGATTTATTTATTTCTAATTTTGTTAAATATATTGAGTCACTTTTTCAAATATCCCTTAAATTTAAAATATATTTTATAATTTATATTCTTCCAAAGTCACCTACACGAAAGGAAATAATTTATTATGTTGGTGGATTTGAAAATCTATAAATTATAAAATACAAATACAATATAAATGATATTATTCACAATTATTGAATTTATAAAAATTAATTGAAAATAATAAGAAATTATTATAAATAATTAATGAAAAGTAATTTTAATGGAATAATATATTTTTGTTTTAAACTATTACAATTGTATTTATAAAATTTTGTTACATTCCATTCATTTTCAATTATTTATTACATTTATTAAATTATTTTTGTTTTCAAATACTCTTTAGATATTAATGATAAGTTTTATGTTTTTTTTATTTTTTTTATTTTTTTATTTTTTATAGGATCATAAAATTACCTACTTGAAATTTAATATTTTTTTATGCCTTAAGTAGTCGAATTTAAATGTAATAAAATATAAACACTAAATAAAATATAAATTAAAATTGAAATAATGTCTAAAATGTTAAAATGGTTGATTATAAAAATAATTTCATCCATTAAATTGAAAAAAACATGTACAAGAATTAGTATAGTCACTCTTTAGGGTGAATTCCCTTCCGAGATGGTGGTGTTTGAATGGGATGACTATATTGAGATTGCTAACCTCTATGCTGGGTTGGATTGTGATGAATTAGAGAGGGTTGATCCTTGGGAGCTTAAACCTTGAATATAAAATGCTCTACATGTGTCTTAATGGGAGGATATTTCAATAGGATTTTTTCTTTCACACCTGATTGTTCTCCCACTAGATGAGTAGAGGCACTTGATATCACCACCTAGAGAAACCATATAGCTTATAAAGGATGTGGAACGAAATATGGAGGCATGGGAAATAACAGAAGATTGAATCTTGAATAATTTGTAACTAATGAAAACTGTGGATATCCTTCCAACATAAATAGATCCCATGCCTCCTGATGATCATCCCCAACCAACTAAGGCTAGATTGGTAGATTACAAACCTTTACCTATGGAATATGTGAGGCCTCAAGTGAAGTAATAAATGGTATATGTCATTGTCATCATGGATCCTCAGCATCAATATCTACTAGAGGAGGTTTCTGAGAAGGAACATTCACTCCATATGTAGGAATGTGATCTCCCTGGGGTTACCAATCGAATATACTATTTTGAACCACATTATAAGATGGTATTGTCCCCGGTGTTTCCTCATGGATCATTGTTGGGATAGAAACCTCCTCCTCCTATGGATCAGATATGCATATAATTTGTAGTATTCGAGTATATTTTAAATAGATTCACAATGAATTATAAAATAGTAAAATAACAAATGAATTTAAATTTTTTGACTTACGATATTCTGAATCCCACTACCATGTGGAGTAATATGTAGAATCGGCTCCAGTAAATATAATGGATCATACTCAACTGGCAGGGATAAATGGAACCGCATCAAAGGTACACTCTCAAAATGAAGTGATTCTCGTCTTCCCAAGATGTCTAAATACATGGAATTTTCCTGGCACATGTCAACATCCTACCTCCCTATCATCTATATAGAATCAAATGCCGATGAAATTCATGGTTGAAATATAATGCATTGAACACTGCAAAACTGGTGCATGACTCTATTAGAAAGGTTCCTCTTAATAATATGAAAGTGAATAAGAATCACTATATCCATAGAATCATGAAGACCATAAATGCATTATAAAGGATACTATTCTAATAAACCCTTCTATGGGACCCATGTAATCTAAAATGACATGTGATGTTTTTTAAAAATGATTTTTACTAAAAACGAAAAATGATGATATTATAAAATTGGTTAGTCAATGAAAGATTTTATATACATATGTTAGTGGGAAGTAGACTATCTAACATTAGATGGTATTCACCAAAATGTTGTGTCAGAACACAGATGAAGTGGTGTTCCTAGATTCACATTCAAAATACAATATCGAAAGTGATTAATAATACATAATTAAATTTGATAAGTTCTACTACCAAAAAAACAAATTGACATGACTGATCATACCAACATTTATGTAGAGAATCAACCAGCACATCTATAGGCAACTTCTTACAAGAATCAATAAGGGAGAGGGGAGGGATGTCCTCCCATACCCATATCTAAAGAATGACTACACACCCCCCCAAGATCCATGTGATCTAAGTGGCATGTCATTCATAATTCTATGTTTATGTAATCCAACCAAGAAGTTCCCTAGATTTTTTCTTCGACCTGATTAAAATCCTCTAAGATCCCCTGATACATCATGTTCACATTCATACAAGATTGATCTACTCATAGTGTCCCTCTAATTATCCATAAGATACATGCATGGTCAAGACACGTGGAAGTCCGCTCGTCCGTGTTATGGGGTCAGTGTGAAAATTATATCTCTAGCCACCTCATAGTTATCGTCCCACCATCATTCGGAGAATCATTGACCAAAATGTGGAAACCTATAAATATCTGTAAAATCTCTATCCAGTCTCTGTGGGTGGGTCTAATAACTACATCCCCTTATATAGGGAGACTGTGTAGGACGTTTATTTCCTTAAGGGTGATGGTCATCTCTCGCTCAGGAAGTTAGAATATGTATCTCTCTGGTCTCCATATCTCAAGTATGGAAGAAAGTATGGCAATATCAACAAATGTGAAATTAGATAATGCAATTTCATTCAAGCATACATTTCTTAGTTATTGGATAATAGTGACTAGAGGCAGCATTCCATGATGATGGTGTGCTCGACTCACCATGATCCATCGAACCTGATAAACATCTATCACATCATAGGATAAACTTCTATACTACTCAGTGAGTAGTGTGGTATCCTCCATCTATATGTAAAAAATGAAATAAGTTTTATGTGTAAAACTTAAAAACAATTTTATGGTCATTAGAATGTTGTTAGGAAACAACATAAATTTAAGCTGGATTTTACATTGCTTCTAAAGTAAAGATCATTTGATCCAAACATTGTACTGTTGAATATTTTCAAGTTCTTTTTAGTCTTTTTCTCCTATTCTTTCTTTATGGTTTATCCATGGATAGTTTTATTGTTTTTTTGATTTTAAATCACATGTGGTTTTCATGCTCATTTTAATGTAAATATGAAAGGACTATTTTTGTTTTGTAGTGCAATTATTTAGTAATTACAGACAATTCAAAAAAATGAATGATATTATATTAACACCGTACATTGATAAATATGATAAAATAAAATTGGGGAAAATAAATCATTGTGGTTGAGAGTGTGAACATGATCCACCAATTTTAGGTAATCATTTTTTGTTATGAATTTTTGAGGACATATGCTACATCTCAAACATTTTTATTATTCATAAAGCTAGTAAATCTCATTATGAATCCAATTTAGCACTTTATTATCTACCATTGATTCAACCTATTGAGGTTAGGTTTCAGAATCGGCTGGTATTTTAGAATTGGAAAATATCAAAAAATCCTTAATAGGAATCCACAGTGTAGGATAATAGTTATAAATGGTATCCAACTAGTACACTGAATCAACATATTCTTCTGATGAAATGTTCAAAGAGGAACATGTTTTGATGTCATGTGTTCATGGAAATTATAATGATTCAATTTTTCCATATTGAAATATCATTTCTTCTAGTAATACCACTATTTTGTAACAAATTCTACTTGTGATAGAATTTAAAAAATCACAAACATCATATCGATAGTCATCTTGGAGGAAAAAGGAAGAGTTGATACCTAGAAGCTTATTCAATGTTATTTGCAGTCATTGTGTCTCAGTATGGCTATAAGTTGTGGCAACAACCAATAAAATTCATTCCAATCACCATTAACCATCACAATTTCCTTCTATTTCACTATCCATGCCTCATTATTGGAAATATTAAAACCAAAATCTATTAATATACTCTCTTTCACAAGGGCATAGGAACATCATGGAAGGTATTAAAATTCTCGATAAAAATAGCTGACACAAATTCAGAATCCAATGAGGTATGGTCTTCTGTCAGGTTTGGTTGAACCCATGTATGATCTGCCTCAATCTTTGAAATTCTCCAGCCTCCAAATCCAATGTTTGGAATCTCCCCCATGTGTAATCTAAAATCATCCCCATACATGTTATAAGGCCCCAGCCTTAAACCTTACTTAATCTTGAGTTATTACAAGATTACACATTGAGGATCTTTTCAAGTTTAGAGTTTTAGAGAATTAGATCATAAAACTATCATTACATTCCACATTTAAACAAAGTGGTTACATAAAAGATAGTATTCATTTTTTTCCATCAACGGAAACATATTTAAAAATAAAGCATGGGTTCTTTCTTGACACTTCCTTGAAACTATCATCATATCATGTACCTTTCCCTTGACCTGTGAAAAACATTTAAAAAAACTTGGGATGAGCATAAAAATCTCAGTAAGGGTTATAAAAAATACAGAAAGGAAACATGAGTTCATATATACATAAGAATGAAATCATACATTACCCATTAAACATAGTAACTTTAACATACCTCGTCAAATCATGAAAAAATCATAGGAATCATAAGACATAAAAGGTAACTTGAGGCATTCATAACATTCTTATGTAGGGAGTAACCCTCTTGGTTACGTTTGGAATACCCACCACAGTATATTCCCAAAATCTCTTTGGAGAAACCTTAACGTTTCACTCCTTCCCGTTACCCAATGCATTGGAGAGATATTTCGGGCTCACCCACCATTATTTTATCACGGAACCACCTGTCCTCATAACAATGCCCAAGAACCATAACATAATCATATCACATTAAACATGCATAAAGGAGACATAACATTTCCAAATTTCAATCACAAGATATCAATAAAACACATTGATATAAAAAATCTTATGAAAACCATTTTTAATACCAAAATAAAAGAAAAGTAAAAGGTGGTATTTATTTTTCTTTTAAAAAGAAGGTATGGCTTGTAGAGGAAGCCGAAACTCAAATAATGGTCACGGCGGCAGAGAAGTCATTGTCGCCGCATACGTATGACAAAAACATTCCCTTTTGTCGTTTTGTAAATTACTTCGTATAAAAAAGATTCCTTTTGGATAAATGTAAAAGTAAAAGGGGTTTATACACCATATAAAATAAGGTTGTGTATAAAACAAAATATGCCTCAACGAAAGGAGGTTGAGACGAAGTCCCTTACAAATATGGTATCCTTGGTTTAAGGATAAATCAATTACATAATTATGTGTGAAAAATGAATACAAAAAATATAAGTGGATATTAAGTGTAAAACAATCAGAGGTTATTCACACATATTCATAGTTTGACATATTCAAGGAGTACAAGTTTATCCCAAAGAATCAAATTTGAGTTAAGAAGTTCCCTTGCAAAAATTTGACAGCCTAACGGTGTCACTACAAAATTCAGAAAATGAGTTGATGGGAGATAAAAAGGGTATCTCATCACATAGAAATAAAATTTAAATCAATAAGGATATAGAATAACATATCCCTACATAATAGTATGTGAATTAAAAGACATAACAAAAGATGTCTTTTAAAAAGAGGAGGGTGAAAGGTTCCCTTACCGACTTGGGTAACTTTTGAAATATAAACCCCGTGAAAGAGGGACAATACAACATTGATTTAAATACACATAAATTAAATTATATTACACAATGATTAAAATAATGGGTATTACATACACCACTCAATGGAAATTGTGGAAAATGTAGCATAAATCTCACGGGAATAATAGTGAGATGAAAAATCCCTTACGAAAACTCGGCAGCCTAACGGCGCCACTTAAAACATCCAAAATGGATTGATGAGATCAAATAGGGTCTCTCATCACATTAACATGAAGTTTACAGAAATAGGAATATAAAATAACATCCCCCAACATAACAAAGAGGAGCTTAAAAGAAGTGACATAAAGTAGAGTACTTAAAATGAAAGAGAGAGGTTAGATCTCTTACGAAAATTCGGCAGCCTATCAGCGCCACTCAAAACTTCCAAAATGGATTGATGAGAGAGAATAGGTTCTCTCATAATATGAACATAAAAATTACAATAGTATTAATATAAAAGAACATTCCAATCACAGAAAATATGAGCTTAAAAGGAATGACATAAAAGAGTGTACTTAAAAAGAAAGAGAGGGGTAGGGTCCCTTACCTCAAGTCCAACTTGTCTTGTTCGTTTCTTTATATTCCTGAATAATAAACTTTGGTCAATTTATAATTGATTAAGGACCTCATATAAATATTATTATTCAGTTCATATCAAATATTTTAATGTTATAATAATTGGTTAGTAATTGAGTTCATATCAGACGTTTTTGTCGATGTTTGGTACGTGAGTCAAAAATTGAACTTGTTGGAAAATAATTTTCCATGTTGTTATAGGTACATCACATACAGAATAGTATTGATGTTTTAAATATCATATATATCCATTTTATATTCATTTTATACTATTCCATATCATTTGGTGATAAAAATTAATAGCACCGTTCATGGAGATGGTAGGTCGTACGTACGCATTAACGCTACTTCCATTTTTTGTCATATTAGTGGAATTAATCCAAAATGAGATATATATATATATATATATATGTTATAATTCCAGAATGATATACATAATTTAGATGTAATATATTACATATATATCCATTATATATATGTACTTATAATAGTACATAACATTTTGAGATAAGAAATGAAATGTACCGTTCATGGAGATGGTAAGCCGTACGTACGCATGAACGCTACTTCCATTTCTATTTCATATTTAATGGAATTAAAACATAATGATAAATAATATTATTGTAATTGAAGTATGGTATCATATATAATATCATTAAATATATCCTTTATATGTACCACATATGGTATTAACGAATCAAATCACTTTGAGGGGGCGGTAGTCCGCACTTCCTTAAGTGAAGATATCGCGTTTACCCATAATGGAAACCATAAATGTATGCCATAAATGAAAAATACAGAAGCTTAAGTAAAACATAAACGTATTATATATCATATATAAATATATTTTCATCTTAATGGCCACCTTTGAAGGTGTTAGAAGAATGTTGAACATTCATCGTTTCGGGAGGCAGAAATTCGCCATCCACAGAAACAGTATGTTCTTTAACCATTAGATGTAGGTGTGTGTAAGTTTAGATCTAATACTTCTTATAAAAACATCCTAATATATTGAAGATATTGTATTTGTTACAAAATAAATTAATAAAAAGAGTTTAGGGGGTTGGAGAAGCAAAATAAACCAAAAGGACACAAGTGAAGTCATTACCATAAAAATCGGGCAACTCCCTTTGGTTTGAGCCCAAAGGCTTCCTTGGGGAGACTTCTACCCAAAGTGAGGCTTCAAGGAGTTAGAGAGGGATGTGGAGAGACAAAATGGGCAGGGTTTGGCTTATCCAAAGGCTTTTTAAGTGTGGGTAAGGAGGTAGAGGTGGGGCCTTTTATAAGAGGAGAGGAGGGGCACTCTTGGAAAGTAAAGAAATGTTACTTTATTTTAGAATGAGTTTAGGATTTTAATGTTCCCAAATTGATTTTTTTGGAGTATAAGGTGATAAGGGTTGTAAATCCACCCATAAAATAGGTTTTTTACACGTATAGGTCTTAGATTTTACATTATCTTTAAATTTTTTTTAAATCGTTAAATAATGAGGTCATCGCTGCATCATCATGATGTCATAAATAATTTAATTTATTTAATGTCTAAAAATTATAAAAAAAATACTATGATGTAGGAAATCTTTTTATATTTCCATTTATTATTTATAGTCAAAAATCTGACTTGTATAACCCCATGTAAAAATTGTTTTAGTAAAACATCTCATGTTTGTGTCATTTTTCCTTTAACATTAAATAAAAATATATTTATGTAATTTTCCAACCAAAGTGGCTACATGGGGTCCCCAAGTTGACCCATATATTGTATTGGTCGGCCATGACACATCCAATGAGGGTATGACATGTGTTTATGCCATTTAATTTTATTAAAACATTATTCTTATCTTAAACTACACTAATTACCTCTAATCGCGATTAAAAACTTAATAAGTTACTATTCACCAAAAAATTATTTTAATCCCATTGAACCAAATTTTACTTCATAATGACAACCATGTATGTCGTATTTTTGAAATTAAAAACACAAAGATGGCAAAATTTCATTTAAGCGGAAAAATCAGTTTTTATAAGTACCACTTAGTGGTTTCACTATTCATCAAAAATTGAAATTTTTCATAAAATTACCAAAAGTTCACCCTAAGCTATATTTGTTATTCCGAATTACAAAATGATGTATATTTTACAATATTCAAAACATATAAGTTGCATTAATTAATTTAATAATTAATTCCTGTTGTCAAAACAAATAGCGTGTTTTTATGAAACAAAATGTATCAAAAGATTGACACTAGTTTCAGTCCGATTTTCAAAGTGAAATTAATTCCAACGACCACTATTTGATTAAATGGTAAAAATATATTCTAATTTCACTTTAAAACCAATTCAAAAGATAATCTAATAATATAAATAAATTAGATTAAAAGAGGTTTTGAATTAAAATACAACAGTTTTCACTCTTCATTAAAAATTGAACTTTTTCGGAAAAATACCAAAAATTTACACAAAGTAAATTTTTATGTCCTGATTCTAAAAAATAATTTTATTTTGTCAAATATAACACATAAAATTGTCAAAAAAGTGGATTTAAAAGAATTTTTCCATCAAAAGACGGTTAATCGACCTTTAAAAGAATATTGGAATGTTTACGCTTAAAATTGGATTCATTCGCATTTTTAATCCTATAACATTTATTGTAAAGAGTAAAAATATTTGAAAAACATATATAATCATTTTTTATAGTTAGTTCTGTTCATTCCCACCATTACAACGTCTAGGCGTTAACTACCATTTAAAATAATATTATTTTATTATTAGAGTGCAACTCAAGATTCCCAAGAAACTCATTGTTGTGTATTGGGTACGCCATCGTGCATAGCGTCCCTTTAAAGTAATATTAATATTTTATTCACAAATATGGATAAATATAAAAATGTCATATTCTTTATTTACATGGGGTTTTACATCCTTCCCCCCTTTTGGGAATTGCGTCCTCGCAATTTTAAAATTGAGCTTGGAAACATCCTTGAAAGTCCAACATCGGAACAAGAGTCGGTAAAACAATCACTTTAAAATAAAGAAAGATAAGTATAGAGGTCACCCGAGTTAACCCATACTACGATTCCATGTAGGAAAACATGGACATGGAGGAGAAAACATAGGGTCATGTTCTGATAGATAGTGATAGAATACATGTTTAGGAGAAAGTTAACCACAAGAAAATCACAAACTTGTGATGGGTTAAACGGTATTCTATTCCCCAGTAGGAATAGTTAATAGAAAACATTTTTTTAAGTTACTTTTTATTGAGGAATTTATTCATAAGGAAACATAATCACTTATCATGTTGACTTTAAACTTTTATTAGATTCCTTACACAAACTCATATTTTCTCCAAAAGAAGAGTATTTAGGAAGACTTGTTCACATTAAGAGTATTATAATCAAATTCTAGAGGATCACCTAATACACAAAAGAGAACTATATACTTCCCATATCTTTAGACTTTAACCAAAACCAAAACCAAAAATGTTAGTACAAGATTATATAATACCCAAGAAGGATAATCCTTTTAAAAAAACAAATCTATTCTTAATCTCCAAAATTTATCAAACAAAACCCAAAGTTCAACGAGGACCATCCGATAAACAATTTGTCCATAAAATTCTTCAAAGTAAACCAAAATAAGATTGAAACCCAGATATTTGAAGGATTTAGTCCCATAGTCTTCCAAGTTAAATCGTAACATTTATCTCCAAACAACATCAGTTGCTCTTAAAGTCTCGTATTGAAACGTAATTAACCTAATCACATATCCTCCATGATAGGTTAATAAATTACATAGATTACCCAAAATCAACTTACTCTTAATTCATAAAACCATCTGACTAAAAAGAATCAGTCAAACTAACCAGGGACTTCACGTAGTCCAGTGGTAGGCGATAAATACTAGTCACACTTTGGTTGTGGGTTCGATTCCCGCAGCTTTGTCCGACGCGACGGGTTGTCACACGGTCTGCGTGTTGTCCTTTTTCCAAAACTATATAATTCTCAAATCATTCCCCAAAAAGAGATAAAATCATCAAAAATAACCATAACATAATTTAACCTCAATTTTATCTCATGCCATTCACTTCCATCATAACATATTGTAACCCATAATTACCTCAAAAGTAAGGATCATATAAACTCTAATGGTTACCTTTATAATTATTACCTGAACTTCCACATTGAGTTGGCCATCTCGTAAATGATGCATTACAGAACATACCAAGGTACAAGTGGTTGATCATGAATCATTGATAGTTGGTTTAGAACAACCATGATTTTCCTTATTGAAAACCCCATTTCATCCAGTCTCTTAATCAGAGAATCACCACAGTTTCCTTCAAACCTACTGTCACTTTGGTCCCTGATAGATCCATCCGTTCACTAAAAAAAGAAATGTTAGAGTCAGTATATCAACAAAACCATCATGTACTAATGAGGAAGATAACCACTAAGATATACTTACTCATTCACTTTATCTAAAACTAGGACTCTTTCTGAAATCCTAACCATTATGGTACTGTCACTTATGCTTAGAGGATACCCTAACCTCTAAAGTTATCTAAACCAACCTTTGATACCAACTATAAGGCCCTAGCCTTAAACCTTACTTAATCTTGAGTTATTACAAGATTACACATTGAGGATATTTTCAGGTTTAGAGTTTTAGATAATTAGATCATAAAACTTTCATTACATTCCACATTTAAACAAAGTGGTTACATAAAAGATAGTATTCATTTTTTACCATCAACGAAAACATATTTAAAAATAAATCATGGATTCTTTCTTGAAACTTCCTTGACACTGTCATCATATCATGTACCTTTCCCTTGACCTGTGGAAAACATTTAAAAAAACTTGGGATGAGTATAAAAATCTCAATAAGGGTTTTAAAAAATATGGAAAGGAAACATGAGTTCATATATACATAAGAATGAAATCTTAATTTACCCATAAAACATAGGAACTTTAACATACCTCATCAAATCATGAATAAATCATAGGAATCATAAGACATAAAAGGTAAATTGAGGCATTCATAACATTATTATGTAGAGAGTAACCCTCTTGGTTACGTTTGGAATACCCACCACAGTATATTCCTTAAATCTCTTCAGATAAACCTTAACGTTTCACTCATTCGCGTTACCCAATGAATTGGAGAGCTATATCGGGCTCACCCGCCCTTAGTTTATCACGGAACCACCCGTCTTCATAACAAGGCCCAAGAACCATAACATAATCGTATCACATAAAACATGCATAAAGGAAACATTACATTTCCACATTTCAATCACAAGATATCAATAAAACACATTGATATAAAAAACTTATGAAAACCATTTTTAATACCAAAATAAAAGAAAAGTAAAACATGGTATTTATTTTTCTTTTAAAAAGAAGTTATGGCTTGTAGAGGAAGCCGAAACTCAAATAAGGGTCACGGCGGCGGAGAAGTCATTGTTTCCGCATACATATGACAAAAACATTCCCTTTTGTCGTTTTGTAAAATGCTTCATATAAAAAAGATTCCTTTTGGATAAATGTAAAAGTCAAAGGGGTTTATACACCGTATAAAATAAGGTTTTGTATAAAACAAAATATGCCTCAATGAAAAGAGATTGAGACAAAGTCCCTTACAAAGACGGTATCCTTGGTTTAAGGATAAATCAATTACATAATTATGTGTGACAAACGAATACACCAAATATAAGTAGATATTAGGTTCAAAACAATCAGAGGTTATTCACACATATTCATATTTTGACATATTCAAGGAGTACAAGTTTATCCCAAAGAATCAAATTTGTGTTAAGAAGTTCCATTGTAAAAATTTGACAGCCTAAGGGCGTCACTACAAAATTCAGAAAATGAGTTGATGAGAGATAAAAAGGGTGTCTCATCACATTGACATAAAATTTAAATCAATAAGGATATAGAAGAACATATCCCAACATAATAGTATGTGAATTAAAAGACATAACAAAAGAAGTCTTTTAAAAAGAGGAGGGTGAAAGGTTCCCTTACTGACTGGGATAACTTTCGAAATATACACCCTGTGAAAGAGGGACAATACAACATTGATGTAAATAATCATAAATGGAAGTATATTACACAATGAGTAAAATAATGGGCAGTACATACACCGCTCAAAGGAAATTGTGGCAAATGTAGAATAAATCTCACGGGAATAAAAGTGAGATGAAAAATCCTTTACGAAAACTCGGCAGCCTAACGGCGCCACTTAAACCATCCAAAATGGATTGATGAGATCCAATAGGGTCTCTAATAATATTAACATAATGTTTACAGAAAGAGGAATATAAAATAACAACCCCCAACATAACAAAGAGGAGCTTAAAATAAGTGACATAAAGGAGAGTACTTAAAAAGAAAGAGAGAGGTTAGATCTCTTACGAAAATTCGGCAGCCTAACGGCGCCACTCAAAACATCCAAAATGTATTGGTGAGAGAGAATAGGGTCTCTCATAATATGAAAATAAATATTACATTATTAGTAGTATAAAAGAACATCCCGATCACAAAAAAGATGAGCTTAAAAGAAATGACATAAAAGAGTGTACTTAAAAAGAAAGAGAGGGGTAGGGTCCCTTACCTCAAGTCCAACTTGTCTTGTTCGTTTCTTTATATTCCTGAATAATAAACTTTGGTCAATTTATAATTTCTTAATGATCTCATATAAAGATTATTATTCAGTTCATATCACATATTTTAATGTTATAATAATTGGTTAATAATATGAGTTCATATCAGACGTTTTTGTCGATGTTTGGTACGTGAGTCAAAAATTGAACTTGTTGGGAAAACAAATTCCATGTAGTTATAGGTACATCATATCCAGAATATTATTGATGTTTTAAATATCATATATATCCAGTATATATTCATTTTATACTATCCCATAGCATTTGGAGATAAAAATTAAAAGCACCGTTCATGGAGACGGCAGGCCGTACGTACGCATGAACGCTACTTTCATTTTATGTCATATTAGTGGAATTAATCCCAAATGAGAGATATATATGTGTAATAATTCAAGAATGATATAAATAATTTAGATGTAATATATTACATATATATCCATTATATATATGTACTTATAATAGTACATAACATTTTGAGATAAGAAATGAAATGTACCGTTCATGGAGTCGGTATGCCGTACGTACGCATGAACGCTACTTCCATTTCTATTTCATATTTAATGGAATTAAAACATAATGATAAATAATAGTATTTTAATTCCAGTATGGTATCATATATAATATCATTAAATATATCCTTTATATGTACCACATATGGTATTAACGAATCAAATCACTTTGAGGGGGCGGTAGTCCGCACTTCCTTAAATGAAGATATCAAGTTTACCCATAATGGAAACCATAAAGGTATGCCATAAATGAAAAATACAGATGCTTAAGTAAAACATAAACTTATTATATATAATATATAAATATAGTGTCATCTTAATGGACACCTTTGAAGGTGTTAGAAGAATGTTGAACAATCATCGTTTCGTGAGGCAGAAATTCGCCATCCAGAGAAACAATATGTTCTTTAATCATTAGATGTAGGTGTTTGTAAGTTTAGCTCGAATACATCTTATAACAACATCGTAGTATATTGAAGATACTGTATTGGTTACAAAATAAATGAATAAAAAGAGTTTTGGGGGTTGGAGAAGAAAAATAAAACAAAAGGACACAAGTGAAGACATTACCTTAAAAATTAGGTAACTCCCTTTGGTTTGAGCTCAAAGGCTCCCTTGGGAAGACTTCTGTCCAAAGTGAGGCTTCAAGGATTTAGGGAGGGATGTGGAGAGACCAAATGGTCAGGGGTTGGCCGAGCCAAAGGCTTTTAAAGTGTGGGTAAGGAGGTAGAGTTTGGGGCCTTTTATAAGAGGAGAGGAGGGGCACTGTTGGAAAGTAAAGAAATGTTACTATATTTTTGAATGATTTTCGGATTTTAATGGTCCCACATTAATTTTTTTCGAGGATAAGGTGATAAGGGTTCTAAATACACCCATCCAATAGGTTTTGGACATGTTTAGGTTTTAGATTTTACATTATCTTTCCATTTTATTTAAATCTTTAAATAATGAGGTCATCGCTGCATCATCATGATGTCATAAATAATTTAATTTATTAAATGTCTAAAAATTATAAAAAAAATACTATGATGTAGGAAATATTCTCATTTTTCCATTTATTATTTATAGTCAAAAATCTTACTTGTATAACCCCATGTAAAAATTATTTTAGTAAAACATCTCATGTTTTTGTCATTTTTACTTTAACATTAAATAAAAAGATATTTATGTCATTTTCCAACCAAAGTGGCTCCATGGGGTCCCCAAGTTGACCCATGGATTGTCTTGGTCGGTCATGACACATCCAATGAGGGTAGGACATCGTATAGGTCATTTAAGTTTATTAATACATTATTCTTACCTTAAACTACACTAATTACCTCTAATCGCGATTAAAAACTTAATAAGTTACTATTCACCAAAAAATTATTTTAATCCCATTGAACCACATTTTACTTCTTAATGAAAACCATTTATGTCAGATTTTTGAAATTCAAAACACAAAGATGGCAAAATTTCATTTAAACGGAAAAATCAGTTTTTGTAAGTACCACTTAGTGGTTTCACTATTCATCAAAAATTGAAGTTTTTCAGAAAATTACCAAAAGTTCACCCTAAGCTATATTTGATATTCCGAATTCAAAAATGATGTCTATTTCAAAAAATTCAAAACATATAAGTTGAATTAATTAATTTAATAATTAATTCCTATTGTCAAAACAAATAGCGTGTTTTTATGAAACAAAATGTATCAAAAGATTGACACTAGTTTAAGTCTGATTTCAAAGTGAAATTAATTCCAACAACCACTATTGGATTAAATGGTAAAAATATATTCTAATTTTACTTTAAAACCAATTCAAAAGATAATATAATTATATTAATAAATTATATTAAAAGAGGTTTTGAATTAAAATACAACAGTTTTCACTATTCATTAAAAATTGAACTTTTTTGGAAAAATACCAAAAATTTACACAAAGTAAATTTTGATGTTCCGATTCTAAAGAAGAATTTTATTTTGTCAAATATAACACATAAAATTGTCAAAAGTGTATTTAAAAGAGGTTTTCCATTAAAAGACGGTTTATCGACCTTTTAAAGAATATTGGAATGTTTACGCTTAAAATTGGATTTATTCGCATTTTTAATCCTATAACATTTATTGTAAAGAGTAAAAATATTTGACAAACATATATAATCATTTTATTTAGCTAGTTCTGTTCATTCCCGACATTACAACGGTTAGGCGTTAACTACCATTTAAGATAATATTATTTTATTATTAGAGTGCAACGCAAGATTCCCAAGAAACTTATTGTTGTGTATTGGGTATGCCATCGTGCATAGCGTCCCCTTTAAAGTAATATTAATATTTTATTCACAAATATAGATAAATATAAAAATGTCATATTCTTTATTTACCTGGGGTGTTACACTTGTCACTTCATATGATTTATTTTTATTTCATGATAAAAGAACTAAATATCTATAGTTTGTCTAAATATGAAATATTTTTAGTATGTATTTCAATTCATCTTTACATGGAAAATCCCTTCCAATATATACTATTTTTACATCTCACTAAAATTATCAAATAATGATATAAGAAACTCGGTTGTGTATGTGATTACATTAAAGGAAAATTTATGAAAACTTGTCATTTCTTCTTCCCAAGATGTGAGAGAGATGGATGATTTATTGGAGGTCGACGCTATTGTATAATTGTTGTATTTTCTAAAACTTCACCTCAATCTTCTACTGATCCCTCATCATCAGTACTATTATCTTCTTCATTTCCATTATTAAAAAATACTCATCAAATGCATTATTTACAGGTATATTTGGGATTTCATCTAGTTTTTCCTCTTCCACATAATTGGGGATAGCTTCATTTTCTTGGGACATACCTTCTTCAACCACTCATGTATGTATACGACTTCCTAGAATTTGATGATAATGTTTTTGTACAGTAGAAAACTCTTTATATAACTCTATAATGGCACCATATGACCACTATGAAAATAATTATATTACTTGTACCCACTTATCATCAACAAAAAATGGAAAATCGGGATTCCATAGTGTGCTAGGGAATTGAAATTTTCTAAATCTAATATACTGTATTTATTGAGAAGGTCTCAGATTTAAGAAACCACTTATTCTTTTGTGAAGTTCACATAAGGTTACACAATCATATTTTATAACCATTGTTGTTGGTTTTGTATTATAATAATCTCCTTGGTCAGTTTCAATAACCTCCCTATAGCGGTAGATATAGGAAAACATGACTCTCTACATCAAAAAAGTTTTTCATCAAGATTTTGATAGTGTAACTAATTATGAAAGTAATATTGACCATATAATCATTATGATACTGAAAATTTTGAACATATTTTCTTATCCTTAAATATGAGACAAATGTTTCATAATATAAAATTTTATTATAAAATAAGTCATATAATGTTTTGGAAACTGACGTAAAAAATAATATAAAACATAGAAAACATTTTATTTATTCATGATTAAATGGAAATCATGATCATATTAAGATAATTATAAAACACCCATCTCGTTAAATAATACATGAATTCTTTACAAAAAAACATGGAATAGAATTATGTTTTTCAATAGAACAGAGTTTGTATGTGATGATCCTAACCTCATAAGTGAAGTAATATCCATCTTATTTTCAAGTGGTATCTTAATAACATCTTCCAAAGAGATGTACATAACTTTTGAACTTTCAAAATCTTTAGGCATTCTAATGATGATCCAAAGTATATATCGCATACTATATATATTTATATATGATTAAAACTGTGTATTTAAAAATTGAAAACATAAAAAAATAAATCAAAAATTATTATTATTAAGAAAAATATAAAACATGATATTTATATATAACATTATGATTAATAAAATTAAACAAAAAATTTAAAATATATTTATATAAAAACTATGTATATAACACACACCATATTTATATTTAAATTATTTTAAACATAATGGATTTAATTTTAACCAAAATTAAAACAAATAAAAATATAAACTCTCGTCACAAAAAATATCAAAATCATGGACACATTCCCAAAATATATCATTCAATTCCTTGATGTTATTCTAAAAATACCCATCTGTTTGAGCATAAACAAGTTCCATCTCCATTACAATCCACAAGAATGATGTAAACTGAGCATCCCATTATGATATGATTCTCTAAATCACCTAGTATGTATACACTTTATCATGAAAAAATATCATACCCAATCATTGATGGAATAGGTCTCTTGGATTAGTAGGAAATGATTGAACTTCTTCAATTGATCTATGATAAATAGTAATGTTCTAATATGATGAGACAACCTTGTAAAATATATCATGAAATCTATTTTCACATCATCCAACTTTAATTCATGGATGGTAATTGAAATAATAAGGAATGAGGGCCCATTAAGATCAAAATTAACTTATTGATAAGTGAAGCACTAAAAAATAGACCTCATTATGTCCCTCTTCATCATGGTCCACCAACGCTGTCTGTATATGTCAGGATGCATCTAGCAAGCTCTAGGTGAATAGATTCACATGAGGCATGTAAATTATGATTCAATTCCTCACACATGCTCATAGGGTATAAAACATTACCAGATACATGAAGGCTCTCAAAAAATCTAGGGAAAAATTACTTGGTTTTTCCCTACCATATATATTTTCCCTCGTCACCATGTAATCTCTGTCTAATAAAATGCTCACGTTCACCCGGTTGTAGAGTGGATATGTAAAATACATGGATGTGAGAATCACTCTACCCAAATAATCATAAAAAAAATGAAATGTCTAGTTATTTAGATACTTCGCCTTAAAATCACTAGTATCAATCTACACCACCTATATTTGAGTCATCCTACTCAAAACCCTAGCAATAATTTTCCACTCCACAAGGGTGTATTCTATCTCAAATTTGGATAGCAGCTGGTACTCAACCAATATTCCATGTTGAAGGATCAGGTCCCCATAAGAAAATATATTTTGTATTAGTTGAGAAATTCATTATTTTTAAAATCATAATTATTATTTATTTAATTTCTAATCCATTTGATTATTTATATATGTAAATTCGTTTTCAAAAAAAGAATAAAAATTTCACTATGTTGGGAATTAATCACACCACATGTCTGATTGAACACATTACAATCTGATCGACCTTAGAAAATATATAAAAAAGTATCCAAGAACCATTATAATAATTGATTCACTTAAAATCAAACTATTGGATCGACTATAACACTTGGTGTATTGATCGCAGAGTAACGATATCACCACATGATCAAATGAAGTAACTATGTTCATTATTCTCAGAACTGAAAAATTATTGAAACAAATATATATAAAAGTTGATAAATAGGAATTATGATTTGATGAACTATATGTTTATTGGGATTGACCATCAGAATAAGGATATTTATCATAAGTGCAAAGTGATCCTCCAAAATGGTAAGGTTATCAATCAAATGGAAAAATGATCGATCGTAGGTGGAAGTGGTCATTTTTACAACCCATCAAATATTTTATAATGCATAGAGGTTCTTGTAGATTATTATGTGAAACTTTTAAAAAGAATATGTATATCATTAAGTATTATATTATTAGATTATTAAATATATTAATCCCATGGATTTTCTATGAAATCTTTAATGATGATTATAAGCATTTGTAAACATTAATTTCTGGCCAATGTATAAAGATAATTATTCATGATTATTCAGTGGATATTTCTAAACATAACATATTTTATAAATGAACGATGATGTTTGAAAATATATATGTAATGAATGTTTGATAAAAACATGCATGCACCGTACATAGTAATTTTAATTTTTCCTGAAAGAAAATTATTTATATATGCTCAGTTTCGAACTTTTGTGACACCCTATTCTAACTATAACTTAAAAAAATATGATAATATATCAAAATAGTATCTCATCAATTAAAAATAAAAATAATTCAATGAGACAAGAAGAACTACCAAGAAAAAAATATAACAACAATGTTTAAATCATATAATTATTTCATATCTCTTTCTCTGTTTTCTTACCTTCGAGATAAGTGTAATTTTCAGAATAAAAGTTACGAACCATATATTGTTTTGAAAAATAGAGTGATAGACACTTTTTATACCTTATTTATTATCATCTATTCTCCCAAAAAGCTATAGAAGAGGCTATGTGAGGCCTAGGCATCCATGTGTTTTGTTGTGAAAAATATAATCAAGGTTGTGGATATGTTTATTTTTATAATAAAATGATTTTCAGTTATGATTTATATGTGAATGGGATTAGGTTTGATATTGGATATGAACACCTTTTTATTTATGTAATGTTCTTATGTCTTTTTCTTTAAACTATTTTTCAAAAAATATATATATTTTTCAAAAAAAATCAAAATTATTAAATTAACAGTTAACAATAATTTCTATTTTAAAGATAATTTTTTAGTTGAATAAATCCATTTCAAATGATAAAATAGTTCTAAACATGTTTAATCTCAGTTTTTATTGAACATATAAGAATTTTTTTGAAAATATCAAATAATATAACTCGATTTCCTTACTTAAATGGTTGTATTTTCTAAATTGATGGATTTAGTATTTAAATATTTTTTTAACAAAATAAATAATTAGAAACTCAATTCACCCACCTCCTAAGAAGTCCATTATAAGAAAAAAATATTTTTTGTGTACTTAGATTGAGTGTACAGTATAAGCCACTAACCCAAAAGGTTGTCATCTTTTATGTATATAAACCATTAATTTGGAATTTCTACTAAAAAATCGTTAGCTTTCTAAACCCAAAATTGGCCACTCTTCTAACCTACATCAGAACTACCCCAAGAAAAACTTTTAAAGCATCATAATATAAGGTAAAATCCTTATCCATATCTAGTTTGTTTAGAGCCAGTTCTAAAGTCAACCTATATTTTATCTCTTTAAATTCCCTCTCACATGAATCAAATACCCTTAACTTCAGATTCTTCTTAGTCAAAAACATCATTATAATTTATAATCAAGAGATGTTCTAAATAAATATTTGGTGGAAATGTACCAAACTCAAGAAAATATAAATCCCTAAAATATTCCAGTGATAAGTCCATGAAACTAAAACGTAAACCATCTCTAGGTATAATTTTATATCAGCCTTATATATCACATTCCTTAATAAGTATAACATGTTAATACAAGAATATAACTTAGATAGTTTGGAATATAACAAATACTCTATAATGTACTCAAAATGGGGTTTATGATCCTACCTCAAATGGGAGTACTTTGGAATGTCATCAATTAAGTCTACCATAAATTAGTGCAGATACAGATAAGAGACCCTATTTATCAGTGTCGTGAAAATTTTCGACATGTTCATCAGTCAAAATGGAATAAAAATATACTAATATATTTCATAACATATCCTGAAAGAAATACATAGAATATCATGTAACATCACTCTCAACTAGCTATGAGACATTTAAAAATAAAACATTGATAATCACATCCCTCATATTGGGTGCTCAAAACTGTTATTGATATGGGGAAGAAGATATTGATTCATAAAAATCAATTTTACATCAACTCATATTCTAGACATAACCATAATAAACCATAAACCTTATCGGATATCAAAATTAGTGAACCCTATGGGAAAGGGATTGGTTGAATGAATCCATTAACATCTACATCATTTATCTGAGACTTAATTTCATAAATCAATATCAAATACTTCATGTAATAAGGAATGTATATCATCTATATTCCTTGAAAAATTTTGATGTTGAACCAGATTTCATTCTCCAAGGGAAATCCTGATAAATCCTAAAGAAACACATACTGGAACTGATCGATGATTAGAGTAAATTTCACTTAGATTGCATCCTCATGTATCAAAGATACATTACACAACACTGATATTTTCTTACCCAACTTCGATGAAAAAGTCATGAATGGCCTACATCAAAATACTACAGGTGAACATATGTTTGAAAAACAATCTATACGTATGTTGAAGTTACTCATCTATGATAACTATTATTGTGTGATTGATAATGAGTCTCCCAATCCATACTAAGTATCATATTGAAATTGTTCATTTATACATGAACAATTCCTAAAGAATCCTAGACCCATTAAACATTATTGAAAACTCTATACATATTTGGATATCCACCAATCACACATTTAAGGGAGTATATATGGAAAAATAATAATATATATATTCTATAGTAAGACTTATTTCTCTAATAATATGAGAAGATATAATTTTAAGTGATTCAACCATACAAAATAAAATAGATTTTGTTTTCAATCCAAAAATAATCATAACTATGGGTTTCAATGGATCCCCATCCTTTATAAAAGTAGAATTCTAAAAAGCATTAAACTTTCATAATCACCATCCAAAATATCCAATCACTTGACCCCTTAAGAGACATATCCATGTTAGCACTACTACCCCTGAGCATATATACCATGACCTCCCACAATGAATTTAATGACTATCGGATCAAAATCTACCCAATTATTTTATAACTCCTAAACATGCCATGGAACCTAAGATCTAACGATACTTACATCATCTAGCCAAACATGGTGTTATACCATAATAACTCAGTAGTTTCCATATCTCTCTATAGTAATGTAATTTCTTCGATGGTAAATCATAACTAAGAAGAATATGTCTCTAATGGACACACTGGTAGCACTCAATAAATGATCACCCTCTTGAAGGAAGTGATAAAAAGATATCTCTGGAAAATATGTTTGTCCCTACAATTGCGAAACTATACAAACCATAATTTCATTCAACGCGATGACATACTCCAAACACAAAAAGAAGAAACCTGATGGGTATACAAAAAACCATTATTCTAGTTATACTTAATAATCAATTCATAATTCATGACTTCTATGATAGATATCATTATATTGAAACTCATCTTTGATGGGATAGAGTACCCTTTTCCATTCTCAAAATTTAGGACCCATCCATCCTATCTCCCACCAAGACGGCACCAAATTATATCAAGTTAATTTTAAAACTGAAAAAACCCGTCATCAGCATTCCCCCTAGCAACATATACATAAATTCCCTTCATTTTTCATCCCTTAGGGTATCCTGATATAATTTCTAAAAGAATCATGATTGAAATCCATTTAAGATGGTATCACTTATTGTTATACCTAAAAAATAACATCCCACCAACTCTTCACCAGTCACAGAATCATATAGGTTGAATGATTCAGCCACATAGTAGGTTTTATCTTGATATGATCCTGTATAGTCTATATAGACTCTATGAAAGACTCAGCAACTCTGGGTCAGCCCTCATTCATGAATAGTGGTGGATGTTTTAAATGAAACCCATGGCTCAAGTCTGACCTGTTTGGCCTAGATCATGGTACCCCATGCCCCATAAACTATTAAACATGGATTAGAATATCCCTACATTTTTTATCAATAAAAGGAACTAATGCAACATGTGGTTATTATCTACTACTATTGGTATATTCTCATCAATGACCTCATGGGTCTCAATAGGATATTTCCATGGAGACATACCTCTAAAATGGAATGTGGAAAACTTGAATAACAAAATCATCACAGTTATAAATATCATAGTTTAGTGTGAGAATGAAGAGGAACATTCCATGCTACCCTAAATTCACACCCAACAATATAAGGGGCTCAAATATAGGATCAAATATAATGTAATTATACACACTTGGGTATGGTAGAATATCTTGAATGGTCACATAACATTCATAACATATAAACAATTGTTATTGATAGAGAGAATGCCATGTAGATTGAAAAAAATATGGTATATAGTAAAACTATCTTTTAATTATTTTTTAAAAATAAAATAACCCAACACTATATAATAACTAGAATATCAAATAAGGTTACAAATAAAAAAACATATGAATGTCATGTGATCCCTATTAATAGAAAATGATTCCTTAACACATAAATCTTTCCATCCTAGTATTACAGTAAAACTTTAAATCATAAAATTAATATCCAAAAAGTATTTTTATAACACCATTAAATTTTAAATAGATTAATATTATGTTTGATAACTTAGTGGAATTTGTACAGTAAATATAAAAAACTACAAAAAATATTATTTAAATATGACCAATATAACCTAGCTATTAAATTGGAAGGTATAAATAAAAACCGAAATATGAAATAAATATATATTATGGTCCCACTAAATTAAAACTTATTTACTAATTCTTAATAAATAATCATTCAATTTTTACCAATGTTATAATATACTTTAAAAATATATTTCCCTCCAAAATGATTGTTATTTCATTTTTATTTGAAAATATTATATTTAATTTTTGAAATTTCTAGATAATTTATTTTATAAAATAAAATTAATATTTGAAATCAACATGTCAAAATATTCATAGATTTAATTTTATGAATTTTCTCAAAAGATTCATTTTATCGTGGAATAATAAAATAATAATTTCTTAATTGAAAACTATATTTTTATTTCAAGAATTAGGAAAGATCCTTTTTTTGTAAAATGGTATCAATGAAAAATTAGATCCATTTTATTATTTATATTCGAGTTAATTACATTGGAGAAAAATATTTGGTCAAATTCTGATTATAAAATTATACTTAAATATGTATTTTTTATAAAAATAATTGTTTCAATGTGTCATGTGTTTTTAATGTAAATTAATTACCTCCAATTCTAGAAATTTAATCATTAAAAATAGATTACTCAATATTAATTATGTTGATAAAATTATTTAAATAGGTTCCTCTTATTTTTAGGCATTATGAATGCTAGGAATGAAAATATTTATCACTGTGGTAAATGATAAATCGTCTTAATCATGGTTCAAACAGATTTTTATTGTAAAAATTATTCATCTGAATTTATAATGGATGAAGTTAATCATAACTTCTTCTCATTAGTCTTGAAATGTAATTCTTTAATATGCACTTTCTAAGAAAATTACATATATGTTATTTAAATCAATGAAAGTTATAAAATGTCAATCTCATAGTTTTAAATATCTCCTATGTGTTCTCATATAGATATAGGTATGTTGTGAACAATATTAATCACCATATTATTCATACTAAATCCATATTCATAGTTGAAGTTATTTTATAGTTTTTTGTGATTATATATCTACCTTAAATTATTTCACAATGCAGTGACAATATTTATTCAATTAAAAATAAGATTAAATAAAGAAAATAAAAAATACTACAAGTTGTTCAATTTGAGTGATTTATAGTGTACCATTAATTATTTAGATAAATATAAAAAATTATTGATGTGTAAAAGGATTTTATTTTCATTTAATTTTTTTCTATAAATTACATATAAAAGAATAGCTCTAATTTTTTTATTAATTATATTTTATAATAAATATTTATTTGTTAACTGATCTAGAATTCATAAAAATATTAAAATTATCCATGTGAATGTAATATGGTTTAAAATATCATTTTGGTACATTTTTGAGTAACTTTACCATTTATGATAACATTCCTAACCTTTTTGGATTAAAATATTTGTTACCTCAATTAAGGTAAAATAATATTTAATTAAGGGATTAATAAAAATGATAATGTTTAAAATGACACAAAAACCTATCAAAATTTCATTAGCATATATTACATCCAAAATATGTTGTTTTTTTATTTCATTTTCATTTGGAAGTATTTTAATGGAAAATTACTTTATTATATTTTAATCGTTTAAGAAATTTCGTGTGTTCCCTCTCCCACCCTTAAAAAATAACACATGAAATTTTAACCATGTCCTCTACCTCCCTTTTTAATAGATAGTTGTCCTTATTATCCTCTACAACACATTGAGTCATATAAAATGACTTTACCCTTACAAAATACCTTCTAAAAAAACTTATACACATTACATAGGATATGTTCTTCCCAAAATACTAACCCTGTGGTTATTAAGGGGAGGTTAAATGGAGTAATTTCAAAGAATATTAAATCACCTTAACTGGACACATTATTCTTTTAATTATTTTTTAAATCCGATAAATATGTGTTATTTATCATAAAATAATAAATTCAATATCCTCAATATAATTAAATATTAATATGATTATGATATCATCATTATCCACCCTCTTTCCTATTAAATTGTAAGTGAATGTATCGTTCGTGCATATGTGTGGCTTCCAACCCCCATGTAGAGATACTATTATTTTTACAGCACAATATTTTATAAATTTTTATTATGATGAATTTAAGATTAATATATTAAACTTATGAAATAATTATTCTTCTTGAGTTATAATATAACAATGACCTTCTTACCTACCAATTCATTAGAAAATAATATCATTTCTCTTGTGCACGTGTGGACTACTCCTCTATGAAGTGATGTGATTTTTTTATTTCCATATTACATAGTCTAAAATATAGTTATATTTATTTAATATAAAAAATTATATTATATATTAATTTTTCTATAAATGTGTATCATTATTATCCTTTCTTTCATTCCACCTGTCGAAAATTGAAAACAACGTTCACGCATAGGTATTTCGAACCATCTTTATAAATGGTGTAATTCATCTTTATATCTCTATATTTTTAAGAATGATATATATATATATAATGAATATATATTATATTTATTTCTTGATTAAAATTTTTTAGATTACGGAATTGTGACCAATGTATAAGGACTAAGACTACCAGACTAAAATTCTCATGAAAAATGAAACAGTTAACACCAAAAAATGATGATTTTGATAATAATTATTGATAAATGGATTTTATAATATTATGATGGGAACATATATGATATTATATGTATTTACATGATTGTTATATTAAATTATATTAAATTTAAAATTATTATATATGAGGTTGTAGTTATTTTGATGCAAGTGTTATTTGATATAAGGGTTTGTCATCTCAAGTTATCTTAATTGGGAAATATGTTTTGTTATATTCCTATAATCATTCATGAGGTGTTCATACTACCCTTTGAAATATGAAATCATGATTATTATTTTGTTCAAGATATTAAATGTTTTATATGTCTTTATTATTTCATGGGGATTACATTTCAAATGGTACAAATGTGGTAAGGGTTTTGTGTTACAATATCAATATTTATCTGGATTGTTTATAATAAAGTTCCATTGATGAATTAATCTCATAGGTCAATAATAATTACTACTCTATGTTTTTGTTTTCTAATAATTTTTTCAAGAAAATTATAATTTCTGTTAAATTATTTTTAAAATTTATTTTTAACCGTGTATGAATTTTTTAGAGAAAAAAATTAAAAAGAATCTTCATATTTACCAAAAAAGGCACTTTTTAATTTTTAAAAAATATGAAATGAATGTTTTCTTTTAATGTATACAAAATGAATAGAATTTCATTAAAACATTACAGCTCAATATTTTAAATATTACATTATAATTTTCCATGAATATTTTCAAAAATAATTATTTATCCCATATTTTTTGAAAAATGATATTCAAAGTGGATATGTAATTTTCATCAAGAATGTTTTAATGATATCATAATTGTATGCCTATTAATAAAAAAACCCATGATTTTAATTATGATTTACTAAGGATTAAATCCATGTGTACTATCCTTATTTCTTCTCGGGATGGTTTATATATATGAGGACAATATTTTTATGAAACTAATTTATTTTCCATGAGTTATGAAATGATGAAATTGAGAAATATGTATGAAATAAATTTCTTTTCCTATAGATATTCTATAATCACATGTTTATGAAACCAATTTATTTTAATGTTTTCTTATATCCTGAATTTTTTATGATATTGTGGAAAACATTTTCATGGGTTTGATTATGTTATGGGTGGTCCTGAAAATATATATCCCTTAAATTAATTGGGTAGATATTGATATATTCTGAGATAAATAAAACTGAAATAGGGTGTAAACCAAGTTAAGAAGGAATATTATTCACTAAGATAATGATGGGAGTGAAAATTGATTACTAAGATGGTTTTGGGTTTTAACCAGATCCACTATGATATTCTTGAAACTTATCCTTTACTATTATGTAAATGATTTTATATGCTTATGTTTATGCCACAAAATTATGTCTTACGCCAATTTTATTCTTTCATCACTTGTGTTCTTTGATTCCTATTCATTTTATATCATATTAACTACAATTATTTATTAAATGACTCGAGATTCTGATATATTTATTTAAAGCATTTGATTTCCAATGTTTGTGCTCATATATTCAAACCCTTACACTCGTATTTTCCTCAAAACATTAATCAAATATCCCTCATTTATCCTTATTAGGAATCTTAGATAACCCTTTATTATGTATCCTTTTTCCCTGGTTATAAAGTAATGTAAAATGTATTATACTTCAAAAAATGGTGTTAGTAATAATTATTTTAGCTAGAGATGATGTATTAAACTTATTAAATATTAGTTTATGCATCCATGTTTCCAAATATACATGGACTATATGATTCTAGAATAGATTATTATGTTATGTAATGAATATTCATATAAAAACTATAATATCTATGTATCAAAATAATGGCTCCCTAATTTTGGTATCCGATTTGGGTTTAGTTAACCTTTGGAAACTAGGATGAGAAAAAATTAGTGAAAATTTTAAGGATAAATATATGTATATGATAAAATCCTAGATCTTTGACAATAATCATTGTTAACGACGGTTAAACCAAATGTTTCTTATAGTGAAAACAAGGTGTCATAATTTTTATAACAATTCCATTGTTTTTTATAATTTTGTTGTTTTCTACAATGATTATAATTTCTGAAACAATTATTTTTTGTTTTTTGTTTATTGAAATGGGTTGAGTTTGATACCTACTTTATTAAAAAAGAAAATTCATCTTTTAAATCGGGTTGACAAGTAAACCTTTCATGAATCGGGGGGCCAGAGACAAATTCCAAATAAATATTGTGTAAAGGCATAATGGATCAAAGGAAAATAAATTGCCTAAAGGATTAGACTAAGAAGTGTACATCATTTCATGTCACCAATCAAATGTCCCACTGAACCCCATTCCATAAAACATAAAATAATGATCCCAATCCAAAAAATTAAATACCCATAGCCAAAAATGTTACATCATGTTGAAACAAGAACGGTGAGGCATAACACCCCTCCAACCACAATGTGTTTGATATCTAGATGATAGGTTCCAACACAACCATCATTATTTTGAGCTGACCACCTAGTTATGCCTGAGTGGACATCACTTGCATCACCATCATAATTCACTGCATCATTAGACGCAAAAAATATAAAGATAATCAAAAGGTAGGGAATCTATCCATCCCACAATAAGGGTATGGATGGTTGAATGATGGTATTTAGTTTTTAAATCTATTACAGAGTGGTCTCACATATAGTAGTGTCACTACAAAGACTTCTAAAAACATTGGGATTGTCTCCTGGATTCATAGATTCTTCTTTCTTCCCAGAAGTGATTAACCAAAGGATCCATCGTGTGAAGACTTAGAAGAACAACCAAAATTCCCAAATATTAGGAAAACCAAGTAGGATGATGATCCTTGTCCCACATTCATTCAAAGATAGACCATTGATAGTTCAATAAACACCTCCATTGACGACACCACTATAACCCACAATCCATTGATGATGCACCAAAGATACAATTATGGTCAGATATGAGTTAGGAGAGGATACATGTTTGAGCTTAATTCTCCACGTTCTGCAAGAGATCTAATCATTCCAACTAGTTATAGTCAAAACATGATTGAGACCCAGATTTCTACATTCATGTTAGGATCTCCCTAACTTCACATGTTCCTAAAGACCAGTGAGACTGCTCACCACAAATTCATCCCATATAGAACAATAATTACTGAGGACACCATTGATAAATAGAAATACACCAACAACAACATCACACGATATTTAAAAAGGTAGAATTAATATGAGGACCAACATCTACCCACATAATTTTCCATCCCACCCAGTCTATCATTTTCACACCAGAAGGTGCCAACTGAATCCATCACCCTCAACCTATTCTCAAACCAACATAGGTGCGATAGATCTATATTTTGAAAATATATAACAGTCATAAAACCTAAAAACTGAAAACACATAGGCAACCACCAAGGTGATGTTACTAAAGAACCTAAAGTTCTATAAGGAATAAAAATTCAATTTCCTACATGTCGAGAATGCTGGAAGAAACAGATAAGGGAATTTCTCATATGAATAATAAATAATTTCTATGTGGAATCATAGAGAATGGATATTGTAATTAATAATGAAATTTTATGATTTATGGGGAGAGAAATTAATTTCATTCTATGGTACCATTTATAGTTCAATTCCTTTTGTGTGGTGAATATGGACATTATCAAAGACAATGCCTAAATCTAAGTGTAAAATCATAAAACGAAGAAGGGCCAATGTTATACCAATCAATTAAGTGGAGTTATTGACATCATTATGTATTATCATTTAAGAGTTATGTGGTAAAAGTGTTATATTAATGATATTATAGATATAGGAATCATGAAACATATTAGGACGGTTCTATAGTACTTTTCTAAGGATTTGAAAATATATGTTCATTGGTACCAATAACCATGGAATGTTATTTAGTGGTAATATGATAATTTTAAATGGGTCTAATGATATTTTTGGAATTAATGAAGTAAATTGGATGGTATTAGTGACCATTAAATTTGGTGGTTAGTTGATTATAATGTGAACAAAATTTACTAAATTTTTATACTATGATTTTACTTGACGAATAGAAATTATGGAATTGTATATTTTTTCTTGTGAGGTCAACATAATATTTATGGATAGCATCATGGGTATATATATTTAAAGCTATTTCAACCTCTTTAAAAGTATAATGTGAAGTGAGTTTGATTTAATTTTAATCTTTTTCTTATTTTGTGGTAGAATACACTATTGAGCTCAAATATCCATTTGGGTTAGTATATAATTTTATGTTTAGTTAATTATGGTTTATTATATAATGTGAAATATGAAATTATGATGGTTGAAAAGTGATTAATTATCAATAAAATATTTTCACAGATATTTATGGTCAAGATAAAGGATTACATTTCATGTTGGCATCTAAAATTGATACATGCCATTTTTAGTGAAGTTTACTATATTACAGAATATATCATACAGATTTGTAATATTTTTCGAGTAGTTTCATTGGGTTTTGGTATATATAACCCTTTGGTTTATATGTGATTTAACAAGAATGTTTATTTAGGAAGAAAAAAATTAAATTTTTTGGATTTAAGTTGAAAGGTATGAGATCACCACAAAGGTTAAAACATTATTTAATGTTGGGTTAATTATGGATATTTGGGATTCAAGGTTATTTATAAAATGATTTATGTAGAACATTTATTGTTGTTTTATAAATTTTATTATTAATGAGGGTGGTTTAGAAACATTATATATTATTGTACCTTCTACAAAAAATTATGTTTTGGTCAATATATAACGATAAAAGGAATAGCTTATTATCATTTGGTGGATAATGAAGTTGGTTTTAGTGGATAATACATAAAGAATAATATTGAATACACATATTTTAGAGTAAATATGAGTTTTTTGTAAAAAATGATTAAAGGATTATGTTATAATTATTATGTAAGTGTATTTCCTAATATTTTTCATCAACGAGGTGAAGGAAATACCCAAATATTGGAAATGGATCATGAAACAAAAATAATTCTTATTACCTTCATTTTAGATGTATCGATAGTATTTTAATCTATCACAATTTTTTATGGTCATTAAAATTATCTTGAATGTTTTCTTTATCAGTCTCTTTCAATCGTAGGGTTTTATTTTTCTCTTCCATTAACATATTTTCACTTCATAATAATGTTATCCTATTTTGAAACCTAATTTTTTAATCCATATAACTAACATATTTCCCTTTCCCACTTTTTAAGATGATGTTTTCAATCCTTTTTATGATGTGGGTTTCCCATGAAGGAATATTTAAATTTCAATGTCTAGATTACTATGAAAAAATTCATATTGTAAGGAAGCAGTTTATTAAGGGGGTAGAATATAACACTTAAATATTTTAGAAGAAAAGTATGATATTCTATAGAATATACGACATGCACCACAAAACTTAACCGCACTTAAAATATTATTATTTATATATGATTATTATAACATAGCCTTTAAATTGGTAGGATTTAATAGGAATAACAACATTATGATATATATATATATATATGATGTCACGACCCGCCCTCGGGGTCCTTGCCGTGACTACCCCAAGCCCGCCTTCCATAGGCCAGGGGCTGGCGACTAGCACCAAGGCGTAAATCCCAGTAAAAAGGGAAGGCATTGCCTTTGAAAAGTAAACACACACCACAGAGTAAACAAGCGGAAAGTAAACACTAAACAAGCAGAGTACGACTGAAAGTGCGGAAAAGTAAATGGGCCAGAATACAAACCCAAACTGAAAGTAAAGTACAACTCGAAAAGGGAAAAACAGCAACTGAAAAGTAAAAGCCGCTACTCTGAGCTGTCCACTGGAAATCCCACCTGAAGGGTGGGTACAGATAGCTCCTCTGCTCCACGAGTCCCGCCGTCCGCTCCGAGCACGTCCCGCCCAGTGGTCCACCTCCGGGTACCGTCCCGCTCTGCAAGCCTCAGCTAAGGTCAACGCTGTCCGTCGTCTGCAACCAACACAACGTAGTGCGGGCAAAGCCCGTGCAGGGGTGAGTATAAGCTACTCAGTAGGGACCCCGAGACCCCTGAAGGTCTCTCAAATCCACAAAGGATAAACCACGAAGAAAGTACAATCACGAAGTAACAACCGACACTGCTTAGGTATATGCCCACACATATACCTAAGTCATCAATTCAAATACGCTCCAACCTCCGAGCCCAAGTACAACTCAGTCCACGCAGGAAAGTATACGTATTCCACATAGGAAAGTAAAACATAATCCACACAGGATTGCACAACACAATCCACACAGGAAAGCAACAGGATTCAGCTCACACATGTATACTTCTTCAAGGACGATAAAGATGATCACTGATCCATCTAAGTCGTCGGACCCACGAAGGATCGATAGGTAACTAACCCCCGCAAAGACCCACACAGGATCGGGCTCACACAGAACCTGTAGGCGCTGGCTCACACAGAACCGCTGAGCGCAAGGACCCACACATGATCGGGCCCACACAGGACCTGTAGCACTGATCCACGTAGGATCGCTGAGTGCTGTAGTCGTCATCGTCGAATCCACACAGGATCTCTGTACTGTCGTCGTCGAAGTCACAGTAGCAGTCGTAGCAGTAGAACAGTCGCAGCCAGCACTAGGGTCCCCGCACACAGCAAACTCGTTCGGAGGGTCCGCTCCACGAGCCAAGAGGCTGATACATCAATTGTCACAAAGACCAGAGTTGATGTATCCAAAAGTTCCGTATCGTCAACAGGAACTCAACGCAACAGACGGCGCGTCGATCGGACGCCCGGTCTGAGAGTTATAGGCATTTTCGTCTCCGGGGCCCGGTTGGTTTTTAAGGCAAAACCAACCCGACCGTACTCCACCTGCGTCCAAACCTCGGGCGTAGTATGCCAAAAGATCCGTCTCACTAAGAGGAATACTATGCGACTGACGGCACGTCAATCGGACGTCCGTAGCTCAAGATATGAGCGTTTCCGCTCCGAAGGCCCGGTTGGTTTCGTGAACGAACCAACACAGCCGAACTCAAAGTAACCCGAAACCTTGAGTGCGATATACCGAAACGACCGTCTCGATCCAAGGCTCGTGTTGCCGCTAACGGTTAGTCGATCGGAGGTCCGAGGCTCAAGTTATGAGCCAAAAACCAAATCTGGTTCGAAACGGGGGGGTCCGGGTCCGGGCCGACCCGGCCCGACCCCCCCCCCCCCCCGGGGCGGCGCGGTGGCGGCGCGGAGGCACGGCGGCTGCGGCGGCGGGCCGCGGCGGCGGCGCCTGGCGCCGCACGTGGGTGGCACGCGGGGGGCTAAGCCCCCGCTTCTTCAAGGTGGCGCGGCCTTTGTGCCACGCCTGGGTAACAAAACGGCCCCTCGTGGGGGCCGGTTTTGGAGGGTCAAACCGGGGGGCTGCTGCCCCCCTTTCATGGAACCGCCCCCCTCTTAAAGAGGGGGGTTTTATGTGCTGGCCGGGGGAATTATTTCCCCCGGTTTAAAGACATCCGGCCGGCCAGCTGGCCGGCCGGTTTTCTCCAACGGGACCGGAAATTCCGGTCCCCTCCTCGGCTTCCGACGCCGGCGGCCCGGCCGCCGGTCTTCTCTTCCGCCGCGGCCCGGAACCGGCCGCGGTCTTCTCGTCCCACCGCGGCCCGGAACCGGCCGCGGTGTTCGTCGTCCGGCGCGGTGCGACGGCACCGCGCCCCTTTCGCCGTGCCATGAATCCTTTCAACGCGGCGCGACGGCGTCGCATTCTTGAAGATTTTTCCTTGGCGTAGCGCGACGGCGCCGTGTAAAAATATAAGCACGTTCATCCACGTGGTGCGACGGCACCACGCCACTTTCTTTCTTCCGAAAAATAAACATGAACGATGGAGGGGGGTTCGGCCGTGTTCGTGCGGTCCGGCCCCCCTCGCGTTAACAATAACACTTATATAAAAAATTTAAATGCCTCATGTAGACATGCGATCCACGAGCAAGAAAGAAATAAGGAAACCAAAATGAAATCAACAACCCCTACCTCGGGTTTAAGATTCGAAGATTCTTCTACGTTCCGCGGAAGACGGCGTCGCGGAGGTCGGGCGTCGCGGTCGTCGTTCGTCAAATCCGTTGACGAAGAGATATGACCGAAGAGACACGTCGTTGGCGAATCTTCGTATGCCGACGAAGGTTGTCCGAAGAAGAGGTGGCGTCCCCTTCGTTGACACGGTGAACGAAGAAAGGAGGTGCGGCGTTCTTCGTCGGAAAAAGAGCGTTCCCCGTCAAGTCTTGAGGAAAGTAAAAATATAAAGAAAACAACGAACTCAAGAACCTCTACCTCGATAGTCGCACGTTGACGTAGTCGTGAAATATTGGTGTCGCGGAGGAAGAGTCGTTGTCGAATCTTCGTATGCCGACGAAGTATGTCCGAAGAGGAAGCGGCGTTCCCTCTTGTTGACACCGAGGACGAAGAAGAGAGGCGTCGTTCTTCGTCGGAGTTTGAGCGTTCTTCGTTCTTCGTCAGAGCATGAAGATGAAGAGGAAGCTCTCAAAAAGCTCTCAAGGGGACAAACAAACAACCCATAATAAAATAAGATAACATCTTATTTTATTATTACAAAACATAAAAGAATTTCAAAAGTTTGAAATTCAAAAGAGTTAACCCCCAAAATTAATTAAGTAACTTAAGTCAATTAAGAGGGGGGTTAAGGGAACTTGAAAAGTCTAGGGGTTCGTGTGGACCCCACCACACTTAATCCTCCCAAGGGAGGTTAAGTGGGTGTGGGTCCCACTTCCAACCCCCTTTGGTAGGATTTTAACAAACTAAAAATAAAATTTGTCTTACACAAATTTTATTTAACTCAACTGAAAACCCCAAAACTTAACTTACAACCCGCAACAAACGCAACTCCCGAAAAGGTCTCTTTAAGCGAATATCGGCGTTGCGAGTTCATCGGTGCCCTCGGATTTCAATTCCGAGCACCGGATCAAAAGTTAGGAATTCCCGCTCGTTCATTCACTGAACGTACCCGAGCCAAACTTCGGAAATTAATTCCGGGCACTCCGGGCCTCGGAATCAGGTTCCGTCTGAAACCGCGCTCTTGTAAAATTCTAAAGAAAATTAAGAAAAAAATTTCCCTTGAATTTTACGGGTCTTTACATATGACCTGCTCAATAAAAAATTATTTATCAAAAATTAGGAAATAACATTTCAATTTTATTTGAAGTTTTATTTGATAAAAAATATATTTCCATCAAACAAAATTTTTATTAATTTTTATGAAGAAATAAAATATATATTTTTTAATATTTTTAAATAACGAATTTTATAAAATGAAATTAATTTTTTAGATCAATTCATCATAATATTCTTATAGTGGATTTTTTAAATTTTTATGAAAATAAATATTTTTTTAAGGAATAGTAAACAAATACTGATTTTTATTATTAACATTTTTATATAACAATTTTTAAAGATAAATTTTTTTAAAATTTTTTTAATGGATAATTATTTCTCCTATTTTATTTATCATCCAATTAATTTTATTGGTGTCAAGTTAATGGTATAATTTGGTATAATAATATTTTTATACATAAAAAGGAATTTATCTTAAAAGCACCTCCACATTAAATTTGTTTTTATCTTAACATAAATTCTTCCACTTCATAGAATTTAATCATTAAAAATGCATTCCAAATTTGGAATTATGATTTTCAAATTTGGTGAATATGTCTCTAATTTAATGTCATTATAATAGTAATCGTGGTACTATTTACTACTAATGTAAATAGTAAATTGGGTTAATCATTGTTAAAACTAAGTGTTAAGGTAACTAATTTTCTATTTAATTGGATTTGACTATTTTAAATAGTCTCTTGTCAACTATTTTGGAAATTTAATTATTTAAGATAATTTTTTCCTTGAAAATGACCTATTTAATATTTAAATAAAATAATGTTTCAAAATTTTACTCTCTTAGTTTTAAATATCTCTTATGTCTTCACTAGTTATAAAGAAAGCTGTGGACAAATATTAAAGGCAATTTTGGGAATAATGAAATAGTATTCATAATGAAATTTTATTTTTATTTTTATTTAAAAATAACTAACATATATGGTGGAAAATATAATTGAAAAGGGAATAGAAACATAGAGCTCGAGAAATGGATGACGTACGATGTCCAAGAAGGGTACGCGGCCGCGTACCAAGCAGTGGGAAAAGTGTTCGGGAGTGGTTCACAAAACTGAAAATGGTTCAAAGTGGAATGCAGTATAGTACGTGGATGGATTTTCATTGGTAGAGGAGATCGACCACTTAGGAGCAAAGGTAGTATGCGGACAGCGTATGAAAAATGGGTCATTGGAAGAATTGTGGTTTATGGTGACAAGAGGATGGGTGTGTAGGGGATTAAAGATTTGTTAAATCTTAGATTAGAATATATTGTGGAATCATTGCCTATATATGATTCGCTAATCCCACCAATTTGATGTGAGATCGAATAACATTAAAGAGTATCTTATTGATCTAAAAATTCATTAAAACCCGAAGGAAGTTCGTGAGGGACAATTTCGCAAAGGCTGAAGTGGTTTGCATAGAAGAAATTCCACCAATGGTTTTTGCTGGAGACTGTATCCCACAAAGGACGCAGTGTAAGGAAGAAGAAGGGGTGGTATAAATGTGGTTAGCGAAGGCAGCCCATGAGCATAGAATAGTTCGCAGAGAAATGATGTTTCATAGAGGTAGTCCGCAAATAGAGAACAGTTCGCAGATAGGAGGGGTCCCACAAAGGCGGTACATAATAGAGTAGGCAGAGGCGGTATGTGGATGAAGGGAGGTTCATGGAAGAGGAATCAGTATGCGAAGGTGGTGTTTCTCATACCCAACTCGGTACTAAGTATGTGGTAGAATAAGGTGGTTCATGATTTTCACAATAAATATTGTGAAATAATCAAATTAGTTTGAAAAATTATTTGTTGGTACCTAGCAGTACCCGAAAAGGTGGACTTCATCAATGGATGAAAAAGGGACTTTAATAGAGCATATACCTACAGATGAGTATGTAGAATTCATAGAAATGAAAAGACTTACATTTCCATCAACCTTTTTGACCTATAAGTCTATAAACTATATGTGGATTCCATTTCAAGAGTAGTGAGCAAAGGAAGAGGATAATTATGACCCTTTCCACAAGAAAAGAGATAAAGAGAGAGGAATAGGGAGTGTCCATGGAAATGTAGTGATAAGAACCTGTACTGTGTAAATTCATTGTACTCATTATTGGCATTGATCCTTAGTGAATTTGGTACATGGGAACACCATCGTTTCTTTCTCCTTAGACTTAGCCCATGAAGGGTGAACCAAGTAAAAATTGTTGTGTCACGTGCATGATTTCATATATGTTCATTTATATATACGAGAGGAAGAGAGAATTTATTTTTTTCTAACAACGAAACCTTATCCTAAATGGATAGTTTTTTAATCTTTTAAACCCTTATTCACCCCCCTAAGGGTATTTGAACTAGTGGAGGTAAAAATTGGTATCAGAGGGAAAGGTTGAAATTTAGTGGTTTTCAATCAATAAGAAGAAATGGAGGTGGTCAATCATAATGTAATTCTTATCTTTGATGGAAATAATTTTCAACAGTGGAAAAATCGAAGGTAACACTACTTCTGATCAGTAGGGATGGTTGTCTTCACAACAGTTATGCATGGAATATTAGCTGAGATTAATAGTGGTGCATTATCAGAAGCTGAAAGAAGTGAATTGGATGTTGAAGCGAAAGGGATAAATGATTTAGGGGGATACCTATTAAAAGAAAATTATAAGAAGCTTATGTATTATAAAACATCACATGAAATGGGGGAAAGTTGTTGAATATTTATTAGGGTGACACAAAAGTCTGAGAAGAAAAGCTGCAGCATCTATGGAAAAAGTATTAGGATCTCAAAATAAGTCACAATGAGACTATTGATGCATTATTTAATAGGATAAATATTATTGTGGAAGACATTCAGGGTCTTAGAATGCCATTGAGGATATAAAGATTGTGAGAGGTATCTTGAATAAACTTCCACCACGATTCAATCTGAATGTTTTAGTGTTAGAAGACAAAGACCTGAAAGAACTGACACTGGATAACCTACATAGTACCCATGCATCATATGAAATGAGAAATGATCATACAAATGTGTTGGAAAAGAGTAAGTATAAGGAAATGTCATTCAAGGCCATGATGAATCAATCTATTGAAGATAATCCTGAGGAGGATAATATGGATGATGTCATGTCATTTCTATCCTCCAATATTCATAGGGGAAAAGGGAATTTCAAATGTAAATATCGATTTGCATTCTTTTGAAGCGAAAAGATTGTGAATTTTGAATAAAAATATCCTAAGAAGTTTGATGATGAAAATGACTAAAATAATGAAATTACCCAAAAGAAGTATTCATCAAATGAGAAATGGAGGATAAGTACTTTGAGAATTTTCTTCAAAAAGAATAATCTTCTTTCAAAAAAGGATGAATGTTCAAAATAATTTGAGGTAGAAGAGTTAGAGGACTAAAAAGATCATAAAATAGATGCTTTGGTGGCAGTTTTTTGAAATTAATAGACAAGAGAATAAAGTGAAAATGAAGAAGGATACTTTGAAGGGAAAGATGATCTATAGGCTGAATTAGAAGCGTCTCATGAAGAAGTAAATATTTTGAGAGACAAAACAAAGAAATCTAAAAAAGTTGTTTGTGATGCCAAACTTTATATGTAGTAGTAGGAAGAAGAGATTCCTGAGCTTAATATAAAAATTGAAATGTTGTGGAATTTAATGCCATAAATCTCAAAAAATTGGTTGCGTAAAAACTCAAAATGGAAGAAGAGAAAATATAAATTGGTTGTTTGACTGAAACTAGAAAATATCAAATCAATTCTATCGAATAACTTGAATAGAAAGTCGTCAGTTTGTGATGAATAGTTAAAGATCAAGAGAAAAGATTAGCTCCTGGTTCAACATCAGGAAAGAAGAGTATAATGGCAACAGAGAAGATGAAATTTATTTAGAGTGGTATAGTATAAAAGAAGCCCAATCAACTCCAAATGATAAGGATGGTATGGGGCTTGATCTAAAATAGAAATTGGTCATGGTTCATGTTAGACCACAAGAACCCACTCCAAGATTGATGTTCGATTAGGGTATGAATCATAATCATATTATTCAGAGAAACCATGTCAAAACAAGTGGTGCATCACTTCCTCCAAGGAATGTACCCCACATAAGATTCTATTGTTGTGGTAATATGGGACAATCTTAAAATGTTTTTTCGATATAAAAGAGGTACCAAATGAAATAAGAACAACATAGGTGGTCATACATAGATCCAAATTCCGTGTCATCATCTAATGGTCTTTGTATCAAGTTTAAGGGATTCAGACATATGGAAAGATATTTCACATTAATAATGGAGAGGAATGTGGTAAGGCGGACTGAATATGTTCATAAGAAGCAGCCAAATGTATTATCAAAAGAGATGAAAATTCAAAGTCAATTTGATGCTTTGTAAGTTTATTCCAGTCTATTATATGCTAAGGAAAATCAATATTATCATTCCATGTTGGGTATGAAGTCAAAAACATGGGTGAAAAAGAAAAGGGAAAAGAATGTGGTGGATATAGAAATTGTATTCATGGCATCAAATCACATTGGGATATGGATAATTGATAGTGGATGGGATTCCCATATGATAGGAAATGAGGATCTAGTGACCAAAATCATGTATGAGAAGGAAGGTAGCATATGATTTGGTAATGATTAGGGTATAAATATTATTAGTTTTGGAAAATCCAAGTTTGGAGGAAAAGGCATGAAACAACCATATGTCTTGGTTTTTGAGGGGATTAATCACAACTTGCTTAGTGTTAGTCAATTGTGTGACTCAGGACATTCAAAAAAATTCCATGATATTATGTATCATCAATGAAAATAATGGGGTTGATTGGTTGAAAGGAAAGCATACAGAAGGGAATCTCTACCTCATGAGTGGAGAAGATTATTTGCTCTTTCTATCTAAGGATGAAGAGAAAAAGGTATGGAAAAAGCATCTAGTCCATATAAGGCAAGCATCCTTGGAAGATTTGGTAAAATCTGATATTGTTCGACTCCTTATATTATCATGTTATCATACTCATACATGTGATGCTTTCCAAAAATGGAAGATCATTCTAAAGACAAATAAGCCAAATGAGAAAAAGTCAACAAGATTGCTTGAGTTGGTGCATATTGATGTGTGTGGGATAATTTCTCCAATGGATATTGATGGGAGGAGATATTATGTTCTATTCATTGATAACTATAGTGAAATGGAATGGGTTTCAATAATTACCAACAAATCTAAAGTGTTCAGTTCCATTACAAGATATCGACGGGAATGTGCAATGATGCTTGGTCAGAAAATCTGGACGATTCAAATAGATAACGGAATGGAGTTCACAAATTTCCAAGTGGATGATTATCTTGAGAAACATGGGATATGGAATCAAGTTTCCTTAGTATAACACCATAGTAGAATGGACTAGTTGATAGAATAAATCAAATTGTGAACATCATGGCTAGAACAATGCCCATTGAGAAAGATCTTCCATAGATGTTTTGGAAAAAGGTAGTGATGACAAAAGTCTATGTATAAAATAGATCCTTATTGTTCCCGAAAGAATAGAAGACTCCATATGAGTTGTGATATGGGAATAATCCATTATTGAAATACATTCTATTTTTCAGAAGTAACTATTTCATTCTCAATAAGGACAAACATATGTAGTTTGAATCTCATGGAGATGAAGGGATATTTCTTGGCTACTCAATGAAGAGAAAATCATATCAATTTTTTAATAAGAGGCCAGTAAAGTTACTTTAAATTCATGATATGACTATTTTGTAGAAAGAATAGAATATTAATCAAATATATGATCAATCTCAAGAGGATAGTTATAAAGAGATGAGATAGTCAAGAGACACTCAAGCTCCAGACATTGATTCAAAAGAATAATTAAATGATGAGAAAAAATGAATGTATTCCTAGAGACCAGTGAGAAGAGCTGAAATTGATAGGCATAACATAATTGGTGATCTGACCTCAGCAGTTCAGACAAGGAAGATGAAGTCACTACAACAATCATCATACTTATCAAAAGTTGAGCCTAAATGATTTTATGAATCAGTTGGATATGAAAATTGGGTTCAGGAAATAAATGAAGAGCTAGACCAAATTGAGAAGAATAAGACTTGGGAAATTGTTTCAAGACTTGAGGACAAGAAATTCATAGTGTAATGCCCCAACCCCAGTTACCTAATGTCGGTTCATTATTTTAATACATTGGAATGATTAGAAGGAATCATGTCCCAAAGGACTGATCAATTTTTCAGTCTGGGAAAATAGATTACTTACATGAACGTTACATTACATTATAAAATTAAAAACAAAAACAACATTGTCTCAATTTACCACATTCATATCCCTTAGACTGTCCCTAAAGTTTAGTCATAATATACTTCTTCGCATCCTAGGAAAAATAAAACATAGAAAGGGGTGAGCTCAGATTCTCAGTAAGGATAAAAATATATAGTGAAAACTTTCTTAAAAAATCATAAATATATAAGGTAATGTATAAAAGTAAAACAAAATCCTTTTAAACTTAAACTTCAGCATAATATAGAAGAGATAAATCAAATAATTCCATTAAATTATTCACATGGAAATTCTACAAGTCGAATAATCCCATGTAATATCAATATCTAATTTCATAATGATGGAATGCATAATGCCAGACTTCATAACCACATAGTATAGGCCTTGTGCCAAGACCACAAAAAATATTTGGTCAAGGCCTTGTTCCAAGACACTAGTTTTTCTCATGGGACCTACCGATGCATCGAGAAGTAATAGCTAGATCCACCTATCACATACTAAGTCCAATGCATTCCACATATGAAAAGATTTAAACATAACATAAACATTCGTATTAAAACATGCATACGAAATATCAATACATTGTCCATAAACCACGAATGTTATAAAAATAACACATCCACATTCAAACACATCAAAAAACCTTCAATACAATATTTAATATTTGTATCATTATTAATCAACCTCGATCAAAAATAATATCCTGTAAAGTATATTGACATAGTTGAAAATGATAAGTAAAAATATTTGACAGAAATATCCCTTTTCATGAAATCATTTAAAAGTAATATAATGGAATTAATTTAAAATATTGTTTTGAATCAATGTGTCCCATACCACTTTGATATTTTTGAATGAAATTAATATTTAAAAAAATTCATGTCCATATAAATAAAACCTTAAAACCATTTTGAAAACTTGGACATTAATGAGAAAGGTTTAGAAGAATAAATCCTTAAAATAATTAAAATGATGTTTTAGTAAAAATTACCCTAAAAATAATCCCTTTGAACACACTTTTATGAGACATTTATGTGGATAATAAATATGTCCCAGTATATACTTATGAAAAAACAACCTCATATAATAAAGAGATTGTGGAATTAACCCTTACCTTGCACGTTTCTTTGGTTGAGGGTACATTTAACCTCCTCTATAAAAACCAGAGTATATTATTAAATTATACCACAACTATATTCATATTTATTATATCCTAAAATATTCATTTATGACATTTTTTTACCAATTTAATAAAGATTTCAATGTTAAATAAACATTTTGGGTAATAATTGCTTTCTTTATCGTACTTAGTTTAACATGTTATTCTTGATCGTATCATTTAGATCATAATTTACATACATCAGAAATATAACCCATGATATATATATCATATATATTTATAATATAAATATGAATAATAGATAGATATATGAAATGGAAATTACTGTTTATAGAGATGGTAGGCTGTACGTACGCATAAACGTTGTTTTCGTTTTCATATCATATTGAAAGTAAGTATGTGAATAAGATATATATAAGTACATAAATTTATATACATATTATGTATCATTATTATTTGATATATTTCATAATTATTAATAATATATATTTTTCTAATCATCATTGAATGTTGAATGTGGAAATGAATCTCATCACGTCGTGGAGACGGTAATCCGTACGTACGCACGAGCGATAATATCATTATATTGATGGTGAAATAGTATGTAATTGGATGGTATATCATACATAAAAAATAATTAACATGTTATATTTATTATTTACATTAGTCATATTCATAATTATACCCATCCAAATAATTAATTATTTGAATAACAAACTACACCACGACGTGGAGACTATAAGTCGTACGTACGCATGTATGGTGACTTTGTCATTTATAGGATGGATAGAATAATTCATATGGTTGTACCATATTTATAATAACATTACATTATGTAGGAGGTACTAGTTTTATTATTTTGGTATGGAAACAACAATGAAATAGGAAGTGGAAGAAGAAAATAAATTGAAAGAGGGTGGTGAAATTACTACCTCTTCTTCAGGTGTTTCCTTTTGAGTTGATCAAAAAGGCTCCTTAGGTTGGATTTATGATCCAATTAAGGACTCTAGGTTGGTTTTAGGGAATTTTGGAGGATATTTTGGCGGGGTTTGGTAGACCCAAATGTCTTTGTATATGTTATATGGAGAGAAGGGGAAGTGCCCTTTTATAAGAGGGGTGAGGGTCACTTTAGGAAAAGATTAAAATATTATTTTATTATGCGATCATATTCAGTTTATAATGGCTCAAAATGAATTTATTTCGAGAATTAGGTGGTTATGGGTCTAAATCCTCTGAAAAAAATAAGTTTTATTTAAGTTCAGGTTACCATTTTATACTTATCTTTTAGATTTATCTCTTAGTTAAATAGTTTAATTTTTACTGTTTCTTCTTGTGTTCATACACCATATGGTTAATAAACATACTATAAACTTCCTATAGAACCTAAAGTGGTTCATTAATGACATATATAATATTATTTAAGCCCTTTTTTCTGAACATTTGATTTTTGATAAATTTATATCAACCAATAATATAGTATTTGTTTAAAAAATTAATTTATGTCAATTTTGACACTATTTGGTAATTTGTTTTTATGAAAGTCATACCAACATTATAACTTCGAAAAAAAATTATCTAATCAACCCTAAAATGTCATATTAACCTATAAAATTAGTCTAATAAATCATAAGTCTCAATTTACATTTATTTGGATATTTATAATATCAATTATTTTAATATTTCATTAATAAGTTAATTACTACATCATCATTGTGTCATAAATAAATTAAAGTATTAAATGTCTAAAAATTATAAATAAAAAACCATTATGTAGTAAATAGTTTTATCTTTCAAATGAATATTTATATCCTAATTTATCTTATGTGTATTCCTATATTAAAAATAGTTAATTATTAAACTTTGAATTTAACACTTTTAACTCCTCTTTAAATAAAAAAATAATAAATGACGGAATCTAATCTATGTGGACCAAAGAGGATCATATTTTATTCCTAAGGTTTTTTTTGTCGAAATACACTTATCCAATAAAATTATCACATGTGTTAGGGCAATTATAATATCATGTATACCTTTAATTACCCTATTTTCTTTTAACAGTGGTAAATAAAAGTAAAAAGATACTATTCAAAAAAAATTATTTTTATCATATTGAACCACATTTTACTTAATGATATCAACCGTGTCTCTTTGATTTTTAAAATTCAACTCACATAAGCGGTAAAATTACGTTTTATGCAAATTCGCAAATGCTTCTAGAAGGTGGGTAAAAGACAGTAAAAAGTTCAATAAAAATTTATAGATCTTATTTTATTTACAAATGACACCAGTGAATTAAATTGAACTTATATAGGTATTATATATATATTTACTTAAAATAAGTTTAAATAAAATAAATAATTTTTTAAATAATAATTGGTTTTAAACAATAACACGGTGTTTATCAATATTAATCGAAAATTTAATATTTTTCAGAAAAAATACCAAAAATTCACCCTAAGATTATTTTGATATTCCAAATTCAAAAATTAATTCTATTTTACCAAATTAAAAACAAATAATTTTCATTAATTAATTTAAAATCAATTCTCGTTGTCAAAACCAAAAAAACTGGTTTTTTAAAAAGTAAAAACTATCAAAATATTAACATGTGTTTATGTCAAATTTAAATGTGAAATTACTTATAATTACCTAAATTATATTAAATGATAAAAATATAATCTAATTATACTTAAAAATCATTCAAATGTATAATTTAACACAATAAACTATTATGATAAAAAAATTGTTTTCATTTTAAATTTAGTATCTTTCACTTTTCATCAAAATATGAAAGTTATCAGAAAAACACCAAAAATTTATCCAAACTAAATTTTTATGTCCCACTTCTAAATAAGATGTTTTTTTTGTCAAATATAATTTAAAAATTTCAGATATTGCATTTAAAAAATTACCATTAGTAGGCGGTAAAATTTCCTTTTTGAAAAATACTTCCTTCACCTGAGAAATTGAATTTATTCTTATATTATGTCTATGAAACACATAATATGGGTGTTAAAATTATATAGAATATATAAGATTCAGAATGTAGTTAATACAATTCATAACTGCTTTTTGAACGGCTAGTTGGGTAAGTTGTGGTGCGCTCGAACTAGATGTTGTGTGTAACGCATGCTATTGAATTAAATTAATGAGATAACGTACAATGAAATCTTGGGCTGTTACACATAGGAAAAAAATGGGTATTTTTCAACAAAATAAATGAATATGGTGATGTTATTTGAAACAAATCATGCATAATGTAAAAAGGGTACTCTTGGATAGAGGTTATAGATGTTGTTGAGGAGTTTTCACCTATTGCAAGGCTGGAGACAATGTGATTATTCTTGGACATAGTTGTGAAAAAAAAATTAATGTTTTCTAGATGGATGTCAAGTCAGCATTTATTAATGGAGTTCTTAAAGAAGAAGTCTAAATTTAGTAACCAGATGGTTTTCACATTCCTGAGGATGACAACAAAGTTTTTCGACTGAAAAATTCTTTATATGGATTGAAGCAATAACCAACATCACGGTATTCAAGGCTTGATTACTTTATAAAGAAACCTAGTTTATAGCATGGTGGAGTTAATTACAACATATATTTCAACATAGACAATATTCAAAGGATGATGGTGCTTGTTTATTTCGATGACATAATCTTTGGAGGATCAGATGAAACGTAATGAAGAATGTTTTCTTGAGTACATGAAAAGTGAGATCAAAATGTTGATTATTGGTGAGATAATGGTTTTCCTTGGCTTACAGATGACGCAAGGAATAAATGGCATATTTATTTCTCAATTTAAATATGCCAGGGTGGTTTTGAGAAGGTTTGGAATGTATAATTCCAAATAAATGAAAACATCAGTTGCTACCCAGATGAAACTATCATGGATTGATAAAGGCAAGGCAGTTAATACAACAGAATATAGGAAACTCATTAGAATTATGTTTTACCTGAGAGAGAAAAGGCCGGATAGTGTGTTTTCTACATGCCAATTAGCGAGTTATCAAAGAAATCCCAAAGAGAGCCACCATATTATAGTAAAAAAATATTATTTACATCAAGTGTATAGTCGATTTCAGCCTAATGTATAATGAAATATCTCATCCAGATTTATTGGGACATACAAATGTAGATTGGGCCGGTTTATCAGATGATAGAAAATCAACATCAGGAGGTGCATTTTATCTTGGAGGGTTTTGTATTTCTTGGTTGAGAAATAAAAAAAATTCATTTCATTGAGCCCTGTAAAAGTTGAATATATTGCTGCTACTCAATCTTTCATGAAAATATTGTAGATGAATCATCAACTTGAAGATATGGATATTGAAGTGACATCTTTTATTTGAATCCATTGTGATAATTCAAGTGCTATAAATTATAACCAAAATTCATAAAATCACTCCTCAAGAACAAATCTCATTGAAATCAAATATCATTTTATCAAGGAGAAGGTGGAGTAAGGTTTTGGGGAGTTTGACTATCTGCCTATAGAACAACATGTTGTGGACATTCTTACAATGGCCTTACCCAAAGAAGCATTTGAAAGGCATCGACTGGCTCTCATAGTCTAGTTGACTTCCCACACATGAAAAAGTGTGGATGTGGGTCCCCCTCTCCCCGATGAATGATGCATTTTCCCCTAATATGCCGATATTTGTTCTTTACCATGTTTCAGACAACCTTGAAGTGCCATTTGGGTTTGCGGACAAAGGGGGAGAGAGTGTTACTATTCCAAGTGGAGAAAAGACATGAGGGACAAGATGTTAATTGAAGCAGTGAGATAAATGAAGTCGATGATAAGATGAATCTTTTTGGAGGAGCAACAATATAGGGGGCATTAAATCTGATAATTTTTAATGTGATCGATCAAATAGTAGATATCACAACAGTTGAGGATCGTGATGAAAGAAGTTTAGTGGTATCAGTATGGTATAAGCAATTTATTGGTATCAATATGGTATCAACGATTGATGGTTAGAAATTAATTAATTCATTGATGAAATTTTCATTATACTCTTATTTCTCACACTAACCCTAGATCATATGGTCTTAGAGTATATGTTGAGTAAATCCATGATCAAAAACTTAATCGCATGAAGCAAATGGTGGTTTAATGTGGAAGGAGTTTTAATTAGGTATCAAAATGAGTAGAATTATTATTGGAACAGTTCTCAATAAACCAAAAGAGGGGAGTTTTTCGGAAAAAAAACCCTTAATTTGTCCTCTTAGTATGTTTTAGGTGTGGTTGAGTTTGTTGAAAAATCCAGATGATGGAAAATGAGTATGGTTGGTCTTTGTCGAAGATAGTATTTAAGGTCGCACAGTTTCCTAATGTTTTCCAATTTTTTGGGCCTCAAAATCTATAATTTTTGTTTTCCAATGTATGGATTCCTTCATTGGACTGAATAGCATGAAGGGAAGTGAACGAAATTGTAAAAGGACTGGAAACATGGAGCACGATACATGGATCTCATACCATGTCAAGGAAGGGTACGCAATCGTGTAGTAGGAAGTGGAAAAGGTGCGCAGGAGCAGTTCGCGAAACTGAAAATGGTTCACGGTGGAAGGCAGTGGGGTACGCAGATGGCTTGTCATTGGAAAGGGATATCAACCATGTAGGAGAAAAGGTATTACATGGACAGTATATCAAAAGTTTTTTCCTGTAAGAATTTTGGTTTGTGGGGGTAGGAGTATCGGTTTGCTGTTGATCAGTGATTTGGTAAATCTTGGATTATCGGATATTGCTGATATCTTTGTTTATATAATAATTGCTAATACCACTGATTAGATGTGAGATCTAATAGAATTAGAGAACATATTTTTTATCTGGGATTTTGGAAAATTCTAATGTATGTTTGTGAGGGATAATTCCGCGAAGGCTGAAGTGGTTCACAAGGAAGAAATCCCACAGAAGTTTTTGGGAGGAGACTGTATCCCGCAAAGGACGTGGTAGAGGGATGAAGATGGTGAGGTACATAGGTGGTTTGCAAAGGCTTCCCATGAACATATAATAGTTCGCGGACATAGGGTGGTTTGCAACGGTAGTCCACAAATAGAGAACAATTCACAGAGAGGAGGGGTTTCGCAGAGGTGGTACGTGATAGGGATGGTAGAGGATACCATTTGACAAAGGGAGGTTTGTGGAAGTGGAAGCCGAACATGAAGGAGTTGTTTTGTGTACCAAACCTAGTACATAGTGCATGGGAGAATAAGTTGGTTCACGGTTTGGAAAATAAATCTTGTGAAAACTTCAAATCAGTTTGCGAAAGTAGTTTCTAGTACCTATATGTACTCGATAAGGTGGACTTCATATTCTAGTGAAAAGGACATCAATAGAGCAGCTACGTACAATTGTGGATATAGAATTCATGAAAATGAAAGGACCTACATGTCTATAAACTGTGTTTGACCTAAAAGTCTATAAACTATGTGTGGAATCCTTTCCTAGAGTAGTGAGCCTATGAAGAGGAAGACGACTACCTTTTCAACCGGTAATGAACAAGAGAGAGAGGCATAGGGAGTGACCCTTGGCAATGTAGTGAGAAGACCCTAAACATGTAGTATAATTTGAGTGATTTATAATGTTAAATAAATTTTTTACAGAAATATTAAATATTTTTTTTGTGCCAAATTATTATATGCAGATTTTATCTTTGTCTTGGTGTCATTAATGTCAAATTAAATGAATAGTTACAAAATTAACATTAACTATATTTTAAAATAAATAATATGTTTAAAATGATTTAAAATAAATAAAAATAATTTAATGGGCCATGTTAATGGAATATGGTTTTACATATAATATGTGGCACATTTATTATTCACTTTTCTATTTATTATATTATTCTTAACCCATTATAATTAAATTAGTTGTTACTACATTTGTGGTCAACAACAATTAACAATGGTATTAATAAATCTATATGGTCTATAATGGTATCAAAAACTGTATAAATTTCATCAGATGATTTTAAATCAGCCCTATTAAAAAAACTAATTCATGTTCATTTGGAATTATTTGGATTGGGAATTAATTTATTCTATTTTAATATTTTTAAACTTCCAACTATGTCCTCTCCCTCCCTTATAAATAGATACCCCTCCTTCCTCTCCCATAAAACACCTTGATCCATCTAGATTTACAATACCATTGGGAAATATCTTATAAACTCCATTATCCTCATTATAAAAGATTAGTTATTCACAATATACCAACCCTAGGATCCTTAAAAGGATATTATAATGATTTCTTTCAAAGAAGATGCAATCACCTTACCTTATCATTTCATGTTTACTTCTTCTTTAACTAATATATATCTATGGTATTTATCATATAAAATAAATTCAGTGTAATAAATATACTAAATTTTACATATAATTATGGAATCACTGTTATACCCTCTATTTGTTACCAAAAAACAAGTGAATAAATTGCTTGTGCATATATACGAGTTATCATCTCAATGTAATGATACAATTCATTTTACACCACCATATTACATGGATGGTTATTATAATGGGTTTAATTTTTTTATATGAAACATATGAAAACAATTATAATTATTTAAATAAAATATCACAACTACAATATTAACTTTGAATCTATTGTAAGATAATAACTTCACTCGTTCCAACGTTTAGACTATCACCTCCACATCATGGTGTGATTTGATTCTCACTTCTTTTTTTATCGGGTAATAATGAGGAAAGATTTAAATGATATAAATTATGTATATGAAATAATAATTCTTCTGTAAATTTCAATTATTTTTTACCTTTATTTCATTCTACCTATTTAAATTTAAAAATGGCATTCATGTGTATTTATGACCAACCGTCTACATAAATAGTGTAAATCGTTTTTCTTTATATATCATTTATAGATGAATAAAAATATATTGATATATATATAATTTATTTGATATTTATATAATATCAAATGTTATGTAGAATATGTAACAATGATTAAAATATATGTACCAAGACTACCAAACGAAAATTCTTATGAAAAATGAAATAGTTATCAAACAGAAATGGTGATTTTAATGAGGAATTATTGTAAAATTGGTGTTGTGATTTCAAAAAGGGGTCACATATGATATAACATGTATGTAAATTATTATAGTATATAATTATAATAAATTTAAATTTAGGTTTCATGTGGGCATGGTGCTTTTATATAAAAAGTAATTTGAGGTAAGGGTTTATCGTCTTAAATTATCTTCCTTGAGACAAATCTTATGTTTTACACATTTCTTCTTTTATAACATGTATATACGACCCTTTTACATGTTATATCATGATTATAATTTTGATCATTATATTTAATGTTTAATATAGGTTTTTATTTCACGGTTCTTATGATTCAAATGTTACCAATGTAGTAAGGGTTTTATGTTACAATCTCATTATTTATCATGATTGTTTATAATTAAATTCCAATGAAGATATAATGTAGTATTACTCTCAAGATACATATAAATTTTTTCTACTCTAGAAATTTCTTTAGATTTTGATTTTCGCTTTAATTTTAGTCTCTTAATGAACTCAAGATACTAAAAGAATATTTTTATGAAATAACAACATTATTACTCTTTTTGGTCAAAAATACTTCCTCTTAAATATCCATGTTTTATTAAAATATTTTTAATATTTTCAAAAGTTTTCTTAATGTAATTTTTACTCATTTCTTCCATTTCAGAAAAAATGAATTATATTTGTTTATTATTCAAAAGAGGTAATTTTTTAGTTTTTTAAGTATGAAATGAATGTTTTATATTAACTTAGATGGTATGAACTAAATTTTCTACCATCATGAATAATAAATAATATAAACATTAATTTATAAGATTCTATAGATTTTTTCAGAGAATAGGATTTAAATAATATTGTACGAATATAAAATTTTTTATAAGTTATTTTTTAGGTGGAAAAGGACTTTTCTTCACGAATGTTTTAATTAAATTGTAATGTTACTTTTATATATAAAAGATAAAAACTTTTTATTGTTCTTATAAATTTATATGGATGTGATCCAAGGGTATCATCTTTATTCTTTACAAATTTGGTTTATATATTATAAAATTATGTTTTGAAAACCAGTCTCTTTTAATAAGTTATGTTAGGATAAAGTGGTGAAATATTTATGAAACCCATTTATATTCCACATGTTTTTCTATGATTACATTTTTTTGAAATCAATTTTTATGAGTTATTATATGATTAATTTTTTATAATCTCGTGGCACACATCTATATGATTTTAATTATGCGATGGGTTATAAAATAATTATATATCCCTCCACCTCACTGAGTAATAATTGATATCTAATTAGATAAACAAACCATGAATGGGGAGTGAACTGTGTTCAATAAGAGACTCTTCCAAATATGATAGTCTTGGGAGTGAACCTTTATTAATAATATAGTTTGGGAAGTGAACTCAATCCACTATAATAGTATTGATATTGATATTTGTCTATTTTGGAAATTATTTTCTATAAATTTATATTTGCCACCAACTTGTGCCTTATGCCAATGTGAAACTCATGAATCATGTACATTGATTCCTATAAGATTCATATTTTATTGACTACCTATATTTCTTCCATGATTAAATATTATAAACTATGATATACAAGGTATGATTTTCAAATGTTATTCTCATATTCTCACTCCCCTATAATAATTTTATTCTCAAGTGATCATTGATATCTCCCTTTATACCCTTACTAATATTATAAGCTCACCATTTATTATGTTTAATTTTCCCAATGTTATGAATAAAGGTTATTAGTATGATATGTTTATAAAGGGTGATAGTTATGAATTGTTTAGTGGCAAATGATTTAATACACTTCTTAACTGGTTTTTTATATTTCAAACCTTCTAAATACACTTGAACTGTATCATTCTAACATAGACCATTATGTTATGTAATCAATATTATTATAATAATATTTAAAATCCATGTATCAAAATAATGGGTCTCTATAATTTTTCAATATAATAACAAAAAAATATAACACATAAAAACAATCACATATAAGGAAACATGGACTTCCCTCATGCACATCTTGACTACTCGATATAAAAAATGTTATTTCGAGCTTTGAATAGATATTAATTCCTATAGACTATACCCCAAATAGAAATAGAAAATAAAAACAAGTCTTAGATAAAGAATTATAATCTCTCTGATCCAGTTCACCTCCACCTTGACTGAAATGGGTTATTGAAAGATTTATTCATGATTTTCTATATGATAATAGTAACCAATTACTGGAAAGGTTATATATACATAATTGGGTATAGTAAATCATCAAACCTAGATTACCATAAAAATAATGTATTAATGTATTAAGGAAATAGTAAACATAGTATAACAATATAATAATATACATTTTAAAAAAAACTATAAGAAATAATAAATTCTACATCAAGATATATCAAAATGGGATTATCTAAGTGACATATGAGTCATAAAAACATAATTTGGATCCCCTATTAGAATATTATATACAATATAGTCAAAAAAGAAAGCATGAATGGATATTTCCACAATATTGGTCCCAATTATAGGCCATATCCCATCTCTTCACTCTGGCCAAACTCCACTAGCTCAACTATCTATATGGTTGTCAAGGCCTTGAGCATATATCAGTCAAAAAAATAATATCTTCTGAGGTATAAGGGTTCCTATAAAGGGGGTGATAAAAACCTAGTAGGCCCTGACTAACATATTCCCTAATAACTTTAGTAAATATAAGTCTATGGTAAATATGAAGCACTATTAAAGTAATCAACATTAAATAAATAACATATCGCACTTTGTAAATATTTCTCTAGACCATGTTTGTCTATAGATTCCTCAGATAGTGTCAGAATGGGATAACATACAGATAGTCTGAAAACACATCAATATTAAATTATATATATCCACTTGTATCATAAAGGTGGTGAACAAACTATCACTATTGGGATTAGGTGAATGATATTTCACTATCTCTAACTTACTAGGTGGTTGATCTATCACCAATATGATTACATTGGGGAAAAATAGATGTACCAATAAACTAAACCACACTAATCCCATGTGGATGATTTACCACTAATACTCATTCTCTGGTTCATGATATACCATCATTCCGTAGCTCATGTGGGGAAAACATTGTAAATACATATCTACTGGATGGGTGATATACCAATGATGTCATTCTTATTTTGGAATAAATACTTCAATTATATGTCTTTCTATAGAAGATTCACCATAGAGACAACACTCATTAGAGGCAAATGCACCACAATGACTATCTTATGGGTGGATGAAAACCTACTAGTATCATATCACATGTGATAGACACAACATCAATATCAAATAATTTGTTCATAGTATACCACCAGAATAAATCCTCAAGTAGATAATGTACCACTATGATGGCACTGATATGTGGATGATTCTCCACAATTAAAAAATATCAGGTGGAAATATATCCCAAACATGATATCCTACTTTGGTTGGGGTTCCACTATTTAAATAGCCTAATGTTGGATAATAAATCATTGGATTAGTTCAGCTGGGTGAGTTGTCACAAACATAAATAATTTTGATGATGGACTAGCAAACCATCTAACCTAGTGGACATGATACCACTAAAATATAGTGAAGTCATTAAAATAAATAGTTTCTATTTAATAAAAAATATATCATTAGCTATAATTTTTTAATAGATATTTATGATCCCCTTCTATTAACCAACACAAATTCTCATTCTTAGGAAATCTCATCCAAACCATATCAAATTATCAAGTTATTCATCATTAAATATTTTTTCAGGATATCCCACATAGTTCCCATAAATAATTCTTAATCATTAGAAACCATACTGGGTTCAAAATAGTATGTTCAATGTTTAAATCACCTGGAATATGTTTATTATAGAACGATGGTGTTGTTACAAACCTTTTATGGACTACTCATGGCCACATGGGTTACTCTTAAACTATAATGTTTTAATTAATCAAATTTAACTTAATTTTAGGTAATAAATTTAAATTTTTAATTTCTATTATTTCATATCATGAAAGAGATGCATGTAAAAAAATCATTGAAAATTATAGGACATCCTAACTTGGAATATTATGGTATCTCTCTTCATGGATCCTTTTTTATTTCAGTTACACTCAATAGAAATCACAAAATATAAAAAATCCCTAAAATTTGTATTAATAAATGAAAAATAGTGAAGTAAAATAGTGAAGAAGTGAAGGACACAATAAAAGAACACCCATAATAGGGTATAATTACTCAAAGATACCACAAGGTATGTATAGAACCATGATCGGAGACCAATTTGAAATGATCCAAGATTGAGGGGGATGAATGGAATAGTGTAAATGAGGGTGGTGTGTATACCTTAGGCACTACCCAGTCATGGGGGTAACCCCATTTATAACCCAATTAATTAATTTAATCTACTTTAATAAATTTTCAAAAATTTCTAGGTCTTCACTACAACTCTAGTGGGTTATCTAGTGTAACAATTCCACTATAATGGCCACTAAAACACTAGTTGTGACCCATATAAGTTCTAGGGGAAAATATGATCATATTCATATTCCTCCCTCATGGGCCCATTTTCTCACAGGAAAGCTTGAACCACCTTAGATACATTACATTTTTATATAAAGAAAAAATACAGACAGTCTGGCCAAATTTTAAATGAAATTCTACCATGAGAAACTAAATTGTGTTACATAATATAGTATGTGATATGTGTAAGAAAAACAAATAAATAGATAGTATATAAAAAATTATGTCAGGGTATCATGTGGTAACCTGGGAACCAGGACACATGAACTCACTTACTTTGTTGTATTATAAATGGAAGATTAACATGGAACCATCATTTTATCCATGGAAACATTGGAAATTAATTGTGGAGATGAAACATATCCAAATTTCTAAAAATAGGAACCATTACCATCTATGTTTGGGTATGTTCCATTTTCAAACAACAAACCAACACTCACTAACTTAGGTTAACTCATGTTTGCACCCTATCCCTCAAGGTCATGCCTCATAATATCATTATGGAATAATTACAACTAACTCATAGTGACATTTTCCTACACTCTCTCACTTGTGATGATTCTTCATATCAAAATCTCAATCCTACACCCATTCACTTAGGGTAATCTATGCCAGCACCCACTCTCTCAAGGTTTGAACATAAAAACACAACTAGGACCCACTCATCTAGTGTGATCCATTCTTGAAACCTCTCACTCAATGTTCTTCCACACTCTCAAGTCGAGTAACAGTGACCTCTAACTCATGTGGATCATTTATATTGAGTCAAATCATTAATTCCATACTCATGGTCAGGTTAATCAACAAACATGAAATTAATATCCCACATAGACCTTACCCAACTAATAATACATATATAGAATACCTCTATTGGATATTCTAAAACAAAGTACATAATTTACCACACAAACCTATCACAATATTAGCTTACACGGTGGGCATAACCAATAATCTAGAAATAAACAATGAAAAATACGCATCTTAAAAACACAAATCCCAATAAAACATCAGTATATCAATAAAAAAATATCCAATCACACATGACCATATCTGAAAACCATTTACCTCTTGAGAATTACCAGATCCCAAAGCCTCAAAGAACTCACTGAATAAATCGTATACACACCATTAGTTTCTATAATATCACGCTTAGGAATACTTTTTCCTCAGACCACTTCATACACAACCAATACATTATATGCATGAATATTCTAATGGGTTTACTCCCAAAAAAACATAAGGTGTCACTTCGTAGATTCTGTATGAGTCTTCATCACTTTAACTCTATCAATTCCCCATGAAGCATGTCCTTATAAACATATCCCACATATTCATCCACATATGGTCCATACGACCATCAGCACTAGTAAACCAAACATCAAATACATTAAACATATCAACCCCCTATAAGGCTCATATACTTATAGAATTAATTTATCTTCTAAAATATTGACTTTATACCCAATAAAAATATACCACCACCCAACACCTTACAAGTATTTAAAGGTCCAAAACGAATACTCCAAAATTTACCTACAAAAAACATTATGCTTTCCCACAAACCAAAACCCCCATGCAAGGACCTTATCATATAAGAGACCATGTAGCATCTCATGAAACCTCAACATAAGTTAATCAAAACTAATCACAAGGTTCCTAACCTCTATAATGTCTATTATACCAAACTAAATGATCCATACCTTAGAATCATGGTTGTCAATCCCTTCAAAAATCAGAAAACCATTCTCATATTTCACAATTTGAACCTAAAAGGATTTTCCCTACATAATCATACATTCAATGAAACAGTAGTCCCATTTAGGGAAATCAAAAATAAGAATTCATAGAACTCACTTTAAAATTAAATTCAAATAGAAAATATATGGTGAAATATGAAAGGATCCACAAACCAAAATCTTATAATAGTTATCCCCTTCAATAATCCTTATGAGATATCATTATAAAAGCTCAGAACTATTCTCATCACCCTAATGAACCCCTAACACTATCCACAGAATTTCAATGATTAGTTATAACATTTAATAATCAATATTTCATTTTAATTAAATGGGGGAATAAATGAGGAAAATCCCTAGGTTGCCCGCCATAGTTGACAAGTCAATCACTTAATTGAGGAAACCCTAAAAAATATACTTAACCATACTAGAGTCAAATTCATAATTTCTAATTTAATATCACTTATCAATTATATTTTGAATCACAAATATTAACCAGTAAAAGCACTAAGATTCGTTCCTCTAGAGAAAAATTTGTGTAATGGAAATTGTTCGTCCTCTTCTAGAAGCCTCAAGTCCAATCACAAAAAATACTATTTATTTAGAGATGATTCAACCAATAACTAATGAAAGTATCCTTAAAAAGAAATATCAAAAGATCATAAATAAAAGTGTACTAATATATGGAAGATAAGATTAGAAAGGGAGGAATTCATTAGCTCTAATTTTGGGAAACAACTCTTGATATACCACCAATCAAGGGGGAAGGGGGAATTAAAATCTAATAACCAAGGAGAGATGGTCGATCAAATATTTCCCTGCATAGTGTATTCTCATGAAAAATAAATAAAGGGTTGGTTCAGGAATGAAAATATTATACTTTCTTAAAAAACCACAGAACTATCAAGTTCCATGTTTTTGGCCACTCGATACCTAGTCGTCCCCATGGTTACCTAGAATATTCCATCTCAACTAGGTACCCAATAGAACCTTAACAGGTATTTGGTGTAGTCTGAAATGGATTTAAGAGACCCACCACCCCCTCTTAATTATTCTTGACAAATACAATCACATCAAAAGACCTTGTACACTTATAAAACCACTCCCTTTGGATGTCCTACCACTCTGATTCTCAATATGAATCATAATTATCAAAATAAATCCTACACTACGACTTTTAATTAAAATTCCCTATATATTATTTGACTCATAATGAAATCAATCATTATAAACATACCGCTTTAGGGAATATCATCCTTGATAAGTGTTTATGGTTATTCATTGATACTAGATCAATCCATCAGAATTAGTCACCACTGTTAATCCTGATTCTTGAATTGATTCCATCAGAAAATACACCAACTAATCTAGCCACCCCAACTGCCTTTCAAAACTCTAAATATTTCCCACAATACATATTATCCATCACAAGAATGAAAATTTTTATTCAAAATCTCTTTTACCACACCCATATACAAGAAAGATAATTATTTACCTCTCTCATACCCTAAACATACTTAAAATAACATTAGAAATCCATGATAAAGAATCTGATACCAAACAAAATTCCTCAACCTGAGTTGAATCATTAATAAACATTAGATATGCCTGACCTGTTCAACCCACCATTAGATGAAAAATTTAATCTCTAGAGATTGCACACAAAAATATTAAATAGACAATTCTCCAAACTAGAATATAGACACATGTCCTTATTAACTCTAGGATCATACTCAGGTCCCTAAAAGACATGTCATACTTTCTTAAAAGTTCCAAAATAGTAAACACATGGTCCCCACATTGCCTATTATCCATATTCTACAACTAATAATTTTTCAAACACATTTACTACATTAACCATCATCAATGAATTGTCAAATTTGGAATACATCTTGGTTTATATAAAACTCATACAATTGTTATCTAGAAAAAGTTGAAATATTTAAAGCCACCATGAATTTCACCAAAGATTCAGTTAAGAATCCATACTTAAAGAATCTCATTGGGTTCTCTCTACTATAAGATCTTCCAAAATTTTGTATTTATAATATCATCTTACCTATATATGGATTATCCAAATGATTTTCCAAAAACAATCCTTCTTTTTATCAAATTAAGATTCTAAACCCATGAGATTTTCAACAGGATTCAATATGGTCATGTTATACCATGAAACCCTCATTTAATCTATCCAATCCCAATCATCACCTCCAACTATGAGCACATTATATCCCTTCAGGATACATCAATTAATCCCACTAATCCAATCAAATATTATCATAATGAACTATATCTTATATCTCATATTTTCCAAGTATGGTCTGTGTTGTACAAAATTATTCCCAGGGAGAGAATATAAATCACTAAAAACATCCCACCACACTCTAACTGAGACATTCAATTATTTAATCAGATTACATCATGATTAGGGATTCAAACCACTCAACCACAGACTAACACCCCATCCCATAATGATTATCCAACAATCCCTCCATTAATTTTGTTGAATTGTCATGATTCCTCAAATAATGCATCCCCATCGATCCCATATTGAACTCATCAATGAGAAGTACATATATTCACAATTCTACAACTCCCATTGTATTTTAAAAAACTTCCCATTAGAGATATACCACAACAATCTTCCCTTTGGTAATTTTTTATTCATGTCATTCAACTTCCTTATACGCAAGAAAAATAGGCCAAATCTCAAGGTTTCCAAATGAACTACCACTCGATTAATACATGTTGGGATTAAAAATAATATTGTATTTTTAAAATGGTAAAAAACATATTTTTTATATGGTCTTTTTCCTATTCAAATATGGGTTAGCATAATGGAATTTTTTATTTACTTAAATAATTTATTTATTTTATTTATTTACAAACCTAGATTGTGAGGGGGGGTGTGTTATGAATGTGAGTGGGTTGGTCAGTTTTTTTATTCATTATATTTGATAAAAAATATAACAATAAATGAGATATATTTATAATTATATATATATCATTTCTTTTGTAGAATACAAGAAAAATGAGGAGATGACAAGTTTTCACCAAGGTAGAAGATAATATAAGACACCATTTGGAGAAATGATAGGCCCGCTATAAGTAAATGGAGAAAGTAAAACAATTATTTGCATATAAAACATCTTTTGAAGATACACACCTAGGGAATGCAATCAATTGTGTATCAAAATGAACTTATCATTGTCAAATGTGAAGAAAATAGTCCCCACCAGAGAATATAAGATTTTAAATATATCATTTATCACATGTGGAGAAATAATCTTTATAATTCATGAACAACACTTTAGAATTAACTAGATAAAATAACCTTTCAAAGGGAAGGAATATTTTTTGAAAATCAATAAAATAAATTGCATTTATTTTTTACCATATTTTAAAAATGAAAATACAAGACCGTTTTTATTTTAATATTTATTTTATACAAAATTATTTCATAGGTAAATATAAAAAATGGGTTATCCTATATGTTTTCTTAACATGTTTTAAAAAAGTATGATACTCAAAATTTCAACCTCTTTTAAAAACAAACCAAATTGGGATTCCCTGAAACAATCCAAGGATTCTACAATATAGGCAGGTCTAGGCATATACCACCCTATTTCATGTCTTATTACTAGAGGGTCGTACCTTAATGACCCATCCAAATCCTAAAAGCATTATCCGTTAAAATTTCTTGGGTTAATGTAACCTTTATGATCGAAACCCCAATGCATTATAAGACATGGATCTATAAATTTATCCCTTTATCTGTTTCCCAAAACCACCATGATCCTCATGGCCTCTACCATTATGCAGAAAAACCACTGGCCTCACACTACACTATGCCTCCGTTTTTTTTCCATTCCAAATCCATAATTAATTTTTTTTACCTTATCCATTAAAAGAGTATTGATTCATCCCTCGCAAAGCACCAACTGGGATTCTAAGTCTAACATAACTAATGAATCTATTATCAAAACTAAATGATCAATACTATGTCATTCGAGTATCTCCAATATCAAATCATTATTAACTTGATTTCCTTAACATGATTCATATCCTCAAATTTACCTATCACAATAATAAAATCATTCACTTTCCCCCCGGGCAATAAAGAACAACCAACGTACCCACATCCCAAATACCATGACGATGAACTATCCCAATTACCGATGAACCCTAACCCAATATCCAAAATGGATATCACTTATAATTACCCTATTGAAATTATGAATCCTACACCATGAGTTTAATCTCAACATTCCAATTAAATCTCTTAAAAACAATCTCACTCATTGGCCTAAACCAAATAAAACACCCAATTAAACCCAAAAATTAAGTGATGAACCCACTAGATCGCCTAAAAAACAACAAAAAACAATCTTTCCCATAACCTTAACATCTCTTAGTAGGATTCTTCATAGGAAAAACCTTTAACATTATCCCAATTCTTCTTTCTAAAATCAATCTTTAGAGAGCCACACCGTATTCCGAAGAAAATAACACATCCTACCTCACCCATTCCAAAGGTCTCTTAGGAACCGTAAAATAAAAAACTATTCTAACCATCCATAAAATACAAATATCTCATTATAGATCATACAATAGACTCCATTTACCCATGATAACACCCCTAATGGGACATATTTTTCAAGATCATTACCAAACTCATCAGATACCACCAAAACCACAAGAAAACCACTACAATAGTTAAAATTAATCTATATTTCACCAATATATAATTTTGTAAAAAAAATTTAATTATAGGCCTTATAAATAAAAAAAATCTAATTCTAAAAAATTTTGTATGCTAAAAACAATTGTCCACATTTTAAATCCATTTATCACACAAAATAATTCATGCACAAATATAAGTATACCAATATTCCTAGTATGATGCATGAACTGAAGAAATCCTACCACCTTAGTCCAAAAGAAAGATATTAACAAGAATATAAACTAGGAACATCATACATTAATATATATTTTAATTAGAACAGTTAAATGTATGAATAGAAATCACATATCCTTAGAAACATGGATTTCACATATTGTAAGATTTTCCTGAATCACTAGTATTGTGTATCATATATATTAGGTATCTAATTACCTCCATATACCGTGATACTAAATTTTAACACAATAAAAACAATTCTATGATTCCATTTTTTAATTCCCTAAACAAAATCACCCATGATAAACCCTAGCCAAAGTTTCACAAGACCTCAGAAATGTATTCCCATATGCTAGAGGCTAAAACTAGAGTCCACAGTTTATAACCATCATAGAGAGACTACACTCTCAATATCATGACATATAATAACATGTAAATATAAAAATAAATATAAACATTCGAATAATTTCCATGCTTTTTAGTGAATATCAAACCATAAACAATATAAAATATCAATAAGAAACAATAGAATGAAACCCATGCATGGTTCTATTGAATACATCAAAAGGATCCACATTAACTATGACAATATAAAAAATAAATACAAATACAATTAGTGAGATTCAACTAAATGAAACAGGATCTATACTCAGACCCGTCTCTAAAACATTATCCATTTAATCCATCAGGATCTTTTATATTACTTTTCAATAGAAAGTGAAATAGAAACATATGAACACATAATGGGGTTCCCGTAAATAGAGGGAGAAAAAAATCTTAGTGGGGAACACTAACAATTTTCCACATATATATAATAGTATTTAGTTTATGAATTCCTAGAAAATAAACATACAACACCCATGAAATTGTTCCAAGTGGTCATGTGAAAACCAATACACCATTACACTTGACATCACTATATTTGACATCTACCAAACAAAATAGTCACCAAGAACGAAAATTCAATCTATTGAAACATTGAAGATGGAATAGAGGAGGTTTATCACATACGACCACTTATAGATAGTGATTAGTAACCTATAACATGGGACATTACCAAAAATATGATAATTAATGAACACCCACACACTCAAGAAAACCGTTACCAACACCCTCTCACAAAATAATGGGTCTCAATTACAAATCCTAAACTATTATATTATCACTCCGGGGGATCTTTTCCATCACACTCTCACTCATTTTTGGCCTCAATTTTATATCCTTGGAAAAAACCATCTAACCCATGGAATGGATTTATATTAATACATATCATAAAAACCATACATATAGTCAGGACACACACAAAACCAAAAAATAATAGACCATGATGACCTTTGATATTTATTTTTTGATATCGAGAATGTAATTATTAGATATACCATAACTAATATCATAATCAACCACCCAAACCATTCATAATATTCCCTTTTGAGCTTAGCATAGAGAGGATTTGAACCCTGAGTCATATAAAATCCTGATCACAATGGAAAAAATCCCATAATAACTATTTTCATAAGTCCCACATATCAATACCCATGCACTAAATCACTCTCAAGTGTAACCAAATATATGAGACCTTAAGGAGCTCACCATATCATTTCGGCATACATTTCCCCCATGCCACTTCTCATACTTTGTATGCATTTTATCCTTCATGATGCTAATGAGTTCCCACATAAAAAACAATCATGAGAAGTCACACTGTAATGCAAACTTGATCTAAGAAACATCTAATATCTTAATATGACCTCGGATAAAAGGAAATTCTATCATTCCACACACATCCTTCTACCCATATACCATAAAATAATTAAAACCCATCAAGATTAAATCAATCACAAAGCACATGACAACCCTTATAAGGTCCTAAGTCTTGTAAAACAATTCTCATGAAATAGATAATTTAAACCCAATAAATAAATATCAACATCACTCAACCCATAAAAATGGTTTCATGTTTTATATTAAGCATTAAGCAACTTAAATATACAAATATATATGATTTTCCACTTACTAAAACCTCCATAGAAATCCATAATCACATAAAAGGACAATGATTATCTCATAAACCCTCAATATGGGCCATTTACCACTAATCAAATTGTTCTTATCGCTATTGGGTTTATTAACCCCGATAAAAATTTTCACCCATTGTAGATACAGTCATTATTCCCTTATATAATCTTTTATCCCATCACAACATATCCAATTTTCACCTAAGAGAATTCAACATAGCCTACCACACATTATACGAACCAACCTACACTTTTCCATAAATTATGAAACTATAATAAAAATAATATAGATACATGTAACATAAAAACATGTAACATATGGTTAAATATCAATGGTAAAACTAACCTCAGTCTTAGATAATTTATCTCCTTACTTAAGTAATGATCAGTATCACAGTCTAAGATCAGACCAATAATATCAATTCTACCAAACCCTTATATCACACTACATTCCCTCAAAAATAATTTATTGAATTTTATAATAAATTTTTCAATTCAATTCAGCTTGTAATACGTGATGAAAACTCATTCGTCGACCCACCATGGTTGAAAACTCATCCAACTATTCAAAACAAATACTAGAAACATTTCACAACCATTACAGTATAAATATACCCAATTAAATTTTTTATATCAATCATAGATTTTATCTTCAAAAACTAAAATACAAAATTATTACCACTTGGAATTTTTCCTCTGGTTAAATAGTGATAAATTGTTAGTGTTTATCCTCTTTTATAATCCCCAAGACTCTATACCTTAAATCCCATTTATTCAGAGATGATTCCACTATGATCTGGTAGAAAAATCCTTAAATATATATACTAGAAGATATAAAATTTGTGTATGTATGATTGAGGTAATAAATGGGGATAAATGGAATAATTAACAAGATATAATTACTTGAAATAACACTTAATCAACCACAAATCCATAAATGAAAAAGAGGCTTAAAAGAGGACAACCAATGGGATAGGGCCAGCTAAAATTTCATTTCAATAGTGGAAACTCAACCAAAATAAATAGAAAGATATCCCTAAAATGTAATACAATTACTTCATTAAAAAATACCCATTACATATTTGATACTTTGTTTCTTGTAACACCTCAAGCTTCCACAGTACACTTCTCTTTGAATAATACAATAGCGTGTGTTGTATGCAACTTCGAGTTCTAACACACCACAACCAATCAAACCAGTAGTTATGAATAGTAATATACACTTTTTGAGATTTTATAAAGTTTATATTTAAAAATGGACTTCATTTTTTGATTCAGAATATCGAAATTATCTTTGAGAGATTTTTTGGCACTTTTTTTATAACTTCAATATTTTGATGAATAGTGAAAATTACTAAATTATAATTAAAAACAACTTTTTTAATCGAAATAATAAATAGTAATAAATTATGAATTTGAGTGATTTTAATGTATAATTAGATTATATTTTTACCATTTAAACCAATGTTTGTTATTGGACTTAATTTCACATTTAAACTGAACATAAGAAAATCCCAATCTTTAGATAATTAATATTACTAAAAAACAAACTTCTTCTTTTGAAAATGAGAATTATATTTAAATTAATTTCTTCCTCTTATGTGTTTTAAATTTAGAAAAATGGATTCCATATTTATAATCAGGAGGTCCAAATTGTTTAAATAGGTAACTTTTATTTTTATAAATTTTGAATAATTACGTCGGTAAATATTTTATTTACCATGGTTAAAGGGTAAATCAGGTAAATAAGGGTAAATAAATAATATTATAATAACATTAAATTACCCTAAAACGTGTCCTAACCCTATTTTTTGATACATTTCCGACCATGGGAATCTTTGCGTCTATTTTGGGACTCCATGGAGCCACTTGTAAGTGATAATGACACTTTATATTAATTAAGTTAAAGTAAATCCAAAAATGAGATAAGCATTTATCTTTTAGAAACAAAACATTTACATAGGGTTATATATATTCTACATTCGACTATAAATATTCATTAGAAAGATAAAAATATTTCTACATAATAGTATTTTATTTAAAAAAATTCGACATTTAATAATTAAATTTATTTATGACTCAATAATGATGCAGTATTTTCCTTATTAATGAAAGAATCAAATAATTGGTATGATAAATGTTAAAATAAATATAATTTGAAAGTTTTGTTGACATAAACGAATATTATTGGTTAATATGAATTGTTGGGATTTATTAAATGAATTTAGTTCGAATTAATAATCTTGTTAGGACTTTAACAAATATCAATTATTAAATAGTGTCAAAATTGACATAAAAGAGTTTGTAAAAAAAATGTTATATTATAAATTGATTTTCTATTCCTAAAAATCTAAGGGTCGGACAAGAGACTTATATAATTATATTTTTATCATTAATGAACCACGTAGGGTCTCTTGGAAGTATATAGTATGTTTATTAGCTATATAATAAAAAAATACAAAGTGACATGGTAAATCTCAAACTATTTAACTAAGAGTTAAATCAAAAAATAAAGTTAATATAGTGACCCAAACCTGTAAAAAACCTATTAGATGAGTGGTGTTAGATACATACCCACTTTAGACTTTAAATAATTTACTTTGGAGCCATTAGAAACAGAAAATGATTTTATTATAATATAATATTTCTAGCATTTCCTAAGGTGCCCATCACCCCTCTTATAAAAGGGAACTCCCCATTATCTCTAATTCACACCTTCAAAACCATTTGTATTGGCCAAACACTGCCCAAATATCCTCCCAAATTTCCACCCTTAAACCTAGAGACCTTATTTTGATCAGAAAGCGAACCTAATGTGCACTTTTGATCAATTCAAAAGGGAGAACCCGAAGAAGAGTTAATAATTTCACCACCCTCTTTAAAGTTATTTTCTTCTTCCACTTCTTCTTTATTTGTTATTTCCATTATAAAATAATAGCTCATGTATTTTCTATATACTGTGATGTTATTATAAATATGGTATAACCATCTTCATTATTCTCTCCATCCTTTGAATGACATGTCACCATACGTTCGTACGTACGGATTACCATCTCCACGTCGTGGTGTAATTGTTATTCAATACATTATTTTTTGGATGGATATAATAATGATGTGTAATTCATGTAAATAATAAATATAAAATGATAATGATTCTTTATATATGATATAACATCTAATTATATATTATTTTAATATCAAAATAATGATATTGTCGCTCGTGTGTACGTACGAACTACCGTCTCCACGAACGCAATGAGATTCATTCCCCATCATATCCATTCAAGAATAATTTTCATTTTATGGTTAAAAATAATGTTTAAAGACTTAATATCATTCTGCATATGAATAATATACATCCTATCCATAACAAATATGGCACACATAACAAAGAATATAAAGTAAAACAAACCCGTTAACACCCGAAACGACTACAATCCTAAGATATTGTTAACAAATCAATGTTAAAAGATCCTATATGATATAATATTAATGTATATGATTATTTTATAATTAAATAACAATAATTTCACCATTATACAAGAGGATAACATACCCTAGACCAATGAAAAATTACAAAGTAAGGGGTTTCTTATCTCACTTTTAATTCTGTGAGATTTTCATTGTTCACCACTTATTTATTGCATGTGGTGTGTGTACCACCAATTATTTTATTCATTTTGTAATATACTATAATTTATGGAAATTTACATAATAATTGTATGATCCTTCTTTCATGGGTGTATGTTTCGTAAGTTACCAAATCAATAAGGGAATTTGAAATTTTAATTTCCACTCATTCATCTTTACGCATACTTCATTGATTATTTTACCCCAAGATTATGTGTGGAATAAATATTCATTTGATTATGTCATAATTTCCACTCCAATTTCTGTGTTTATACTTTTGATACACATAATCACTCCATTGATAAATTCTCATGTCATCGATATGAACTTAATAAGAGTAATTTTATCTCAATCTCCATTTGTTGGGTTAAGCATCCAATTCATTGGTGTTGTTTTTACAAGAATATGTGTGAATGTACTCTGATTTGTTTACACTAAATATCCAATCATATTCAGTGTATTTATATTTTTCACATATAATTATGTCGTTGATTTATCCTTAACTTAAGGATACAGTCTTTATAAGAGATTTCATCTCAATTTACATTCCATTGAGACTTCTTTGTTGTTATACACCAAATCACTTTTATATGGTGTATATAATGTACTTTGACATAGTATATCATGAATCCCTTTATTATCATGATATTACAAAGTTTTTATTACCTCAATTATTTTTATTCAAGTGACTCTCTTTTTGTTAGGAAATCTAACTAAAATATCATTTTAAATGTTTTAAAGATTTATTATTCTAAATCTATCTCATTAATGTCCATGTTTTAAAAATGGTTATAAGGATTTATTTATATGGACATTAACATTTCAAAATTAAAATAAATTTTAATAGATTCAAAGTGTTATGGGACACTTTGATTTAATAATCTATTTTTAAATGGCTTCTTGACAAATAGTGTTACTTTTAAATGATTTCAAGAAAAAGGGGACTATTTCTCTCTAATAGTTTTGATGATTATTTTCATCTATGTCAATATCCCTCATTATTCTCGATTGAGGTTAATCTGATACAATACAATCTTCCATATTGTATCAAATGAATTATGTTTGGCTGTGGATGTGCTATTTTTATACCATTCATGGTTTGTGGATAAAGTATTGACATTTCGTATGCTAGTTTTAATACGAATGTTTATGTTATGTTTAAACCTATTCATATAAGGAATGCATTGGACTTAGTATGTGATGGGTGTAGCCCGCTATAGCTCCTCGATTAATCGGTAGGTCTCATGAGACAAACTAGTGTCTTGGCACAAGGCCTTGACAAAATCTTATTTGTTGACTTGGCACAAGGCCTTGACTATGTGGTTATGATAGTCTGGCATTATGAATTCCATCATTATGAAATTGGTTATTGATATTTCATGTGATTATTCAACTATTTGAATATCCATGTGAATAAGTAAATGAAATTATTTTATTTTATCTATTCCATATTATTCTGAAGTTCAAGTTTAAAAGGCTTTTGTTCTAGTCTTATACATTGTCTTAAATGATTATGCTTATTTATGAAAGATTCTACTATAATGTTATCCTTACTGAGTATCTGAGCTCACCCCTTTCTATGTTTTATTTTTTTCTAGGATGCAAAGAATTATTTTATGAATGACCTCTAGGGATAGTCTATGGGATCTCAGTGTTGTGTATGAAAACAATGTTGTTGTATTTTTCCATTTTATGATATAATTTGACCTCTATGAATGTATCTAGTACTTTTATGTCTACTAAACTAATCGGTCTTTTGAGACATGATCTTTTATGATCATGCTAATGATACGTAATAATGCACCGACTCTGGGTAACTGGGGTCGGGGTGCTACATTTAGTATCAGTGGAAGATTAGTACAAACATTTGAAACTAGATTTAGATAAACTCTGAGTAGAGCACATAGCCCTAAGATAGACTTTGAGGATTAGTATAGAATAAATTCCTAGGATTTTGGTATTGTATAGATTTTGTGCATTTTTTTCTGCAATACATCCCTGTCTAGATTCGAGCAGGTAGAGGCGACTCTGGAACAGATATACCTAGAGGTAAAACCCAAAAACACTACTTTGAGCTAGACTCGAACTGGAACTGGTGCATGATAATGGGATTTTCTGCACTCTTGGATACGAAACTCCTAGGGGATATTATTAGGATAATTTACATTTTATTTACAAACTGATTTGAATTATTTTAATATAAGATGAGAATAAATGACCTTGGTTAATCTTAAGGTGTTTCAAATTAAGAATATGGTGTCATGATATTCTCTAAATGATTTTATGACTAATGTTACTCACGCAATGATTTCTGGTTTTAGTCAATGGCTGGATTCCAAGGAAGTCATTGTAACTTTCAAAATGATATAAAAGGTGGTAACGGTGGTGTAAATGAGCAACAAAATGGAATGTTGATAGGCGTAAAAGATATCGTGTTCATTCCAAATCAGTTTTCCAAAAATATGATCAACAACATATATATTAACCAACTCCCAGACTCAACAAAGAAGAGAAAGGTGATGAATGATAAGAGATCCAGTAGTGGAGAACATGGAGAAAATAATCCTTAATTTCCATCATATAGGAAATGTGGAAGGAGACTCCCAAGAAAGTGTCTCAATTGAACAAAGAAATGCTTTACGTATGGGAAAGAAGGACATAACGTGAAGAGTTTCCGAGGAAAAATGAAGAGTACTGTGGAAGGAAATAAAAAATGGTCCCAAGAATCCATTTACATGAATTTTCTATAAATGTAGGGGACCTGGCCATTACCCAAGTGAATGCCCTATTCTATAGGATATTTTCTTGGTCAAAGAAGAAGCTATGTGGAAATAAATGGTTGGAAAAATGTTTAAAAGTATTAGTGCTCCTTGTTGATTGGATTACATTGGAATAATTTTATCTTGTATTTGTAACCCTAAAGTTTTCCATGTGAGAATGATATTTGAGGAATAATTATTTTTTCTCTTATGGATATAGGTATAAATAACCATTTTGTTTTGTATGATCATTGGGTTTGAGGCAATTACAAGTTATTATATTTTGGGATGAAAATGAAAGGTATGAGATAACATTTGTGGTTATATAATGTTATGGATATTTTGAGGAATTTATCTCATTTTGGTAATGTTATAAAATATAGTTTTTGAAAAAGGAAAACACACAGACCTTGTGACAACTCGTCGCATCGGACAAAGCTGTGGGAATCGAACCCACAACCAAAGTGCGATTGGGATTTATCACCTACCACTGGACTCTGTGATGTCCCTGGTTAGTATGACTAATTATTTTTATTTAAATGATTTTATTGATCAATAATAAATTGATTTTGGATCTTATATCTTATCAAATAAATACCCTTATTATATAAAAAAGATTTGGTTATTAAATGATAAATTTTATTTTGGAAGACATTCGCTATGTTGGGAACACTATATGCCTAAGGAAAATAGAATACTATGAGATTTAATTTGAGGAGTAATGTTGGATTTTTATCTATATTTTTATTGTGGATTTATATTGATTTGGGTTATTTATAGAATTGATTAACCTATAATAGAGAATATGCTATTAGGTTAATTACTTTTAAGTGTGTGACTTTAAGAGTAGTCAATGTCATTTGGATATACAATTTAACATGGTAGACTACATAACCAAATTCTTCTATGTTTTGGGTTTCAATATTAGTTTGGATTATATTTAAGGATTTTAAGGAAAATTGTTTATTGAATTGTATTTATTTAACTTCGGGGTATTGTTTGTTTAATTTTAGAATTTAAGATTACTATTTCTTTCCCAGAAGGAATATCTTTTGGGGGATAATCTGATATTTCACTAACCATTTTTGTTTGGATTAATATATAAAGGCAAGGTAAATATATATTTTATCCTTTGTTAATCATTTTATTCTCTAGAAGTTTATTCTATCTCTTCTAGTGTGACCAAGTCATCTTCAATAGTCATTGTTTAAAAAAATTAGTTAGTAGAAGAAATTTATTAAAGAATGAAACACTACTTAAAAAGTAAGTATATCTATTTAGTTTCTTAGTCAATATCATAAATAAATTCCTCATCTTTATGAAATGTAACTTAAAAAAACGTTGTCTTTTTACATTTCCCACTGGGAAACTAATGACCCTTTGTCTCATCATAAGTTTGTGGTTTTCTTGTTGTTAATTTTCTTCTGATCATGTTTTATGTCCCTCTCCTTTAGAAATTGACACTTATTTTATCATCCATATCCATTTTTTTCTACATGGAATCCTAGTATAGGTTATCTCTGGTGACCTTTGTTCATTCTTTCTTTCTTTTAAAGTAATAGTTTTATTGACTCTTTTTCCGATATGGGACATTCCATTTTATTCCCAAGCCCAATATTAAAAAAATTTCATGAACGAAATTTATTGAAGGAGGGGAGAATTTAACACCCCAAGATTCCACAGTACGCTTCTCCATGAATAATATAGTAGCGTGTTTTGTATGCAACATCGAGTTCAAACACACCACAACTAATCAAACTAGCCATTATGAATAGTAATACCCACTTTTTGAAATTTTATAAATTTTACCTTTCAAAATGGAATTCATTTTGGGATTCAGAATATCAAAATTAGCCTAGCGTGAATTTTTGGTACTTTTCTGATAACTTTCATATTTTGATGAATAATGAAAAATACTAAATTTTAATAAAAAACAACCTTTTTAATCAAAATAATTAATAGCATTAAATTATGAATTTGAGTGATTTTAAAGTATAATTAGATTATATTTTTACCATTTAACACAATTTTGGTCATTGGACATAATTTCACATTTAAACTGTACATAAGCATGTGCCAATCTTTTTTATAGTTATTATTTCTTAAAGACATGTTTTTTATTTAAAAATGGGAATTAATTTTAAATTAATTTCTTCCACTTCTGAGTTTTGAATTTAGAAAAATGGATTCAATATTTAGAATCAAGAGGTCCAATTTGTGTAAATAGGTGACTTTTATTTATAGACATTTTGAATAATTACTTCGGTAAATATTTTATTTACCATGGTTAAAGGGTAGATCCAGTAAATAAGGGTAAAAAATAATATTATAATAATATTAAATTACCCTAAAACGTTTCCTAACACTATTGGGTACATTTCCGACTAGGCTAATCTTTAGGTTGATTTTGGGACCCCATGGAGCCACTTGTAAGTGATAGTGACACTTTATATTAATTAAGTTAAAGTAAATACAAAAATGACATAAGCCTATATCTTTTAGAAAAACAATTTTTACATAGGGTAATATATGTTATATTTTCCACTATAAATATTCATTAGAAATATATAATAATTTCCTACATAATGGTATTTTATTTATAATTTTTATACATTGAATAATTAAAATATATTATGACACAATAATGATGAAGTATTTTTCTTATTAATGAAAGAATCAAATAATTGGTATTATAAATGTTAAAATAAAATATAATTTGAAATTTTTTATGACATACACGAATTTTATCGGTTAATATGACATTTTAGGATTTATTAAATGAATTTATTTCGAATTTATAAAGTTTTTAGGACTTTAAAAAAAATTATTTAATATTGTCAAAATTGACATAAAGGAGTTTTTAAAACAAATATTATATTATAAATTGATATTCTATTACTAAAAATATAAGGCTTGTCCAAGAGACTTATATAATGATATTTGTATCAGTAATGAAATACTTGGTGTCGCTTGGAAGTATATAGTGTGTTTATTAACTATATAATATAAAAATAAAAACAGACATGGATAATATCAAACTATTTAACTAATAGTTTAATCAAAAATATAAAGTTAATATAGTGACTCAAACCTATCTAAAACCTATTGGTTGAGTGTTTTCGTCCCATACCCTCCTTATTATTTAAATAATATACTTTGGAGCAATTAAAACTGAAATGTATTTTATTATAAAATAATATTTCTAGCTTTTCCTAAGGTTCCCCTCACCCCTCTTATAAAAGGGCACTCACCATTCTCTCTAATTCACACCTTCAAATCCATTTGGCTCGGCCAAACCCAGACCAAATATCCTCCCAACATCCCTCACTTCAAAATAAAGGCCTTATATTGATCAGAAAACCAACCTAAGGAGCCCTCTGGTCAAATCAAAAGGAAACCCCAAAGAAGATGTAATAATTTCACCACCCTCTTTCAAGTTCATTTCTTCTTCCACTTCTTCTTTCTCTATTATTTCCATTCTAAAATAATAAATCCCATATCTTATATATAATATGATTTTATTATAAATATGGTATATCCATATTCATTATTCTATCCATCCTTTAAATGACATGTCACCATACGTGCGTACGTACGGATTACCGTCTCCACATCATGGGGTAATTGTTATTCAATACATTATTATTTGTATGGGTATAATAATGATGTGTAATTTATGTAAATAATAAATATAACATGATAATTATTCTGTTTATGTCATATACCATCCAATTATATATTATTTTAATATCAAATGAATGATATTGTCGCTCATGCATACATGCGGACTACAGTCTCCACGAACGTGATGAGATTCATTCCCCATCATATCCATTCAAGAATAATTTTCATTTGATGGTTAAAAATAATTTTTAAAGACTTAATATCATTCTTCATGTGAATAAGATACATCCCATCCATAACAAATATGGCTCAAATAACAAATAATATAAAGGAAAACGAATTCATTAACACCCAAAACGACGATAATACTAGAGATTTTATTAATAAATCAGTGTTAAAAGATCATATATGACATCATATTAATGTATATGATTCTTGTATAATTCAATAACAATTATTTCACCATTATACAAGAGGTTAACCTAGCCTCGACCAAGGAAAATTTTCCAAGTAAGGGGGTTCTTATCTCACTTTAAATTTTGTGAGATTTCTATTGTTCACTATTATATATTGCAAGTGGTGTGTGTACTACCCGTGATTGTATTCATTGTGTAATATACTTTAATTTATGGAGATTTAAATCATCATTGTATGATCCTTCTTTCATGTTTTATGTTTCGTATGTTACCAAATCGATAAGGGAATTTGAAATTTCAATTCCCACTCATTCAGCGTTACGCATACTTCATTGATTATTTTACCCCAAGATTATGTGTGGAATCACTATTCTTTTTCTTATGTCATAATTTCTGCTCCCCTTTCTATGGATACACTTTTGATACAAATAATCACTCCATTGATAAATTCTCAATACATCGATATGAACTTGATAAGATTAATTTTAACTCAATCTCCATTTGTTGAGTTAAGCATCCAATTCATTGGTGTTGTTTTTACAAGAATATGTGTGAATGTCCTCTGATTGATTTAAACTGAGTATCTAGTCATATTAAGTGTATTTATATTTGTCACACATAATTATGTCGTTGATTTATCTTTAACCTAATGATACAATCTTTATAAGAGATTTCATCTCAATTTACCTTCCATTGAGACTTCTTTGTTGTTATACACCAAATCACTTTTATATGTTGTATATAATGTACTTTGATATAGTATATCATAAATCCCTTTATTCTCGTGATATTACAAAGTTTTTATTACCTCAATTATTTTTATTGAAATGTCTCTCTTTTGGTTAGGAACTCTAACTAAAATATCATTATAAATGTTTTATAGATTTATTATTCTAAATCTATCTCATTAATGTCCATTTTTTAAAAATGGTTTTAAGGATTTATTTATATGGACGTTAAAGATTTAAATTTAAAATTCTGTTTAAAAGTTTCAAAATGGTATGGGACACTTTGATTCAAAAATCTATTTTTAAATGGCTTCTTGACAATTAGTGTGACTTTTAATTGATTTAAAGAAAAAGGGGATATTTCTCTCTAATATTTTTGATGATTATTTTCATCTATGTAAATATTATTCATTACTCTCGATTGAGGTTAATCTGATAGAATACAGTCTTCCATATTTTATCGAATGAGTTAGGTTTGACTGTGGATGTGATATTTTTATACAATTCATGGTTTCTAGATAAATTATTGACATTTCATATTCACATTTTAATACAAATGTTTATGTTATGTTTAAACATGTTAATATGAGGAATGCATTAGACTTACTAAGTGATGGGTGGAGCCCTCTATAGATCTTCGATGCATCGGTAGGTCTCCTAAGGCAAACTAGTGTCTTGGAAAAAGTCCTTGACAAAATGTTATTTGTAGTCTTGGCACAAGGCCTTGACTATGTGGTTATGATAGTCTAGAATTATTAATTCCATCATTATGAAAGTGGTTATTGATATTTCATGTGATTATTCGACTAGTAGAATATTCATGTGAATATGTAAATGGAATTATTTTATTTTATATTTTCTATATTATGATAAACATCAAGTTTAAAAGGCTCTTGTTCTAGTCTTATACACTGCCTTAAATGTTTATGCTTATTTATGAAAGTTTCAGCTATAATTTTTTCCTTACTGAGCATCTGAGCTCACCCCTTTCTATGTTTTATTTTTTTCCAGGATGCAAAGAAGTATTTTGTGACTGACCTCTAGGGATAGTCTATGAGATCTCATTGTTGTCTATGAAAACAATGTTGTTGTAGTTTTCCATTTTATGATGTAATGTAAACCTTGTGAATGTATCTAGTACTTAAAAAGCTACTAAACTAATCAGTCTTTCAAGACTTGATCTTTTATGATCATTCCAATGATATGTAATAATATACCGACTCTGGGTAACTCGTGTCGGGGCATTACATTTCTGGTCACCAGTTACCCTGTGGTCACAAGTGGGGCCTAGAATCATGCATCTCTACAAGGTACCTGGGGTAACCTTATTGAGTGCCTAATATAATTTTATAAACTATTAATAGATGAACATCTCCTATTACCTTCACTAAATTCCCTTGATCACTATAATAATACAATGAACAAAAGTAAAAATACCCCTTGGGATGTCTCTACTCTTTGATTCCTAATATAAATTCAAATTCTCAAAACACCCACTTCCCTAGCACTAAATATTCAAACACCATTGATTTTTAATACCCATAATGATTTTGGTTTTGATAGATTACTATTGTGTGTGAGTAATAAAGTTAAATTTGAAAATCACACAAGGCGTTAAGAATCTAGACAATGTTATTGAATAGTAATTCAATTAGTGTGAGAAAATTAAAATATTTTCAATTTAAATAAGTACCTGAGGAGAAATTTTCCTCTCATATAAATATTTGTGTAGAGGAGTTTCACTATACACATTTATGACTGATAATCATGATAGTTTGGACGTAAAATTGATAAAAAAATAATGGTTTCAAAAACATTGATATTATATAGAACCAATAAATGTAAAAACTTATTAATCCTACTTGAGGTATATCAAGAAAACTTTTATCTCCCTAAAATATTAATATAAAGTCATAAGAATGTATTGTGGAAGTATATTATTGTTGTATTATTTGGTTTATTATAACACCTTGAATATTGTAATAAATATCTCATGTTTATATTATTTAAACCATATAGAATACAAAGATCACTATAGTAAGGGTCCTATATTTTTACAATCTTTGAAAACGAGATACATAGTTGAACATTACATTACATTGAAGACATAGTGTACATCATCTAAATTCATGAAATTATTTACTCCTGATTTAAAAATAAATATGTCATATGTTGTAATATTCAAGGTTTTCTTTAGAAATGGTGAAAAATATAGGACATTGGGCTCATATTCTCATTAAGGGGTAGCATACAATAGAAATTATTGTACATAAGCATCGAAATGATTACATATATGAAATAAATAAATTTAAAAACAAATGTAACTATGATAATGATAAACACAAGGATTACATCATAATTAATAAATTCTTTGATTGGAATAAAAAATCTCATAGTGATGGAATTCATAATTTCATATATCATAAACACATCATCAAGGCCACATTCTAAGTAATCATATGTAAATAAGATAGGATTATAAAAAATACTAGTCTATTTTATGTCATGATACCTACTGATGCATTAAATAAATATATAATTTTGTACCCATCTTATCAAATAATAGGTACAATGCATCCATTAAATAGATAGACTAGATGAAAAATTGATATCATATGGTTTCATAGGTCACCTCATACAGAGTCATGACTACGTACTCAACAGGTATCCATATAAAAATAAAAGATATATAGAATATGAATATTTCGCCATTAAATGGAATTATAGTGATATCAAGGTTAGTATCCATTAATAAATTTTGAAACAATATGAAATTGATAATGTAATGGAATGTACCCATATAAAATGAATGATAAAAAGGTATTAATGAATGTTAATTTTCAGGGTGTGGGGATATTAATTGGAAATAGTCATTGACTTCAACCGTCTGTAATGGAACAAGAATGAATGTAATGGGAAATAATAAATTAAAATCCTTTCTATGGCTTATAAAGATATTTTGATTCATCTATAGAATATCCCATGGTAGAATCAAACTAATTGTGAAGTTATTTCTATTTTTCCTTCAACATGTAACGATCAAGTTAATACCAAATAGAAATTTTTCATGGTTATTATCCCTATGTGAATTTTTTCTAGAGCCTATATCCACTTTTAGTATCCAAAGAATTATTTTATTCCAAAAGACCCAAACACACATAACATCACCAAAGTACTAGGATTGTATACATTATTTGAGTTTACACTAATTTCATGGAATTATAACAGCTTATGAAGGTTGTATAATGAGATGGAATAGTGATATATCATTTTTAACATGATAAAAAATTTATAATAATGTATCAGAAAACATTTATGACTAAAATGAAAATGAATTGCAGAGTGTTGCCCAAAATGAAGGATAATAATGGATAATATAACCTTACAACATCATAATAAGAGCTTATCAAAATACTATAATGAGAGTGAATCAGTAATATATCATTATCAATATGTAAAAAAGATAATAATATTATGTAATCATGGATGTATTTAAAAAATAAATTTAACCGATATTATAATAAAAGGTATTCAATTAGAAGTAAAATATGATGAGTGGGTACCCTTACCTTGAAAATATATATTATTGAATCATGAAAAGGGTGACTTAGAACCCTATAAACACCATTGAGAGACTATCGAGAGATAAAATGACATGATATCCTTGCTATGTTATTTCTGAATTAATAATAGTGGGGGTGGTTATTTCTATAAAATTAATGGGATTTGTTTATTAGTTTAAAAATATCATCCATAGAAATGATGTTAATAAAAAATGAGAACCATTGGCCATCTCATGGTTTGATCACATGAAACATTACATTAGGTTTGTAGTTTTTTTTAAATGTTTAAGAACTAATCCCCATTAAAATATATTATTTTGGATTTGGAAAATATTTTTTGATAAATAATTATTTTTAAATTATTAATGTATACTTTGGGTTTGGGAAAAATCCTTTTAGGTTTATAAAATTATTTTAATTACATTAAATTGAATTATAATAAGTTATAAAACCATTTTTGGTTGATAAATCCCTAATAATATTTATTACATAAATTTTAGGTTACACTGATTTCATGATACATACTGTATATTCATATCATATTTATGTTTTACCCAAAAAAAAATTTCTCTCAATATATTATAAAAAATTCAACATTGGATAATTTTTTTTCCCATATTCATAATTTAATGTTATGTTTATGAGAACAATTATATTTATAATGGAAATTTAATTATAAAAGATAAAAAAATTACATTTTAAAATATATATTGTTTCTCTTAAAATTAAAAAACACTTCTTGTTCTTATTCATAGACACGCATGTGTAATAAAAATAATTAATAATTCTTATATAAATATTATTAATTATTAATAATATCATTGGAAATTTATTTAATGGGAAATATATTTTCCAAGAATATTATTTTATTATAATTTATTGTATAATTATTATGAAATTATTGGATTTTAATTAGTCCATTGTTTTAAGGATAAAATGTGTATTTACTACAGTTTATTATTTTTTATTACATTTTATCATCACCTAACTAATTTCATAATTTAAATATATAGTGTACATCAATAAGTGAACAAATGATGGTAATTGTTCTCTATTGCTTCCCCAATATTTCTTCTTACTTCTTCCAACTTATAATTACTCAATTTCTGTTTCATTAATTGGGTTGTCTGATTCCATAAAAAAACTTTCTAGTATCAGAATACTTGATAGGGACATTATTATATTATAGTTTAGGATCCAACTAAAATTTTGTATTGATTATTACATGAATATATTCTATAATTTATTTTCTTAACATTGAAAATTGAAAAATTCAGTGCTTATTAGAGTGTTTTGGCAGGAAATCCAAACCACAATTCATAACTCTATTTCTCTATAAAATTATAAAAGGAATAATGTACCTTAGAAATAGATTACCATTCATACCAAACCATATAACTGCCTTCCATGGTGATACATTTAAAAAACAAGATCCCCTATATAGTATTTCAAGTCCTTCGTCTCATTTTAGTAGGTATTTTATGTCTATTTCTATATATCTTCATATGATTATGGATAAATCATGCCTCCCAAATTTTTTATATAAAAAATAGGCTCCTTTCTTCAACCTCATTCATACATGTTTGGGTACAACAACTTTTTCCATAAATGGCCTCACCAAGTACCATTTGAATGCTTGAATGGAATCTATTATTATATGTGATTTCAACTAGGTGTAGGTATTGGTTCCATGTTCTTTTGAAGTCAAGTGAGCATAAACACAACATATCCACTAATTTTGGATGTTTCCTTTTAGAAAACCTATAATTTTAAAGATTATTGGTGATTCCCAATTTATTTTGGTTTCAAAATACTTTTGATGACTTATCCAAAATATTGGTGTGAAATGAACGTTATAATTGGATATAATTGATTCAGGTGCACCCTGAATTCTCAAAAATTCATTGATATAGTGAATTATAAGATTTTAAAGGGGTGGATCCACTATTATATATATATAATATACTGATTTGTTAATTCTATCAACAATTACCCATATATAAAAAAAATTTATAGATGTCTTGCGTTGTCAAATAAAAATTAAAATTGTGATATTTCTCTATATCCATAATGATTTAGGGGGTGTTTTCATGATACACATTAGATGTTTTCTTTAATAATTCACCATACACTCATCAAACATGGTTTTATTAGGGACTTTCAATATTTATCACTCTTAGAGGATGTTTATGTAATCACTTGATCATGGTATTATTTTATTTTCTTTATTTATATAATATTTATTGTGCTGGCACACTAAACCCTTACTGAATGAGAAGAGAATATTTTAAATATCGCCCAACTAATGAATTATAAATTTTAATTGTTCAATACAATATAGTTTTATCATTACCTTCATTATAAGTTTATGGAAAATATTATATTTCAGATTTATTTCATTTTGATTTAATCTTCCCTTCTTCTTGGGATCTCACACACCAGCCACATAGGCCCTCGCCATTTCATGCAGTCAAGAGTAGTGGGATGTCTTAAGGGTAATTAGATATCTCAAATTATTTATCAAGGGGACACAAGAGGTTTGGGTGGATATTTAATCCCTTTTTTAAACGAAAAAGTCTATGTTAGGGTAATCAATTTAAATTTCACATGATTAAAGATAAATTTGGAGAGTATAGACTGTAAAAATGACTTAACTAGAAAGATAAGGGTACGGTCTGTGATTAGGCCACTTCTATTAATATATAATTCAAAACTATCCCATTTTAATTCCAATACTAGTTTCAATAATTGAATCCATAAAAATCATAAAAACCTCAATGTAACAATCCTCTCTATGTAAAAATTGGAGTCTCACTACTACTACATTTTACATGTGTTCAAGAGTAGTCTTTCTAGGAACCCCAAGACAGGTTCTCATCAAACTTGAGGTTCAAAATAATTCAATCACCAAGTATACCCTATAAAAAATTGATCATGAAATTATTTATTTTGTTCATTAATATCTTTTTATAATATCTCTAGTGTTGGAACAATAATTCATTAATGGTCGATTCAAAAATAATATCCATATCCCGTTATTAAATAATTTTTTATTTTAATTATTCTTTATCTTTAGATTTATTTTTTGGATTTATTCAATGTGTATATACAATAGAATATTTATTATTTCTTTTATTATCAATTCATCTACCCATATTAATTGGATCACAAACATATTCTACTTAGACCCTCTCCATTTCTTGTAATCATGATCAGTGTTTTAACAAAATGATAATTATAGATATATGATTACTATGGTAAAAAATTTGCAGGTTGTAGTGGGAATTACATCCCTCCAGTTAAACTGAAAATTACATTTGAGGTTAATTGAGTGAGATAACACATGATTTGGGAGAAAAGATAATATATACTGAAATAATGATTTAATAGGGAAGACAATGGGATCAACCAATGGATTCACCACTACTTTAAATTTTAAATTTAAAACAAATCTAGCTTAATTATATTTCAATTTTCACTAATTGAACACACAACATAGAAGATAGACACACCCATAAAATTTTCTTCTCTTTGTAAATACAATTAAGCAGTACCACTATATTTTAATTAGGTTAAAAAAAATTCTTTTAGTTCCTCATGATATGTTCTCTTTAAATATGATGAGAAAACTAGAGGATGTTTAGAAAACACCATCATCTACCATTCCCATCCTCCACTTTTTTATAACCCTAACTATCAAAAACCCACTGATCATTTCAATAACAAATCATTAATCATCAATCAAGCCCACAACATGGAGTGTAGTTATATTAGAGTCTATATAAAATAATTGAGGTAGTCTTATTCGATATTGAACTATAAAAATCCGTCAATAAAACCATATGAGATAGTTTCTCCACTTTATAATTCTTTTAATATCACTTCTAGATGATTTTAATGAACTTTATTATTTTTTCAATTGGAATCGGTATCTTGGGTTTTTAGGCTGTTGGATCATATGGATTGAAAACATTGAATTATAAAGATTATTATTTGGGGTTAATAAAAGAGTTATATTTCCTTTCTACCAAATATCTCATCTTATATCTCTTGTGAAAATATTTTCACTCTATCCCAAATACTGATGAGTGAATGATAGAGTTTATTTTTACTTGGAAAGCACTACCAAATTAATAATTGCTAAAATTTTATAGAATGACTTTATCTATGATGAAGCCTCCTCAAATTGGGATATATTATAGACAAAATTTCTCAATGGAGCACTCTAGTGGGGTGATTTATCTATTTATGATTAGGAAATCAAATCCTCCATACACAACATTAGTACCGCTATGCTTAATTATATTCAATTAAAATTTAATTTCTATCAATATCATATAATCTAGTTCACATAAATAATTTTTTTTAGTATCAATCTATTTTGTTTCTTTATCTCTTCCTCGTAAATTTTTTCATCACTCTATATTCAATTCCTAACATAACGTCCCTCTCTATTTTCTCATATTTCATATTTTTTTGTTTTTATTTTTTGTTGGTCTTTAAAACATCAAATTATCTATGGTTTTAACCTTCTTATCACAATAATAGTGTAAGTAGGTATTTAAATAATTAATTTGGCTATACTCACCCCCTAAATATTCGGTTCACATTTATTAGCTTATGTCACTTTGACTAGATTGTATGTTTCTACATAAAAGTTGTTAAAGCTGATATAGAATCTTATTTCCGTACTACTGGTTCAAAGGTAAAAGTGGACATATAGTTTAATTAAAAAATCATAGAAAAATATTTCTTGGGAGAGACACCACTTTTGGGAAACTAGTTTTTGACCAAAGATCATCTTGGAAGAACTTAAACCTACAAATCAAACATGATTTCACTAGATCTAAGAGCATGAATTATTTCTATATCACAGTAAAAGATTTCAATGAGGGATTAAAATAGATATCAATAGTGGGAGTTGGAATTTTACATTAGAGAGAAGAATTTATATTTCACTTTTCTGATCTTCCGTTGATTTTTTATTTGTTTTTATTCATGTTATGGACTTATTTTGAAAAAATTCAATATAAGTAAATTCTTCAGGGAAGTCAGTTGGTTTTTTTGATCCATCATTATATGATTTATTTTCTTCTTTAAAATTATAAATCATTCCACTTTTCTGTATATTTTATTTTTTTATTTTATTTTAAATGATTTATCAAGTATTTAAAAGTAATTTTGATACTGTTATAATGTATTTTCTAGTGTTTAAAATTGATATATCATACCATATAACTAGTTTATTTAGAATTTAGATATGAATGAATGATCTTTTTGTTAATTAATACATAGGTTTTATATTCTATTGAATTCATATTTTCAAGATCATTTCCATCAAATTATGAATTTTTAGATTTTTCATCATTATACATAGGCATGTTCCATCTCATTTACATAGACTATATTTAACTCTACTAAAACCAATCCCTCATAACATCATTAATTTTTAGACACTAATAATGTCTATTTTTCACCATAATTGTCCTTATTTTCAATATATTGTGTAAAATTTATCCCAATGATCATTCTCAATATCTTTCTCTATAGTTCAACCCTACTCACCACTATACTAATGAGTATGAAAATTTAAATTTACAATAATAGATCCAAAAAATGTTCAACTCCATTAAAATTTTTCAAACTATGGGTATTGATAGATAGGTAATAATAATCAATGATATCCAATTATAATTAAGTAAACACATTACTCATGATTTAATTCATGTATGTCTTAAACTTATTTGAGTGACACTATGAATTATTTCATTTTTTGTTCATATTAGTTTCGTATCCAGTATTAGATTATATAAATGTGTTGAGAATCCAAATAATGAATAGACTGAGGAAATGATCATGAATTCTACCATATTGGAAATTCATACCATGATCATTTTTTATACCTTCAAGAGAAATTGGAGGTGGATTGATTCAATATATTATATGTTCACTTGAAAATAATGCTCAGTTTAACGGGATTTTGATTGATCTATATTCCAAATGTATTTTCAATGCTCCATGTGGGATTCAAATTATTTTAACATGATCTTAGACAAGTGGGTCCTAAATTTTGGGCCATTATGGGCCCCAAGGTGTGTATGTCTCTGCATTTCATCAAGCACGCATTTTTTACACTCTTTAGTGGAGCTGAAAAAGAAACATAGATGCAATTTTGATGCAAGGATCTCTATATTCATGTAATTTGTTGAATAATCTAATGAATCATACTGTTTATATCTTCAAATTTATGTGTAACTATTACATTTGGGAATGTCATGGTCTTCATTTAAACATTAAAACATAAGAACAGTGAAAAGATAAATTAGGGGATATTAAATTTTTCTTATTTATATAAATTCAATCTCAAATGTCATGAGGTTTAGCATCTCTTTCTATATCTAATTTTAATCCCAATTATAGTAGTGGTTGTGTTTCTTCTCATACAAATTATACAAATCCATTTAAACTCCCTATATTTTTATCAACATCATAAATAACTGGGGACTCATCAAGTAAATATTAGGTCAATATCCCTAATGACATATTCATAATTATTCAATAATTCAGGTCTTGATAGTAATTATAAGATAGAAATTGGTGTCTATTATAGAATTTTTATATGTTTTCAGAACATTATTAAACAAATTTTGACAAAACATGGTTCCATGAACTCATGTCATCTTAATAGTGCATATTTAAGATATTCCGCATGTATTAGATAAAACACATTGAATAATCCTTTTGGAAAAAACTATTTACAAATTCAACTAGGAATGTGAGGTATCATCCTTCTGAAAAGATGAACCGGAAAATGGTGCATCATTGTGATCTCACAAAATTAATATCTATAAACTCTTTATCCAATCTTATTCAAACTAAATTTTTTAGTCTGAAAGGTGTACCATTATTATAATAAAAGATGGAATAATTTTAAATTGAGTATCAAATACTCAATAATGTCAACACATTTATCAATTCATCACTCCCCCTTAGTGGCCTTCAATTTCTTCATCATCTCATGAAACAGATTCAACAAGGTCGGAGAGTCTCATATTCTTCAAATCACTATGGGATATTTAGAATAATACTTTTATTCCCATTCGAAAATTATTGGATAGATTAATCCTTCTAATGTTATAATTTAATATCCTCACTGTATTACAAGGGGTAAGTGGGTTAATGTGGTAGAGCTAAGCACTCATGAAAAAAATTAAAAGAACCGTACTAGTAGCGAGATTGAGAAGTGAAGGATAGACGTAGAGAGTATGGTGGAAAAGTATATTTTATCCCTAGAAGGGGTTCTATTCTAATAGTATTAAAAAATTATCATTTTCTATGAGTATTTTTTTATTGAATAAATATGAAATTTTATTTGGTGTTATAAAAATATTGGCACCGGTATTTTCACGAGAAAGAACACAGTGATTGAAAGATAATGGTCACAAGGTACAGAAGTATTGGTATAAGTATACTATGGAAATAGGTATAAATATTCTGCCATTTGTTATAAAAAATCTATTAATGTCAAAATAGGGTACTGGAAGTGGATATATGGGACCGGATGGAAGCCATAGAGTGGCACAATTTCTATCATTAAATACTTTCCAACGAACGCAGGAGGTGATAGAATCAGAAAAATATAGTTTATTTTTTCATGTAAAAAACACAATATTTTTTTTGAAGTAATAGTTTCATATTTAATTTATAATGAATACAAAAAAATAAAAAAATTAAAAAAAATCCAATTTTGAATCATATTTTGAAATACAGGCTTTTTTCATTATTTCAGAAATACATTTTTTGTGAAAATTGTAAATTCAAATTCATTATTATTTTTTCCATACAAATAAAACTCCATTTGTGTACCTTCATTAAAATTAAAAAAAATTAATAAATCTAATTTTACTTAATAAAAAATTAATAAAAGAATTAATTTCACATTAATATTCTAAATAATTTTGTTTCAAAATCAAACTTTGTATTTTTATTCCAAAAATTAATAAATAACTAAAAAATTGTATTATGGGAATTAATAATTAATTTTATATTTAATAATGATCACATAATAGAATTATTAATCATAACATAAATAATTAATGGGGATAATTTTGGTAATTACAGACAAATAATTTACAAATTTTCATATCGCACAACTCACCCACACTTGATCTACTGCACTCTCAGGTAATTTTATCATTGAATTCCAAAAATATGATTTCCCTACCTAAAATAAAGTTAAAAAATTAGAAATAAAGGAGTTCAAATAATTTGTATAATAAATGTTCAAGTCTCTAATGTGACTATTAGAGATTTCTTTACTTCAATCCAGAATCAAATTCAAGTTCCACTAGTGACAATGATAGATTTAACTAGAATCAATATTATAAAAAGTGGTTCTTGCATAATAAAAATAAAAATAAGGCCTTCGGGCCATTCAGGAAAACAAGTGGTTCTTACATTAATCCAACAATCCAATAGTTCCTAAACAAATTTCATTTTTAAAATTCTTTTGAACGTGTTAAATAAATTTTTTTGAATTTTATTTCCCCCTTATTTATCTAGGGGACAATCTTTCCCTCATGTGAATGATTTTATTTTTTTAGAAATAGGAATTTTATTATTATTATTATTATTATTATTATTTACCATTAATATATATGATAGGAACTATGAAATTAAATTATTTAATATGTATAGAGGTCATAAACTCACAAACCCAATCCCAAAGTATCATAGATTCATTGTGGGATCCCAATTACTAATTTTTCTCTAGGTTCAAATTACTTATATAAATGTATTTTTGGGTGGATTCTTAAAGATAAATTAAATTTAAATGGTCAGCTTCAATGATATTATGTTTGAAATTTCACTTACCATCTGTTATAATATTTATTCCATAACGATAATTTCAATTTCCACTCCATTTCCATGGCCCTTAAACTGAAGTTTTATAGAAATAGAGGTTATTCTCACTCAAAAATAATTTTCATTTAGTATTTCATAATAAATGTATTTTTGGATTGTATTTTATGTAAATAATGAATAGAAAGTGGTGAATACTCATTTTAAAATTCTAAAGATATAAAAATAAAAGCCTTATTAATTCAATAATCTTTAGTGAGTGTTATGTTTATGTTTATGAAATGAAGTATAAATTAAAAAGAAGGAACACTGAGATTTTTAAACTAGTTCATATCAACAATCTAAAATATACTCTTCAACCACGTATACTCAGTGAGAAGAATGATACACACTAAGAAACATACTTTTATAATTGTTAGAACCTATTACAGACTCCCCTTTTACAAATACTTTGATTTAAAACCAAGATATTTTACCATATCCTTAAACCAATAATGTGACCTAATTATTTTCATAATTCAAAACCCAAAAAAAATATAATTGGGTGGTTGAATACCCAAACATACAAGACCAAAATTTATCAGAAAAATCATAAACCATACATGAACATATTATAAAAATGAAAAATAATAACATGAATAAAAAATACGAGGAAAATACAATAGAGATACATAATATTGATGAATATGAAGTTCAATGAACTTGATTATTATTTTAGTTTAGGATGATAAAGTAGAGGTCATTTGATGATAATGGGAAGAAAATAGAATTTTTTCGGCTTCATGATTGAATGACCAATAGGAAAGTATAAATCATATATGTTGTGAAAGTTTTTTTCTAATTAGTTGTATCTAGTTATTTATTATTTTATCACATATCTAAAAGATTAATCTAGCTTCATTAACTTAGATATATTCTTAGAGGGTTATGAAATACAATCACTGCATTCCAGGAGTTACCACATAACAAAATAAAATTTTACCATTGTATTTTTTATTAAATCCATGCATAATACTAAATAAATTTTACATTATTTAGTTCTATATGGAATAATGATATTAAATATCTAACTTGTTAATTAATACAAAAAATTATTTTACACATCAATATTATAGTTAAAATATATTAATTTGGTTCTTGTTTATGGAAATATTAAAAACATCTAAAAAGAGGGTTTTGTATACTGTAAGTAATAAATTTTCATCATGTGTGTAATGAAAACATTATCATTACTTGAAATAAATTTTAAAAAATTGAAATTATATTTTTATAAATATATAATAAAAATAATTAAAATATTTATTTGTATTACCAAAAATTAAAAAAATAGGAATTATATTTTTATAAAAACAATTTATTTAGTGTTATATTGAGATACATGGCGGTAACACTGTGTTTTTACCACTAACAAGAATATGTTACATTGATCTACCATAGAAAAATAGTAGTGGTCAACTAATGTGATCTACAATTGAATAGGAGTAGCTACTATTGATAAAAAAATAGTGAATCTACCATTGGTGCATGGAGAAAATTACTACAACAAGCACTAAACTATGGTCAGGGAGAATAGATATATTATTGCATCACATGAAGTTTTGGTGCATATACTTGATACTAAAAGAAGGTAAACTGTAAAAATACCATTTATCATAGAGAGTTCCAATAATATCATCTAATGAAAAGTATTATATGGTGATCCCATTGTAGGTTCCTTATACTACCGTTCATATAGATACCCAATCCTTTCAAACTAGGATATTACATCCTTTTAGATGAATATTCTTTACATTATAAAAACACATTCCTGAGTGTTGTAATTTTTTAGTGCCTCTAGAAACATGGAACACATTATTCAAATTTGGATAAATATCTTAAAAATATCCCATAAAGTTATTCTCATGTAGTACTCCTACTACAAACCATTCTCTATAACCTAAGGAATGGAAACAAAAAAAATGTTGGTGTTTGATGCTCAGTAAGGGTAAACATGGAAGATGTGTAATTATTACATGAGTATAAGTGCATGAAAAAATAATCATAACATTTTATGATCAAGTCTTACCTATCAATGTTTATATACATGAGTCATGCTTTAAATATTGGTAGTTTATAAGACAAGAATCACAAGATAATCAAAACATGTGATCCATGAGAGTATAAAAATGGAATAAGATATGGAATTTTGGGCATAGACATAATCTTAGAATATCTTATGTCAATGATACCATCCATGAAATTTATAGTAAGTTTGGCTTGTGCTAATCGCTTGTGTACTTACTTCAGGCTTGGGATGACCTCCAATGTACCTTCTAGTTTTTTTCATAATATGACCTTCTATTTACCCTATTCTTTTCGGATTTGGATGATTTCCCATGTACCTCTAGTTGTGGAATTTGGATACCCTCCTATATACCATTTTCTTGTAGTCTTAGGATGACCCCTCCCCCCACTTGTGTACACTTTGACCTCAAAGAAAATTTATCATTACCCATTGAATTATAGGTAGATGTAGGTCCCACCTATAAACTAATTAAAACTAATCATATGTCTTCCATGGAAAAATAAATCATTTTTCAAATCATAACCCTTTTAATAAATTTATTTTCATAAACACTTCATCATAACCTAACTCATGGAAAAGAAATATGTTCAAAAAATAAAAACACATCATAAGCATAAACCATTTTTAGAAATAATGGTAATGGTATACTTGGATAAAATTACAATTAAATCATAAGTGTCCTCAATATAAGTCATCTTAGATGGAAGTTTATTTTTAAAATATATCACCATGAAGAGTTCTTGAGGAAAATATCCTTCCCGTTATGAAATAATTGTTTTAAGTCATGCCTTTATAGTAGTAGAAATTTTCTTTTAACGGAACATTATAAGATTTTAAGGTAAGCATAAAATCATTTAGGAAGCATGGTGGTTGGAAAATAACCTCATATTTTATAAGTTTGAAAAAACATTCTTCCCATTTTTTTGTTAAAAATGTCATAAAAATCCATGTTTAGAAAATGATAAAAATATTCTTTTCAAAACATTTAAAAAAACTAAATCACAGGTAAAAATAATATCAAATATTCATAGAATAATATTAAAAACCTTTTTTAAAACATTTTTCAAAAAACATAACATAGAAGATAAATATTCCTCCATGAATATTTAAAATGATACAATCCCGAATGTTTATGAGATTCTCAAATAAACCCATACCACTTTATAATTAGTATAATTATATACCCCTAGAAATAAATAGAATTATATAGATTTTATAATAATATAATAGTCAAAATAATACTCATAAAATATATTCATGGGATGTATATACACCAATCAAAATAAACCAATAATCTATAAGGCATGTGTCCCATGGAAAAAAATTGAGACAAAAATCATTTACCTTATGTATTAAAATTAATTTTACTCTTGAAAATATCATTTATAATAAATATATTTATATTATAAATCTATTATATAACTATTTTCAATTCTATAATACCATTGATTATTTACTTATGACTTTATATTACATTCATATTAACAGTTCCATGTTAAATTTATGTCTCGGGTAATAACTGCATTGTTTTTCGTACTTGTTCTAACATTTTATACATGGTCCACTTACATAGACCCTAATTTAATCATCTAAAGAATAATAAAAATGAAATAAATATCATATATAGTCATTATTTAATTATTTATAATAATATATAAAATATAGAAATATAAAATAGAGAACATTATTCATGGAGATGTATGACATACATAAGCATAAATGGTGCTTCCATTTTTTATCGTATTGAAAGAAATAAAGTAAAGAAACAAAACATATATATTATAATTATAATAGAATTATTATTTCATTTATGTCATATAAATTCACTAAACCCTATATTTATTACATTCTATGTAAGGTGTGAAGGAATCCTATCGCTTTGAGGAGGTGGTATTCCACACATCCATAAAGAATGTTATCATATTTAAACAAAATGGTTAGGCTGAAGGTATGTGTCATATAATAATTACATATGAATAAATTAGTAATAAATATCATATATATCATATTAAAATAAAAATTACTTCATTATTTTCATCCTAGAATGGTGGTAACGGAAGAACGAGTGACATAGGTTCGCGAGGCAGTAGTCCACTGTATATATGATAGATGACTGTGTATCCCGTTTGATGGAAGTACGTGTGAGGGTAGGTATAAAGCATAAAATAAAAAATGTATAAATATATTTTATATAATTATTTTATTATATAAAAATTAAATAAAAATAATTTAAGGATTTTATTGAAGAAATAATAAAAAAAATGTTTGTTAGTTAACGTTGCCTCTTCTTTTGGTATCTCCTTTTTATTTCCAAAAAATGATTTATTCGGTAGTATTTATTCTTAAAGTGAGGATTATAGAATTAATTAAGTTATGTTCGTTTGAGTTTTTTTAGAGTTTTTATGAACCAAATAGGTTATGATGTTTCTAGAAAAAGGAATAAATAGTTCCCTTTTATATGCGAGGGGTGGGGCACTTTTGAAATTTATGAAAAGATTAATTTATAAAGAATTTAATAAAAAATAATATAACTAAAAAATACCATGTATTAGAAGAAAAGATGAGATAAATCTTTAATTTCATAAAACAAAATATATTTTATATGAGTTCTGTTATTATTTTAAACCATATAATCATTAATATCCCCAAGTTAGTCCATTTTAATTTTAACTCTAGTAATCATTGTTTCAATATTAAAATATTGAGTGTTTTACTTATAATATAATAACTGAAACATAAATAGATAATTTATAATATTTTATATCATATATTATCCCATTTTTCCTTATTTGTGATTTATATGGTTTTTAAATAATTTTAAAATACAATATTTTCATAAAATATCATGTGTGTTAATTTTTACACAATTCATAACATTGACTTTAAGAAAATCAATACAGCAGGAGAACTTCAAACTAGTTCATTTAATATACCCAAAATATGTAATATTAACCAATAAAATACATGTATTCACTTAATTAAGTAAAATTATATTTATTTTAATATTTCTTATATTGTATAATTGATTATTTTATTAATTGAATAATTACTCCATCGTCATTTTGTAATTATTTATGAAAATTATTTCTACCCAAAAAATTAAAAATATATTTCTATAATATAGAGAAACATTTTTTATTTGATAAAAATATATATATTCTAGAATATCTCTTATTTAACCCCATAATATAAATATTATTTTTATTAAAATTTAGAGTTTTACATTTTGTCACTCTCTTTGATTTTAATAATATCCAAGTAATTTTAAAGAAAAAATTTATATTAAATTATTAAATTTAAAAAATTATGTTTTAATGGTCGAATTAAATCCATATAATAAGTTTTTTTGAAGTATCAGTTCCATTTATTAGTCCTTATTTAAAAACACAAAATTTTCGAATATAATTTTAAAATTAATCCCCTTGATGGAACGAGAAAACTAGTTTCTAATGTGAAAACACCCAAATGATTGCAATTTTTTTATATCCAAATTCGATGTGAAATTGATTTAAATTACCTTAATTTTATAAAATGATAATAACATTATCTAATTATATTTTAAATATAAATCAAATATATAATTTAAAAGTATAAACTATTTCAATGAAAAAGCACTTTTCCATTAAAATTCTTTATTTTTTACTATTTATCAAAACATGAAATTTATTACAATATAAAAGAAATTAAACAAAAGAATATTTTGATACTATGATTTCAAATAAAATATTTTTTTCAAATATAATTTATAAATTTTTCAAAAACTAGATTTAAAAAAATTACAACATGATAAGTTGGAAAATTTTCTTTTTTAGAAAAATAACTCTTGTGCAAAAAATTGAATTTGTTATTATATCAGGTATAGTAAACACATAAGATAAATTTTAAACATTATAATGGATATATTAATTATATATATATAATTAATATAATTCCAAAATATTTTTTTATTCGTTTAAAGCACACTTGTTCATATTTAAATAATTTTTCAAAAAAACATTTTCTTTTATTTTAAAATTTGGATTACATTCTTGATAATTAATTGGTCCAACAATTAAGTGTAAACCATAATTTCAGAATTTAGTTATCCTCTTTCATACCTCAAATTATGACATGTAGGTTGTAATTCTCTTAACTAAATTTTTATAATAATAGAATGATATTTTATAGAAACTCTGGGTTATGGGTAAATAAAGATAAGCTAGTATTGTGTGCATTACAAGGTTAACATGGTGTAGCATAAAACAAAATACATCAAATAAATATAATTTTGTCAAAAAACATCAGAAAAACATGATTTTTTATATCTTACCCCTTTGAAAATGACTTTCTACATCAAAATTCATTAATCTAATATAAACAAATAAATATACTTCTTCCTCATTGTATCCTCAAGTAAACACACATCTTCTTAAAACCGGGGGGTTTTCTCAACAATATTTTAGCCTTATTAGTGGTGTTGTTTTTTAGTAAAATATCTATACAATCTGTAATTTCTACTATTTTCTATTAATTATAAGTCTCTTTCTCCAATGGTACAATCTTTGAGTAGAGTACATGTTGAGGATTTTAGTATGTACTTACTCAAAATAGATACATTGAATGCATCATGAATATGTGAAAAATTTTGTGTAAGTGCCAATAGATTGGATACCATTATAATACAGTCATGAATTTAAAAGTAAAATCACATCCCTATAATTTTAAACTGAACTTCAAAAACAAAAGTTGAATTTTTGATAATTTCTATGTCAAAATCCAACATCGTAAAATGAATACTAAAACATCCTTTTAAAAAGGAAATTTTGAAACATAACAATTACCCAAAGTAACTAATATCGAGGTTTCCACAAAGGAGAACATAGTTGAAAATTGAAAACCTGGACATTGAAGGTAAATCTAACTATAAATTACTAATGTAGAGTGATATAAAACATGGTTTGGAGAAAATTAACCATCATAAATCCCTAACCCAAAAAGGATTGAAAAGGGATATTGATATATTCAATAATGATGATTAAATTTTATTTTAATATCCTTCTTCGTAATGTTTAATAGTTTTCATGAGAAATTATACTTACATGATTTCAGGAAAAAATCACCCTTTATCATGCCTTAATCAATTTTCACTTCATATATTATTCAATGAAATGAAGTTGATTTTTTCATTCCTGATGCATTGGAAGATCATGAGGTCATTTTTCACTTCTTAAGCATTAGAAGGTCAGGAGATCCATAAATATAATGATAGTTCATTCAATATACTTTTATCCCAAAAACAATGTTATACCAAGATATCCAATATGCATAAATTGTCATATGGTGAGATAATACATTAATTGCTAAAAACAAATCAAAAGTACAACATAAATTACTCCATAAATGGTTATCCTTATAACCTTAAAAAAAATGAATGTACAAAACATTATAAACAAGGTCACTAAATTTATCAAAAATATATTTTCCTTATTCCCCTATATGTCATAAAGTATCTTTTGTTTACCAAAAACTATAAATGTGAATACCTTCATCATGTTTTCTATAAAATAAAACTGAATTCACACATGATTATTTATAAATTATATAAAATATTTTCTTAAAAAGGTTTCATGGGAAAATTGGGAATATCATTATACCAATAAGATATTTGATTTTTTTATTCTACAAACCAAGTAGATAATCATATGAAATTTCACTATTTGATTAAGAATAAGATATTTGGGGGGTTCATACATACTAAATAAAAAATTAATTTCCCAAATAATGAGAGAAGTATATATATTCCAATATTATATTGGTTCACTCTATCCATTTAGATATAATAAGATTTCACTTTTTACTATTTCCTAAGAGGTTTTTGTGGCTTATCATCCACATCAGTCCTTGTATTGGGGAACTTGTATGAAAAAGTCCCAACTCATTGTAATTGAAACACTGAATTTTGGTTAGTGCATTTTGTGGTTATTTCTCAGCATTCATATCATTAGTTACTTTATTCACATCACTTTCACATTAATACCCTCTATGACATTCTTTTCCACACATTTAAAACCCTATTGTACCTTTTAGGAATTCACCTGAGTGCTTCTTCACACATTTCACCCAAAAGAGTACCTTTTCAGTCTTTTAAATTTGGCTCCATAGGTACCAATAGATTCATCAACATTTTTCTTAAGATCAATGAATTAATTTCCCATATTTTTTTTAGAATAATAGGGATGTAATTGCTGAACAAAATCTACATAAACTCTTCCAATTTCGTAGATATAATTTCTTCTTGTTCCCATGTGTTCTTAATAAGAGTATACCAATGATCTGATCCACCTTCTAATTTATAAACATCCAGAAAGAATTTTTCATGATCTAGACACTAAAGGATGGAAAATATCTTTTAAGTGGTAATGATCCATTGTGAAGTAATAAGTGTATTTGAAGACCCACCAAAAGAAGGTGGATGTTGCCTCACAAAGGACTCAACAAAAAGTTATTCCATATTCTCTTTGTTTGGAAGTCCAGCTTGATTCATATCTTTTCTAAGTATAGAGATATTATTTTTCATTCTAACTCTCATAAGATTTGGTTGATCAGGAGGACAATCATTTCATTTCCCATTGAATTCATCATTAACATGGTTCCTTTAGGTTCCATCCATTGACTAAAACAAATGTCTAAGAAACACTAATTATACTCGTAAAACCTCATAATCAAGGTAAATTATGATTATTTGATGACATATTTTGTTTAATAAAAGGATATTCATGATCGTTATGAAAAATCTAAGACTATAACCAATATATAGACTTATCCTTGGGGATCATACTAAGAATTTATCATCCTAGTTTACAAATGTTGACTAAACCATTCCTTTGTTACCAACTATAATGAACTAGGATTTTCAAACATGGATATTATATCATTTTATATGAATATTAATTACATTACAAAAACACATTAATGAGGACCATAATAGCCTAGTATACTTGGTAACATGGAACACATTCTTATAATTTTTTGAATTATCTTCAAAATATCCTATAAATATCACCCCCTTTAGTACTCCTACTTAAAACCATTATTTATAACCTGAGAAATGGAAACATGAGAAAGGGAGTGATTATATTCTCATTAATGGTAAAAAATGGAATATACATAAGCATAACATGAGAATAAGGGTATGAAAACATGATCATAACATATGAAGATCAAACCCTTCATATCAAATTTCATATTAATGAGTTATGGAATAAATATTGGTAGTTCTGAATAAATAAATCATTATTTAATTAAATCACATGATCCTTGAGAGTATAATAATGGAAGAATACATGGAATTTGTGGTATACATATAATCATAGAGTATATTATTTCAATGATACCTCCCAAGACATTCGTAGTATGTTTGGCTTGGGATTATTACCATTGTACATACTTTGGGCTTTGGATGAACTATCGTGTACCCTCTAGTTTTAGGAATAAGATGACCTCCCATGTACCCTATTATTGTGGTCTTAGTATTAACTCATATATACCCTATTATTTTGAGCTTAGGATGACCTCTCGTGTACCCTTTTGTTTGCAAGCTAGGATGACCTCCCATGTACCTTTTGAGCTTATATAAAATTTACCATTACCCAATGAATTGTAGGGGGATATAGGTTGCACCCATTACATGATAAAAACTATACATATGTGTTCTATAAGAACATAAATAATTCATCACATCAGAATACATATAAACAAATGAGTTTCATAAACACTTCATCATAACATTACTCATTGAAAAGAAATATGTTCTGTAAATATAATGAAATAATAAACATAAAACATTTAGGGAAAAAATAAAAATGTTATACTTGGGCCATATCCCTAGTAATCCGTAGGTAACATCAATAGAATTCATCTTATATGGAAAAATTATTTCTTAAATATTATTTCAAATAATTATAGTGGAAAATATCCTTTTCCTTCTGAAATCATTTTTTAAGAGTTGTGAAATTATAAAAGATGTAATTTTATTTTTAAAATAACCATTTAATTTTGTATATAATGCTTTAAATAATTAATCATATATAAATGAAAACTTCATTCAAGCCTTATATGTTGAAAAACATTCCTTCTACATGTTTTTTTTAAATATCATAAAGATACTTGTTTATAAAATGATAAATATATTCCTTTCTAACCCTTTTGTAAAAATTTAAACAATAGTAAAAATAACATTAAATATTAATAGGATAATATTAATATAATTTTTGTAAACATTTTTAGAAAACATGTTCATGGAAAATAAATATTCTCACAAATAGATTTAAAATTAAATAATCCAGAATGTTGGTGATATTGTGAAATAAACCATTACCAATTAATAATCAGTCGAATCACATTCCCCATAAAAGAAAGAAAATTTTATAGATATTAAAATACCATAATATTCAAAATTATACTTTTAAAATAAATTAATGGTCATTATATACACCACAAACAAATAAAAGTGAGTCAAAAATCTCTTACCTTTTATCTTGAATTTTTTTAATACTCATAAAAACCTATTGTATAATAAATATATTTTCATTATACAAATATTAATGAAAATTATTAAATTATATCAAAATATATATTCTTTTCTTATTACTATATATTACTATCTTATTAACAATTCCATGTTAAAGTTATGTCTCGAGTAATGACAGTTTTGTTTTTCATTCCTATTTTGACTTTATAGCTTTGGTCGTCTTAGATAGATCAGGATCTCACCATTTAAAAAATGATAAACCTGATATAAATATCATACTTATTCATTATAAATGTATTTATATTAATTAATAATATAAATTGAGAATGAAATACACTATTCATGGAGATGGTAGTGCATTTATACTCATTAACGCTACTTCAATTTTACTTTCATATTGAAAAAAGAAATTAAATCAAATATATATAAATATTTAATTATATTATAATTATTATTTCATATTTTTCATATAAATTCACTGAACTCATACTTAATAAATTCCAAGTAAAGTGTTAAAGAATCATATCACTTTGAGGAGGTGGTAGTCCACACATCCACCAATGAAGTTACTGTATTTACAAAAAAATGAAAGTAAGAAATTATGTGTTATATAAGAATTATAGAAGAATACATACATAATAAATATCAAATATATCATATAAAATAGAAATTTAAAAATTATTTCCGACCATGAAATAAGGAAATTTATGAACAAGCGATATCGGTTCGTGATGTGGTAGTCCACCATATACACGAACAATGATTGCATATCCCATTTGATGGAAGTATGTGTGATTGTAAGTCTGGAATTTAATATAAAAAATAATTATATTAATTATAATAAATTTATTGTATAAATAATAAATAAATAAAATATAGTAGGTTTAAGAAATAAATAAAAAAATCGTTCATTGTTGAACATTACAAATTATTTTTGTATCTCCTTCTTATTTGCAGAAAAAGATTTATTTTTTTGTATTTATGAAAAAATTTAGGATTATAGTATTAATGGATTGATAATTGTAGGGTAATTTTTTAATTTTGTTCTAAACCAAATAGGTTATGAAGTGTGTATTAAATAAAAGAAAATGGATCTTTTATAAGAGCGGGGATAGGATCTTTTTTAAGATCTCAAGAGATTAATTTATAATAATACCAATCACAATAAATTTACCTCCAACTTAAAATTTATTCAAAGAAAATATGAGATAATGTTTTAATAAAATCAAAATATATATTCTATACATGTTTTCCTAGTATTTTAATCATTATCATTTTAATTAACCCTTTCTTATGCCATTAAAATTTTAACTACGGTAATAAATTTTACAATATTAAAATGTTGATATTTTAAATTATAAGTTTTTTATTGAAAAAAATGTTAAATTAATGATATTTTCTAAAATAGTTTATCCCATTTTTTCTTTTTTTTTGTTGTTAGGGTTTTTGAATAATTTAATAAAACAATATTTTCATAAAATATTATGAGTGCCTATTTGGACACCATTCGTAACATTGACTTTAATAAAATCAATACAGAAACATAAAATTAAAAAAAAATCATTTAATACACCCAAAATATGTAATATTAACCTATAGTATCATTTTACTTCAACAAAAAATCATATTATATTCATTTTAATATTTATAATATTATTTAATTGATTGTTTTATTAACTGAATAAATACTCATTCATTATTTTGAAAATATTTATGATAAGTATATCATCACTAAAAATTGAAAATAAATTTATATGATGTACATAAAAAACTATTATTTTATTATAATTTATATATTTGAGAATATCTTCTATATACCCCCATATTAAAAATATTATACTTATTAAAACGAAGAGTGTGATATTTTTCCACTCTCTTTGATTTTAATAATATCCATGACATTTTAAAGGAAAAGTGTCCATTAATTTTTTAAATTTATATCATTATGTGTTAATATTAAAATTAAATTCATCCAATAATATTTGGTAATGTTTTATGGTCTTCTTATAGTCCTTGTAACTTTATTTTTAATAAAAATTACCCAATTTTCCCTTTACCATGGTAATACAAATTACAAAATTTACTATTCATAATGGCCAAAAGAAAAAGGGAATTATTTACCAAAAATGGACCTTATGATTAATAATATAGAATCAATTTTTTTAATTAAAAAAACATAATTTCATAAAATAAATTTCAAATGAATCTTGTTGATGGAACGAGAAAATGATTTTTTAGTGTGAAAATGCCCAAATAATTAAAATGTTTTATATCCAAATTCAATGTGAAACAAATTACAATTATGTAAATTGGATTAAATGATAAAAATTTTATATAATTATACTTTAAAATCAATAAAATATATAATTTATCATAATAAATTATTTTTATGAAAAAAATAAATTAAAATGTTGTATTTTTACTATTCATCAAAACATGAAACTTATCAGAAAAATACCATAAATATAACCAAAGTAAATTTTGATAATATGAATTCAAATTAGAAGTTTCTTGTCTCATTTTATTTTTTAAAGAGTCAAAATCCACTTTTAAAACAATTGTGCCATCAAAAGAATCCAAAACATCCTTTTTAGAAAAATACTACATTTATGGATAAAATTGGATTCTTTATTATATCATGTCTAAAAAACACATAAGATTTATATTAAAATTAGATTTAATATTATATATATTTATTTATTTATTTATTTTTGTATTTAATATATTTTAATAGGGTTTAATTTTTTATTTATTGGTACAAAACACACATGGGGACATTTAAATAATTTTCCAAAAAACATTTATATTTATTTGAAAAGGGGTTTTAAATTAATTTATAATTCATTAGTCAAAGAATTATTTGTAAACTTTAATTTTATAATTTATTTAGTAATATAATTACCTATCATCCTAATGGAAATTATATAATTTTCCTAGTTAAATAATTATAATAATAAAATGATGTTTTGTAGAAACATATTATTACATGTACAAAAAGCTAAGCTGGTGTTTAATGTAACACAAGATTAACTTAGTTGAGAGTATAACAGAATACATCAAATAAATTTAATTTAATTTAAAACAAGTTTCATTAAAAAATGGGTTGTTACATTTGATGTCCAATGAACATTTTTACCATGAGGAAGGTGATCTACCACTGAAGAAAGACATACATTTAAGAATAGATCATGTTGGTCAATTTTTTATACTATGTATACCAATAATTTTGTATTTCTATTAGTGTAAATAAAATTGATAGAAGTAATTTTACTGCTACATTCAATTTTTCGACATTCCATGGAGAAGAAACTATTTTGAGAGGAGCTACCATTGGCTAACAATACTACCATAAAGGAGGTTGAAAGGTTGACAGTTGCTAATATATCTTAAAAGAAGCCTCAATTAGTGAGATTGGTGGTGATTATTTCATGTTAATAAAACAAATGTCGATGGATGTACTGGTGGGGATTCTATAAAAAACAAAGGATATATCGTCATCGAGTGATCTACTGTCCAAGGGATCAATGGTAGAATGACACTTCAAACTCTTGTCTATTTGAGGGAGTTCTAAAACCAGTGATAGAGAAGCTACATCAACCTAAAAGAGTGTTAAGATGATAAAAAAAGTTTAAAAAATAATAGTATTATAATGATCAACATATATTCATTCAGTTTAAATGAACTTTTCTTGATCCTGTATTATGAGCACTCTGAGTTCATTCATGGCATCTTGAGTAATCAAAACAACAGTGGACTCTTATGAACAAAAACATAGGAGGATTGAGGGTGAATAAAATCACTTAGTTGTGACCAAACAATATTCATAGATCTTATTAGAGGGTTGTTGAAATGAATATAATTTTTAAGGTGTAGTAATAGTGTTCCATATGGTTTTTTACAACATTAGAAACTTGTGTGTGCTGGCCTTCAGTATAATAATCAACAGATCCCACTACTACTTTTAGATTTCTATGGGAGATCAACACCTGTTAAACCACACACACACTTGTGCATCATATGCCAAAAACTCATTGTGTTTTTCAAAAATCACATACCTTATAGTTCACTATATATCCACTCTACTTGGGCCAATACAAGGCCATGAATCCTTGGATAATCCCTTAGGCTACTCTCCCATGGGGTAGACAACTGGAACCCATTGTGGTTTAGGGTTGGCCTCTCGGAAGAGAAATGGGCTGGCTAATTCTTTACTCTCAGAAATCTAATGAAAATATTAACTAAATTTAATATTTAAATATATATTATGTATAATGAAATGATTAAAATAAATAATCAAAATTAAAATTTTAATACAAAATAATTATTCAATTAAGAGATTAATACATGCACAAAATAAGATGTTATATTTTTAAAAAAATTAAATAAATATGAGGAAAATGTTATTTATCAAAACAAAAACTATTAGACAATTAATACACAAATTCAAACACCAACAATATACTCCATTTTAAAATTACAAAAGTTGAATATTTATTAATCATTCAAAAAATTTCTCCTCTTTTTTGAAATATATAAAAAATACATTAATTATAAAATTTTGAAATAAAGTCATTTTTAATCATTATCAACCTATTAGAATTAACATATTAGTATTATTTCATAAAAAATAACATTGAGTTAAAGTATACTTGAAACCAAAATTTAAAAATGAGTATATTTTTAAAATAGAAAAAATTGTACTAAACCTATATATTTAGCTTCAAAAAATCCTAGATCAAAAATAATTTTCCTAAAATTAAGATAATCTAAAAGATTCGTGAATATATTAGTCATTTTTTTCTCATGGACACTAATTCTAACAAAATATCACCTTTATTTACATTATCACTTCTAAAATGATATATAATATCTAGTTATTCTATTATATAGTGTTTCATGGGGTTTTTTTAAATTTAAATTTCACAAGAATTATAACGTAAGATAAAAATATTATCAAAAAATATTAAAATCACCTAATTTGTGATTAATCCATATACTCTGTGGAAAATATATAGCAATACACACATACTTATCATCAGCTATATATAGTTCTATGATAGTTATTATATATAAATACATGAAATTAAACTATTACCCATAATGTGGCACATTACTATTGTGCTTTTTGGTCTTGTTTATAACCTCTAATGTCAGAATCAGGGTAAGATAATAAATCAAAACAATTCTGATATGAACAAAATATACCAGTTCATACAATTCCTTTAATATATCTAATTACTCTTTTAACATGTTTAATAAGATCTTCCGTGGGGTTGGATTGAAAATTATAAAATAAACAAATTGGAAATATTATTTATGGTTGTGTTGTTGTAATATAAAATAAACTATCTATCAAGACTCAATACATTTTAATATCAATTTTCTTTCTTTCTTCAACTAAATGAAATTTTAATTATTACTCCTTAGAGTTTTTATGGTCTTATTATAATCAAGATCAAACTATTTGACAATTATATTATCATATGTATCTTGATTAAATAAAAACCAATATTTCCTTTGATTTATTTTTAAACAAGTTAAAAAATTTATTTTTCTCATTAATCTAATATTGAATTTAATTTTCATTAGTTTATAAAAATCATCACATAGTAAATAATTTGATGGAAAAATATTATATCATCCACAAAATCTCTATAACTAGTATATCATTTGAAATTCCATTTATAAATAAGTATGGATAAACATTACCTTTAACAATATCATTATGTAAAAAATATGAGTTATTATTTCATACCAATATTGAGATGCTTCATTTAGACCATATGATGCTTTATAAAGTATATAAAAAGATTTGAAAATTTATCCTTTAAAAATCAAGGGGTGTTTAACATAAAAATTCTATAAAATTATTCCATTTAAAAATGTACTTTCTAAATCAATTTGAAATAATTTTATATCTTTAAAAATATGAAATACAAAATAGATTTTTATTTTTTACAGCATATAAATTTGATTCAAATAATCTGACATGTTATTTCTTTCTTCCTAGGAATAACCATCAGATACTTGTAATGATTTACTTTTAACCACCTTTCTAGCATCATTAGGATATGATAGAAAACCCATTTATTTCCTCTTATTATTTTATCATTAGTATGTTCAACTAAATTTCATACAATATTCATTTCAAAACAATTTAATTCATAATTCTTATGATTTTTCCAATTTGAATTAATTTATACATTATCAATATTGATAAAAATAGAATCAGCAAAAAATAAGAATATGTAGATCAATGTTGAAAAAATCTTTTCATTTTTATATGAAATTTTAAAATATCAATTACTTTTGGAATTATATTACCTTTAACAGTTTTTTCTCTTTAACATTAGTTTGAGAAGATAAATATCCTGCCTCAATAGATGAATTCTTATTTTCTTGTTCATTATCCTCACAAAAAAATATTCCCTTCAAACATCACCATCTTTGAAAAAATTAGAATACTTCTTGTTATTGAAATATTCATTAAACATAACATCTGAAAACATTGAATCAGCTAAAGTTCTCTTATTGAAAACATCATCTCATTTTCAAATGAAGGAATATCTTAAAAATATTTACTCATCACTTTTTGAATAAAATTTTTCTAAATTATATTTTGTATTTATGATAAAGTCTTTAAAACCAAATACCATGAAATTTACAACATTATGATTAAAACCATTAAAAATTTTATAACAGTTCTTATTTAAAAAAATTGTAATAGATATTTTATCAAAAACAGGTTGAGTGGTATTTATATATTGTACCCAAATGAATTAGCGAAAATTAAATTTAATAAAAATTGTTTTATAAATTTCTTTTATAGATCTATACTCTCTTTAAACCACACTATTTTTTGTGGTGCCCTAGGGTTTGAAAAATAGTATTTATAAGCATTTTCATCTAAAAACTTATCAAATTCAAAATTAAAAAAATTTCCACCAATATCACTTTGATATTGATTATTGAAATATTTTTTATGTTTTCAATATGATTATAGAAGTAGTGGAATTTAGTTAATATTTCATTTTAATTTGATAAGAAATTAATCTACATATATCTATTGTAATAATCAAAAAATACAAAAACATAATTCCTACAACTAAAAATAACAAGTTTTATAGGTCCAAAAATTTCAAGAAATAATATGTATATAAATATCTAATTTCTAAAATAATTTATAGATCTAAAAATTTATCTGGTTTTCTAACCAATTAAATAATAATTACACATAATGTACTTACTTATATGTAACTATGGATGTTTTAAAACATTTTCATTCATTTTTTATTTGTAAAAAATTATGATATTTTCATACCAAACCCTCATATTTCACATAAATTCATGTTTTATTACTACATTGAAACATTTATATTTAGTTTGGTTAAATAGGAAAAATAAAAATTAAAAAAATCTTATCAATTAGCAGAAAATAACACAAATTTATTTTCCAAAAACTAAACATTTTTTATTTTAACAAATAAAATTTTATCCATCATCACAAATCTATGATATTCTGATTATATTTCTTTTTAAAAAATATACCAATAATACTTTTGTTATTATAATTGTTTTTGAAAAAAACATCAACAATACATTTAATATTAACTTTAATGTAGTCTCCAAATGAGTCTTGGCCCTGATCACATGAATTGCTAGATAGAAATTTCGAAATATCAGCATTCTTTTGCATGGAGCATCTACTGTCTAAATACAATGAATCTTTGCAAAATTAAAGGCTAATTTCCTAAAATTATAAAAACTAACATACTATTTTGTTATCCATTCTATGTTGGTTCCAATTAGATTTGTATTTAAAAATATTTGATCCCAAACATTTTAAAACGTTTATTATAGGGTTTTTTAGAAAATTAATCACTATTAATGAATGTATTTGTATTTATAAAAGATTTTTAAAATATTAGTGAACATTTATTTGTAAAATTCTATTTCATTATACACATAAAACATATTACCTGGGAAATACTTCCTTTTTACCTTTTGAAAATGATAATCTTATTTAACGTTGTAGATAAAATGTTATAAACAAAACCATTCTTATTATTTCATAATTTCATCAATAACATAATTTTATCGTGTTTTTCTTTACCTTAAATAAATATATATAATTGTTTTAAAATATTCAAACCTGATTTTTCTAATTCATATTCTCTTTTTAGATATCTTCAAAACAAATATAAATTTTTTTCATTTGATCCAGAAGTTGAAATTCATAATTTATTATTTTCATCTATAATTTTCGTACATTAATTTTCTAATTAAGTTAAATGATCTAGATATAAATTTAATCTTCTTTATTTATCAATATAATTCCCTTAAAAAGGTTTTCTATGTTTTTTATATTGTTCATTTAGTTTAAACATTTCATAATCATACTTCTCTTTAGATTTTTCATTTTTGGAAACTTAGATATTAAAAATATCACAATCCATTTTTAGTTTCTCATTTTTATTAGCCAATTTCATATTTTTAGTGTTTTTTTACACTTTTCAATTACCCTAACTCAATCATTCCTTAATTATTTATTTTATTTAAATATTGTTTTTACTTTATAATTAATAAAATCTGAGTCTGATCATGAATTAGAATCAGCTTCATTTTCATATATAGAACAATTATCATCATTAAAAAGAGTATTTAACTAATTAAAAGGTAATTAGTTGCCATGCAATGTATAATCATTAAATCAAGGTTCCCAATCTCTTGTTCACTTACAAATTCAATACTTAAGTCAAAACGGTTTGAGAAGTCGCAACCTTTCAATAAAGTTTTATTTTATTTCCTTTTATGTTCTTATTTATTTGGATACCTGGGTTTATGGAAGTCAGTTATAATGTGACATTTATTCATTCACTCATAAAAATTTAATTCTAAAAAATTATTATTTTTATTTTTACCATTCTTGAAATACTATTTTAACATTACTCAAAAATGTATCTTAGAATATTTTTTTTATGAATATGAAAAACATCTTACTAAATTGTGACATATATTTTTTAATTCAATGTATGTCATATTTTGAAGTGTTAATTATTTAATTAATATTATACTTAAAACATATACCATTCCTCTCTGTATACTCCTCATGAGTGTTGTTTTTCAACTCTAACTCATATTATAGCAAAGTGCCTATTAGTTTATGAAAGGTATCCTCTATGAAATCCTTACTTTCATTGATGTCTAACATATTGTCATGCAATCATTTTGGAAGATATCTCTAAACATTTTCTGTGGTATTTTTACTGTATAACACTTCACTATGATAGTTCATACAATTTTCAATACTTTTCAAATGATAGAACTTCTATTTCACTGAGTCTTTATCTACAATATTAAATCCCTATTACTTTGATCCTAGCGTTTATGTCCTAGTTATTTTGAGATTTTAGGTCCCATAGTGACTGACTGGAAGTGTTCCCCATATTTCATGATCTTTCATATAAGAGGAAAAATGGATATAGATATGTCTAATTATTTTATAGTTCATGATATTCATAACATTATAATTCAAAACATAATTAGTAATATAATTACCAACAAGTGTCTCTGTATAATATTTGGGTAGTACATATGGCTTCCCTGTGATAGTCCAATGATCCATACATATATACTTTAGGTAGGAATTTGTTTTGTCATTCTAGTATCCATATTATATTCTTTCAAATAATGGAGTTTCTTTTAGAATCCATCTATCATTATCATTAAAAACATCTATCTTATATAACTAAAATAGTATGTCATACAATATAGTTATTAGATAATTAGGATATCATAGAGTTAAAAAAATAAAAAAAATTATATCTATAAGGATTAAAATGAAAAAAAGAGGCTAACTGATCAGATACCAGGCTCCAAAACCAATTTTTGGATCATAGGTTACGAAAATGATCACTATAGGGGGTTCAATAGTCGTTTTAAAAATTTTAAATAAAACTCAATAAGAGTATTATTAATTGAAAATAACTCATTTAAGATTGTGTTCAAGTTTATGAAATGAATCAGAAATAAAAATAAGGGAAACAAATATTTTAATAACCATTTGGGTCACTAGTATCATAATGTTCTATTAAATATTATTTTATCAAAATGAATATTGGTAATAACTAAGAAAAACACCTTTATAGGTGAGATAATCTATTATAGACTCTAACTTTTATAAGTAATTAGAGGAAAACCCAATACTTTTTATAAGAGTGATACACCTAGTCAGTAACCTAACTTTTATTTAGGATTCAGAAACCATAACATCCTTTTGGGTGGTGAAATAACTAAATATACAAGACTTAATTTTGATTGGGAAATTATAAACTAGTAAAGAATATATTACAAATATAATAATAAAATATGAAAAAAATAGATGAAATATCATCATAAAGATATGATAATGAGGAAAAATAATTTCAATGATCATGATCACAAAAGTAGATGAGGGTGTTAAAGTGAAATTTACGTTGTGATCTCATTAAGGAAACATAAGTTTTATAGATAATAGATCAAATGATTACCAAGAAATTTTAACCCTTATATGTTGTAGAAGTTACTATTGAATAAGTTGTATCAATTTTTTTCCTTATATCATATATCAAATGGATTAATTCTGATTTATTAACCTAAATATCTTCTCAGAGCATCAACTAATCCAATCACTTCATTCCATGTGCTTTTTAAGACAAAATATAACGTTACCATTGTCATTTTTTTGAAAATCCATTCTCAATAACAATAAAAATCATTCTAATTATTTTGAATTAAAAAATCAATATAAAAAATTCAACATGATAATTTATACATAAATTTATTTTTCATATTAATATTATAATTAAAATATATTAATTAATAATTTAATTCATTGCAATATTAAAAACTCATAAATACATCCTATTTTATAATTCATGTTTGAAATTTATTTCATGTGTAATATAAATATTATATTTTCACAAAATAAATTTTATTGACAAGTCATTTTATTTTATGAAAAAAAATATAGGATTATTTATAGTATTTATTTGAATTACTAAAATTAATAATAATAAGATTTATATTTTAAGAAAAAAATGGTTGATAGAGATACATGGCGGTAGTAGGGTGTTTCTACCAATGACAAGCTACTTTTACACTGATATTCCATCATACGAGAGGAGTATTTGACCATTGTGATCTATCATTGTATATGAGTACCTACTATAGATATGATAAAAATAATATATCACTGGGGAATGAAGAATTTTGCTACAACACATATCGAACTACCGTCAAAGAATAGATACACTATTTCTTCACATGAAGTGTTTGTGCATAAAAATTCAATGTCTTTAAGGAATAGTGGTGAACTCTAGTTGAGAATACAGAGTTCCAATGCTTCCATTGAATAAATAGTACTATACATTGATATTGTTTTAGGGTCCTTCTACTATCATTGATTCCCTATGAACATTTCTACCATGATGACGAGGATTTACCTTTTCAAAAAAAAACACTATGAGGAACATATCCTGGTTATCAACAATTGAAACTATGTACAACTCATATAGTTCAATTGGTGTTAGTTCAAGTACCATTTACAAAATTAATCATTATAATATGGCCACTTTTAATAAACTCTATGATTATGAAATGGTTACTTGCATAACTACCATTGGCTTACAGTACTTCAATGTGGGAGATTGAATGGTCAATAGTTGTTGCAACTGTTCGAGTTAAGCTTCCATCAGTGAAGTTTGGAAGTGAGTCTATCATGTTAATGTAGAAGCTATAAAGGGATATACTTTTGGTTCTTCTTTAGAAAATAATGGAAGATAACATTTTCCAATGATCTGCCATTTTAGGGATAATATGCATAATGATACATAGAATTCCCATCGTTGAGAAGGAGTGGGTGAAAATTTTCTATAGAAAATATGTCAGTCTAGATAAGCTGGAAGAATCTAATAAGGTGAAAAATAATGTTGTTATTTAAATTATCAACATATGTAAAAAAATTGAATGATATTATCTCAATCCTTCAATATGAACACACTCAATTTTTCTATGAAAACCTTAGCAATCATAAGTTTTTTGAACTTTCATGAATAAAGAACATAGAAAGATTATTAAGGCAGAAGATGATCACTCAGTGGTGATCCAATAGCATGTGTAGATCAAATTAAGTGACCATTTAAATGTTTATAAGTTTTAAGGGTGTTGGAATAGTGTATCACGCACTATTGTCCAATTTTGGAAACCCAGATGTGCCAAAATTCTATATAGAAATCGAGCATTCTAGGTACCACTTTTAGAAGGCAATGGTAGATTAGTATATTTTATAGAATAGACACACATGGGCCTCACTATCTAGAACCTCCTAATTATGGTCTATTATACTATAGTTATGGTTATTCTATTATTCCATTCTACTCTGGGCTATACATGGCCATGCCGCATTGGTTGGTCCTACGGGATGCTCTTAAGCGGTGTTGACCACTAATCCCCTATGTGGTTGAGGGAGATCCCTTCGAATGATCCATGGGTTGGATGAATTTTTACTCCAAGACACATAATGGAAAGATAAATACAAACTATACAAATAAATTAACAAAATGATTAAAATTAAAAATTTTGAATTAAAATTTTACTTTAATATCATTAATCAATTAAAAAATTAATACATTCATAAAATAAATTATTACATTTAAAATAGTTTAAATTAAATAAATATGAGGAAAATAGAAATTTACCAAAAATAAAATCTCATAAAGATTTATTAAACATATTCAAATTATATCACTTATTCCTAAGATAAGGAATGGTAGTATAATTAATTTAGATAGCATTGAAGTTAAATATGTATTTTTATTAAATTTTATATTTATTTTTTACCCAAAAAAATATGAAAATAGAAACAAAAAGAAACTATGTTATGGTTCACAAAATATTTTGGGTTTTTTATATTTTATAAGAAAATAAATTTATAATATAAAAACTAATAACATAATAAACCAAATTTCCCTCTCCCCTAAACTTATCCTAGAGACACATAAAATTAATTAAAGCATCTGTTTCATTCACAAAAAATAATAATTAAAAAATAATTTATAATTACAAATATAAAGGAAAGATACATGATGTTCTTTCTTCATTTAATGGTAGCATGGAAGAGTGTGGACTCATCATGGGGTTCTTTCAAATAATCATAAATATAATATTTCATCTTTTATCCCTTCACCTTGAAGGGTACCTATAAATCTTCTCTTTTGATCTCAACTGCACAGGATAAAAAAATATTACTCATTGTATATAGTTTAGCACACATCGAATAATTTTAATTATACATAATCTTACTTTTTGAAGAGTAAAATAATAATTTTTACCTAATTTAAAAGTCACACTTTTGGGAATATGTTTCATGTAAAAAACATTATATTTTCTAATATGACAATGAATTCCCATATTCTTCACTTATTGATTCCTCCAATTCTATATTTTGTAGCTTCATCTTCTCTCAATTATTTCAAAATTTTGGGTTGAATTTATTCACAACCCAATAATCTTTATTAAAAAAACTCAAATGACAATTAATTATTTCTTATAGCCAATACATGAAGTTTAGAGGTGTTAATTAAAAATTTGAGTGAATTCCTTGAATAATTATCACCAATTTGTTCATATTTTTCAGTGTTATAAATATTTTATTGATTAAAACATCTAAAAAAATAGTTTCCATAGAAAAATCATGGGGTTACAAATCCACCATTAATATATTTATACAACCCAAAATTCCAATTATATCTTCAGAAAAAAGGTAAATTGATAATGGTGAGTAGTAAATTCAGTTTCTTCATCATATGGGTGTTTCATTGAATCAATAATGTTAATATTCAATAACTATAAACCAAAGGTCTTGTAAAATGTTCCTTTAATAATAATTAATATTATTTTAGTAGTCTTGAGAAATGGACTACAAAATATTATGGGGGGACGATTCCTAACATTGTCTTCCTTCTAATTCAGAATTTATAAATCAGCCAGGAATAATAAACTTTAATAATAGCTAGAAAATATTATTAAACCCCAAATGGATAGAAAATTTCTCTATTATAATGATTCATGTAACACACGTATATTTTATGATATATTTATCTTCAAATAATTTTAATTTATTCAATAACAAGTGATTCAAACAATCTCGAGTCTAAATAGACGGTAAAATAGTATACTATTATAAATTAGCAGTTAAATTATTCGAGTGAATACGAATAAAAAATAATATATATATATATATATATATATATATATATATATATATATTTGTGTTTCTAAGTTTAAAATTTTTAGATAAATAATATATATTAATAAATAAGCACTTAATTTTTTTAATGTCCTTATATGCTTTAAAAATAACTATTTCCGAAAAATGGTTTTTATAGGATTTAATAAGAAAATAATATAATTAATTACATTTAAATTTACCATTTTTTGGTAAAATAAACTCTATTTTTTAAATAATAATGTCAAAATTTTCTTGGAAATAATTTTTTATAATTTTTTTAAAAGATTGATCTTTCGATGAATAGTGAAAAATACGATTTTTATCGAAGATGTATCTTTATTTATAGAATTTTTAAAGATAAATTTTAATATAAAATGGTATTATAATTAAAAATTGTTAATTTATAATATGAATAATCCATTTAGGTTATTTTAATTAATTTTATGTTTGATTTTGTTTTAAATGGTATTATATATAAGAAAACATGTTTCCTGGAAAACTACTTTTTTCACATTTTATGGGGATAATTATAAATTGAACTATATCACTTTTATGACTTGGTTTTTGGAAAATTGATTCCATAGTTTTAATCAACATGTATAAATTAATTAATGACACCACATTTATTTTTTTCATAATGAATAGTAAAAACATGAAAAAAATAACACGTTTAAGGTTAAAACGGCTTTAACGGATATTAATCAAATATATAAGGAAATTATTACCAGTTAAAAATGTACAAAAAATATTGTATTGAAATATTTATACCAAATACTATCTCACCTTCAAATATCTGAATATTTGGATGCATTTTTTTCTATATTTTCATTATTATATTTTTTATAATTTAAGAGATTCCAAGTATGTCATCACCCCCACTTATAAAAGGAAAAACCTCAATTCTTTTATTTACACAACTATGAGTCATCTATCTTGAACAAAAAACTACCTAGTTGTCCTATAAAATTACCTATACATAAATTATATGTTTTTTTCTAATTAAAATATCATTCTATGGATTATTCATAATGGATTAAAAGGGTGTTTGCTGAAGAAGCATTAATCATCCTTCCTGGCCACTTTCAATTTATTATATATATATATATATATACTAAATCTAGTGTATTTGTCCCAAAATAATAAATTAAATCTCCTAAATCTACCAAAAAATTTATTATTATTTAAACTCATTTATTCACCATCTTTTCAATCAAATGGGGGGGTTAATGCATCGATCATGCGTAAGTGTGGACTACTAACTCCACAAAGTGATACAATTCATTTTCTATCACCATTTTTAACAGATGGTTATTATGATGGATATAATTTGTATATATATTATATTCATTAAAAATTATGATATTATAACTATAATATCATATTTACCTTCTTAACTTCTAATCTGTTGGAAAACGTGTTGCATCATAAGATTTTATTTGTGGTAATAAGAAGGAGGTTGTTTTATAATTCAATAATTTAAACTAAGAAAAAAATAAAAACCCTATTTAGTCAAAAAAATATCATACTCAAAATTAATCCAATTATTAGATTATATTTGTTAGATTCATATAATTGGAGTATTTCTTTACTCCACTATTAATGGATCCCTCGAATATGCATGCTTCTGTCTCTATCAGCAGCTCGCTTGAATTTCTAGATGACCATTTTCTCAAGGAATTTTTCAAAGTAATGAATCCCAATGGAACAATTTTTATTTACCTAACCTCTTAATCCTAATATTCATAATTGGATAAGGTAATGTCATCTCTTGATATAAAGTTATTTGTGGTTGGGTTCATGGAAGCACAGATAATAAAGATCAATATAGTAGTATCTTCTAAATCTAATGTTTTCCCCTATTTTGGGATGAAGGCTAAACAACATATTGGGATCTTAGTTTATCTTTCTCCATTAAAATATATCAAATTATTTACCTATATTACTTATTGTTTATGACATGGATTTTATCGATCAATATAGTTTGTTTAGTGAAGGGGGAATGATTAAATTCCATCATCCACCAACTGGAGATTGTGAAGTCATAAGCACAAGAAAGGCAAGAAGAAATTTCACTTGTGGAAGGGTTAATGTTGAAGAAAAACTAGTGAATTTGGAACCTATCGCTGGTCATATTTTTAATCCTCATTTATCATGAGGTAATTTTGGACTAGGGGATGGTTTGGGTGTATCACATTCCCTTATAGATACCTTTTTCCATCTACAATCGATGAAAAGGTACTCATACCACCTGAATTTCTACACATAGACATTTATAACATGGTATTGTTTTGGATTATTTTGATTAAAAGGCTCCTAGAATATCAATGATTCCTTTCACTATTGTTTGAAATATGTAAAATTATGTATTTTCAAATATATTTTTTGTGTTTAATATTGTAAATATTTATTCTATAGACACATAGATAAAATATTTTATTATAAATATTTATATAAAAACATTATAACATTTGTTTCAAAGTATAATGTAAAAATGTAGAAACAACATAATGAAATCTTATAATAAAGTAAGAATGGATTATATGGTTGATAAAATAACTCTACACTTTAACCTTAAGAGTTAAGGATTTCATAAATCTTAACATAGTCTATATAATGTTTTACTTAGAACTATAAAAGTCCTTCTTTCTACATAAGTGGACCCCTAGATAACATGATTGGAATATATATATATCCCCAGAAACCCTAGAATTCTTCGACTTGATAGGTTTTTATCATCTCAATCTTTCATAAACATGTAATCCCTTAATATAAAGATCAGAATATCCTCTTTCTTTATATCCCCATAGTCCATCAGTTTGATAGATCAGATTGACCAGTCTTCTTATTCCCAAAATCCCTTGATATAACCACAATAGGACACTTCGAATACAATAAAATTACAATTTCAAGGATTTCATAATTTTTCACTCAGAATTCATAGAACAACACCCTCTAATAAATTACAAAGTGTAAGAATGATAAGTTCAGGAAGAGACAAAATATCATACATGTTGAGTTTTAAAAGCATCAACTCCAATATCCTTCAATGCAATATTGTCTATAGATATTCTTATATCATTTATATTTCTCTGATTCTAAGAGTAATTTTCAATGGAATCATATTTTCTTCACTTGGGTTAGGTCCACAAGGTCAAATACACTAAGAGGGGGGTAAATCAAGGTATGGTAGATTAAAACTTCTTCCCAATTGGATCTTGTTTCATTGTAAAAAAAAACCCAATTCTATATTTCTCTTGTAGAAATATATGAACAGATATGAAATCATCCATAGGACACTGCAATTTTTACTTGGTTCACCCTCACATGGATACTTCCAAAGAGCATACAATGGTGTGGTGCTGATGTCCAAAATTCACTAAGTCTTACTAAAAATATCAAATATAATGTTCAGGTTAGATATTCTATGCCCAAGCACACTTCCTATACAATATTTAGGTTATGCTTACTATATTCCCAAGGGTCACTCCCTAGGCCTATTTTTATGGATCACTTCCAGTGGAAAGGGTCATTGTCTTCCTCTTCCTTCGCCCATTACTCTAGGAAAGGAATCCACTCCTAGATTGTAGACTTGTAGGTCACAAACAGTTTATGGACATGTATGTCCCCTCATTTTCATTAATTTATGCATCCTCAACTCTAGGTAGATGCTCTGTTGAAGTTACTTTTTCACCCATAGATAAAGTCTTCCTTCAAGGGTACTATTAGTAACAGGAAAATACTTTCATAAAGTTATTCAAAGATTTTGAAAGATTCCTTGTTTAAATCACGAACCACCTTTTTCCACTGTGTACTATGTACCGATTATGGTACGTGGAACACCTCCTTCGTCAATGGTTTTTTCTTCTTTAAACCTCCCTTCATATACAGACTGCCTCTGCCTTCGCTATCACATACCACCTCTGCATACCGACTTTGTGATCATCCTTTATGAATCACCATGTATCTGTAAACTACTCTTTATTCGCAGACTACCTTCTCAAACTATCTACATACCATTCCCTCCTCCTTCCCATATTGCATCATTTATGGGATACAGTTTCCCACAAAAACCTTTGGAAGAATTTCTTATGTCTAAACAACACCAGCCTCTTTGGAATTGTCCCTCACGAACAAGCTTCGAACTTTTCCAAATTCCTATATAAAATATTTTTTCTCAAATGACATCCAGTCTCTATACTAATCAGTTGGATTAACATTTCTTATATAGGCAAATATATCCACAAATTCGTTAATTCAAGATTTACCAATTCTTCAATTCAGTACAGCCTCAACAGTATACCAATCCTCTTGTTAGGAACTGCACCCATTCTGCAAACAATTTTTCCACGGTGGTCCACGTACTTTAATTTCTCATATGTAGTCGGTCTTCTCTGCAATTGACAATCCATCCGCGTACTGCACTAACTTCCGCCTCAAGCAATTTTCAGTTTTGGGAACCTTTCCCACAAACTGTTCTAGCTGCCTGGTACGCGGTCGTCTAACCTTCCCGAACATGGTATGTTATCCAATCCCTAGGATCCATGATTCTATTCCTTTTCCAATTTCATTTTCTGCCCTTCACTGTGTTCATTCCTTTGAAGGAATCTATACATTTTCAAACACAAATTCATGATTTTGAGGCCCAAATATTTGGAAAACACTTTAAAACTATGCCACTATAAAAGGTATCTTCAGAAAACACCAACTATACTCATTCATAGTCATCTGGCTTTTTCAAAAAACAAAATCACACACAAATCATATCGAGAGGACACCTTGAGGGATTTTTTCCAACAACTTGAACCCTCAGAAAAACACTTCAATCTGATGTTGTTTTTTTAGCACCATTATAATGCTATATAGAATTTTGTCTAATAGAATCTATTCTAATTACTCTACTTATAAATATTGGATAACCCTATGGACTATAACGTTAATTTTAAATCTGATGAACTGAATTAAGAGTAGTTTTATGGATCAAAACAATTTTTAGTCTTGTTCATATGACATTAGTTGGTAAGATAGGTAGAACATTTTCTCACCACTGGACAGAACAATACTCATCCCTATAGATTACACACATTTTCAATTAGATAAAAAACATTTATATTCATTTTATATTATAAAAATTTATGTATTTAGTGGAAAAATGTTTTATCTATAAAAACATTCTAAACACTTGGGATATAATGTTTTTAAAATAAAATTTTAAAAAATTATTAATGTATTTTTTTCAATACTAAGCAATGGAAAATTTGAAAGTATAACGTTTTAGTCAAAAAATATTACCCTTTTTTAACATAAAATATGAGACTTTAAAATGAAAAACTATTCACATAAAATACTTACAACCCTTTTTCATTTGTGAACATCAATGATAATATTTAAATAATTATATTCTCTTATCATATCCTAACTCTCCCTGAATTTATCAATTATTTTTAGGTTTGATAAAAAGTTAAAACTTCATATTCTCACCCTTAATCAATTGACTCCCTTAGAAAAATTCTCTCCCTTTAGATAAATTATCATTAGAAACTAGTTTTCACCCTTCTTATAAAAACCCATCCTTAGACTATTTTCCCACTTTTTGATTTTCAAAAATGAAATGGGAAAGTAATATAATCTCTTAAAATGTTTAACAAAAAATAGAAATGACATTTTTGCTTAAAATAACTCTCCATATAATATATAAAATATGTAACATTCATCCAAAAAGAATTAGAAAACATTCAAAAAATGATATTTTAATAGAAATTTATTCAAATAAAATTTCATTCAAATTTTTTAGCTACATAAAGAGTTTAATAAAAAAAATTATATGTAAATTATTCTAAGTCATTGTTAACTTCTTCACATAATTATGGTATTTGTCAACTTCAGTTTTTAAATATATTATCTTTAAAATCCTATCCTCTATGACTAATTGCCTCTAAATATCTACATTTAGACTTGAAACGTCTTCTTCAATAACACTTATCTACTTATTTTCCTCCTTACATTTGATAAGTTCATCTTAAAAATATAAAAACATTTCATTATCTTCTTTGAAATTCTGAATTTCTTCTTCTAATACCCTAAATTCATCATTAAAATGATCTCTGATACCTTAGAACCATTCCAAAAACATTACTATATCTGATGAATCAGTTGATAATTTGTCAAATGAATCAGTAATATAAAGAGAATGACTATTGAAATCTAAAAACTCATCATTATGATCCTTTGTATCACCATATACTTTCCCTTCACACATCACCATCTAATTAAATATTAATTTTTGTTCCATTTTTTAAATTTGAATATTTCTATTTTAGCCTCATTCTAGATCAATGATTTTATTAATAACATCAATGTTTCCAATTTTTCATGTAGGTTATTTTGAATATGTTTACATATTTCTTATATATTAGGGATATATAGTATGGAGTAAAATAATTTTTTCAAAATCTAATAGATATTCTCAATACCCTTCAGTGCTTCTATAGATGAAGAGTTTGATGACTCTGATGAAACCTTTTAAACATGTGGTCTGTGTGGTTCAAAATTAGACTTTTCTTTCTCTTAAACTTTAACATCTTTTGAAACCTTATCCACATTAAATTCCTCTTCAATTCCATCATTATATGATAAATTATTATGTGAATCGTGATCTTCTACTTAATAATTTTTATACAATTAATATGCATCCACTGGTACATAAATTATTGGATTTTAATACATCTGGATTCAAATTTGAGTGGATGTGAATGATGATTATGGGGATATTTCATCTTCATTTTATTCATCCTATGTTTCTTCCTCTATTTATTCTTCATTTTCGAATTCTATTTTTTACTGTGGTATAGTTCTCAATACTCATTTCTGAACATTCTAAATATATTTTTATTTCTTCTCTTTCAAATTTTTAACTAATGTAAGAATGAATTCATGACCTGATTTTTTATTTTTTAACATCGTCAACAAATTCTTATTCAATATCTTTTTCTTTACCTTTTTCAATAATTATTGGAAAAATAATAGAACTAGTACTTTTTCAATAAATTCTAATGTTTTATAAGGAATCGTTCGATATACGTGAGGAATAGTTCTGGACAATTGAACTATTATTACTATATAAAAGATGAAAACTAAAATATTTGGCTCTTTAGTTACTATTTCAAATCCAATCAATGATCATTCCATTATTCTTACCTCAGAAAATAATTTCTTCTATTTATGATTTTTTCTGAATCTTTAAAATCATTAGTAGTTTAGAACCAAAATGCTGAGGATTCAACATTACCAAGTCTGAAAAAAGGATCACCTATTTTATTTTAGTCATTATGAGTAATATTTTTCTTAAATTTGTCATCTAAATTATATTTTATTTTATGTTTTACTTTAGGTTGTGAAGAATCTACTTTTATCCTCTCTTTAAATACCTTTCTATTTTAGTACTTTGACATCAGATGTTGTATTGTCAATTTTATTAATGAATTTTTCTTAATATATAAATGAATATAAATTTCATTCACACTATTATTTATTCCCCAATAAGAAAAGTATTTTCTCTAAGAACATATGTTTGACTCTTAATCATGAAAACATCCATATAGTTCACTAAAATATTTTTGATGAAGAAAGGAAACATTAGTATATTTGATATCATTGAAACCTTCTATATTGATTCGATAGAATGGAAAACAACCGTGACTAAGTTTATTTTCCTCATATTAATTAAAATGTACGAAATGAATATACTAAGGAAATTTAGTGCATACCTATCTCCATTGCTTGGAATCAATTTCCCTTTTATCCATAAGATTACTAAATTAATAACTATAGCTAAATGGTAAACTATCTTAACCTTTTATGATGAAGTAAACAAAGATCCTTTTAATTTAGACTTATCAAAACTCCCAATATTTTCCAAAATATTGTGGGAAGGTAAATACACTTCAAATTGTAAGATAAATTCTATCAAGTCAACAACTTACTAATAACTAAGTTTATAACTTTCCCCAAATATTATAAAAAACTAAATCTCTATATTATTTTCTAATACATTCTAATGAGGAATAAACCTCACTTTAAATTTTTGGAAAATATTTTTCAAAATCCACTTTCTCAACGCATATTGTCTCTTAACCTTGAAAAGTAATAACCTTTTAGAAAAATATATTCACACTATTCATATCTAGTTCTTTCACCAAACTTTATCTAATTACTTATCTCTTCACAATGTCTTATACTAAGGTCATCTGATTCAAACTAGTGTCAAAGATAGGAATGAAAATACTGATCAGATGAATTGAAAAGTACTAGACTGAGAAATAAAAATGGTGGTGAGATTCAAGAGAGAAAACCCTAAAAACTTATGTGGTAAATGTGTACCCAACACTTATATATATACATGGGGGAATTTGTTCAAATCCAAGAAAATCCAATGTATTAGATTAAACCCCTTTTATGATCCAATAATTGAGATTTGATCAATTAATAATTTAAAAATCATTCTGAGAAATTGATGTTTTTTTATAAAATTACTGATTAAACTAATATAATTTTCAATAACTTATACATTTAAATTTGAAAAAAAAATAAAAGTTTGTAAAATTAAAGGAATATTAACAAAAACAACGATAAAATTAAGTAATGGATAATTATAAAAAAGCGTTTCAATGATTATTTTTCGGAGTAAAAACTGTAATCTCAATTTGATTAACGTTTTATTCCTGGTTTTTTGTAAAGAATTTTAATACGATTATTTTTAACTAATATTTTATTAGAAATGTTTTGTAATAATTCTTGACTCTTGAAAATTTTGACTCCAATTTTATTTTTATAAAATATCGATTCCACTATTTTTATAAAGAATCTAGTTTTAAAATTTTATAAAAAAATTTACTTTAATAAATTTAATGATTTGAATATAAAAAATAGAAAAACAAGAAAAATTTGAAAACACACTTTTTTAGATAACAAATGATTTTTATAAAACTATTTTTTTAGAAAATTATAACATCCCCCCCCCCATTGAGAATGAGTTAGTTAATGTAAAGAGATTAGAAATCATTAACAATATATTAATAATCACTGGATATTGATCATTCCTATCTTCTATTTAATAAATTCTAATCTTTCATAGAAAAGGGGTTTAGAAAAAAATTAGAAAGTTTTTTTTGTATTCCTATGAGTTGTAAAATGATATCTCATTTTTCATTATCTTTTAATGTGATATTTACACCCTTTATCTTTATGATATTACTACCAAAATATTTTTCTACAGTTATATTCCTGGAACAACCATTATCCCTATACCAAATATTCTTATTGTTTATGTGTTATTTATTTTTCTAAAAACAAAAACAGTAGTGCTTCACAACCCATTCCTTCTTGGGTATTGTTTTATTATAAAATAAAATATAAGCTTCTAAATTTTTTCACCTTTTATTTGGATAAAATATATATTATTTTAGAAAATATTTTTTATGAAAACATAGAAATTAAATGTTATTTAAATGACATTTTATCTTCCAGTGTCCACAACTTTGACGCTTAGTTCAAAATAGAGAACTTTTCAAAATAACGTAGTTATTATTAAAAATAGTTTTTTTAAGGAATCCATTTCTAGAAATATTTTTATGAGTTCAAAAATTTTAATACAATTTATCAAATTTTTTCTTTCTATAGGTAAACATAGAAAATAGAATCTTCAAACTATAAATTTTAAATTTTATATTAAGAGATAAATTTTCATCCTCAGTAGTATTAGTATTTGAACTATGTTTTTCAAAATCACTTTATTTGTTTTCTCTAAATTATATTTATCAATAAATTTTAAATAATATCTTTTTTAAAATTGTATTTATCAATATATTTATAAAGAAATGATATATTGGTAGTAATATTATAAATTCTTGAGTTTTCCTTTACACATTTTTCTTGGAAACTATAGGGTTTTTGTACATTTAAAATTTTTCAATTTCATGTAATTTATAAAATATAGTTACTTATTTAAAATATGGTAAAATATTATCCTCATTAGTTAAAGAAGATTACTCATCTAAATATATAGAATTTTTTTCATAAATTTTATTGAGATCATTTGCATTCAAAGTAATATTAGTATGTTATTTAGCATTAGTTACCTTAGTCATGATACATTTGTTCACCTTTGTTATTTCTTGAAGGAAACCAATATTCTTTGGTCCGAGAACTACATTGTATGATGAATCCACATAATAAGTATATCCTTTACTAGCACTCTAGCTGTCTGAATCTTTTATACAGTTCTTTACCTTAGGATTATAGTACTTTTTATCATTCTAAAAATAATTCCTTTCATTCATAACCTTACTTTTCAGTTTACAACAATCTCTTCTTATAGTTCTTTTTTTCTTATATTCATAACAGGTAACATTAGAAGAATATTTCTTATCAAGTTTATCTCAAAAAAATATTATATATTTTAGAAATTATTTCCTTCCAACAATCTTGTTCATTGTTCTCAAAATATTTTCCAATTCATTTTGTTTCTTTTTTATAAACTACTATTAGAATGAACATCAACTTTTAATTTTTCATAATATATAATAACTTTCTTAGAATATTGAACATTGTTAAGAACATTCGATGTAGTGGAAATAGAAAATCCTCTATTTTTCATTTCCTTATTATATGTATCCCTTTTCATTATACATTTATATAGAATAAGGTTTTTGATAATATCATCTAAAGTACAATTTTAATCTTCTTATATCATCCAAAGAAATTATTTTAGATTCCCATTCATTTTTTGTGATCTCAATAAATTCCTAGACTAAAATATTATCCTATGGATCATTATCTCTAAGACATTTTAAACTATTTATAATATTAATAAACATTTGTTTCATCTTAGAAAATGACTCTCCATATATAAAATCAAAATCATGATAATCATTACAAGATATAACTCTTATTTTTTCAATAACATTAGAAGTTCCAAATTGTGTTTCTTGTAATTTCGTCTAAATATTGTATTCTTCTTTACATGAATATATTTTACTATATATGTTTCAAGTCATGGAATATAAAATAGTATTCATTACTATATAATTTAATTGATCTTCCAACTTATGTAGATTTTTAAAGGTTATCAATTATTTCTATATAACCTTGTAATTTCTAGTTAGCATCAATAAGTAATCTAATCCATTATTGATAAACAAATTATTTATTCTATATATCTCATACGTATAATCATTCACATAAAAATAGGTGGTCTACATGGATTTATATTTTCTAAGGTTCCAACTTTCATAATATCTATCTTACAAAATAGAAAATAAGTTTTAATCAAAACATGATAGTGTATATGAAATTTTTAAAAAATCAGTATATAAAAAAATATAACGACTTATAGTTAAAAAAATTTATAAAAAATTTATAGTCATATAATATGATATAATACCAATTATTGGATTGTAAAAGTTTATAGTGGTTAGAAGATGAGGGATGAATATTTGTTTAAAATTTTAAACAAATATACAATCATAAAATCTATATAGTCAAAAAGATCAGACTAAAAAGTCTAACGATGATCAGAGTATGTGTATCGCATTCAGAATTCATCTGATATATCAATGTTTTAATTTTTTATATAGGAACAATAATAAAATAGGCTACTATAAAGATTACTATAAACAAAATTTAAAATTTAAAATGCATAGATGAATGTAAACGTTTACAAAGATGTAGTATGAAATCTTATAATAATGTAATAATTACTTACAAGATATTTAAAATAATTATAATATTTAATATTAAGAGATAAGGAAACTAGAAATCCTCACATAATATATCCATGGTTTTACACATAAAGGTATATCTTTTCAGAGAATGAAATATCTTGATATGATGATTGAAATTTCTATGTCTTCCAAAACCCTAGAATCCAACGATCTGAAAAATCAGTTATATCTCTATTTTTCTTAGACAATAGATCTATCAATTTGATGATATGTGTCTTCTTTATCTTCCTATCCCCATTAGCCCTCAATATGATTAGTCATATTCACTTTCCATCAAATCCCTAGAATCTCAAGATCTAACCATGATCATACACACCAAATATAAAATAAATTATAGATATATATATTTTACCATTACTCGCTCAGAATCCATAGAACACAACTCTCAAAGAAATTATCAAACATAATAATGATATTTTCATGAAAATAAAAATATCATACATCTTGAGATAAAAATGAATCATCTCTCATATCATCAAATGCACTCCAATTTAAATGCATTCTTATAATTTTCATATTTCCATGATTCTAGGAGTTGGTTGTAAAAGCATCATATGTTCTTCACATGGAATCATAATAAACACTCCAATATTAATTAGTTTTTTATAGAACCATTAAAATTATATAGAGAATTCATTATTATTAAAATAATTCCAATCACTCTGAATATATAATTTAGACTATCATATATACTACAATATTTATTTTCAGTCCAATGAACTGAACAAATATAAGTCTTATGGATTGGAATTATTTTTCTGAATGATGGTTTTAAATTTATCCAATTTGATATGTTAAACACTTTTCAAAACAATATACAAAAAATAATTAATTCTGATGGATAATGTGTATTTTTAGTTCATTGTATACAAAAAAAATTTGGAATTCGTTTTATATTAGAAAAATTTCTAAGATCTGTGAAAAATTATGTTTTCTTCAAAAACATTATAAAATAACTATGATGTTTTATGTTACTAAAATATTATTCTAAATATTTGTTAATGTTTTATTTATTTTCAAATTCAATAAACGTAAAATTAAAAATTATAACATTTGACTCAACAAAATGATGATGTCACTCCTATGTATCTGTGGAGTACCACTACCACAAAGAAATGTGATTTGATTTTCATTTCCTATTTACATGAATGGTAATATGGATGTATTAAGTGAATTTATATCATATATATGACATAATTATTATTTTATAAAGGTGAATTATTATTTACCTTTCATTCATTTCACATATTAGAAAATCAAAAATATCCTTTATTCATACGTACAACCTACCATCTCCATGAACAGTGTAATTCATTTTACAGTGTCTAAAATTTATGGATAACTATAAATATTTATATAATAAATATTTACTAAATTTATATCATGATTTATTATTTATATGATGTAACCATAATCAAATTACAATGACCAAAACTGTGGAACCAAAACTCTCATGAAAAATAAAACACTTAACACCTAAAAACGATGATTTTAATATTGAATTGTTAAAAAATGAGTGTCTAAATATTATAAATGTATATTAAATTATATTATATTTATGTGCATATTTCAATTATATAGTTATAATAAATTTATATTTATTATATAGGTGGATATACTTTTTTTAAGGAATTAATTCTTAAGGTAAGGGAATTATGGTACAATCTCATTGTTTATCAGGACTGTTTATGATTAAGTTTCAAATGCGAAAATATTATGACCAATATCTATAGAATGACATTAATTTAATTTTAATATAGTTATTTATATATATCTCAGGTTCTATTTTCATTTGTCTCTATTTATGTATTCAATTTTTCAAAAGAATATTTTTTAGGAAATTTGATTTATTTCTCTCCTTAGTTTAAAAAACTTTTTCATACATGACGATGTTCACTAAAAACAAATTCAAGAATACTTTAACTATTATCCTAATACTATTTAAATTTTTTATAAACCATTTTTTAATTTTTAATAAATCATTTTAAATTAATCATATTTACATTTTATTAATAAGGACGTTTTAACTTTATACAAAAAATGTGAAAGGAATTTTGGTTTTAATTTACACGACATGAACTAAATTTCAAATCAACATGAGAATATGATCCTTTTAATAATACTTTAAAATTTTATGGGTTTATTTTTAAATAAAAAAATTCCTTAATATTTTATTAAGAAAAATTGACTTTTAATAAGTTATATGAAAGTGAAAAGGTAATTTTCCTCATGAAATGTAATATTGATCTTTTAATGGAATTTTTCATCGATGATAACATCAATTGATATTAATCATTATTTACGTGGGATATAATCCAATGATTCCATCCAATTTCATTATTGGAATTTATTATTATATTGATTTAAGGATGATAATATGAAACTCATTTCTTTATGATGGATTAATTAAGTTATAATGAAACCCTTATGAAAATCATTTTTTCCATGTGTTATTCTGTGATGAGATGATTAAATGATTATAAATCCAATTTCATTTCCATGGATTATTCTATGATGAATTTTTTATGATATTATAGCACACATACATACTATTTTTATTATATGGTGGTTGGTACTGAAATTATACATCCTTCGAATGCATTGGGTAATGATATATATCTCATTAGATAATAAGGATTGCAATATGGAGTGAACCCGGTTCATTAAGGGACTATGTCCACTCTAATTTTCTTAGTAGTGGACCTAGACTAATGATATGATGTAATGGCAAGCAAACCCAATGAACTAGGATATTAATGGAAGTAATCCTTAACTAAGTAAATGGTTTTCTCTAATTATGTGTATGGTGAAAACTTATGACTAATACCAATGTTATGATCTCATGGATCATGTTATTTTATTCATTTATAATTCATGTCATATTATCTTCTAAGATTTAATCTATTACTCGAGATTATGATATGTAATATGTTGTTTACAATTCATAAATGTTAATATCATGCTCTCATACCCTTATAATCATTCTATGTTTATGTGATAATTTATATCACCCTCATTTACCTTTATTGAGCATATATGTTCACCCTTTCTTTTTTTAAATTTCCCTAGGTTAAGATGAAATGTTATATGTAATATATTTCTACCAAGGGTTATTGTTATGAAGGAATTTGTTGGATATTATGTATATCTCTTATTAATAAGTTTTTTATGTATTCATTTTTTCAAAAACATTAAAATGTTATTATTCTAGTGTGTATCGTAATGTTTTGTACCAAATATTCATCAAATAATATGTAACATTTATGTATAAAAATTATGGGTCACTATATTTTGTATCAAAGTATGGTTTAGTTTCCATTGGAAACAAGAATGAGAATTCATTAGTGATATCCCTTATAATAATACTATTTATAGGAGAACCTCATAAATTGTGGTAATAAAATAAGTGTTGTTTTACTTGACAATATCCTTGCCTGGATACTAAATGGGTAAATGGTATTGGAATATATTTTTAATTGGAAAATAACCTCAAAAATAATTGGTTGAGAATATTTATACCCATATTTTGGTGTATGGTGAGTGTGCTCTTACGGTGCATCTTTCTTGACACACTTGGGTGATAAGCCTGGGTTAATTCACACATTATTTATAAACCATTAATAATGATATGGGTATATTATGTTCATGAATGACTTATGATAAATTTAAGGTATCATATATTGAAAATAATATTTAATTATTTAGTCATCCAATAATTTGTTTTCATGATTATGTTGTTTTACTCTAATATTATTGTTTCTCACACTATGTTTTTTTATTTATTCAATGGTTAGAAAAAATATCAGAATGTTAATGCTATATATAATGGAAAATACAATGGTTTTCCACCTAAGTAAACAAATTTAATAGGGTATGTAATGAAAAATAATTTTTTGAAGCTTACAAAACATTCTCGGGCTATGAATCTTACTGAGATTATTTATAGGAAAATTAGGGAACAACATTCTGTTGAGTCCTTCACCTTTTAAAATCCACAATAATTTTGTGTGTCCATGGATCCATTATTTTCTAAAAAAATTATTATTACCACTGAAAAGTATTTTTCATTCTCCAAAGACTAGATCACGAAAAATTTATTTTGGTTGTTTATAATTTGGATTTGGAAGTGCATCAATGGTGGAATATAATTAAGAGAATAAGGAAACAAGATGAAATTGAATCTGTGGACTGGGATAAGTTTATGATCCTATATTTTCCTAGGAAAATTCCAAATATTCTTCATACAAAAATAGTGAAGGAATTTCTTGAGGTAAATTATATGGATGAATAAACCATTAGTACCAATGAGAAAAATTTCACAATACCTATGAGATATGATTAAAGTATTATCATCCAACTTATAATTTTTGTTGATTGACTCTTAAATGGATCAAACCAAGTATCTAAATTGATTTTTTCATAAGATACTTTGTTATCTATAAATAAATCATTTTATTTGTTTTTAAGGTGTGAATGGAATTTGATTTACACATCCATATCATGGTTTTGATAAAAAAAGAGCGATGTAATTCAAAGTAAATTATAATAATAAAAAACATGGATGGAAGAATATTATATTTACTTTATCCTTAACATGTGGATGGAAACATTGAGGAAATTGTATTAAAGGGATATGTACATTTTTTTATGTGTGTAAAATATGGTCATTAGAAAGTCAAATTTCGAAGTGATGGGGATAAGAAGATAGATAATGACAGATAAAAAACCTGATGAAATAATCCACCTATACTCTAGTGTTTCAAATGTAAAGAGTATAGGAATTATTCTAACCATTATTCAAATATTATGTTTAATGATGATGATTACTGTCTGCAAACTCTTAGTCCCAGAGACAGAGTGAAATCTTACATGATCACTATTACTGATGTGGGGTATAATAATGAAGTGGGGAAAGGTACACTTACAATAGAGACATTCTCTTAACATACATGGATATTTCATCATTTTAGATGAATACTAAGTACATTATAATAATAATTTAATGAGGACTGTAATAGTTTAGTGTCTTTGGAAAGATGGAAACAAAATCTTTTATCCTGGTGAAATATCTTCAACATATCCCATAAAAATATCCACCTTTATTAATTCTACCTGAAACCTTTCTTCGTAACCGGAGGAAAAGAAACATAACAAAGGTGTGGTCTCAAATTCTAAGTAAGGGTTATAAAGGGAGATATGTAAGCATAATCATGATAATAATGGTATGATAACAAGGTCATGAAAATAAAAGATCACGACCTTCATAAAAAAGATCATATACATGAATGATGGAATAAATTATGGCAGTTCATAAGACCTGAATCATAAGGAAATAATAAATATTTGTTAATAAAGGCTAATATAGGAATTAAATATGGAATTGTGGAAAACACATGTGTATATACTGATTTACATAGAAGCCAAGGCATCGCTACCAAAACCATATTAGTAGTACAGGTTCACTCCTCATACCATATTATTTTTCATCGTTCGCTCACATGGACACCTTATTATCCCTATTTTACTCTTAATACCATCCTTTTTGTCATGGTTCACACATATGGCCATCTTAGTATCATGAGTTTACTCCTCGTACCATCTTAGTAGTCATGGATCACTCCTGTGGCTATATTAATAGTTAAGGTTCACTTCCAAGACCATATTAGTTTATATCATGTGATATAAATAATTACCCAATTAATTTGAGATATATATAGGTCACACCCAACAAATAATTAAATATTTATTATATATACCACAAAAACATAAAACATTTACCACGAACCAAACCCATAGAATAAAATGTGTTTCTTAAACATCATTCCATCATAACATAATACATTTAAAACAAATGGATTTAATAAATTTAATTCCATCATAAAAATAATCAAATATAATAATAATATGGATATTATACTTTAAACATATCTGTAATCTTATATGGAAAATAATTTTGATAAAACAATTATAATTAATTCTTGAGAAAAATATCATTTCTTCTTCAAAAATGTTTTCTATTCTCAAAACACAACACAATTTAAAAGAAAAAAATTTCTATGAAAAAATATTTGAAAACATATAAAGGGTTTTTCATGGAAATAAGGAATTATTAAAGAATAAAAATCCATTCATTATGTATACGTTAAAAAAACATTATTCTCGTACTTTTTCTAGAAAAGTAAAAAAGTACCTCATATAGAAAAAAAAGAAATATTCATTTGAGACCATGTAATAAAAATTTAAAAATTGGTAGAAATAACTTTAAACAAACATAGTAAAATAGTAAAAAAAAATTATGAAATTATTTTTAGAAAACATGGACACGGATGACAAATAAACCCCAGTAAATTCTTATATATAAACAATCTCAAATAATAATGAGATTGTGAAATTATACCTTACATAAAATCATAAAAATGTTAATCCTGAAAAAAAAATAATGAAATTAAAAATATTAAAAAAAAATCTTTAAAATCCTTTATATACATATAAATAAATATTTATGATAATACATAGAATATTCAAATGCAGAAAGGATTAATTATTTAAACATTCAAAGCATCCCATACCACTTTGAACATTTAAATAATATGCCCAATATCATAAAATGAATATTTAAATAAAATGAATATAAATATATTCCTGATATCAAAAATAATAGGAAAATTACATAAACCACACACAAGAAATTGGTGGTGAACATGGCTAATATCTCATGAAAATTAAAAGTGAGACGGAATTTCCTTACCTTAAGTCTGACAATATTGGTATGTGTCTAAAAATCTTGTACGATAGTTTTAAAAATATTATTATATTATTACTGAATGAAAATAATATTTGTGATATCATATAATAATCATTTATGGATTTATATTACCCATTTATTAATCATTTCCAAGTTAAAACAACATTTCGGGTAATAATTGCTTTCTTTATCGTACGTGTTTTGACTTGTTATTCTTGATCGTATTACTTCGATCCTAATTTAAAAACTCATAGAATGTATAAAATTATATATATATTATATATATACACATAATATAACTATATATATTAGAGAAATATATAAAATAGAATACACTATTCACGGAGACGGTAGGTCATACGTATGCAAGAACGATGTTTCCATTTTCTTATCGAATTGAATGGAAATAAGTGAAAAAGAAATATGTTCATGAATATATATACAATATTCAAGTAGAATTATTATATCATATATTTCATACTTATTAATAATATATATATCTTTTATAATCATCCTTGAATGGTGATGTGGGAGATGAATTCCATCGCATTGTGGAGACGGTAAGTCATACATATGGACGGGCGATGATATCATTCCATATTGGTAAAGGGTAGAGAATCGAATAGAATTTGAATTATATGTAAACAATATTATGTCATAATTATTATTTTAATCTTTTATATTCATATTTATACCCATATAAATAATGTTTACATGAAAAACATTTTACAAAATAGTGTGTAAACTGTAAGTTGTAAGTATGCACGTAGGGTGATATTGTTTTTCGTAGGATGGGTAAAAGGAGGAATGTGGTTTTCCCATAATCATATAAACATCTAATAATATGTTATATTCTGTATTTATTAAATTTTTATGGATAAAACATTGAAATATGAAGTAGAATAAGATAATAATTTGAATTGAAATGGTAAAAACATTTCCTCTACTTCAAGTGTCTCATTTGGATTTTCACAAAAGGACTCTACAGGTTCGCTTTATTCCCAAAGTATGGACACTAGGATAAAATTAGGGAGCTTTTTAGATGAAATGTTTAGTTTTTTTCTAAGTAAAATGGCTTCTAAGGTGTGAATTAAAGAGAAGGAGAAGTTCCCTTATATAAGAGAGGTGAGGGGCACTTTAGGAAAAAAAATTAAAAAAATAAAATATTATAAATTTATTTTCAGTATAAATTAAATAAAAAGTGATTTATTTAGATTATAAGATTATAATTATTACAAATACTCTCATACAATTAATTTTATACATTATTAGGTCATAAAATTTACCTTATCGTTTGGATTTAACCCTTAGTTTAACAATTTAACTCTTACCATGTATTCTTATATTTTTTCATTATAGGTTAATATAATTACTATAAAATGAAAAAATAATCCCAAGATGATAATTTAGGACATATTTATCACTATAAAATTTATTTGGTAAAACCTTATATTTTTATGACTTTTATATCCTTTAATAAAATATTATTTATTTTTAAGTATCTTTTAAGTCAATTTTAGTACTATTCAATATTTGAATTTTTAAAAATAAAAAAAATTCTAAAAAAATTATAGTGAAATTATGTCACCAAATTGTCTAAGATATCTATAAAATTATTTGATGTCATTAATTAAGTCAAATTATATTTATTTTAATATTATTAATATCATTTATTTGATATATCAATTAATTAAACAATTACTGCTTCATTATTTTACAAGACATTAATTAAGTAAATTATTTTCTAAAAAGTATAAACAAATTATAATGTTGAATAAAAAATTCTTATTTTTCATTTTTATAGTAATAGGAAAATTAATCTTATGTATAACTATATATAAAAAAATGATTTAGTTATAAAATTTTTAATATGACGCTTTTAACTCTACTTCAAATAAAATATATTAAATGTATTAAACTAACAAAAGTGGCTTAAAGAGGATAATATTTTTACTTAAGGATTATTTGGGTCCAAAAAATCATATCCAGTTAAATTAGGACAAGTGTTTGTGTAAATTTATATTATTATAATATTATTTGTACCTATAATTACCCTATTCAACTTTAATTGTGGTAAATAAAATTTAAAAGTTACTATTCACCAAAAAATATATTTTGATTCTTTGAGATCACATTTTTCATCCTTATTACAACTATGTTAGTCTATGTTTTTAAATTAAACTCACAGAAGTTGTAAAATTATGTTTACTGCTAATCTTGAAAATGTGGCTAAAAGGCAGGTAGAAGAGTCGTTTAAAAGTTCAATAATTTATTATATCTAATCCCATTGTAAAATTGATTCTGATGACCAAAATTAAATTAATATATTTCTTATTTATCTATTTTGACTTTAAAACCAATTTTATATAAACATAATTATCTAAATGAAAAACCCATTTTTTAACTACGTTGTAGTATTTTTCACAATTCATCAAAAATTGAAAGTTTTCAAAAAAAAATCCAACAATTAACCCTAGGATAATTTTGATGCTATAAATTCAAAAATGATGTTTTTTTAATCAAATTTTATTTCTATATGTTACTAAAATTACTTTCATTATTAGAAGTAGTTCATTTGAAAAAATGATGTTTTTAAACATTGAAAGACTTTTCCAAAAATCATATCATTCACTATCAATATGTTTTATTTATATAAAAAAATTGTAGAAAATAATAATATTCATATAATTTTGTCTAATTTCTAGGTTATAGTTATCTAATTTAATTAATTATATGTGTGTGTGTGTTTCATAGAAACTCGGTATTGCGTGCAAGTTAAGCCAAGTCGGTATTGCTTGTAGTGAAACCCAAGTTTGTATTGCATGTATTAAAAGACAAGTAATTATTATGTGTAAAAGGAACGTTTTCCCTAGTGTTTTAATATATATATATATATAACTATTTCCAGTGTCACATGAAATGAAAAATATCAAAATGAAAAATTAATTCGAAAAAATATTCCAAAAATCACATGGTGTTACGCTTTCCATCCACTCTAGAACTAATAATTTATTATTTGATTCAAGATATACCCAATCATTAAAAATTGAAAAATTGATAAGTTTATCACAATACCACCTCAAATAATATATGTCTAATTAGAAGTGAAAACCTTTGATAGCACGACGATCAAATCTAATGTCCATAATTAATCTCTTATTGAATTTTGTTGGAATGTACTCCTAAAAAAATTCATTATTATCCCTCTCATTCAATTTGATTTTATCATAGGCATGGATTGGACTTCCATACATTAATATTAAATAAACATCCATGAAACGAATTTAACTTTTGATATTTTAAATTAAAAAATGATCATCAATCATTGTGATGATAAATATGAACATCAAATATAATTTATATCCATTTTATGGGTCTTGATTCCTTTTCAAAAAGAGAATTTTTCTCGAATGGTTGGGTAAAATCATGAAAACAAATATATGGCTATTTTATTTGAATTTTATGATGTCTTTTGGGAATAGTTTGTTATTATTCCTTCAACTCATGAAGTTGATTCTTCAATAGAACTCATGCCTTGTGAAAAACCCTGTTTTTAAGACAATACAAAGAATTTATCTGATTAAGTAATGTGAATTAAAGAAAAACATTCTTGATAATCTTGATAAGGGAATTATTCATCTCATTGTGTCACCATTCTGTGAACCTATTATATTTTTTAAAAAGAAATATGCATTGATGAGACTGAGAATCAATAATCATGAACTAAATAAGTTCATAATCGATAATAAGTATCCTCATTACCATATTGGTTATTTTTTAAATAATTACTAAGATACCAATATTTTTCCAAGATTGATCATTGAACTGGATACTATTAGTTGAGTTTCCAGTGGAGTTTCCAGAGTAAAGGCATACCCAAGTTGAACTTACATATGATGTATGGACGTTATGAATTTATACTAATTCAATTTGGTCTTTATAATTCCCCCACTACCATCATATATTTAATGAATAGATTATTTATATATTGCCTTGATTAGTTTGTGGTATTCATATTATATTATATTCAGATATATAATAAATTAAAATATTTGTATTTAGATCACTTGGGAATTGTAATAAATACCCTAAAAAGGATAATTTTTATAAAAATACCCTAGTAATAATATTGGTTATAAAAGTTTATTTTTGTGTTGTGTAATATCATGTGATGGTATATCTATAGATCTTTCAAGGATAAAAGCTAATAAACATTGGCCCAGGACAACCACATTGACTAAGATCCACATTTTTCTTTTTTGGGATGTATGTTCTCAATGCTTTTTGAATAATATCTCAAGGATGTATAATAAAATCACTAAAAAACCCAAAAGGCTTCCATGATCCATTAAATATGTGAATGTGAAAAAAATCAAGGGAATTAAGATAATGTTGGTCAGTGAATCTATTCTATCACTACCCTATAGTGGACATGGGTTTTTTATCTATAGTGATGTATCAAATAAGGGACTGTGATTAATACTCGTGAAGAATTATATGGTTATATCATTTAACACATGGTAATATAAGGTTCGTGAGTGAAATTACCTAACCCGTGATTTAGGGTTAGCTCTGGTAATTTTTTCATTAATGATATGGTATCATTATCTTTCTAATAAACATTTTTTTATTTTTACTGGTCATAAATGTTTATGTATGTATTGATTCAAAATCAGATTAATATACTACTTTGAATTCGGTTGGATTTGATCGAAGATTGTGACTTATCACAAAACTACCACCATGTGAAAGAAAATAATGTGGTTGTTAGTTTGAGTCGAAAGGATCATGCAAGATTATCTAAAATGAGTATAAAAAATATCCAATTATTATGTATTACATAAAGGTGTAACATTAAATCTGGAAAGAAGGGGATACATATTAACTTTTTCGAAGGATTGTGCATCCATCTATCCAAGTGGATATTATATCCACATGAAAGGAAGAGGCAGAGTTGTTAATTAATGTGAGAAATGTTCCTAAGATCATCCTTCATTGTGATGGAATGAAATGGTTTAGGAACTTTCTATGTGCCACATCCATACTAGATTGGAAGCTGGAGATATTAGATTGTTCTCATAGTTCTTCATTCTCCATTCCTCCAAGAAGTACGAATATTTATAGATATGTTATAGAGTGTTTCTTGTGGGATAACATGAAGAGATATATTTAAGAGTATATATCTTGGTTATTGTTTTTTCAGAAAGATAAAAATATGAGTTATAAGTATAAAGGAATTTCAAAACCATTAACCACGCAAAAAAATGGGAAAACTTTACAATGGATTTTATCATCAGATGCCCCAACCTTTCAAAAGTCCATAATACTATTTGGGTTGTACTCAATCACCATAAAAAAATATGAAACTTCATTTCTATCAAATAAAATTTCTATAAAGATCATATTACAAGAATATACATTAAAGAAGTGTTAAGGTTATATGGATTACCACATTCTATTATCTTTGATCTGGATCTAAGGATTACCGTGAAGTTTTGGTTAATTATTTAGTAATATCAGGATTTAATGTTGTGTTTTAGTACTATATATCATCCTGATACATACAGTAAGTCTAATAGAAATACTCAACCCATCAAGTATATGATGATATCATGTTCTATGTATTTCAAAGGTGGCTTGGATCAATGACTTCATGTAGTAATGTTTTCTTACAACAATAAATTTCACTTGATTTTTAAGATAGACCATTATGAATCCCTAAATAGAATGAAGTTTAAAAATCCTACATGCTAGGATGAATCTAGAGAAACAAATCTATTGGGACCTTAGTTAGATAAGGAAATTGAAGTTAAAATTAAATCCCACAAACAACACATCAATGAAGCACTGAGTTGATATAAAATTTTTGATGACAATCATCTGAAAAATCTCAAATTCAAAGGTCATGAGTATGTGTTCATATGAATTTCTCCATGGAAATTTGTTATGTGACAAAAAAATTGAAATTTTATACTCAAAAATAATTTCCCCTTTGATATTCCTGATTGAGTAGGGCTGGTTTATTTTCCCTTGACACTTCCAGAGAACCTCCCTCATGATCATGAGGTTTTCTATGTACCTCTCCAGAGGATGTACATAGATAATCCATTACAATTACTGAAATAATTTTTACAAAACTAGAGCATAAAAATTTCTATAAAGAACAGCTGGTATAAATCATGGAACGTAGAGATAAAATTTTATGGGGCAAGACTACTCAATTGGTTAACGTTCTCTGAAGGAATCATAAATCTGATGATTCTACATGGGAACCCAATGTTGTAAAAATATAATCATATCCTCTTTTTTTATTGATGTATTGTAATTTTGAGGTTAATTTAATTTAAAGGAGATGTACTATAACATAGCATGATTTTATTTCATATTTATCTTCAAATAAATTTAATTTCTTCAATAGTAGGGGACATATGCAACCCCAAGATGAAACATAACATAATATAATATATCAATATAACCCTGCCTGTAAATTTAAGAATTGAATTGGAATAACCACATTTAAAAAAATATTTTTTTTATGGTTTTAGATGAAAAAAATATATTAATAAATAAGAATAATTTTATTTTTAATATATTTTAGGCTATGAAATACATTTTTCCTAAAAATGGTTTTATTGATTTATGAGGGAATATAATATAAATAATTTCAACCAATTTTAACAAAAATTATTTGATAAAATAAACACCATTTTTGATTATATCATATCAAAATTATAATATTATTGTTTTCTAAAAAAATTCAAAAAATACTTATTATTTGATAAATAGTCAAAGTACTGGTTTTTTTTGAAACTGTATGTTCATTTAAGGAATTTAAAAAATAATAATTTTTCATTTAAATGGTTATAAATGGAAATTTATTTTCTTTATATTATTAATAATCCATTTTATGTCAATAAAATTAAATTTATGTTGGATTTAGGTATATAAATGTTTTTTCAAAAGATAACATTTCTTCTAGAAAACTACATTTTATCATGTTTTTTGGGTTTAATTTTAAGTTTAATTTTAATTTTATGAATATTTTGAATTGAATTGGATGAAATGAATTCCACATTCGAGGTCAACCTTTATAAATTATTTTTTTAGGAATCCTTCATTTTTTCATAATTAATAGTAACAACCATAAATATTTTTTACCATATATAATGTTAAAACAAGTTTATCCTGGGGAAAACCAAGATGTATGTGTAGTTTTTAAAATTAAATATGTATAAATTATATTTTCTGGTCATATTTATAAAAAATATTACCCCTCAATCAAATATATATCCATTTTTGTGATGTCCTAGTTCCGTTTGTTGCCTAAATGTGCCTCGTATCTCATTGTTCACATGGCCTCATGCTCATTTTCTCGAACACCAAAGTCTGCCAACTAGCAGAAAGGGCATTGGGTGTGATATTTAGGAAACTATGCCTTCATTGGAAGAGTATACACCACAAAATAACAAATAGTAAATAGTATCAGAAGCAGTAATACCATACAATAGAATTAAATAGTGGATGATTAATAATAAATAAACAACCTGAGCAAATATATAAAGGATGCATGTTACATATGTCTAGGAAAGCATCAAAAAATTTCACAATGTAGGAATACAGTACAAAACCAAAGTACCAAATAAAATAAGTAAACTCAAGTAGCATTGCAAGCCTCATCTTGGTCACATTCTCTCCAACTTTATCATCAATCAAGTACCAGATGAAAAAGGTCATTTTCTCTTATTTATACCTGCAACCATATAATTTTTTTGGGTAGAAAAGAAATATCCAAACAGGGTGTGGGACAAATCTCAGTAGGCAACCACCAAAATATTTGTGCTTAACAATCATTGAATATATATAGCAGGTAATTTTTATAATGAAGAAATTAACTAGAAAGTACTCAAAATTAAATTATTCTAAAGTTTTAAATTATATTCATTAACATTTAGAAATTAGTCAAAACTCTGAATAATGTAACCTCGAGATCTAGCCTAAGATCTATATCCCCCTGTATAATAATATCAAACAAACATTTCAAAAGACTAAATAACAATCATGTAAGATCGAGTCCAAACATGTGCTTTGACTTTAGAGACTCATCCCAATCATACGAAAATTCATAAGAAATCCTTCGGTAAAGTTCTTACAGTCTAATCCCCTATGGTTTCACATATCATCAAATCAATAAATAATAATGACCCTCTCAGAAATCTCACACAGTCTAACCCCATTGGCCCCACATGGCGCTAATCATTTGGAACGACCACCAGGGTAGAAATCATGGTCAATACCCCCTTGGAATGCATAGAAATAAAAAAAGGGAGATTGATTCATGCGATTCATCCTTTTGGGTACGTCACTGGTCATTTGTACATCTTATTCTCCCTTGTGTAAAAAATAATCTCCCTCTGGTAATGTTAAACCCACCCTGCGGCGATAGCAGTCAATAATGGATTGAAAGGTGACTAACCTATCCATTTAGACAATGACATTCAATCATGTCATTTCTAAGAGATAGTGGTCCCATAAGAAGTGACACTCTCCATCCTCAAGAGGGAACTCCTTGCACTGACGTACACAAAATTTTAGGATCCCCAATAGAGTGTTTATCGTCATAACATCATTAGATGTAAAGATACAAAGCTTTAGGCTCTTAACAATAGTAATAGATATAAAGCTCTGGGAAGCCCCAGTATCCAAAAGAGCAGAAGATAAAACTGAAGACACTGGAAACATACCTCTAACAGTATAGGGTCTAGGATCCTACTACTATTGGGCCTACTCCACTGCAAAAGTCTGACCTACACTGCGACCCTATGACCCGACCTAACTACCCTGATCAGATCCACCATATTGTCGCTGAAATCCTGTCGACTGGCCAAAATGGCCACGACCTCTTCCTCAACCAGAAAGTCTAGAAAAAATGTAGTTATATAACTAATGAGAAACTGATGGTCCTGCTCCTGAATCTGGAGGCATAATAGAACCCCTATCACTCACTGCTAGTGAGAACACCATAAAAAATTCTAAAGATTGTCCATCATACCATAATATCGGTACTCAACTTGGTCTCTCGGGCAATGTGGTTTCGCATGCCTGCTCTTCCCACACTGGTAGCATAAAACTAGGCTACCCAAAGAAATATCGTGTGATGGATCCCTATGGATCTTCCTTCTATTAGTCAAAGGATTTCCAACCCTTGATGTTGAACCACCCCAGCTCGCAGCTCCCAACTCCCTTAGATTATGCTTGTTAATTAGTTCCTAGATCACTATATCCATCACTGATGTCATCTGGAATACATTCACCTACGATCAGATGTCATACTTGAGACCATCCTCAAATCTCCTAGCTAAGAATAACTCGTCACCTCCCAGAACATGTCTGAAGGAGATAATATCTCTAAAACGAGATGAATAGTCCCACACTAAAATAGAACTTTACTCCAACTGTATGAACTCTTTGGCTCTATCGGCCCTCAAAGTCTTGGGATAGAAATTTTCATAGAAGGTCCTCTGAAACCCTTCCCAAGACATATCCCGATGATCTCATGTCAATAAGATAACATCCCACCATATCTTGGCAGAATCATGTAACATGTATATCATGAGCTTCACCCTCCTCTATGAAGGGATATCTAGATGCTCAAAGATAGAGAGCATGGCCTCCAACCATGACTCTAAATCCTATAGTCCTCTATCTCTAGAAATTTTTTGAGGCTATTGCTGCTGGAACACCTACTTCAGTTATGCCATGGACGGGGCAGGATGCGGTGCTCCTTAAAAGTTTGTAACATCCTCAGAAATACTTCATGGAATTGTGCATCATCACCTGTGTCTAGTATAACATATAATTTCATGACGGGAATGATGATAGGATCTATTGGTAGTCTCTAATCTACCATTTCTAGTGTCTGATCATTTCCCTATATCTGGCATACCACTCGAGGTTGCCTTATTTTCCTGACTCTATAAGTTCAAGCACACACCTCAGTTTAATATTATCAAGGAAAAAAACTTATAAGTACAAGAAAGTAATAAGGGAATAAACATTAAAATTTTACAAAAGAAGGATACACAGCATATAGAACCACTACACAGTGTGTTCCCTTATGTTTCAACATGGTTGTGTACCACTGCCAAACCTGGTCGGGTAACACCCCTACACATGGCGTGTTCCACCTAGGACAAGGAGAGTACCCGAATGTTCCCTCCTTAACAAGATCTTCTACATGGTTATACCACGTGATTCTCTCCTAAGTAACACTACATAGTGTGTTCACCCTATACATGGCATGTACTACTCACGTTCAAACTAACCATGTCATTAGTCACATGGCCGGAAACACAGTCCTTACAGCACGACGTGTACTCTCAGTACACAGCATGCTCTTCCCAAGTTTCCCAAACACATGTCTCTACTCGCGCAGTCAATCACATTGTTTAATATGACACAGCATGTACATACAGTAGACGGTGGTCATATAAGAAAATATGTTTATTCCAGAACAGAAGAATGCGGGGTGTGTGTTCATAACACCACATGTTGTGTTTTCTGGGTTTCCAGATAGTAGACCTCTAAATCTTCCACGGAACCCTTACAAGATTGAAATTTTATCCAAGTAATGAAAACTTCTAACCCATGAGAGACCATACTACCATGAATCAAAGTTTATAATCCTTATTCATAACATAAGTTTAACAAAATTCAATTAAATTTCAAACATGGTCTACAAAATTTTAACCCAAGAGTGCCCATAACACCTCCGGGACCAAAGTTTGGTATCCATCCAAATGAAACATTATAATTAAAAATACCCTATCAAAATAGTAGGTATTCTATTATGGAAACTATCACAACATCATTCATTCTAGCCCAATATATATCACAATATCATACAATCAGTAATTCACCCTAAATGGCATGAAAAAAATGCATGGCATCTGATATCTAGTAAGTGATTATTTATGACTGAGATGTCCTATCCTCATATCATCGGGTTGCAATATAAATAGAACCAAAATGATGATAATAATAATAGCACAAAACAAGTGTGTCACCCAATGGTGAAATAAAATCAACTATAACAATTGAAAAACTAGAAAAATTTCAATATTCAAGGTAACTTGGATTTTCCATGTACACAAGTTAGCTACTCCCGAGCAAAGCTTATTACCGACTACATGTTCCTTTATATCCCTATATATAGGCTCCAAATGGTATGACAAAGTAAAAAATAACCTCTTCTGATACCACATTATAACATCCATATTCCGGGATCCGCTCCAAGGCAACCCGTACCTGAGTGGTCACATGGCCTCAAGCGCATTTCCCCAAATGCCAGAGGTTTCCAACTTGCAGCGATGGCCTTGGGTGTGAAAATGGGGAAACAATTCCCTCATTGGTAGAGTATGCATAGTGTAATACAAAATAGTAAACAGTAGCAGATAGAGAAATACCATAAAGTAGAAGTACATAGCGGAAGACTGATAATAAATAAACAACTAGAGCACATATATAAATGATTCATGTCACATATGTCTAGGAAAAAATTCAAACAAGTCACAATTATAGAATACATAATTAAACTAAAGTAAAAAAAGAAAACAAGTAAAGTCCAGTAGCATTGCAAGCCTCATCTTGGAACCATGCTCTCCAGCTCCATCAACAATCATGTACCTGATGAACAAAGGTTATTTCACTTTTCTACACCTGCAACCATATAATTTTTTTGGGTCGAATAGCATGACCCAAATAGGGTGTGAGATGAATCCCAATAGGAAACCACCAAAATATTTGTACCTAACTGTCATTGAATATATATATATATATATAGCAGGTAATATACAGAATGAAGCAATAATATAGGAAGTGCTCAAAAGTAAAAAATCCTATAGTTTTCAATTACATTCATTCAAATTTATAAATTATTCAAACCATTGAATAATGTAACCTCGGAATCCATCCTAATATCTATATCCCACAATATAATAATATCTAACAAACGTCTCAAAAGACTATCAAAACAATCAAGTAAGACTCAGTTTAAGATTGTTCTTTGACTTAGCATACTCATCCTAATCATACAAACATTCATAAGAAACCCTCTGGGAATGTACTTATAGTATAATCCTCTCTGGTTTCACATTTCATCTAATAAAAAAATAATAATGACCCTATGGGAAATCTCACATAGTCCTACCCATTTAGCCCCACATGGCACTAATCATTTGAAACGACAGCCTGGTTAACACTAACGGTCAATACCCCCTTGGCCTGCATGGCAACAATAAAATGTAATGACCCCATGGAAGCTCTCTCAGTCAATGACCTAAGGTCTAACATTTATTTACTAATGACCCTCTAGGAAGCTCTCATAGTCTAACCCCTCTAATCAATGATCCATGGTAGCTCTCATAGTCAATACCTCTTTTCAATCATAATAATAATTCAAAATTAAAATACCCTACCTTGGGAATCTCTCACGGCCAATTACCCTTGTTCATACTTTTATAATGATAAAAACAGGCATCTCATATAAACAAAAACTCTATACTAAGAGCATTAGGCATGTAAAACAAAGAAACTTAACATGATTCCTAGACCCAACATCAATAATCAAACAAATATGGAAAACACATTCATAATCATGGTAATAAAACTTATGCATAATCGATAACCCTTTCTCAATCAAAAAAACCATAGCAGGCATTAAACAGGGTTAAATTCAAAATCATGAAATACCTTTAACAAGGGTCTTCGGCACTTTTAGCACATATAATCCAAATAAATCCAACGAAAGGTGAAAACCACCAACCTCAATGTGGTAAGGGGAACACTCTCAAACGTCGGCCCTTGAATTGGCCTAAAATGTCGTAGATCTACAAAAATGTCAAGTCATTCAAAGTTTAATAACTCAAGAAAGAGTTGAAATTAGAAAGAGAGTCTATTTTGAAAGATAGTACTCAACGATGTGAATCCAATGCACCTCGTGGCCTCTCAATCAAAGCTCAGATTGAGGAATAGTAGGGGTTCGAAGTTCTCGGTCGTCTCATCACTCTCCTATAAGTAACACGGGAAGAAGTGATGTATTCTAGAGATGAAAAGTGACCTCAATTAAATTAATCAAATAAAAAGAAAATTATATGGTGTGTTCATTGAATGTACACGTTGTGTACATGCCTCAACCAGCCCCTACTCTAGGCGGTCACACAGCCATGTACTCGTCCATTACATGTCCAGTACACAGCTACCCACAGCAACTAAATACATAGAGTGTACTCAAGAGTACATAGAGTGTATGTAGAAAATTTACAAATTCTTCCTTTTTCCTCAAATAAACCCGAAAACAAGATTCATACTTGAAATGAAGATCTAGGTTCTTACAATTTTGATGAATTTCTCTAAGGAATAAAATTCTTATATTTTAAACTTTTAAAAAACTTCAAGTGTGTCTACTCATCCACTTATAAAAGGAATCACTTCCATTCAATTCTTCACTTCACTTAGAAAAAAAAATTGAAAACAATCGCCACCAATTATATTATAAATTTATCTATGCAGATCATTTAGGTACTAGTATTTATAAAAGTCCATTCAGACGGTCCTTAAAAAATATATAGAAAGGAGGCCTATTAAAGAAGAGGTAATCAACCTATATGACCTCTTTCAATTTATTTCTTCCCCTAAATAAATTTATAGGGATTATATTTTTTCAATTGATTTTCCTCTTATTATTTATTCGAGAGACTGAGAGAATATTTTTAAGAAAATCCATATTTATTTCTGTATTTGATCAAAAATAATTTTATCTTTCATGTCCATGTTTTCTAAAAATGTTTTCAAGAACATTTATACAATTATCCTTTTTTAAAACAAATTTTTATCCATGATTGTATTTTTATAAAATGTATCAAAATTAATCAACATATTTATTTAGAAATGTGGTACTTATTAATTTTTACCAAAAATGTTAAAGGAATATTTTTTTAGTATACATGACATGAATAAAATTACTTGTGGTCATGATAGATCAATAATTTAAAGATTCCATTAAAATTTCCCAAGGTTATTTTCAAATAAATTGTTATCATTACTATTTGGGAAATTTTTAGAGTTTAAATTTGTCATTTCAAAGTGATAATGTTATTTTCCTCAAAAAATGTAATGATTATCTTTTAAATGATTTTTTTATCTATGATAACATTGTTTGATATTAAATACTATTTACTAGGGATAAGATCCAACGATACCATATAATTTATTCCTTTGTATTACATATGACCATCAATGAATAATGACTCTATGTAACCCATTTCCTTACCATGGGTTAATTATGTTATGATGAATCCATGATGAAACTCATTTATTTTCCATGGGTTATAATATGATGAAATTATGAAATTATTATGAAACAAATTTTATTCATATGATGTTACATGATGAATTTTTTATGATCTTTTAGACAACATATGTTTGATTTTTATTATTTGAGTATTGGGAGAAAAATTATATATCCCACTTATGCATTGGAAAATATGGATATCTCATTATGTAATAAGGACAGTAATGTAGAGTAAACCCAACTTATTAAGAGACCCCACCAACTATTATAGTCTTATGAATGAACCATAAATAAGGATATGATAGAATGGGGAGTGAACCCAATCCACTATGCTATTTTTATAAGTGAACCATTACTAAGGAAATGATTTTCTGGGATTATGTGTAAGACATAGACTTATTTATTATGTTGATGTTATACTCTCATGGAACATGTACTTTTATTCATTTGTGATTCATTTCTTTATGAACTACACAACATTATTACATGACTCATCATTAAGATTTATGATATTTTGGGTGTGATTTTCCAATATTAAGATCATGTTCTCATAACCTTATTCACATGCTCTTTTTAAGTGATCACTGAAATCTCCCATGTTTTCTAATAATGATCATCAGATATCACTCTATATTATGTTGCCTTTCCTAATTTTATGAATATATATTTTATGTAAGATTTTTTTAATAAGGGTTCTAGTTATGAAGAACATAGTGCGAGATTATTTGGATCTATTATGAACATTTTTTATGAATCCATGTTTCAGAATATATTAAACCATTATGGTTATTTAATGTAACATAATGTAATATATTTTAATATTCAAATAATAAGATTTTATATCTATAAAAATAAAAATAATGGGTCATTATACTACCCAATTACTTAGGTGGTTTTGAGATCTATTATCTAGCGAGATGGGAAAACTGAGTAATGAATTACATTAATTGAGGCTCCATAAAATTAATCTCGCCTATAGTTTTGGTGATGGAAAATATACATGAATCTTATTGTTTATAGGAAATTGTTTGGTTTACAAGTTCATAAACATTTATAAATAGTTTTATATATTCATTCCCTCATAATCTTAACCCTATCGTGCACATTTCCTTGATGAATTTTCCATACATTGTAATTTTGTGTATGGTTCCTCTTGAAGGGATATTGATCTCTATATTTTTAAGGATAATAGGATCTCATATTGGAATTATTCTTCCACTTTTTTGTGTGTTATTTTATACTTTCTGAGAAGGGTGGTTTAGGTTGATGTGGATCATCCATTTTTGGTTTTCCATTTATGACTATTCATAGGGGTGTTTCTGTAAGTACTTATTCATAAGGATGACTCCGTGGTTAAATTATTCCATTTTAGGGGGATTTAAAATTCCATATTCTTCTATACATGGTGATTCATCACTAATTACCATCTCTTTTCCACTGTTTAATGTAATATAAATAATAATACCTTGAGGGTTAGGAATGGATTTTCAAGAATTATTACCTAAGATTTTTTGTTCAATTATTTTAGAGGTATCATGATTTGGTTTTTATAATTCACAATTTCACTTAAAAAGTCTTCCATTGATGGTTCCTGAGCTTTCCTCAGATGAAATATTAGAAAATGTTTAGAGTTATTTATTTATATATTTAGTGGCTAGAAGGATTATTTAAAGTCTTTCCAAAAGGGTAGTCTCTAAAGTACTTGGTTTTCACCTCTATATTAACTTTTATATTACCCTCTTATTATTTATATATATATTGGTTTATAATAGTATAGTATTTAGTACATGTATTAAATGTTTTCTTGACCAAGAGGATAACCACTGGGGATGTGTTACTTAGAAAAAAAATCGGCGGACTTCATAGTGTATTGTGAGTGATGTCTCGTGATCCTTTTTCATAGATAAATTCTTCACAAAAGTAGTTCGTTCATAAATGTTTTCAAAACATATATATTTAGAACTGCTCACCTCATGTACTCTACCTAAGGTTGTTCTTATGCCAAATTTTTTAGAATTCTAGTAGATCCAATCAATAAGATTCTTGGATTTAGAAGGTAATTTTTTTATTAGTTATCCTCATGAAGAAGAATCTAAAAGGTTTTTTTCAAATTCCAACAATAATTTGTAAAGTTATAGCATGAAACAATGTTCTTCATAGGTTTTTTGTGGGTAATAGTTTTTTATTCCATATAATCTCTTCAAACACTCATAAATCATATCCACATTTTTGTATTTGATTGTGTGTATCTCTTTCCTTAGTGAGACACTCTTTTATATTAAGAAACACTCGAATAGAAAATATAAACCTAATTAATCCTAGGTAGTTATAACCCTAGGTTGGATATTGTTGACAAACTCGTTTTTAGATCCTACAATGGAGAAGGGGAATTCTACCAATCTATTCTGATACATGGGGGCTACTCTTGGTTTGAATCCATTATAAAATTATCAAAATGATGGTATATCCCTATTGGAGTCTTCAGCTGACAAATAATAAAATATAAGTAGGTTACTTGGAATTCTAATTTTTATCTCACAATATTATTGATAATTAATTTTTAATGTGTGATTATTGTTATCAAAAATAAGGGCATGAGTTTCCATTAAATTTCTATTCAATTCAGCAAGAATATTTTCCATGTCCTCATTTCCTAATGTGAATCAGGTTAAAGAAGAAGAAGTGTAAGAGGAGTCTTTTAATGTGATAGTGGAAAAATCCCTTTCCACTTCCTCTATGATAATAAAAGTCATAAGTCTAGAAATTAAAGTTCACATAACCTATGGATAAAACCAATGAGGTGAGATGATTTAGATGTAATATTTTTTTGAATTTTTTTTAAAGTGTAATATAAAAATGTTGGATTCCCTGTAAATGATGTCATGTTTGATGAGCACCTGTCATGAGTTGGTTATAAAAAATTATGAACACAGGTAAAATATAGTTGAAGTGGGACTCACGTTTGTCTTCTGTGAGGATAGTTTTATGGGTGTGTTTCTCTTTTTTTTCTGGGTAAAATTGTTGAAACCCTAATGGGGTTAAATTGTATTGGTTTTATATTCAAATTCAAAAGTACTATTCTACACTTAATTCAACACATTAAATTTCATGTTAATGCATTATTCCAATTTATACTCTCATGTTAACTTTCTAATCAAGTGAAATCTCACATGATTACCCTCACCTATTATTTTCAGATTAACCGGAGGGCTGTAATGATTATTACAACCTCAAATCTCTTGTAGACTACTAATTAGAGATTTATAATTACACATAAGTCAACATACTTCCCAATAACCCAATAAATATAGAGGCCCCAAGAGGCCTCTATGTGAAATCAAGTGAAAATGGGGAGATAAATTCAAAATTCAAAAAATAGAAAATCTCTTAATGTTTATACACATTGAATGAATCCATATATAAAATTATAAGTGGATTAATAATTAAATTAAATAATTTATTAATATGTGGACTGGTCTCATCCAAGCCACATAGAGCTCAGTTTCCGAGAAACATAGTTATTATAACAAGAAAGAAACAAAATAGTATATTTATCAAGTGATTATAGAAACATCATTTGATATAAAGTGAGATTACCCTGAAAATGGTGAATATAATTATATTTAAATAATAATTATTAGATATCCTTGGTGTAATTAAAAATTCACCATGTGAGAAGAATGGGTATCTTAAAATTCATTTGTTGACTCCATGAATGGTCTCATTTACAATGTCGGGCAATGTTATCTCTATCATCACATGGTTGTAATGTGTTAAGCATCTAATGCATGGATAGATTGAGGGTATCTTTTCTAATTCCTCCTTCCTTAAAATTACTCCCATGATCATGATCTATTATTCCATCACAAAAATTAAGAATTGGAATGGTTGGATATTTTCTAGCTTTAGTTGAAAAATCATTATCTTTTTTAGGTCATTTTTTCGTAATGTATAAGAAGATTAGAATTCCAATGTTCCACGTGGGTTTGAAAATATTTAGTCTCTATCATAGACTTTGGTGTTATAAATTTTCCATATGCACTAACATTTGGTTGTGAATGATGTCTTATTTCCCAAAAAACACATTTTAATAATCTATTTTGTGAAGATATTAGATGAACATATATAAAATAGTGAGGAAATTTACTCTGCCTTCTATTATTCATAGAGTCATATCCCAAATAATATCATGTATGAAATCTAATGGATCTATATCTAGTATATTGATGAATTTCAAGGTCCACCCATGATCATCAGAACAACTACACATGGATTAAATCAAACTGATAAATTGTAATTTTATTATTTACCTAAATTCAATCTCATAGATTATGAGGTTTCACATTTGGTTCATTATCCAATTTCAATCCAGATTAGAACTGGAGTTTCATTTCCTTTCATCCAAATTTTAAATATCCATTTAATCTCTATAGATTTTGTATCAAAATAATCAAGAACTAAAGTCTTAGAGAGTCAAGATCATGTCCAAAACCATTAAACTGTTATTATCATTATTCTAGAATTTGATTGTATATCAAATTTTCAGATAAAAATTGGATTCTATCATCACATTCTTATGAATGTTTAGAACTTCATAAAATAAATGGTGATAAATTGAGGTGTCATGAACTCCTGTCATCTGAATGATAAAAAAATCAACTCTTTCAAAGGAATTATTTCAAACACAAATTGGTAACCTTTCTGTGAACAAACAACCAAAATAAACTAGGAACTCCAGAATCCAACCTTATCAGATAAAATGAAACTAAAAATGGTGTATTATAATAAGCTCACAATATGAATATCGAGTACCTATTCAACTAACTTCGTTTGAAAATTATTCGATAATCCAATTTCTGTACCATCATTCTAATGGAGGAATGAATCCCCTTTAGCATAATCTCAAATACTCATTTATCTTTGGACCTTTATTTATTTTCACTATCCCATTGTATATCTTCGGTTTCCATATCATCTCACAACATAGATTCAACTAGGGTGGCTTGTCTAGAATTATAGAAATCCCCATGGTAGATTATGTATAATTCATCAATTTTTTTAATGTGGAAATGGACGGATGATGTTATACCATAGTAATAGGTCATTTGTTAATGGTATAAGATTTAGGTAGAAGATTGGGGTGTATGAGCGGTATCACTCACTATGGTAGTAGGAAGAACTGTATCGATAGAGGAATTGGATGGTAAAATATGTTAGTAGAAAGTCTGATAGTAGTATTTTTTTCTCTGATTGTAGGCGTTATCTTATGGAAATAGAAAATAAAAATAATTCTTATTGAATAATATTTATTTATTTATTATAAAAGAAATCTTATCTAGAATTATCATAGCAGTGGTACTGGTATTTTCACTAGTAATAGATAGTGGTAATAGGATGATAGTCCTAGGGTCTAGCTATAGTGGTATAAGGATGAAACTATTGATGGTATAAAATTTGGAAGTGAAAATAGGGGTCTAATAGAAGATACAGGGGGTTTTATTTAGACATGGTAATAGCACAATTTCTCTATTTTCAAAATTTCTAGCCATTGGTAGAGTTGACAGAATTAGGTGATAGTAGCATATTTTTTCCTCTACAAAACATAATTTTCAATTATATCAGCAAATCTAAAAATTAAATACCAAATAAATAAAAACATCATTTATAAATAACTACAAAAAATCATATCTAAATAATTTTTTTAAGTACAGACTATTTTCAAAATTTCAAAATTCAAAAATTATTGCAAATTAAAAATTAAAATTCATAAAATTTTTTATTTCAAAATTATACTCAGTTTTTTGATTTTCATTAAATTTCAAAAATAAAAAAAATTGAATCATTAATAAATCAATTTAATTATTAAATCAGGATTTTGATTCTAAATAATTTTAATTCAAAATAAAGATTATCATTATAATTCAAAAAATTAATAAATCACTAAAATCCATGCTTTGATACGACTAATAATTATGTTCACATTTTATAAAGATCACAATATTGAATAATTATTCAATATTTATTTAATTAATTGTATAACTTAATTATTACCCTGGTTTTTCTTGTTATCATAAAAATAATTTTGATACATGATCTATAATTTCTTGATTCATATTTTACCACTATAAGTTTCCTTTAGCATCCTTGTATATCTTGGTACAAAAATGGTGTATTGATATTCATGACCAATAATATTCATATAGTAATTTCCTCCTTATCTCGGGTTTGGATAATACACATATTCTAATTCAAAAATAATACACGCTATCTTTAGAGATAATTTTTTTAATTATTTCATCCTTTATGTCTTTGATCTAATTTTGTAAACCCTTTTCATCTTATAAATTTCTATTAATATTCTCTTATTAATATATTTTGGATAATACATATAAAAATAAAAATCATTTCTTTTCCTTTATAATTCAAATACCTAACTTTACTTAATCTATGAATATACTTTACATGTCCATCTTCATCATGGATAGAACTCCATAATCATAATAGTTTAAGGCATCATCTACATTATTCATCTTCTAAGGGTGGTACGATATTTCTGAATCAATTTCCTTTTGTAATTCCATTTATCTCCAATTCTCATGTTGAAATAATTCTAATAAAATTAATACATTAATAATTTAATATTAGTATATATGTCAAAGCATTACCCAATAAATATAGAACCTCTATATTTTCAATATATAGACTTTTTATGATAGATCAATATCAGGAGTTGGATCGTTTTTCTCATGGGTATTCAATTTACTAAATACATAATCAACAACTCTATAACACCCACGTATTTTTTTAAATATTTTTTTCAAATGAATTTAACAATTTTGATATTTTTTTAAACACAACAATGAGTATATCATTCTTTATAATCAATAGAGTTTTTCTTTTATTACACACAATAATCAGTTTCTTCAAAAGTGTGCATAACATGCGACATCAATATTCAGTGAACTATGAAATATTATTATTTTAATTATCTCAATTATAAAAAAGTCATTATATATGATAGTATAAATATTATTAACAACTTTATGAAATATACACATAAATTTCCTACTCAATATAAATTTATTTATAAACACTTAGTAAAAAATTTAACAATATTTACTAAAGTAATTGCATTCATAAAAAATATGTTTTATTAAAAAATGTTTTTTATGTGAACATATTATAATCAATTTATTTAGATTTTAAAATGAAATTTTATAAAATTAAATTAATTTTTAAACCATCATATCCTAATTTACATATGTTGAAATTTTAGAATTCATTCGTAAAATACTGATTTCTCAGTGAATAATAAAAATACAGATTTTTGTAAGAATGTCATTTTTATTTAATAAATTAATTAATTTAAATGAAAAAATATGTTTGAAATTATCGTAAATATTATGTGGAAAATTTTACATCACTTGATTAATTTTTAATCAACATTATATTGTATATTACTATAAGTTTATTTTTGGGTTTGAAAAGGGGCTTTTTCTAAAAACTATTTTCAAGTGAAAAATGTTTCTTCATTTTAGTCAATTAAAATAATAACTAATTATGAATGTTTTAAATGAAATTTATAGACTATATAAATATAATTTTAACATTAAATTCATACAATTATTATTATTATACATATATTTAATATAAAATAATCTTATTCTGGAAAAAAATGCACTTCTTGAAAACTAACATTTTCATTGCATCTATGAGTTTTTCTTTCAATTCATTTTTTCCACTTATATAAAATTTATTAGAAAAATTAACTTTATTTTATAAATAATTATTTCAAAATTATATTAGGGTGATATATTTGTTTTTATTGAAAAGATTCAGTATTTGATAAATAGTGAAATATACTAAAATATAATTAAAAACCACATTTTATTTTAATTTAAATATAATAATAAATTTTATTTTAAATGGGTTTTAAAGTAAAAAAATTTCAATTATACATCAATTAATCCAATTATTTACATTAGAAACAAATTCAAACTGAATTTCAATATAAAAACATTGTAAAATTTCAACATTTTCTCTCTAAAAACCTTCTTTCACGTCACCAGTGCTAAATTAATTTTAATTTAACTTTTTTCACTTCTGTGAATTAAATTTTGAAAAATGGAACCTTGATTTTAATTATAATAATATATAATATATAATAAGTCCAATAAAATTATTTACTAAAATTAATAGTAACAAAACTATTTATTTCTACTAAGGTAAAAGTTTTTTTATTGGGGTTAAACTAAATATATATGGAATAAAAATAACCAAAAAAAATTAAAATGCCAATTTTATGTAAATATTTCAACCGTATATCTTATAGTTTGGATAATGTTTCATTTTTTAACCATTTTTTTAGATAAAAACTTGGGTATACATTTTTTTTAATATTACAAGTGTGCCACTCACCCCACTTATAAAAGTCCACCACATATCCTTTATTCTTCACACCTTCATACAATTTTGGTTCAGAAATTACCTATACAAATAACTTCCCAAATTACTTCCTAGAATCCTTTTTTGGGCACAAATCTAAACTTGGAAGGCTATTTTTGCAATCCTTTAGAGGATACCTAGAGAACAGGTAATGCTTTTTTTGTTTTCTTCCTACGCCTCCTTAAATTATTAGTATAACATGATGATATAATAACCTAAATTTATTCTATTTAATTATTAGTTTTTATTTTAATTTTATTAAATACAACCATCTCCACTTCTATGAAATGTGTTATAAAATCATCATTTCATTGTACAGTGGACTACCACCTCACAAACTAATGTTATTCATTTTTTAATTACCACTTATTTTGGCCAGACATGATGATGTATTTATTTTTTGTATGAAATTTATGATACTATTTTTCATTTAGAATTATTATATCATGCATACCTTCATTAATTCAGTTTTTTAGGAATACGATAACATCGCTCATGTGTATAGTGGACCACCACCTCACAAGGCTATATGATTCATTCACTCTTTTCATGGATGGTAATTAGGATGGGTTTCATGAAAATATGTGATATATATACCATTAAAATTATTATTAAACTATAATATATCATTTACTTATATTTGTATCAATATATTGAGAAAATGGAAACATTTTTCATACATATGTATAACCTACCGTCTCCACAAATGGTTTATTTTGTTTTCTAACTATATACTTCATATATTAGCATAAATACATATATTCTAAATATATATGATATTTATATCATGTTAAAAATTCTATATATTTTCTAACCATGACCAAAATAAGTGGTATAAAAATAAAAAAATAAAAATATTTACAAAAAACAATGTTGTTATTACCTGAAACCAAACATTAACAATAATTTGTTTATAAGAGAGTAATAATAGGTCATAATAAAATCATATATGTTATTATATTATAAATAATTATTAAATTTATTTATAATGAACATATATTTATTATATATTAGTTTTTAACATGTACAATGGAAGTCAAGACATAAGGTCAGGGATCTCTAGTTTCGCTTTTATTTTTGGGTGACATATAAAAATTCACCAATCATTTATTTTGTGTGTTATATATATGTCCCCTTTTCATTTTATATCTTGGATATCCTCCTTTTAATTATATTGAATTTTTAATTTCATTTTATTCTTTATTTTTTATTATAATTCAAAATATTACTATTGCAGAAAGGGATTAAGTATCACATTGATTTTTCTTTAAGACATATTCCATATTCAACATGTGTTTATTTTATATGTTGTATATAAAAAACATAAATTTATTCCATGAATAATTTAATTAAATTTATTTTTTTCTAAATATCTATTTCAGTATCTCTCTTTACTTTGGTTTATAGTTCAAAAGCTACCAAATTGGAAAGGTATTTTTCCCGCAGTTTTTCTTTTTTGAGATATACATTATGTTATAAAACTATATTATTTTATGATATGTATATACAGTCTATTTTAAATATAATATAATGAATGTAATAATACTTATGATATTTTACATTCCATTTTATTTTATTCCTTCAATGGTACAATGATTCAAAGATACCAAAGGGGTAATGATATTATATTGCAATCTCACTATTTATCAAGATTGTTTATGACTATGTTTCTGATGATAAAATATTGTGATCCATATCTCCAAATACTTTTGATTTTTATTCTCATTTGTTTGTTCAAGATATTTATATTAAAATTTATCAAATCATTCATATAGAAAAAAATTGAATTGATTTTTTTAATAAAATCTTATGTTATTTCTATCTTTGGTCAAAAATTGGTTTTCTTTCAAAGCCATATTTTCTAAAAATTGCTTCAAAAACGTTTTACCATTATCTTTTGATTTTTAAAATAAATTTTTCACCCAATTTAAATTTAATTTACAATTTTATTTGAAAGTAATATTCATATAATTTTGAAAACACTTCCCATTTTTCTTTTACCAAAAGTGTGAAAGGGATATTCATTTTAACATGTAAGGCGTGAATGAAAAGAACATCATCATAGCCATTGTTTTTTTTATGATTCTATTGTAATTTTTCAATATTATTTTCAAAGAAAAGTATTTTCAAAAAAATAGGCTTTAAATAGTTTTTTCAAAGAATTAATAATATTTTCCTAATAAAAATTTTTAAATTGTAATTTAAAATCATTTTATATCTAATATTACATCTCTTTTTGTTACCATTTCCTTACATGAGATATTAAACAAGGATACCATTATTATTATATCTATAAATTTTTTATCTTTATGATGATGTGAGGTTAATGAAAACCATTTCTATTCCATGTGTTATACCATGATAGAATTAATATAAAACCACCTCTTTTTACATGGGTTATGTTATGACGAAAGGATGGAATGATTATGAAACTTTTCTCATTTCCACAGTTTTTGATTAGATGAAATTTTTATGAATCCCATTTACTTTCATGGTTAATGACATGATGAATGTTTTGTGATATTGTCGAAAACATATATTATTTAAATCATGTGATGGGTGAGACCAGTATCTACTTATAAAACATTAGGGAATTATTAATGTTATATGAGATAAAAGGGCACACAAGAGGTTATTCTAAGGCCATAAAGGGTACATGGTTGGTCATATCAACTAAGATTTTGGTAAATAAGTGGTTATCCCAAGAATAGCATGTTATGGATGTCCTTTTGGGTTCCATTTACATAATATTTTATGTGATTATTTTTTTTCCATAAATATATGTCTAATTCCAATGTTATTTTCTCATGAATCATGTTATTTTATTTCCTTTTCTTTGATCTCTTATGAACTTCCAATATTTATTCCATAATACAAAATTATGATCTTTGATATTAAGGTTATCTTTTTCTAATTTTATGCTCATGTTCTCAAACCCTTGTGTTAATTTTATGCTTATGTATCTTCATTGTTTACCCTTACTGAGTGTTTGATCTGACCCATTATTTTGTTTCCAATCCTAATGATATGAAGAAATTTATTTTGTATGATATTTATTATAAGGGTTATAGTTATTAACAACATAATGGGAGATGATTTATCTCACTTATGGACCAGTTTTATATGATTCTATGTTTCTAAAGGGACTAAACTATTAAAATCCTTAGGTGTGTGTTTCTTTAATGTAATGATTTTTCATCCAAAATTATGTAATATCTATGTATGAAAATAATTTTTTTATATAGATTGAAATATAGGATAGGTTTAATTATCCTTTGAAAACTATGATGAGAAATTTATATTGATATCCCTATGGATATTTATAAGGATATCTCTAGGGATGACTCTATGGAAAAGTCTAAGGATTAGTCAATGAATACGAAAATGTCCTAGAAACTTTTTCAATGAAAGAGAAAGCATTTTACAAGATATTACATAAATTTTGGGATACTACATGTGGATGTGGATTAGGTATAGAGGTTGCTAGGAGTAATAACTCTAAAAAATTCACATAAAACTAGACTTGATCATCACCTGGTGCACAAAAATAGGGATTTTGGCACACCTAGTTTAATACTCTGTGGGGATATGAATTTGAGATTTACAAAATATTAATGAACCATCATGAAGTATTTAAATAGATTATGACTATTAATGACCTAGGATAAACCATAAGTTTCATTGATTAAAAAGAAGGTTCCACGATTTAGACATCCTATAAGTGATTTATCATGATTTTGTGGTTTCCTAGAATGAAAATAATCATTCACACTATTGTCATTGGTTTTAGTCAATGGACAGAACAAAAATAAGTGTTGTTAGCATTGAATCTAATGGAAAATTATAGGACTATGAGAAACCAAATTGGATGATGATAGGAGAGATAGATATTGAGATTATTCCTAATCATCTTACATGATAGATGACTAAAAACATGAACTTTCAAGAGATTCATAAAGCTTCAAATAAAAATGAAGATGAATGTTTATGAAAGTTCATGAGGTAATGATCATATAGGAGTGAATATTAACATTGAAACATTTCAATAAGGTGGGAAGAAAACCCATGAAGAATATCTCAAATAGAGATGAATATGTTATCTATGATGAAAATAATGTCATTGTGTAACAAATGTTCAATGATTTCATTATCATATATGTGGGGAATATGGGAATTACTCAACCCAATTCCCTTCCACAATAATTAACTTCTTGTAAAATGAAGGACTTATTCCATGTCAATCATTGAAGTTCAAGTATTGAAGTATTTATATATTTTAAAACAAATATTATGTTATACTAATCATGAAATCTATAAGGAATGTTCGGTATTAGTTTTTTGTTATGGATTTTCAAAAATATGGTAAATGATAATGATGGGATAGAATAGATATTTAATTTCAAGGTTGTACTTTGAATAACTTAATATAACCCTTAATATGTTTCAGATGTAGTAATAATGATATTGTGATAAAGGGATATTGGATATGAATAAGTAAATTGTATAGTACTGATTACCTTGGAATTGATTAATGATTTTTTGGTAAAGTTGATTATGGTATCCTTTATGGAGTTTACCACATTTTTATATTTAAGGAAGATATATTACAATCTATATTTTATATAAGGAATGGGGAATATTTTATTTTTAAATAATGTTATATGTAAATTCATGTTATTACTATGTTTCAAGAGAATATATTATAAAGGTATTCACATGTTTTATATGTATAATTTTAAAGATACTTCAAGTTTCTTATGGGATTAATATAAAGTTTATTTTGATAAGTTTGGTGACCTTCATTATAAATATTGAGTTTTGGAAGGGTGATAATTCTAACTATTTATGTTATGGTTTCAGTTAAACTTTGGATGAGGTTTTAGATATTAATGTAATACATCACCATATGAAGACTTGTGCATATTGGATAACATGTGGTAACCATTTTTTATGATGAACACTAAATATAGAAAGAATGAATTGCCATTCTATATATGGATATTATAATCTATCAGTGATTCACGAATAACAAATTCACCTTTATTTCATGAAGAAAGACATAAAGTGAAATTTGTTCGAGGAACAATCATCTTTTTATGTCGTTATTATCAACTGAAATGGAATCAAGTGTGTATATCTACTAATGAAAATTATTTAAATTTAGGAAAATAATCGTGAAATAAATTTTTTTTTGTTATCACAATTTTTTATGATATATATGAAATTTTTCAATCATATTTGGTTTATGTTTTTTTGGGTCATTAACCTTATCTAGATCAAAAACAATTTTGTGATCAATTATCTCTATCACTATCTATAATTATTAATTATTCTTTTCTCTTTTCCAAATCATCACTTATAACATATGTTCTCCTATATGGAAACATAGTTATGGATAACATTAGGTAATTGTGATGTTTCCATCTTTCCATTTTTAAATGACTTTTTATAATTCATTTTTCATATGTGTTTTTCTATAAAGGAGTTTTCAAATGTTATATCATTGGTGATGGAATTTAATTTCAATGGAGAAATTCATTTTAAGGTGGTAGAATGTAACACCCTAAAAATTTTTGAAGGCATTTCTTCAAATTCATTTAATATTTTGTATACATTTAGTTACACACAAAACTGATTATATATTTTCTTATACACAAAAGCAATTTTCTCTTATGTCTCATAAAATAATGAGATTCATTGAAAGAGTTCCTGACATGGGACATCACGCTTCAGTGACTATGAAATAAGGTTATTTTAAATATTTAGTTTAAAAACTAGTTTTCAAATAGAGAAATATTAATAATATTAAATAATTTATGAAATTTACACATAAATATCCTACTACACAAAAATTTATTTTTAAATTATGAGAAAATAATCAACCAATTTTTAGTAATGTAATTATATTCATCTATAATATGTTTCCCTCAAAAATGATATTTTTTATTTTTATGAGAAAATATTACAATAAATTTATAGTGATTTTAGAAAATCATATGATTAAATGAACTTATTTTTTGGATTCATCACATCTAAATGGACTTATGGTGATATTTTGGGTTTTTTAGGAGAATATTCATTTTTAGTGAATAGTGAAAAATACATATTTTGATAAAACTATAATTTCCATTCAATAAATTAGATAATTTTAATTTAAAATTATTTTTTAATGAAGTTTATTATTATTTATTGATATATGATCCAATTAATTACATTTTAATAAAATTTATATTTTATTTTATTATACAGTTATTTTGTGGTTTAAAAAGGGGGTTTTCTGGAAACAGATTTAAAGTGAAAAATGTTCATCCATTATAGATAATTAAAATAATACCTAATGAATAATCTTTTAAATAGAATTTATAGATTATAAATAATTTTTTTTAATTTATATTCATAAAATTATTATCATTATACATTGAGATAATATGAAATCTTCATGTTCTTCAATAAAATACACTACTCGAAAACCCTTTTTTCATCGTGTCTATGGGTTTTTGTTTAAATTATTTTTTCTAAATTTCAGGAAATTTATTTGAGGAAAATATAATTTATTTTTTACAATCATAATTTCAAAGTTATATTAATTTCCATTTTTTATAATTTTCTAAAAAGTATCATTTTTTGATGAAGATGATATATAATGAATTTTAATTGAGAACTATATTTTTGTATAATTTATTTATAAAGTTAAATCATATTTTAAATTTTTTATAAAGTAAAATTAGTTAAATTATACATAAATTTATTCAATTTAGTTCCTTATAATTAATTTCATAATTAATTTTGATATAAAGATTTTTCTAAACGTTTGATCATTTTCTCCCAAAAAACCTACTTTCACATCGCATCTACGAGATTAATTTTAAATTAAATTTTCCAAATTTTATTACTGGAATTTGGAAAAATTTATTCCATATTTGGGATCATAATAACTTATATTATATAATAAATCCATATTAATTTTTGACCAAAATGAATAGTAATAATGATAAAAATTATTAAAGGTGTTTAAAGTAAAAATTGTTTAATCGGGGGTTAAACTAAAAATATAAGGCTTAAAAATAACCCAAATCATTTATAAAACACATTATATGGAAATATTTATACTTTATATCATTAATTATTGATAATGATCCATTTTTTATCCTTTTTTATTGATAAAAAAGTGGGTAATCCTTTTTCTTTTTAAAAAAACATACAACTGTGCCACTCACCTCAGTTGTAAATGGCCACCCCCTCTCTTCTATTCTTCAAACCATGAAACTAATTTTTTCATCCAATACCTAGCCAAATCACTTACCAACTTCAATCAAATAATCAAATAATTCTTATTTTCTATATAATTTCCACCAAGTAATGCTTGTGGTGAAAACCTAAGGAGGATACCTGAAGAAGAGGTAATGTTCATCAATGGGTGTTTTTTATTTCATCCTTCACCACAATATATTATTATTATAACATGATTATACAAAAAAATCATTATATTCCCTATAATTAGATATTTGTTCATGTTAATGGCCTACAACCATCTCAACTTCCATCAAATATGTTAGGAAATCATTTGTCATTTTTAATTCAGACTACCGTCTGATGAACCAATATCATTATTTTTTCCTTTACTGTCTCTAAAAATTGTAAATAATGACTTATTGAGGTTTATATGTGATATTATTATGCTCTTGATATTATTATATCACATATACATTTAGGATTTACATTTTGGGTATATAATAATGTCGCTCAGAGTTTATCAGGATAATTTATGATTGTGTTCCTGATAATAAAATATTATGATTTATATCTCTTGAAACTCTTTAATTTTCTAATGCTATATTTTTTCATGATATTTATAGTACCATTTTTCAACTATTTGGTAAGTAAAATAATTGAGAAATTTTTTTAAACAATATCTGACTTTATTTTTATCTTTTGTTGGAAATCAATTTTCTTCCAAACCCATGTTTTTTGAAAAAAAAATTAAAAATGTTTTACTGTAATACATTTAATTTTAAAATACATTTTTAACCATGTTTTTTTAAAAAAAATTGAAAGGATGATTCATGTCATTTTCCAATCATATCCCTTTTGGATCCCACTAAAAATATTAAATGAATATTTGTTTTAACATTTACATCATGAATAAAACAACCCATCATCATTACCATTATTTTATTTTAAGAATATATTTTAAGATAAAAAGATTACTTAAAGAATGGATTTTAAATTTTTTATTGTCTTAAAATTTATTTTTCAAATCAGAAAGGATATTTTCGTCATAAAATGTTTTAAATGATCATTCAATAAAATTTTTAACTAATATGAAATCGTTTGATGTTACCTACATGATAATGGGGATATTATCTGAGGATTCCAATGTTATTCATTCTTTTAATGATTTATGATTATGATGACATGATGTTTATGAAACCCATTTCCCTTCTATGGGTTATACCATGATATAATTCTTCTGAAACCTATTTCTTTTCCATGGGTTATTATTTATTTAAATAATGACATGATTACAAATCATGTCTATTTTATAAAGGTTATGTTATGATTATATGTCTATGAAACCCATTTCATTTCATCTGTTATGATTTTATAAATGTTTTTTTGATATTTTTTCATATATATGTAAATTTTTAATTATATAATGGGTGGGATCTATATATCCCTTCTATTAATTGGGTAATGATTAATGTTATATGAGCTTAACAGGTACACAAGAGGTTATCCCAATACCAAAAAAGGGTAAAAAGTAGTCTTTTCCAAGACTGAATTAGGTACAGAGGTGGACATCCCAAGCCTAAAAAGTTATGAATGTCCTTTTGGGTATCCTTGAAATAATATTTTATAAGATTATGTTTATACTAAAAATTTATTTCTTATGCCAACATTAAGCTCTCGTGGATCATGATATATTATATATATATTATCTATGTCTTTTTAACTTACAATATGAATTCGAGGACTTAATATAATGATATTTTATATTCAAGGTATGTATTTAAATTGTTATGGACATTTTCTCATACACTTTTATTAAATTTTTCACATTAATCACATTTTTTATCCTTTAATAGTATCTTGTCTCACACTTTTTTTTTTCTATCCTTGTGATATGAACAAATTTATAATATATGATATCTCTATAAAGGGTAATGGATCTAAATAACACAGGGGGAAACTATGTAGCTCACTTACGGACCAGTTGTTTATGTTTCCATGTTACCAAAGGCACTAAACTATTCTTGTCCTCATGCCAGTATTTGGGAAATGTAATCATTGTTCTTCTAAAAAGATATAATATGTGTGTATTAAAATCTTAGCTCATTGTATAATATATTATTTTTCAAAGGGAAACACCCTAGTCCTTCAATTAATGTATCTCTATATATAAAAAATTCAAATTTCCCAGATAGTAAGGTTAATAATGATACATTGGTTAATCACTTATTTGATTCCTCAAATATTTATTCCGGATCCTTAAACCATGTTATTTTGACACATTTATGTGTAAACATGGTTAATAGATTTGATGATAAGGAAAAAATCATCAAATCTTTAATAGTGACAAGATAAACCAAGGAAACTATGTATCTCAGATATATTTTCTATTTTGGGCCATTACATAACAAAATTTGTCTTTATGGGTTCAATTGATATTCCATCCTAATAAAAAACCTCTCCAAGAAAAGAAACCTTCAAATTCCAAAATCCACACTTTAAAAAATTACCATTAAACACTTTCTCCATTGGTGTCACATGTAGAATATATAAATAATCTATATTTTCATCTTAGTGATAATTTTATATGAAGGTGTATTTAGTTAAAAATATCAACAAAATCCTTGCATATTATATTTAATGGATCCAAGAACACTAAGGGGGTATTTATTAATCCAAAAAAAATTACAGCGAACTCAAAATTATCATACCTTTTATGAAAAGATATATTTATAATATAATCATTTTTAGTATTAAAATTATTGTTACAATAGAGAAAGTGGCACACAACACAATAATGCAAATGAAATAAATCACTGTCTTAGGGAATCAACCTCACGATATCACCACAAACCAATACCATCCCGCACCACCCCAGCTAACCGTGGGGGGGGATCATCATTTTTTAATTTTAATTGATGAAAAACATATGGATATCAATTTTTGTAAAGCATTGAGTATTATTAATTTTGTCGATAAGATCATCAATGTCAGTTAATGGATATATGTCTTTAATATTAATGGAATCGAATTATCTATAATCGATTCATACCCCCATAGACACATCTTTTTTCCAAAATATGATAGGTTCTCCCAAATGTGAAACACTAGGGTGTATAAAATCCTTATCATAGAACTGTTGTTATTTTTTCATTAATTCCACCAATTCCATTATATCCATTCAATGGAGAGCCTCGTTTATGGGATTTTAATTTCATATAAATTTAGTAGTGAATTCAACTTCACTATTAGGTGAATAACTAGTTAGTTTCTTAAGAAATACATCAATATAATCCTTGATAATAGATACATCCTTATTTTATAGAATATTATTCTCATTCATATATCCCCCATCTCTAAGAATATCATAAAGAGGATCCATTATTGGTTGTTCAAAAAAAGTCTCAGTCAATGAAGTTTATCCTATAAAAATAGTGGGTTCTATTTTAGCCTCAGAGATTGTAATATCCTTCTCAAAAAACTAAATTGTTTCATTATTCATCAACATCCAATCCATCCCAAGGATTACATAATAGTCAAACATTGGTATTATCACCATTTTTTCAATAAAATAAACTATACATAATTTTAGCAGAGATATAAAAATATACTTTTATTCCTATAAGGATTCTAATAAGAGTATTAACTGAAAATTCATTATTTGTTGCATCATCAAAAGATTCAGTATTCTTAGAAAACATGGATGTTATGAATGAATTAATAGATCCTAAATAAAATAATGTATTTTATAACTTTTATTTTATTATCAAAGTGCCTACTACAACCTCATTTTTGACCTCAACTTCAACTGTTGTGATTTCATAATTCGAGATTTCTCCCTTAGCCTCTTCTAGGTTATATTCCCCTGATGCTTGGGGTATTTACTTCATTAATTTTAGGATCAAAATTAATATGTAGATTCTCAATTACAAGATGGGGTGAATTGTAGGATTGAAAAAAATCATTTTTAATATTATGAAAATATATGTTTGACAATGTTAAACATGGTAAATTCACAAACTGTATTTTGTTCTTAAAAAAGGGATAATTAGAAGGGCCTAAGTATAATTATAAATAACATAAACTTAAAAAAGTTTACCTTAATGAAACTTAAGCAAGATTATATTAACGAAATATTCTATCTGAAAGTATATATAATCAAATATTTAAGAGTAAGTACAAGAATAAAAAAGTATAAGAATGTTATAATTTCCAACTATAACATAAAATAGTGGAAATATAACTAACTTGTAGAAGGAACAAGAAACAATGAAACTTTGAGCCCAAAGATAAGGGTATCCAACAACCATGGATAAATGTCCCTTGATTTATTCTTTAAATAAAGTCAGTCTTACCACACCAGGGTATGCCCTCGATACGTCGATCGTAATCTGTCATTCTATCCCAGCAAGCCTTTGATCTCTTAGGTGATCGGAACCTCTGTTTTCCTATCCCCAAAATCCCTCTATTGTACCTATAAATAATCAAAGTCACACTAAGTTGGTGTAACAATTTATTCTAAATCTTGAATAAGTTTTTCACCGAATTCCCACAAGGTAGGTTTGAAAAAATCTCTTGAATAGTATTAGCACATCCATTACTTCTCAACATGTTTCGAACTCTTCAAATGGTTGGGGTATTTATAATGAAAGCTCCCAACTGTCATATCCTCCTCCAATGGTCAAATTTTTCCTTGAATTTTGAAGGGATCTGGACAAGTTTCAATCAGACAACAATTATTTAAAAAACAGATTGTAAGATATGATTTCATTGTAACATAATCTTGTTTAATAAAAAATAACATATAAGAAAAACATTCTTATGCTTAAAAAACATAAGTAAACAGAGATCTGATAAAGTTGTAATAATAAATTAAAAAAATATGTGACATAATTAAGTATGAAAAATAAGATTTTAAATTTAGTGGAAAATGGAGTCTGAATATGTATACAAATGGAGTCTGGAAAAATGAAAATTCAGATTCTAAATTTTGATTGAAACATAGTTTGATTTTGGAAAGAAACAGAGTCTGAATTTATATATAAATAGAGTATAATTTTGATTAAAATGGAGTTTTATTTTCTAGGAATTTGGAGTTAGAAAATTTGAGAACTTGGAGTATGCTTTTTGAGATATTATAATCTGATTTTCTGAGAAATTGGAATCAAAATATCTTAGAACTTGGAATATGATTTCTATGAAACTCAGAGTCTTATTTTCTAATAAATCATAATCATAAAATCCATAAACAAAGAATCTAATTTTTTTGGAACTCAGAGTAAAAATCCTGGATGAAACGGAATTTGAAATCATATAAAATCAGATTCTAAAAACAGTGAGACGTGGTATCTGAAAAACTATAAAATTCTGATGATTATATTTAATTATACATAAAGGAATTCAGTCTTAAAGAAATATGATTAATCTAGGATATGTAAATATAAGAAAAACATGTAAAAGTAAGATAAAGTTTAATCATGTAAAATTCTTTATAGAAAGAAAATAATCTTTAAGGAAAAAGTTTTTGTGATTTTAAAAATAAAAGGAATAGAAATGTCATAAGAGACCTATTATCTTAACAATGATATCTTATATACTTGATAATAATATATTGTAATTTTATGAGTTCTTTATTTCCATTACACTTGTGATCATAATGGAATTTATACGCATGTTTGTAGAAAAATGTTATTCTCTTCATACAATCCCATATATGTTTCTTCTTATATTTTTTTCATGTTGATAAATTCATCGTTCTTTTATTCTCATTTTTTAAATTTCTTTCACCATAGTTTCCAACCAAGATCTTCTTCTCTTCATTCCCTTTTAAATAAAACAAAATGGAGAATATATTCCCAGGCTTTATGGAATATATCAATATCTCATCATCTAAGGAAAACTAATTAGAGGTTAATTCTATTTGCAGGATTTGATTCAACATATCAAATAAGGGATCAATATCGTATAATGAATTACATACATATTCCACAATATATTTAAAAAACGATGTAAATTTGTCCTCATACTCAACTAAATCTTTGTATTCCTTTTATCTTAAATATAGAAATTTCATTTCCATGGGAGATGTTATCTTATGAGGAAAATATATATCCAGGAATATACTGTAAAAATTATTACACTCCATGATTTTTATCTATTCCTATTTATTGTTTTGATTCCACAAACCCTATTGATCAATATCACCTCTTAGATTATATAATAAAATTATAAAAAATTTCCTCTTAATGCATCCCAAATTAAGCAATTCTTTATATAGGAGATTTATCCATTTTTTGGAAATAAAGGATTTTGGATTCCATTAAAGGATGGAACTTTCTTCCACATGAAGCATTCCAACATCATAATACTATGTTTTGGGGAAACATGTTGTTCTATATATGAAATTTTATTATTCAAAACAATATTCATCTTCCTAAATATGGTTATAATTTTCTCTACTATGACACCAACCTCATTGACTTTCTATAGAGGTAAATCCCAACATTGATTATAGGTGTTGACTTAATTTAAATTACATTCATTTTAAGTAATTTATAGATAATTGAGTATATTGTATTTTTCCAATAAAAAAATTGTTAATTATAAATAATAGAATATGAAAAAAATTTAAAATTTTTGACTTCTAATCTATAAATATATATAATATATCCTAATGGTTTATCATAATGTTTATGCTACTTAACTATGTTTTTATACATATTTGTTTCAAGGATTCTACTAGCCTTTACATGATATCAATTGTAACACCATGACTTCAATAACATAGAGCTAGTAAAAATATTTTTATAGTGGTATAGAATACATATACCATAATACATAGATACCAAAATTTTATCAGTCTTAGAAAACATGACACATAAATGATCTTCATATTACATTGAAAACATAAGATGCATCAACAAGATATATGAAAATTTATTATTCCTCCTTGAAAATACATAATTAAAATTCATTAATCATTATAATTTCCTAAGGAAATCGAAAATAATATAAAGGGGTGAGTACATATTATCAATAAGGTGTGGTTAATATTAGAAATTATTATATATAAGCAAGGATATAGTTATATAATAAGATTATATAAATAACCCAATAAATAAAACTATGAGATTAATATATCCATGGATGAAAAAATAATAAATAAATTCTTTAATAAGTTGACCTCATCTCATAATGATGGAAAGAATAATTTTATACATCATAAACATATTGTTAATGTCACATTCCTAGACATCATATATAAATGGGTAAGGATTATACCAAATAACCAACTTATTTATCTCATGAGACCAATTGATACATATAGTGGATATATAATTATGGGCCACATCTATTACATAATAATTCCAGTTCATAAATCATTTCAAGATACCAGATAAACAAAACCTATCATAATTTTCCCTAAGGAACATCATACATAATTTGGACAAAGTAATCAATATGTATCCATTCAAAAATAAAGTCGTGAAAATTGTTAATATTTCCCCATATAATAGAATTATAAGGATATCTAGTTCAATATCTCACAATCAAGAGATATACTATTAGATGTTAACAATGTAATGAAAAGTGGTCATATTAAAGGGATGATAACAAGGTATTAGTCGTGTGTAATTTTCATGTTGTAGGGATATCAATTTGAAATAATAATTGACATCAATAGGTTGAAATAGTAGGAGACCAATTTATTGGTGTAAAAGAATATATTAAAATCCTTCATTATGGTTTCTAAGGAGATAATAATTATCCAAATCATATCCCTCGGGATTATCAAACCAGGTGTGCAGTTATTCCATTTTTTTGTGCACTGAGTGAAGATCAGGATAATACTAAACAAACTTTTTTTGGGGTTATTACACATAGGTGTTTCTAATATAAAACCCATCCACTATTAGTATCTAAATTGAAAATTAATATCTATGAAACAAAACACTATCTACATTACCAAACTTATATGATTTTTTCCTATATTTATGTTATCATTAAAATTAGAGCACTATAAGGACTTCTAAAAGATGTGTAATGAGAGGGAATGTTTATATATCATTTCTAAAATCATAAATAATTTGTAATAATGAAGTGTAAAAATATTTCTCTTGTAAATAAAAATAAATTTGAGTGGATTACACAAAAAAATGATTAGAAGGGATTAGAGATCCTAACGTTGACATAACAATGGCTAATGAAAAGGAAATAATGAGAGGGAATGAGTAATATACCATTAAAATATATTAAATATATGATAATACCATGGAATTAAAATCATTATAGTCCATGAAAAATAAATTTAAATGATATAATAGAAAAAAATATTACAATTGAATGTTTTTCTCGATTTATTGATGGTCTAATTGTCAGGAGTTGGTTGAATTAACCTCTTAAAAAACTAAATTTTAAATCAAAGTAAATTTAATTTATGACTAGAAAATAAAAATATAAACATAAGTGTTATTATATTAGTTGGGATCAAATTGATCCTACTTCTTCACTTTATACTGTTAATGCCAAAGTATTGAACCCATTTATTTTAATTATGTATTCACTTTATATGGTTTTTATTCAGCAATCCAACTCCCCAAAGGTTATTATTCCCTAAAAAATATCAATGACTCCATGAATGTACATCAAATACAGTTAATTTTTTGGTGAAATTATATTCAACTTCTCGTCACTCCCATATATTTAGTACATGTATATAAATATTACCTAGTAATTTTAGTAAAGCTGCTTGTTACCCTCGTGGATGATGGTTAATTAATAAGGTTATTGAATGTGTTATGACACAATTTTATTTATCAAATTTTCTCTATTTACTCCATTATCGGGTTAATGGAAGATATTTTAGTTTAAATCCTCATTATAGGGAACTTCAGAATCCATTCAATTAAGAGAATTGTAATTTTGTGATGTTGGGATCAATCCCATTAAATATGAATCATTTATATCCCTATGAAGAGATTAATAACCCACATAGTTTGGTGACACCTAATGTAACACATTTTACCTTTTACGGTGATGGGATTAGAACTAATTACAATAAGTTTAATGTCATGTGAAATATAATTTCTAGAAAAATTGTTCACACTGATGGTTTGTATGGTAATTTCCTATAAGTATCCATTTTTGGTTGACCTCATGTGGGGAAAACCCAATAAGGATGGGTTTTCTCATCTATCATTAATAGGGGCTACTAACCCAAAATATAACATATTAAATAAAATATGTTGATGCCTATAGTGAATATAGCCCACCATGTAGGGGTTAATTAATCGAAGATGTGGCTCAATGAGGATAATTCCTAGAGAGTATGTCCTTAGAAAGAATATGGTCTGTCTTGATGGGAATATGGACCAAAACATGGCGGCACGATATCATTATGGATACAGCCTGATAAATGATTATGATTATTCTAAGAGTATAGTATAGTGCATAATTTATAAAAGAAGGTATATATGGTAAAATTAGGTTCCAGTATTCTAGATAAATCTAATGTATCATATGGGATATAAGATTCAGATACCACATTGTTTATGTGATATGGTTTATTTTAATATATATGAAATGTACAGTGATGATTAAGGTATTGTGGTAAATAAATTGTTATATATTTTAACATCATGCGCTATGACATAGGCTACATAGTTTAATGTCATTTTATATGGTTTTCTATGTCATTAAAGTGATGAAAATAGATAATTAAGTCAGACTTATGCGTATGAGGCTTCCATCAGAAGCATTATTTGGAATATGGGCCTTTAAAAAAATGTCTCACTAGGAAGTATGTGTTGGAACCAAGGTTTCTCTCTGTGTAAAAAGGAGTATAGTTTCTGTTTTTTTTCAATCCTCTCAGGGATGATTAGAGATATTACCAGTAAATATATCATATAGATCAAGCAGCAAGCAGTTTTGAAAATGACATCATTTCACAATGTTTAAAAAAAATTTGGGGTCCAAAATTTGGAGAATAGAAAGCATTGTGAAATGTTTTTTTCTTGAATTCCTCAAGAATATATGTAAAATTTATGAGTTTCATAGTGATGGGGCTCTTGATTTGTTTTTTGCAGAGATTTAAATAGCTGAGATAGTGTGCTCTATGGTTACGAGAGTATGAACTTTGAGCTTTGCGAAAGGAATTCTTATAGAATAAACCTTTCATTTATATATAAAATCCATGGTTTTCTCAGATACTGGATTGAGTAATTCAATGAAATGAATCTCTACATTTTGATATGGAGTTTCTTTGTGGTTACAATTAGCATTGTGAAATGAAAATTTTAGTGGAGATTTTTGAGATAGAATATGTTCCACGAAGACATTTTTTGCCGATCAAAATTTCATTCTTGAAGAAGCAGAGCTCTGCATTCAACCGTGCCTATAAATTAGAGGCTACCCCTCTTCATTTAGGAAATTTTAAGAGAGAAAATATGGTATCACTTTGACTTCAAAAAGAAAGGGGTGCTCTGCAAAGCATATTGTTCTATATCATATTGATCTTTGCAAAAAGACTTTTAAAGTCTTGAATGATGCCAATTCTTCTATGTCATGAGAGAATCCTAAAAATGGGGTGTTCTGCATTTTCCAAGTGAGCTTCGTGAACTAGGTTGCTCTGTTAGGTAGTGAGCTCCGTGAAGGGATGTGCTCTGTGGGGAAGAGAGCTCCGCAAAGGGTTGAGCTTTGTGAAGTGGTGTGCTCTATGAAGGGTTGAGATTTTCAAAGGAGCTTTGTGAAGGGTTGTTTTGAGTATCATTGTTGAGTTTTCAGGGCTTTCAGTGAGCATCTACTCAGGTCTTTGATTCAATCAGTGTATCATGATGGACAGATAAAAAGACTTCAATGCCAACCTATTGAAGTGACCATCAAGTCGATAAACTGAGTTAGACATATCTCATAGTAGTAAGCTAGGGGGAGTTTACGGAAGTGTTCGAGGGAAGTGGTGAGCCATACCTATACTTTTTTAAGGGTAGTGTTCCTAGGACAGAGTGACTGTGACAAAACTCTTATACTCCATGGCTAGTGAAGATTAGTGGATTTAGGTATGATAGAAACATTGTCAGTGTATGCTCCTTGGACAAAGCACTTTGTAGTGAACCATGTAAAAGTGTTGTGTCATCACCTTGCTTTCTATTGACTGACAGATTTAACAGGTTCCTACAAATGTGGGAACAAGATCCACTATATTTAAAAGAAACATTTTACACCCTGATTCACCCCTCTTTCCTAACAGTGTTCTAGGGTCCTTAAGTATGTCCCTTTGTGAAGAAGAAGATATAGCTGGGGCTTGTACCTAAAAAAAGCCAATAGTGAATATGTTGTCACTATGATAATGGAAAAATCAACTCAAAACTCTAAAAACATGTGATTAAGTATCATTGTGAGAAAAATTAGATGGTAGAAGATCATTCACATTTCATAATTAGATTTATATGTGACTTACAACTGAAGACGGGATGGAGTCTGGCTCCAGTCCCTAAAACCACCCCATGGTTCCTATCGCCGATGACGACCCTGAAACCCCCCCATGTGGAACTATCCTTGACTCCTCCCCGAGTTTCACTGATCATGATGAACTCCCTCCTGGATCCCACAGCTGTCAGGTCACTACCATCGAGTGTGCCCTTCGACCCCCGGATCCCATGTAAGGTGCCGTGCGCAGTAACCTAGGGGAGAGGTTTTGGGAAGCTAGGTCCACCTCTGATTTTCCTTGACTTCCTTCTTGTGCCCTACATCGACTTCTCACCCTGCTCTGGTCCATCATCCTCCTCATGTGAAGTATATCCGATGAATTTTTGTCCACCCAAATCTCACCGCTGTGAGTTTTCTACTGTCGATGGCTTGCTCGAAGTACCAGAAGGAGACATCCCCACAGCCTCTTGCTCCCCTGATGGTTATGCCCTATCACATTCCCCCATTTCTCTAACATTCTTATTTCGTTCTACCACCCCAGACAAACATCTGATGTTTTCATCCCTGCTAAATTTTTTTCCCTTTGTTCCTTAAGATCGATGCCTTGCGTTCGTGGGCAGTCGTGGTGTTGATCACTCGCAGGCATATACACGAACGATAGTGGTTCGACCAGGTCCAGTTTGTGGTGTTAATTGTTGTCATGGTTTATGCGCCTATATTGTTTTGTGTGTTCCTATTTCCTATACCATTGCTTCATGCTCCTTCTCACACGACTCCAATATGGTCACTTTCAAAGGATAACCTGATGTTTTGGATGGTGTTGGTGGCTATGAAGGCTGATCTTTTCAGGTTCTTTGTTTGTTCATATTTGTTTGGGTTATTCTAGCTAGTGTCAGCAATGGTGGATCCTATTGAGCACCCTTCCACTATTTTCTGTTTCTCTAGCTCAGTTCCCACATACCCAAAAAGTTTTTTTTAAATCAAAAAAATTAATTTTTTCAGTTAAGTAGAGCAGGATATGGGGGTTGGAGGATATGGTCCCCTACAAAAAATGATTTGAAATAACTCCATGAGGTTTTCAATATTTTTCACATCTCAAAATATAGAGAACAAATCCATCTTTGATCTGGGATAGAACACTAAAATATCCCCATATAAGGATCCAATATATCAAGGGAATCCGCATGTGATGTCCTGGACCCAATTTACATATAAGTAATCGGACCTCGTTAGTCACATGACCCTAAGTGTACCTCCCAATATTCTAGAGGCTACCGACTAATAGTGAGGGTATAAGGTGGTATAGTGGGGAGACTATAACCTAATTTTAAAAGTAACAAAGTGGTGTAATAAATGAAAAAATTATAGAATCATAATATAAAATAGAAGTAGAAAATAAATCATCCAAATAAGTCAAATAGTCATCGATAAAAATACCGAATACCAAATAAGAAATGATGTAAGGGAATATCTAAAACTGAAAATGAAGATGTAAAAATCAAAATAGCCACACAAATATTCTGGTATATCAAAAGAACCAAAATACGTTCTTCAGATGGAATATCTAGCCATAGAGCAGTCTTTTACTCCCCTTATCCCATGATATAATCAAATTAAGCATAAAAAATAATGTGATTTACATAGTCCCTACCTACCGCCATGAAGTATGTCTAGGTAAAAAGTGATGGCCAAAATAGGGTGTGAGATACACTCAGTAGGACACCGCAAAAGGTGTCTAGAACTATCCAACAAGGGAAAACGATATGATCAGTGTTCAGATTTAATAATTGTATCGTAGTAATGTAAACTATAAAGGGTCGGCTCTGGTTCCAGAAGAATTCCAAAATGACACTACCTTCTTCGAATCATGCTGGAAGTCATCTTACCACATATCACCATTAATATATACCTATAACATTATATTCATGTGTGTATATATATGAGCTACATACATTGTGATTTATATATCCATATATTTATATTTGTAGTGAAATCCAATACCCAAGGCTAAACTCAATTGTCCAAACCTAATCACTATAGTCTCATAAAGTAGTAGGGGATTCCATGCCCGATTATCATGAATTATAAGGGTCTCTATGACCATGAATCATTGTTACATGGGATGTTTTTTTCAAGAATCACAAGTATAAGGGACTCCACTCCCATATATGATAGTTATATGGGAAACCATGCCTAAATATCACATGTATATGTGACTCCATAACCAAGTATCACAATTATATTGTACACCAAGCCTTATTATCATAATTATACAGTACATCATGATTAGTATCACAGTTATGTACAGTCAAATAGGATAAATAATTCATTATCATTTCAATTTAATAAGGTAGTCACCATTTTTTATGTAAAAATAGATGTTGTGGTCATACCATTCGCATTACATTTATTCATTGTATTAATTACATTTAGGAGTCAATAAAAAACCATATAGAGGTTTTTTTGGTCACCTATTCATTTACAATATCAAGGGTAAATTTAATAAGCACATCCCAAGGGGTGAAAATAGTCTATGGGGACCTACCCATACAATAATAAGAAGGCATGAGGTCATTTATATCAATGCTAACAAATAAGATACGGAATAATTTTGTTTTTTATGGAAACACATGGAATGACTGATGTGTGGAAACAAGTTGTATTATATAAATAATCAATAGATGAGTAATAATTACTCCAATATATATCATATATATGTAGATGAGTACTCATCTAGTATTGGATTCTGATTTTTTCTATAATGGAAAAAACCATCAAACCATGAAAGCACCTGATGCACTTCCAGCAAGATGAATGATGGTCCAATCAGAGTCTGTATGAAGAAGAAAAAAAGGAACCCAGATTAGTTATAGAAGAGGATCTTCATATGGTTGGGATATTTGTACGAGATAAGAAAATAAGGATTCTATCAATAGAAGTAATTATACACTCATTTAAAACAAACCTGACATATTGATTAAATGTATCTTTTACATATTGTGCAATTCATAGGTCCCTCCTAAGGAAAAACTAATGCACATCATGAAATTGGTCTTCCCTGACCAATTCATGGCATGTATTTGTTCTATATAATGCCTCCAGTACTCAACTCCCTTCTTCCCACAAATGAATGAACTAGCTTAAGGGAATAGTTTCCAAGTCTAATCCAAAAATACAGCCTCAATGAGCGTTCAACAAAAAATTTATGGATCCTTACCTGATAAGAAAAAATAGGATTTTACAATCTTCACCCTTTAAAAAATTCATCCTTGAGTTTCCCTTCCAAGAGTGGTAAAGCTTCATCTGAGAAAAACATTGTCAACTCAACATGTACATAAGCCTCTCTCTCCAAAGACTCATCATGTACATGGTCATGCTTCTATAAAATTAGCACTAAAGGGAAAGACCTATGTAACATCCCAAGTAAATAAAGATCATGACATTTTTCATATTTATTAAAATTTGTGAACAAAATATTAATTCTACTTTAATGGGGATGCTATGTTCGATGGTGTACCCAATACGCAACAATGGGTTTCTTTGAAATCTTACATTTCACACTAATAATATAATATTATTTTTTTAAATTGTAGTTAACACCTAGTCATTCTAATGGAAAGATTGAACAGAACTAACTACAAAATGATTATATATGTTTGTTAAATTTTTTACATTTATCCAATAAAAGTTAGAGGCTTAAAATGTGAATGAATCTAATTTTAAACATACTTTACTTTAAAAGGTTGATTTACCTCTTTTTAATGGTGAAACCTATTTAAGTATAGTTTTGGTCACTTTTATATGTTCCATTTGAAAAAATATAATTCTTCTTTAGATTCAGGACGTCAAAATTAACTTTGGATATATTTTTAGTATTTTTCTGGTAAAGTTCATTTTTAATGAATAGTTAAAAATACTGTATTTTAATTCAAAAGTGACTTTTAATATAATTTATTTGTATGGTTATGTTATATTTTTAATAGGTTTTAAAGTGTAATTAGATTATAATTTTACCAATTAATCCAATGTTGGTCATTTTAATTAATTTCACATTTAAATTGGACATAAACAAGTGTCGATCATTTGATAGTTATTGTTTCTTAAAAACACACTATTTGTTTTGAAAACGGGAATTAATTTTAAATAAAATAATTAAAATTATATGTTTTGAATTTGGTAAAATAGACATAATTTTTAAATTTGGAATATTAAATATATCTTAACCTGAATTTTTGGTATTTTTCTGAAAAAGTTCAATTTTTGATGAATAGTGAAACCACTTAGTAGTAGTTAAAAACTGACTTTTTCATTAAAATGATATTTTACCACTTCTGTGAATTGAATTTAGAAAATCCAACATTCATGGTTGTTATTAGTAAGTAAAATGTGGTTCAATAAGATGAAATTAATTTTTGGTGAATAGTAACTTTTGACTTTTATTTGTCGCGGTTAAAGGTAAATAGGGTAATTCAAGGTAAAAAGAATATCATAATAATACAAAATTAACTTAAAACTAGTACTAACCTTATTTTTTGAGTCATTTAATACCATGGTCATATTTGGGTTGATTTTGGGACCCCATGTATCCACTTGGGTTTGATAATGACACTTTATTTTAATTAACATAAAGTAAAGATAAAAATGACACAAACAAATATCTTTTAGTAAATTAATTTTTACATGGGGTAATATAAGTTATCTTTTAGACTATAAATAGTCATTGGAAAGATAAATATATTTCCTACATCATGGTATTTTTTTATAATTTTTAGACATCAAATAAATAAAATTACTTATGACAAAAAAATGATGCAGTATTTACCTCATTAATAAATGACTTAAATAAATAAGATTATAAATATTAAAAAAACATGTCCAATTATTGTTTTATGATTTTATTTCGACCATTATTCATCTTATATTCTACCTTAATGAGTTTTGGACCTTTAGAAACCGAATATCATTATATGATAAAATAATATTTTCACACTTTCCTAAAGAGCCCCTCCTCCCCCTTAAAAAAAGCTCTCACTTCTTACTCATTCCTCACACCACTCAATCCCCATGGATCATCCAAACCCTGACCAGAAAATCTCTCAAGATTCCTTTCCTCCTCTTATAAGCCTTACCTTAGGCAGAATGCACTTCCAGAAGTCCTTTTGGTTCAAACTAAAGGTAGTTACCCCGATTTAAGGTAACGATTCCTCTTAACTTCTTTTCTTTTATTTTACTTCTCCAACACCTAAAATCTTTTTATTCCATTATTTTATAACAACACCAGTATCCTAAATATACTAGGATGTTTTTAGTATAATTTTTTGAACTATACATACACACACCTCCATCTAATGGGTGAACAACATATTGTTTTTGTGGATGGAAAACTAACACCTCACAAAACGATGATTGTTAGATTATCTTCTACTGCCTCTCATGGTGTCCATTAAGATTGAACTATATTTATATATGATATGTATTATGCTAATTTTTTCTTTATGCTTCTATATTTTACATTTATATCCTACCTTTATGGTTTCCATAATGGGTAATCATGATAATTTCATTTGAGGAAGTGCGGACTACCGCCCCCTCAAAGTGATATGACTCGTTCATACCATATGTGCCACATATAAAGGATGGAGTTGTTGAAATTATATATGATATTATACTTTAATTATAATATAACTATGTATATTTAAGTTTTCATTCAATTAAAATATGAAATAGAAATGAAATTAGCATTCATGCACACGTACAGCTTACCGTCTCCAGGAACAGTGCATTTCATTTTTACCTCCAAATGTTATTTACTATTATAAATATAAGTATATACTGGATATATGTGATATATATGATATCTATATCATTAATATCATTCTATATATAATTAACTTTAGACTATGTGAACAACTTGTAATTATAAGAAGTCCATTTTTTACTCAAGTACTAAATATCGACCAAACAAACGTTATTAACCTAAATGATTACATAATGTTTATAACATGGTAATAAGTGATATAAAACAAGTAATAAACTAGAAAAAGGTTATTAAGCAAGTATAAATTTAATTTAGTTTATTATTCAGAAAGAACAAGGAACAAACGAGTCAAGTCGGACATGAGGTAAGGGGTTTCTTATCTCACTTTTAATTCTGTGAGATTTCCATTGTTCACCACTTATTTATTTCATGTGGTGTATTGTGTACTGAAATCTGATATATTATAATGACCCGACCTTAAGCATTACTTAATCATGAATTAAATAAATAATTCACATAGAGGATCTGTTCAGGTTTAGAGTTTTAGAGAATTAGGTCATAACTATTACATCTCAAAAGATTACATAGTAGACACTCTTACTAAGATTCCATAAAATAAAATAAAAATACTTAAAAAGAAACATGTCTAGTTCCATGTTTTAGATAGAATGTCTTTCCTTGATCCCATCCTTGACCCTATTCATCTTTATGTCTTGTGGAAAACATTTCAAAAAACATGGGATGAGCACAAAAACCCCAGTAAAGGATACACAAAGAAGGAAAACTGTTAGTTTTCCAAAACAACAAGTGAACCATGAGTACTTTACGAAAGTAATACTTTTCACCTTAATGAAGTAGTAAAAACTCTTCACTGAATAAAATACCATTACTTACCCTTTTGTAACCAAACGATTACCATAAAACCCATATAAATAACACATAACATATAAAGATAACTTGGAACATAAACATACTTAAATGGAATAACCATACAGTCGACTTCCACACATACTTAATGGAGTAGACAAACGACCGACTTCCATACCCAATGCATTGGATGTTATAATGTAACCACCCGTCCTGGTATTCATGGAACCACCCATCATATGGTTTATCACATAACCACCCGTCAAATTTCCAAGTACCATTATAAAATCATAATACATAAAACAAATATAATGGAAAGAAAACATTTCCACACTTTGATCACAATATACCACTTAAATATATTGACATCACAAATACATTATAAAAACCATTTTCAATAAAAAAATACAAAAAAGAGTATATGGTATTTATTTCATTTTAAAATAATTACGGCTTGTTGATGAAGCTAAAGACCAAATAATACCCGCGGCGGCGGAAAAGGTCGTTGTCACCGCGTATGTTAAAAGAAACATTCCTTTCTGTCGTTTGTAAAATGCTTCATAGAAAAATATTCCTTTTGTATAAAATTAAAATTCAAAGGGGTTTATACAATTTATAAAAGAAAGTCTTGTATTAGAATAATATATGCCTCAATGAAAGGATATTGAGACGAAGTCCCTTACAAAGATGATATCCTTGGATTAAGGATAAATCAATTACATAATTATGTGTGACAAATGAATACAAAAAATATAAGTGGATATTAAGTTTAAAACAATCAGAGGTCATTCAAACATATTCATAAAACGACATATTCAAGGAGTACAAGTTTATCCTAAAGAATCAAAATTGGGTTAAGAACTTCCCTTGCAAAAATTCGACAGCCTAACGGCGTCACTTCAAAATTCAGAAAAAGAGTTGATGAGAGATAAAATGGTATCTAATCACTTGGACATAAAATTTACATCAATAAAGATATATAAGAACATATCCCAACATAAAAATATGTAAATTAAAATACCCAACAAAAATAAGTCTTTTAAAAAGAGGAGGGTGAAAGGTTCCCTTACCGACTTGTGTATCTTACGAAACGTACACCCCATGAAAGAAAGAAAATACAACATTGATGTAAATAATCATAAACAAAATTATATTACAAAAAGAGTATAATAATGGGCATTACATATACAACTCAAAGAAAATTGTGGAAAATGTAGCATAAATATCACAGGAATAAAAGTGAGATGAAAAATCCCTTAAGAAAACTCGGCAGCCTAACGGCACCACTTAGAACTTCCAAAAATGGATTGATGAGATCAACTAGGGTCTCTCATAATATTAACTTAAAATGTACAGGAAGAAGAATATAAAATAACATCCCCCAACATAACAAATAGGAGCTTAAAATAAGTGACATAAAGGAGAGTATTTAAAAAGAGAGAGATTGGATCTCTTACGAAAATTCGGCAGCCTAACGGCGCCACTCAAAACATCCAAAAATGGATTGATGAGAGAAAATAGGGTCTCTAATAATATGAACATAAAAAATTACAATAATAGTAATATAAAAGAACATCCCAATCATAAGAAATATGATCTTAAAAGGAATGACATAAAAGAGTATACTTAAAAATAAATAGAGGGGTAGGATCCCTTGCCTCAAGTCTGACTTGTCTTGTTCTTTTCTTTATATTCCTAAATAATAAACTATGGTAAATTTATAATTACTTAAGGACCTCTTTTAAATATTATTATTCATTTCATATCACATATTATAATGTTATAATAGTTGGTTAATAATGTGAGTTCATATCAGACGTTTTTGTCGATGTTTGGTACATGAGTCAAAAATGAACTTGTTTGAAAGTGATTGTCCATGTAGTTATAAGTAAATTATCTCTAGAATCGTATTAATGATTTAAATATCATATATATCCAGTGCTTATTCATTTTATACTACTCCATAACATTTGGATATAAAAATAAATGAAATGCACCGTTCATTGAGATGGTATGTTGTACGTACGCATGAACGCTACTTTCAATTCTTTGTCATATTAATGGAATTAAAAATAACTGAAAGATTTATATATTATAATTATAGTATAATATATATGTTATATAGGTCACATATTTTCATTAATTTCATTCTTTATACATTCCATATATTGCATGAACGAGTCACATCACTTGAGGGGGCGGTAGTCCACACTTCCTCGTATGAATTTATCGCATTTGCACAACATGAAAAGCATAAATGCATGTTTTAAATATAAAAATAAGAATCATATAGAAAACATAAATACCATATATATCATATATAAAATATAGTGACATCATAATGGCCACCATGAAAGGTTTTAAGAGAATATTGAGCAATCATCGTTTCGTGAGGTAGCAATTCGTCATCCACAGAAACAGTATGTTCTTTAACAATTAGATGAAGGTGTATGTAAGTTTAGCACTAATACATATCATAAAAACATCCTAGTATATTTAAGATACTGGTTTTGTTGCAAAATAAAGGAATTAAAAGAGTTTATAGGGTTGGAGAAGCAAAATAAAACAAAAGAACACAAGGGAAGACATTACCTTTAAATTGGGTAACTCTTTTTTATTTGAGATCAAAGGCTTCCTTGGAATGGATTATTCCCGAAGGTGAGGATTCAATGATGAAGATAGAGATGTGGAGAGATGAAATGGGCAGGGTTTGGCTGATCCAAATGCTTTAGAGGTGTGGGTAAGGTGGTAGAGGTGGGGGCCTTTTATAAGAGGAGAGGAGGGGCACTCTTTGAAAGTTATAAAAGGTTACTTTTTTTTCAAATGAGTTTCGGATTTTAAAGGTCCCAAATTTATGTATTTCAAGGATAAGGTGATAAGAGTTCTAAATCCACCCATACAATATGTTTTTGACATGTTTAGGTCTTTTATTTTACATTATCTTTTCATTTTATTTAAATCATTAAATAATGAGGTAATCGTTACATCATCATTATGTCATAAATAATTTAATTTATTTAATGTCTAAAAATTATAAAAAAAACTATCACGATGTAGGATATCTTTTTAGAATTATAATGAATATTTATTGTAAAAAAATATGACTTTTATAGCCCCATTTAAAAAAAATTTAGTAAAACAACTCATGTTTGTGACATTTTTATTTTAACATTAAATAAAAAGTTATTAATGTTATTTTCCTACCAAAGTGGCTCCATGGGGTCCCCAAGTTGACCCATGGATTTTCTTGGTCGGCCATGACTCATCCAATAATGGTAGGACATGTGTAAAGGTCATTTAATATTATTAAAACATTATTTTTACCTTAAATTACACTAATTACCTTTAATCGCGATTAATAAAACTTAAAAGTTACTATTCACCAAAAATTATTTTAATCTCATTGAACCATATTTTACTTCCTAATGACAATCATGTATGTCGGATTTTTGAAAATCAAATCACAGAAGTGGTAAAGTTTCATTTAAATGAAAAATCAGTTTCTTTAACTACCACTTAGTGGTTTCACTATTCATCAAAAATTGAAGTTTTACAGAAAAATACCAAAAATTCACCCTAAGATATATTTGATATTCCAGATTCAAAAATGATGTCTATTTTACAAAATTTAAAACATATAAGTTGGATTAATTAATTTTATATTTAATTCCCGCTGTCAAAACCAATAGCGTGTTTTTAAGAAACAATATCTATTAAAAGATTAACACTAGTTTAAGTCCAATTTCATAGAGAAATTAATTCCAATTACCACCATTGGGTTAAATGGTAAAAATATATACTAAATACACTTTAATATCAATTAAAAATATAATATATCCATATAAATAAATCAGATTAAAAGGAGGTTTTGAATTAAAATGCGACATTTTCACTAAAAATGATGTTTATTAGAAAAATAACAAAAATTTACACAAAGTAAATTTTGATGTCTAGATTCTAAAGAAGGATTTTTTTTGTCAAATACAACATATAAAATTTTCAAAAGTATATTTAAAAAGGGATCTCCATCAAAAGGCGTTTAATCGACCTTTTAAAGAATATTAGAAGATTTATGCTTAAAATTGGATTCATTTGCATTTTACGCCTCTAACATTTATTGGATAAAAGTAAAAATATTTGAAAAACATATATAATAATTTTGTATTTAGTTTAATTCTCTCCCGTCATTACAATGGCTAGGCGTTAACTACCATTTAAAATAATATAATTTTATTATTAGAGTGCAACGTAAGATTTCAAAGGAACTCGTTGTCGCGTATTCGGTACGCCATCGAGCATAGCATTACCTTTAAAGTAATATTAATATTTTATTCACAAATATGGATAAATATAAAAATTTCATATTCTTTATTTACCTGGGGTGTTACATCCTTCCCCCCTTTTGGGAATTGCATCCTTGTAATTTTAAAATTGGGCTCGGAAACTTCATTGAAAGCCCCACATCGGAAAAGAAGTAAATTAAACTATCACTTTAAAAGAATGAAAGGGAAGTACAAAGGTCACCCAAGTTAACCCATACTAGGATTCCATGCTTGAAAACATGGATATGGAAGAAAAAAACAAAGGGTCATGTTCTGAGGGAGTGTGATAGAAAACATGTCTAGGAGAAAGTTAACCACTAGAAAATCACAAACATGTGATGGGTTAAACGGTATTGGATTTCCCAGTAGGAAAAGTTAACGGACAACATTTTTTTTGTTACTTTTCATTGAGGAATTTATTTTTGATCTTAACTAAAACATAAGAAAACATACTTACTTGTCATGTTGACATTCAACTTTTACTAGATTTCTTACACGAACTCATATTTTCTCCAAAAGATGAGTATTTAGGATGACTTGTTTACATTAAGAGAGCTATAATAATCTTCTCGAGAATCACCTAATCCACAAAAGAGAACTGTATACTTACCATTTCTTTATACCTTAACCAAAACTAAAACCAAAAAGGTTAGTATGAGATCAGATAATACCCAAAAAGTGTAATCCTTTATAAAAAGGAAATCTATTCTTAATCTCCAAAATTTGTCCAAAAAGACCAAAGTTCAAGGAAGACCAAAAGTAAACCAAACTAAGATTGAAACCCAAATATTTGAAGGATTTAATCATATAGTCTTCCAAGTTAAATCTTAACATTTATCTCCAAACAACATCAGTTTCTCTTAAAGTCTCGTATTGAAAAGTAATTAACCTAATCACATATCCTCCATGATAGGCTAATCATTTCCATTGATAACCCAAAATCAACTTACTCTTAATTCATAAAATCATCTAACTAAAAAGAATCATTCAAACTAACCAGGGACTTCACGTAGTCCAGTGGTAGGCGATAAATACCAGTTGCACTTTGGTTGTGGGTTTGATTCCCGCAGCTTTTTCCGACGTGATGGGTTGTCACACGGTATGTGTGTTGTCCTTGTTTCAAAACTATATAATTCTTAAAAAATTCCCCAACACCGAGATAAAATCTTAAAAAATAACCATAAAATAATTTAACCTCAAATTTATCTCATGCCTTTCACTTTCCATCATAACATATAGTAACCCATAATTACCTCAACACTAAGGATCATATAAAACCTAATGGTTACCTTTATAATTATAACCTGAACTTCCACATCGATTTAGTCATCTCGTACATGATAAATTAGAGAACTCATCAAGGTTCAATTGGTTGATCATGACTCCTGATAGTTGGTTTAGAATAACCACGAGATTTCTCATTGATCCTCCATTTCATCGAGTCTCTTAATTAGAGAACCACCACAGCTTCCTTCAAATCCATTGTCACATTGGCGCCTGCTAGATCCATCCATTTACTAAAACCAAAAATGTTATTGTGATTATATCAACAAAATCATCATGTACTAATGAGTAAGATAAATACTAAGATATACTTACTCATTCACTTTATCTAAAACTAGGACTCTTTCTGAATTCCTAACCATTATGGTAAAGTCACTTATGCTTAGAGAATACCCTAACCTCTAAAGTTATCTAAACCTCCCTCTGATACCGACTATATGCCCCGACCTTAAACATTACTTAATCATGAATTAAATAAATAATTCACATAGAAGATCTTTTCAGGATTAGAGTTGTAGAGAATTAGGTCATAACTATTACATCTCAAAAGATTACATGGTAGACACTTCAAATAAGTTTCCATAAAATAAAGAAATACTTAAAAAGAAACATGTCCAGTTCCATGTTTTAGATAGAATTTCTTTCCTTGATCCCATCCTTGACACTATTCATCTTTAAGTCCTGTGGAAAACATTTCAAAAAACATTGGATGAGCATAAAAATCCCAGTAAAGGATACACAAAAAATGAAAACTGTTACTTTTTCAAAACAACAAGTAAACCACGAGCACTTTACAAAAGTAATACTTTTCACCTTTATGAAGTAGTAAAATCTCTTCACTGAATAAAAGACCATTACTTACCCTTTGTAACCAAAAGATTACCATATAACCCATATAAAAAACACATAACATATAAAGGTAACTTGGGACATAAACATACTTAAATAGAATAACCATACGGTCGACTTCCACACATACTTAATGGAATAGCCAAGTGACCGACTTCCATACCCAATGCATTGGATGTTATAACGTAACGACCCATCCTGGTAATCATGGCACCACCATTCATATGGTTTATCACGTAACCACCCGTCAAATTTCCAAGTACCATTATGAAATCATAATACATAAAACAAATATAATGGAAAGAAAACATTTCCACACTTTGATCACAATATACCACTTAAATATATTGACATCACAAATCCATTATAAAAACCATTTTCATTACTAAAATACATAAAAGTTTATATGGTATTTATTTCATTTTAAAAGCATTACGGCTTTTTGAGGAAGCCCAAGACCAAATAATACCCACGACGGCAGAAAAGGTTGTTGTCACCGCGTATGTTAAAAGAAACATTCCTTTTTGTCATTTGTAAAATGCTTCGTAGAAAAAGATTCCTTTTGTATAAAATTAAAATTCAAAGGGGTTTATACACTATATAAAATAAAGTCTTGTGTTAGAACAATATATTCCTCAATGAAAGGAGATTGAGACGAAGTCCCTTATAAAGATGATATCCTTGGATTAAGGATAAATAAATTACATAATTATGTGTGACAAACGAATACACAAAATAAAAGTGGATATTAAGTGTAAAAAAATCAGAGTTCATTCACACATATTCATAGAATGACATATTCATGGAGTAAAAGTTTATCCCAAAGAATCAAAATTGGGTTAAGAAGTTCCCTTGCAAAAATTCGACAGCCTAACGGCGTCACTTCAAAAATCAGAAAAAGAGTTGATGAGAGAGAAAATGGTATCTCATCACTTGTGTAACATCCCAGGTAAATAAAGAATAAATAATTTTCATAATTATTAATATTTATGAATTAAATATTAATTTTACTTTAAATGGGTTTCTATGTTCGATAGCATACCCGATACGCAACAAAGAGTTTCATTGAAATCTTACGTTGCACACTAGTAATAAAATAATATTATTTTAAATGGTAGTTAACACATAGTCATTGTATTGGCGGGAAAGGATATAAATTAATAAAATATGATTATATATGTTTTTTAAATGTTTTTACTTTTATCTAATAAAAGATAAAGGCTTAAAATACGGAAAGAATTCAATTTTAGGCATATATGCCCTAATTTTCACTAAAGGTTCACTTATCGCCTTTTGATGGTGAACCGTCATTAAATATAGTTTTTTTCACTCTTATACATTCTTTTGGACCAAATAAAACTCTTCTTTAGAATCGGGACATCAAAATTTACTTTGTGTAAATTTTTGGTATCTTTCCGATAAAGTTCATTTTTTAATGAATAGTGTGAAATGTTGTATTTTAATTCAAACCCTCTTTTTTATCTAATTTAATTATTTGATTAGATTATATTTTGAATTGGTTTTAAAGTGAAATTAGAAAATATTTTTACCATTAAATCCAATACTGGTCGTTGGGATTAATTTCACTTTGAAATCGGACTTAAACTGCTGTCAATCTTTTGATACTTATTGTTTCATAAAAACATGCTATTTGTCATGACAGCGGGAATTAATTATTAAATTAATTAATGTGACTTATATGTTTTTAATTTTGTAAAATATACTTCATTTTTGAATTCGGAATATCAAATATAGCTTAGGGTGAATTTTTGGTATTTTTCTGAAAAACATCAATTTTTGATGAATAGTGAAACCACTAAGTGGTACTTATAAAAACTGATTTTTCGATTAAATGAAATTTTACAACTTCTGTGTTTAGAATTGAAAAAAACCAACATACATGGTTGTCATTAAGAAGTAAAATGTGGTTCAATGAGAATAAAATAATTTTTTGGTGAATAGTAACTTTGAAGTTCTTAATCGCGATTAGAGGTAATTAGTGTAGTTTAAGGTAAAAATAATGTTTTAATAAAATGAGATGAGCTTCACACATGTCCTACCCTCATTGGATGTTTCATGGCCGACCAATACAATCCATGGTTCAGCTTGGGGACCCCATGGAGCCACTTTGTTTGGGAAATGACATAAATAACTTTTTATTAAATGTTAAAGTAAAAATGACACAAACATGAGATGTTTTACTAAAACAATTTTTACATGGGGTTATACAAATCAGATTTTTGACTATAAATAATCCTTAGAAATCTAAAAATATTTCCTACATCATGATATTTTTTTTAAAATTTTTAGACATTAAATATATTATATTATTTATGACATCATGATGATGCAGCGATTACCTCATTAATAAAGGATTTAAATAAAATGAAAAGATAATGTAAAATCTATGACCTAAACTTGTAAAAAACCTATTTTATAGGTATATTTCGAACACTTATCACCTTATCCTCGAATTATATCAATGTGGGACCTCTTAAATCCGAATATCAGTTTAAAATAAAGTGACTTTTCTTTACTTTCCAAAAGTGCCCCTCCTCTCCTCTTATAAAAGGCCCCCACCTCTACCTCTTTACCCAAACTTCCAAAGCCTTTTGCTCGGACAACACCTACCCATTATGTCTCTCCACATCACTCTCTTACTCCTTGAATCCTCACTTTGGGTATAAGTCTTCCCAAGGAAGCCTTTGAGAACAAACCAAAGGGAGTTACCTGATTTTAAGGTAATGTCTTCTTTTGAGTCCTTTAGTTTTATTTTGCTTCTCCAACCCCCTAAACTGTTTTTATTCTTTTCTTTTTTAACAACTCCAGTATATTAAATATACTAGGATGTTTTTATAAGAAGTATTTTAGCTACACATACACACAAGTACATCTAATGGTTAAAGAACATACTGTTTCCGTGGATGGTGAATTTCTGCCTCCCAAAACGATGATTGTTCAACATTCTTTTAACACCTTAAAAGGTGGCCATTAAGATGACACTATATTTATATATGATATATAACATATTTATGTTTTCCTAAGATTATGTATTTTTCATTTTTATCATACCTTTATGGCTTCCATTATGGGTAAACACGATAATTTCATTTTAGGAAGTGTGGACTACCGCCCCCTCAAAGTGATTTGATTCGTTAATGCCATATGTGGGACGTATAAAGGATGGATTTAAAGTTATTATATATGATGATATACTAGAATTATAATATACCTCTATATAATTATTATTTCCTCCCATTAAATTATGAGATATAAATGAATGTAGCGTCCATGCGTACGTATGGCTTACCGTCTCCATGAACGGTGCATTTCATTTCTTATCCCCAAATGTAATGTAATATTATAAGTAAATATATATAATGGATATATAAGATGTATGTTACATATAAATGATTAATATAATTCTGGAATTAAAATATGAATACCACTCATTTAGTTTTAATTCCATTAATATGACATAGAAATGAAAGTAGCGTTCATGCGTACGTACGGCTTACCGTCTCCATGAACGGTGCATTTCATTTCCTACCTCTAAATGATTATGTAATATTATAAATGCATTTATATACTGGATATATATGATATATATGATATCTACATCATGAGTATAACTCTGGATATAATGGATACATGAACAACTTGTAATTATAAAGAGCATATTTTTGACTCAAGTATCAATGATCGTTAAAACGACCGTTAATAACTTAAATAATTACATAGTGTTCATGACATGGTAATAAGTGATATAAAAGGAATAATTAACTTGAAAAAGGTTCTTAAGAATGTAGAAATTAACTTAAGTTTATTATTCAGGAGGTTAAAGAACGATCGAGTCAAGACGGACCCGAGGTAAGGGACTTCGTCTCAATCTCCTTTCATTGAGGCATATTTCATTTTATACACAACTATCTTTTATATGGTGTATAAACCCCTTTCACTTTTACTTTTATACAAAAGGAATATTTTTCTACAAATCCTTTTACTAAATGACAAAAAGGAATGTTTCTTTTAACGTACGCGGTGACAACTACCTTTTCCGCCGCCGCGAGTATTATTTGGTCTTTGGCTTCCTCAATAAGTCGTGATGTTTTTTTAAATGAAATAAATACCATATACTCTTTTATGTATTTTGGTATTGAAAATGGTTTTTATAATGGATTTGTTATGTCAGTATATTTGAGTGATATATTGTGATCAAAGTGTGGAAATGTTTTCTTTCCATTATGTTTGTTTTATGTCTTATGATTTTATAATGGTACTTGGACATTTGACGGGTGGTTGCGTGATAAACCATATGACGGGTGGTGCCGTGAATACCAGGATGGGTGGTTACGTTATAACCTCCAATGCATTGGGTATGGAAGTCGGCCGTATTGCTATTCCATTAAGTATGTGTGGAAGTCGACCGTATGGTTATTCCATTTAAGTATGTTTATGTCCCAAGTTTCCTTTATATGTTATGTGTTCTTTATATGGGTTTTATGGTAATACTTCGGTTACAAAATGGTAAGTAATGATATTTTATTCAGTGAAGAGTGTTTACTACTTCATGAATGTGAAGGTATTACTTTGATAAAGTATACATGGTTTACATGATGTTTGAAAAACTAACAGTTTTCATTCTTTGTGCATCCCTTACTGAGCTTTTTATGCTCACCCCAAGTTTTTTTGATATGTTTTTCACAGGACTTAATGTGGAATAGGGTCAAGGATTGGATCAAGGGAAAGTCATGCTATCTAAAACATGGAAATAGACACGTTTCTTTTAAAGAGTTTTTATTTTATGGAAACTTAGTCTACTTTGTAATCTTTTGAGATGTAACAGTTATGTCCTAATTCTCTAAAACTCTAAACCTGAAAAGATCCTCAATGTGAATTATTCATTTAATTGAATATTATGTAATGTTCAAGGTCGGGGCCTTATAGTTGGTATCAGAGGTCGGTTTAGACAACATTAGGAGTTAGAAAATTGTTAAATTATAAATTAATTTATGGTATGATTGAAATAATATAGCATACAAAGATTACCATGTTGCTTCACCTAAGATATTTTTGTGATAAGAATGGTTTTACATATAGGAAATAGAGCATATTTTCTAGGAAGGCATAAAGAGTATAATGACCATCCGAATCAGTAACTAGAGATGATTGGAATCCGAATTGAGCAGTTTACTACACTGATGGCTCATTGGAATCAGGTGATAAATGGTGGTTGTGTTTATTGATGATATTTTGGTGTTTTCTAAAAGAAAAGAGGAGCATTAATGTCATTTAAGGGATATCTTTCAAACCTTAAAAGAAAAGAAACTGTATGTAAAATTCTGCAAGTTTGAGTTTTGGTTACAACAAATTTCTTTCCTGGGTCACATTGTTTCAAAAGATGGCATAACTGTTGATCATGCTAAAACAAAAGTTGTTGAAGAATGGACAAGACCCACAAATGTAACCTAGATCCGTAGTTTTCTTGGTTTGGAAGGTTACTACAAAAGGATTGATGAAAATTTTCACGATTATCTAGTCCAATGACTAAGCTAACTCGAAAGGGTGTTAAGTTTATCTGGACAAAAGAATGTGATGATTGCTTTCAGGAATTAAAAAGAAGATTGGTGAATGCTCCAGTTTTGGCACTTCCTTCCAGGAATGGTGAGTTTGTTATATACAGTGATGCTTCATTGAATGGACTTGGATGTGTCCTTATGCAGAATGATCAGGTAATTTCTTATGCATCACGTCAGTTGAAAACTCATGAGGTAAATTACCCTACACATGATTTGGAATTAGTTGCTGTTGTTTTGGATTTAAAAATTTGGAGGCATCATTTGTATGGATTAAAGTGTGAAATATATACTGATCACAAAAGTTTAAAGTATATATTCACTCAAAAAGAATTGAACATGAGACAGAGGAGATGGCTGGAATTAATCAAGGATTATGATTGTACAATTCACTACCATCCAGGAAAAGCAAATAATGTGGCTGATGCTTTGAGTTGAAAAAGTAATGCTTCATTAACCATGCTATGTTTGGAACGAGATCCTTTGGTTTTTGATTTGATGAACTTTGGCATAGAAGTTGTGGTGCGGGAAGTTCTTCTATTTTGTTTCAGTTATCAGTGAGATCATCCCTATCAGACAGAATTAAGCAAGCACAGAGGGAAGACAGTGAGTTGCAGAAAAAGGTAGAGCTGGTGCAGAAGGGTAAGTTGCCTGAATTCAACATTGATAATGATTGTGTTTTGAGGTTTGGGAAGATATTATGTGTGCCTTGTGATTCACAGTTGAAGAATGAGTTGTTATGTGAGGCTCATAATTCCCCGTTTTCAGTTCATCCTGGCAGTACTAAGATGTACAGAGATCTGCGGGAGTATTACTGGTGGGATGGAATGAAAAGGGATATTGCTGATTTTACTGTAAATTGTTTGACTTGTCAGCAGGTTAAAGTAGAGAGGCAGTTACCGAAAGGGATGTTTCAGCCTTTACCAGTGCCAGATTGGAAATGGGAAAATATATCCGTGGACTTTGTTGTGGGATTACCGAGGACATCTCGAAGTAATAATGCAATCTGGGTTATTGTTGATCGCTTGACTAAATCTGCTCATTTCCTTGCTATACGAGTAACTTTTCCACTAGATCAACTTTCCCGTTTGTATCTTAAAGAGATAGTCAGGTTACATGGAGTTCCTCTCTCTATTGTGTCTGATCGTGATCCCAGGTTTACTTATAACTTTTGGAAAGGCCTTCAAAAGTCGTTGGGTACTGAATTAAATTTTAGTACAGCTTTTCATCCTCAATCAGATGGGCAGTCAGAACGAATAATTCAGACCTTGGAGGATATGGTACGAGCTTGTTCGATGGATTATCAGGGAAGTTGGGACCAACATCTTTCTTTGGTTGAGTTTTCTTATAATAACAGTTTTCATTCCAGTATACAGACGGCTCCATTTGAGGCATTATATGGGAAGCGGTGTTGAACTCCAGCATTTTGGGATAAAGTGGGTGAAAGGAAGCTGATGGGACTATAATTGGTAGAAGAGATGGCAGAAAAAGTTCAGTTGATTAAAAAACACATGAGAACAGCTCAGAGAAGGTAGAAGAGTTATGAGGATAACCGGAGGAAGGATATATCTTTCAAGGTAGGTGATCATGTTTTTCTCAAGATTTCTCCATGGAAAAGTGTGATGCGATTTGGTAAGAAAGGAAAGTTGAGTCCAAGGTTTATTGGACCATATGAAATTATGGAGAGAGTTGGATCAGTTGCATACATAGTGGCTTTACCTCCGAGTTTATCTCAGGTACACAATGTTTTCCATGTTTTGATGCTAAGAAAGTATATGCCAGATCTATCTCATGTTTTGAGTCCAGAGGTAGTTCAACTGGAAGAGAACCTATCTTATGAGGAACAACCGGTTCAGATTCTTGACCATAGGGAGCAAGTGTTACGGAATAAGGTGATTCATCAGGTAAAGGTTTTTTGGAAAAACCACATGATTGAAGAGGCAAGATGGGAATCTGAAAATGCTATGGGGGATAAATACCCCCACTTATTTTGATAAGTGAATAATATTGCAAGGACGCAATTCCCAAAAGAGGGGAAAGATGTAACATCCCAGGTAAATAAAGAATAAATAATTTTCATATTTATTAATATTTACGAATTAAATATTAATTTTACTTTAAAGGGGTTGCTATGTTTGATAGCGTACCCGATACACAACAAAGAGTTTCATTGAAATCTTACGTTGCACACTAGTAATAAAATAATATTATTTTAAATGGTAGTTAACACATAGCCATTGTATTGGCAGGAAAGGATAGAAATAACTAAAATATGATTATATATGTTTTTTAAATATTTTTACTTTTATCTAATAAAAGATAAAGGCTTAAAATACGGAAAGAATTCAATTTTAGGCATATATGCCCTAATTTTCACTAAAGGTTCACTTATCGCCTTTTGATGGTGAACCGTCATTAAATATAGTTTTGTTCACTCTTATACGTTCTTTTGGACCAAATAAAACTCTTCTTTAGAATCGAGACATCAAAATTTACTTTGTGTATATTTTTGGTATCTTTCCGATAAAGTTCATTTTTTAATGAATAGTGTAAAATGTTGTATTTTAATTCAAAACCTCTTTTTATTCTAATTTATTTATATGATTAGATTATCTTTTGAATTGGTTTTAAAGTGAAATTAGAAAATATTTTTACCATTAAATCCAATAGTGGTCGTTGGAATTAATTTCACTTTGAAATCGGACTTAAACTAGTGTCAATCTTTTGATATTATTGTTTCATAAAAACACGCTATTTGTCATGACAACGGGAATTAATTATTAAATTAATTAATGTGACTTATATGTTTTGAATTTTGTAAAATAGACTTCATTTTTAAATTCGGAATATCAAATATAGCTTAGGGTGAATTTTTGGTATTTTTCTGAAAAACTTCAATTTTTGATGAATAGTGAAACCACTAAGTGGTACTTATAAAAACTGATTTTTTGTTTAAATGAAATTTTACCACTTCTGTGTTTTGAATTTCAAAAATCCGACATACATGGTTGTTATTAAGAATTAAAATGTGGTTCAATGAGATTAAAATAATTTTTTGGTGAATAGTAACTTTTATGTTCTTAATCGTGATTAGAGGTAATTAGTGTAGTTTAAGGTAAAAATAATGTTTTAATAAAATTAGATGAGCTTGAAACATGTCCTACCCTCATTGGATGTGTCATTTCTGACCAAAAAAATCCATGGGTCAACTTGGGGACCCCATGGAGCCACTTTTTTTGGGAAATGACATAAATAACTTTTTATTAAATGTTACTGTAAAAATGACACAAACATGAGATGTTTTACTAAAACAATTTTTACATGGGGTTATAGAAGTCAGATTTTTTACTATAAAAAATAATTATAAATATAAAAATATTTAATACATCATGATATTTTTTTTATAATTTTTAGACATTAAATATATTATATTATTTATGACATCATGATGATGCAGCGATTACCTCATTAATAAAGGATTTAAATAAAATGAAAAGATAATGTAAAATCTACGACCTACACATGTCCAAAACCTATTGGATGGGTATATTTCGAACCCTTATCACCTTATCCTCGAATTATATCAATGTCGGACTTCTTAAATCCGAATATCAGTTTAAAATAAAGTGACTTTTCTTTACTTTCCAAGAGTGTCACTCCTCTCCTCTTATAAAAGGCCCCCGCCTCTACCTCTTTACCCACACTTCCAAAGCCTTTATCTCGGCCAAACTCTTCCCATTTTGTCTCTCCAAATCCCTATCTTACTCCTTTAAGCCTCATTTTGGGTAGAAGTCTTCCCAGGGAAGCCTTTGAGCTCAAACCAAAGGGAGTTACCTGATTTTAAGGTAATGTCTTCTTTTGAGTCCTTTAGTTTTATTTTGCTTCTCCAACCCCCTAAACTCTTTTTATTCTCTTCTTTTTAACAAATACAGTATATTAAATATACTAGGATGTTTTTATAAGAATTATTTGAGATACACTTACACACACCTACATCTAATGGTTAAAGAACATACTGTTTCCGTGGATGGCGAATTTCTACCTCCCGAAACGATGATTGTTCATCATTCTTTTAACACCTTCAAAGGTGGCCATTAAGATGACACTATATTTATATATGATATATAACATTTTTATTTTTTCTTTAAGCTTATGTATTTTTCATTTTGAGCATACCTTTATGACTTCCATTATGGTTGAACACGATAATTTCATTTTAGGAAGTGCGGACTACCGCCCCCTCAAAGTGATTTGATTCGTTAATGCCATATGTGGGACATATAAAGGATGGATTTAAAGTTATTATATATGATGTTATACTGGAATTATAATATACCCCTATATAATTATTATTTCTTCCCATTAAAGTATGAGATAGAAATGAAAGTAGCGTTCATGCGTACGTACGGCTTACCGTCTCCATGAACGGTGCATTTCATTTCTTATCCCCAAATGTAATGTACTATTATAAGTACATATATATAATGGATATATATGATGTATGTTACATCTAAATGATTAATATAATTCTGGAATTAAAATATACATACCTCTCATTTAGTTTTAATTCCATTAATATGACATAGAAATGAAAGTAGCGTTCATGCGTACGTACGGCTTACCGTCTCAATGAACGGTGCATTTCATTTATTACCTCTAAATGATTATGTAATATTATAAATGCATTTATATACTGGATATATATGATATATATGATATCTACATCATGATTATAACTCTGGATATAATGGATACATGAACAACTTGTAATTATAAAGAACATATTTTTGACTCAAGTACCAATGATCGTTAAAACGAACGTTAATAACTTAAATAATTACATAGTGTTCATGACATGGTAATAAGTGATATAAAAGGAATAATGAACTTGAAAAAGGTTCTTAAACAAGTAGAAATTATCTTAATCTTATTATTCAGGATGTTAAAGAACGATCGAGTCAAGACGGACCCGAGGTAAGGGACTTCGTCTCAATCTCCTTTCATTGAGGCATATTTCGTTTTATACACAACATTCATTTATACGGTGTATAAACCCCTTTGACTTTTACTTTTATACAAAAGGAATATTTTTCTATGAAGCGTTTTACTAAACGACAAAAAGGAATGTTTCTTTTAACGTACGGGGTGACAATGACCTTTTCCTCCGCCGTGAGTATTATTTGGTCTTTGGCTTCCTCAACAAGTCGTGATGTTTTTTTAAATGAAATAAATACCATATACTCTTTTATGTATTGTGTTATTGAAAATGGTTTTTATAATGGATTTTTTATGTCAATATATTTGAGTGATATATTGTGATCAAAGTGTGGAAATGTTTTCTTTCCATTTTGTTTGTTTTATGTCTTATGATTTTATAATGGTACTTGGACATTTTACGGGTGGTTATGTGATAAACCATATGTCGGGTGGTGTCGTGAATACCAGGATGGGTGGATACGTTATAACCTCCAATTCATTGGGTATGGAAGTCGGCCATATGGCTATTCCATTAAGTATGTGTGGAAGTCGACCGTATGGTTATTCCATTTTAGTATGTTTATGTCCCAAGTTACCTTTATATGTTATGTGTTATTTATATGGGTTTTATGGTAATCCTTTGGTTACAAAAGGGTAAGTAATTATATTTTATTCAGTGAAGAGTTTTTACTACTTCATGAAGGTGAAGGTATTACTTTGATAAAGTATACATGGTTTACTTGATGTTTGAAAAACTAACAGTTTTCATTCTTTGTGTATCCCTTAATGAGCTTTTTATACTCACCCCGTGTTTTTTTGAAATTTTTTTCACGTGACTTAATGTGGAATAGGGTCAAGGATGGGATCAAGGGAAATTCATGCTATCTAAAACATGGAACTACACATGTTTCTTTTGAAGAGTTTTTATTTTATGTAAACTTTTTCTACTTTGTAATCTTTTGAGATGTAACAGTTATGTCCTAATTCTCTAAAACTCTAATCCTGAAAAGATCCTCAATGTGAATTATTCATTTAATTCAATATTAAGTAATGTTTAAGGTCAGGGACTTATAACTTGGACATAAAATTTACATCAATAAGGATATATAAGAACCTATCCCAACATAACAATATGTAAATTAAAAGACCCAACAAAAAGAAGTCTTTTAAAAAGAGGAGGGTGAAAGGTTCCCTTACCGACTTGGGTATCTTACAAAACATACACCCCATGAAAGAAAAACAATACAACATTGATGTAAATACTCATAAACAAAATTATATTACACAAAGAGTAGAATAATGTTCAGTATTTAAACCACTCAATGAAAATTGTGGCAAATGTAGCATAAATCTCACAGGAATAAAAGTGAGATGAAAAATCCCTTACGAAAACTCGACAGCCTAACGGCGCCACTTAAAACTTACAAAAATGGATTGATGAGATAAAATAGGGTATCTCATCATATTAAAATAAAATCTACATGAATAGGAATATAAAAGAACATCCTCCAACATAACAAATAGGATATTAAAAGAAGTGACATAAAGGAGAGTACTTAAAAAGAGAGAGATTGGATCTCTTACAAAAATTCGGCAGCCTAACAGCGCCACTCAAAACTTCCAAAAATGGATTGATTAGAGAAAATAGGGTCTCTCATCATATGAAAATAAAAATTACAGTAATATTAATATAAAATAACATCCCAATCATAAGAAATATGAGCTTAAAAGGAATGACATAAAAGAGTGTACTTAAAAAAAAGAGAGGGGTAGGATCCCTTACCTCAAGTCTGACTTGTCTTGTTCGTTTCTTTATATTCCTGATTAATAAACTTTGGTAAATTTATAATTTCTTAAGGACAACTTTTAAATATTATTATTCATTTCATATCACATATTATAATTTTATAATAATTGATTAATAATGTGAGTTCATATCAGACGTTTTTGTCGATGTTTGGTACATGAGTCAAAAATGAACTTGTTTAAAAATGATTGTCCATGTAGTTATAAGTAAATAATCTCTAGAATTGTATTAATGATTTAAATATCATATATATCAAGTACATATTCATTTTATACTACTCCATAACATTTGGAGAAAATAAGAAATGAAATGCACCGTTCATGGAGACGGTAGGCCGTACGTACGCATGAACGCTACTTTCATTTCTTTGTCATATTAATGGAATTAAAAATAATTGAGAGATATATATATTATAATTATAGTATAATATATATGTTATATAGGTCACATATTTTCATTAATTTCATTATTTATACGTTCCATGTATTGCATGAACGATTCACATCACTTGAGGGGGCGGTAGTCCACACTTCCTTGTATGAAATTATCGCATTTTCACAACATGAAAAGAATAAAGGCATGTTTTAAAAATAAAATTCAGAAGAATATAGAAAACATAAATACCATATATATAATATATAAAATATATTGACATCATAATGGCCACCATGAAAGGTGTTAAGAGAATATTGAACAATCATTGTTTCGTGAGGCATCAATTCACCATCCACAGAAACAGTATGTTCGTTAACCATTAGACGAAGGTGTGTGTAAGTGTAGCTAGAATCCTTCTCATAAAAACATCCTAGTATATTTAAGATACTGGTTTTGTTTCATAATAAAGGAATAAAAAGAGTTTAGATGGTTGTAGAAGCAAAATAAAACAAAAGAACACAAGGGAAGACATTACCTTTAAATCGGGTAACTCTTTTTGATTAGAGCTCAAAGGCTTCCTTGGAAAGGATTCTGCCCAAAGGTGAGGCTTAAATGATGAATAAAGGTATTTGGAGAGATTAAATGGGAAGTTTTTGGCCAAGACAAAGGCTTGAGAGGTGTGGGTAAGGTGGTAGAGGTGGGGGCCTTTTATAAGAGGTGGGGGACTCTTGGAAAGTTATAAAAGGTTACTTTATTTTCAAATGAGTTTCGGATTTTAATGGTCCCATATTGATTTATTTCTATAATAAGGTGATAAGAGTTCAAAATAAACCCATAAAATATGTTTTTTACATGTGTAGGTCTTATATTTTACATTATCTTTTCATTTTATTTAAATCGTTAAATAATGAGGTAATCACTGCATCATCATGATGTCAAAAATAATTTAATTTATTTAATGTCTAAAAATTATAAAAAAAATATCATGATGTTGGAAATATTTTTAGATTTATAATTAATATTTATAGTCAAAAATAGTACTTGTATAACCCCATTTAAAAAAAACTAGTAAAACAACTCATGTTTGTGACATTTTAATTTTCACTTTAAATAAAAAGTTATTAATGTCATTTTCTTACCAAAGTGGCTCCATGGGGTCCCCAAGTTGACCCATGGATTTTCTTGGTCGTTCATGACTCATCCAATAAGGGTAGGACATGTTTCAAGGTCATTTCATATTGTTAAAACATTTTTTTTACCTTAAATTACACTAATTACCTTTAATCGCGATTAATAAAACTTAAAAGTTACTATTCACCCAAAATTATTTTAATCTCATTGAACCATATTTTACTTCCTAATGAAAACCATGTATGTAGGATTTTGGAAAATCAAATCACAGAAGGGGTAAGGTTTTATTTAAACGAAAAATCAGTTTCTTTAACTACCACTTAGTGGTTTCACTATTAGTCAAAAATTGATGTTTTACAGAAAAAATACTAAAAATTCACCCTAAGCTATATTTGATATTCCGAATTCAAAAATGATGTCTATTTTACAAAATTCAAAACATATAAGTTTAATTAATTAATTTAATAATTAATTCCCTCTGTCAAAAAAATAGCATGTTTTTAGGAAACAATATCTATTAAAAGATTAACACTAGTTTAAGTCCAATTTCAAAGAGAAATTAATTCCAATGACCACCATTGGGTTAAATGGTAAAAATATATTCTAAATAAACTTTAATCTCAATTAAAAATAAAATCTATCCATATAAATAAATCAGATTAAAATGAGGTTTTGAATTAAAATGCAACATTTTCAGTAAAAATGATCTTTATTGGAAAAATAACAAAAATTTACACAAAGTAAATTTTGATGTCCAGATTCTAAAGAAGGATTTTATTTTTGTAAAATACAACATATAAAATTGTCAAAAGTATATCTAAAAATGGGTCTCCATCAAAAGGCGGTTAATCGACCTTTTAAAAATATTAGAAGATTTATGCTTAAAATTGGATTCATTTGCATTTTACGCCTCTAAAATTTATTGGATAAAATTAAAAATATTTGACAAAAATATATAATAATTTTGTAGTTAGTTAAATTATTTCCCTCCATTACAATGGCTATGCGTTAACTACCATTTAAAATAATATTATTTTATTATTAGAGTGCAACGTAAGATTTCAATGGAACTCGTTGTCGCGTATTGGGTACGCCATCGAGCATAGCATTCCCTTTAAAGTAATATTAATATTTTATTCACAAATATGGATAAATATAAAAATTTCAAATTCTTTATTTACCTGGGGTGTTACATCCTTCCACCCTTTTGGGAATTAAATCCTCGCAATTTTAAAATTGGGCTCGGAAACATCATTGAAAGCCCCACATCGGAAAGGAGTAAATTAAACTATCACTTTAAAAGAAAGAAAGGGAAGTACAAAGGTCACCCGATTTAACCCATACTAGGATTCCATGCATGAAAACATGGATATGGAAGAAAAAAACAAAGGGTCATGTTCTGAGGGAGTGTGATAGAAAACATGTTTAGGAAAAAGTTAACCACCAGAAAATCAAAAACTTGTGATGGGTTAAACGGTATTGGATTCCCCAATAGGAAAAGTTAACGGAAAAAAAATTGGTAATTTTCATTGAGGAATTTATTTTTGAGCTTAACTAAAACATAAGGAAACATACTTACTTGTCATGTTGACTTTCAACTTTTACTAGATTTTTTACACAAACTCATATTTTCTCCAAAAGATGAGTATTTAGGATGACTTGTTTACATTAATAGAGCTATAATAAACTTCTAGAGAATCACCTAATCCACAAAAGAGAACTGTATACTTCTCATGTCTTTATACCTTAACCAAAACTTAAACCAAAAAGGTTAGTATGATATCAGATAATACCCAAAAAGGGTAATCCTTTATAAAAATGAAATCTATTCTTAATCTCCAAAATGTGTCCAACAAGACCAAAGTTCAAGGAAGACCAAAATTAAACCAAACTAATATTGAAACCCAAATATTTTAAGGATTTAATCGAATAGTCTTCCAAGTTAAATCTTAACATTTATCTCTAAACAACATCAGTTTCTCTTAAAGTCTCATTTTGAAATTTAATTAACCTAATCACATATCCTCCATGATAGGCTAATAATTTCCATTGATAACCCAAAATCAACTTACTCTTAATTCATAAAATCATCTAACTAAAAAGAATCATTCAAACTAACTAGGGACTTCACATATTCCAGTGGTAGGTGATAAATACCAGTTGCACTTTGGTTGTGGGTTTGATTCCAGCAGATTTTTCCGACGCGACAGGTTGTCACACGGTCTGCATGTTGTCCTTTTTCCAAATCTATATAATTCTTAAAAAATTCCCCAACAACGAGATAAAATCTTCAAAAATAACAATAACATAATTTAACCTCAATTTTATCTCATGCCTTTCACTTTCCATCATAACATATAGTAACCCATAATTACCTCAAAAGTAAGGATCGTATAAAACCTAATGGTTACCGTTATAATTATTACTTGAACTTCCACATCGATTTGGTCATCTCGTACATGATGCATTAGAGAACTCAACAAGGTTCAAGTGGTTGATCATGACTTTTGATAGTTAGTTTAGAATAAGCACGAGATTTCTCATTGAATCCCCCATTTCATCCAGTCTCTTAATCAGAGAACCACCACAGCTTCCTTCAAATCCATTGTCACTTTGGCGCCTGCTAGATCCATCCATTTACTAAAACCAAAAATGTCAGTGTGAGTATATCAACAAAATCATCATGTACTAATGAGGAAGATAAATACTTAGATATACTTACTCATTCACTTTATCTAAAACTAGGACTCTTTCTAAAATCCTAACCATTATGGTAAAGTCACTTATTCTTAGAGAATACCCTAACCTATAATGTTATCTAAACCTCCCTCTGATACCAACTATAAGGCCCTGACCTTAAACATTACTTAATCATGAATTAAATGAATAATTCACATAGAATATATTTTCAGGTAGAGATTTTTTGAGAATTAGGTCATAACTATTACATCTCAAAATATTACATCGTAGACACTTCTACTAAGTTTCCATAAAATAAAAAAATACTTAAAAAGAAACATGTCTAGTTCCATGTTTTAGATATAATTTATTTCCTTGATCCCATCCTTGACCCTATTCATCTTTAAGTCATGTGGAAAACATTTCAAAAAAATTTGGATGAGCATAAAAATCCCAGTAAAGGATACACAAAGAAGGAAAACTGTTAGTTTTTCAAAACAACAAGTAAACTATGAGTACTTTACCAAAGTAATACTTTTCACCTTTATGAAGTAGTAAAAACTCTTCACTGAATAAAAGACCATTACTTACCCTTTGTAACCAAAAGATTACCACAAAACCCATATAATGAACACATAACATATAAAGGTAACTTGGGACATAAACATACTTAAATAGAATAACCATACGGTCGACTTCCCCACATACTTAATGGAATAGCCAAATAACCGACTTCCATACCCAATGCATTGGAGGTTATAACGTAACCACCCATTATGGTATTAATGGCACCACCATTCATAGGGTTTATCACGTAACCACCCGTCAAATGTCCAAGTACCATTATAAAATCATAAGACATAAAACAAATATAATGGAAAGAAAACATTCCCACACTTTGATCACAATATACCACTTAAATATATTGACATCACAAATCCATTATAAAAACCATTTTTAAATACCAAAACACATAAAAGAGTATATGGTATTTATTTCATTTTAAAATCATTACGGCTTGTTGAGCAATCCAAAGACCAAATAATAACCACGGCGGCGGAAAAGGTCGTTGTCACCGTATATGTTAAAAGAAATATTCCTTTTTGTCGTTTGTAAAATTCTTCGTAGAAAAAGATTCCTTTTGTATAAAATTAAAATTAAAAGGGGTTTATAGACCGTATAAAAGAAAGTCTTGTATTAGAACAATATATGCCTCAATGAAAGGATATTGAGATGAATTCCCTTATAAAGACGATATCCTTGGATTAATGATAAATCAATTACATAATTATGTGTGACAAACGAATACACCAAATATAAGTGGATATTAAGTGTAAAACAAACATATTTCATTCACACATATTCATAGAACGACATATTCAAGGAGTAAAACTTTATCCCAAAGAATCAAAATTGGGTTAAGAAGTTCCCTTGCAAAAAATCGACACCCTAACGGCGTCACTTCAAAATTCAGAAAAAGAGTTGATGAGAGAGAAAATGGTATCTCATCACTTGGACATAAAATTTACATCAATAAGGATATATAAGAACATATCCCAACATAACAATATCTAAATTAAAATACCCAACAAAAAGAAGTCTTTTAAAAAGAGGAGGGTGAAAGGTTCCCTTACCGACTTGGGTATCTTACGAAACAAACACACCATGAAAGAAAGACAATACAACATTGATGTAAATACTCATAAACAAAATTATATTACACAAATAGTATAATAATGGTCAGTACATAAACCACTCAAATAAAAGTTTGGTAAATGTAGCATAAATCTCACAGGAATAAAAGTGAGATGAAAAATCCCTTACGAAAACTCGACAGCCTAACGACGCCACTTAAAACTTCCAAAAATGGATTGATGATATAAAATAGGGTATATCATCATATTAAAATCAAAGTTACAGGAAGAGGAATATAAAATAACATCCTCCAACATAACAAATAGGAGCTTAAAAGAAGTGACATAAAATAGAGTACTTAAAAAGAGAGAGATTGGGTGTCTTACGAAAATTCGGCAGCCTAACGGCGCCACTCAAAACTTCCAAAAATGGATTGATGAGAGAAAATACAGTCTCTCATCATATGATAATAAAAATTAAAGTAATATTAATGTAAAATAACATCCCAATCATAAGAAAGATGAGCTTAAAAGGATTGACATAAAAGAGTGTACTTAAAAAGAAAGAGAGGGGTAGGATCCCTTACCTCATGTCTAACTTGTCTTGTTCATTTCTTTATATTCCTGAATAATAAACTTTGGTAAATTTATAATTGATTAAGGACAACTTTTAAATATTATTATTCATTTCATATCACATATTATAATTTTATAATAATTGGTTAATAATGTGAGTTCATATCAGACGTTTTTGTCGATGTTTGGTACATGAGTCAAAAATGAACTTGTTTGAAAATGATTGTCCATGTAGTTATAAGTAAATCATCTCCAGAATTGTATTAATGATTTAAATATAATATATATCCATAACATATTCATTTTATACTACTCCTTAACATTTTGAGATAAAAATAAATGAAATCCACCGTTCATGGAAACGGTAGGCCGTACGTACGCATGAACACTACTTTCATTTCTTTGTCATATTAATGGAATTAAAAATAATTGAGAGATATATATATTATAATTACAGCATAATATATATGTTATATAGGTCACATATGTTCATTAATTTCATTCTTTATAAATTCCATGTATTGCATGAACGAGTCATATCACTTGAGGGGGCGGTAGTCCACACATCCTCGTATGAAATTATCGCATTTGCACAACATGAAAAGAATAAATGCATGTTTTAAATATAAAATTCAGAAGCATATAGAAAACATAAATACCATATATATCATTTATTAAATATAGTGACACCATAATTTCCACCATGAAAGGTGTTAAGAGAATATTGAACAGTCATCGTTTCGTGAGGCAGCAATTCGCCATCCACAGAAACAGTGTGTTCTTTAACCATTAGACGAAGGTGTGTGTAAGTGTAGCTCGAATAATTCTCATAAAAACATCCTCGTATATTAAAGATACTGGGGTTATTACAAAATAAAGGAATAAAAAGAGTTTATAGGGTTTTATAGTTAAAATAAAACAAAAGAACACATGGGAAGACATTACCTTTAAATCATGTAACTCCTTTTGATTTGAGCTCAAAGGCTTCCTTGGAAAGGATTCTGCCCAAATGTGATTCTTAAATGATGAATAGAGGGATATGGAGAGATTAAATGGGCAGGGGTTGGCCAAGACAAAGGCTTTAGAGGTGAGGGTAAGGTGGTAGAGGTGGGGGCCTTTTATAAGAGGAGAGGAGGGGCACTCTTGGAAAGTTATAAAAGGTTACTTTATTTTCAAATGCATTTCGGATTTTAAAAGTCCCACATTGATTTATTTCTAGGATAAGGTGATAAGAGTTCAAAATCCACCCATAAAATATGTTTTTGACATGTTTTGGTCTTAGATTTTACAATATATCTTCATTTTATTTAAATCGTTAGATAATGAGGTAATCACTGCATCATCATGATGTCATAAATAATTTAATTTATTTAATGTCTAAAAATTATAAAATAATATCATGATGTAAGAAAACTTTTTAGCTTTCTAATTAATATTTATAGTAAAAAATATGACTTCTAAAACCCCATTTAATAAAAATTAGTAAAACAACTCATGTTTGTGACGTTTTTATTTTAACATTAAATAAAAAGTTATTAATGACATTTTCTTACCAAAGTGGCTCCATGGGGTCCCCAAGTTGACCCATGGATTTTCCTGGTCGGCCATGACTCATCCAATAAGGTTAGGACATGTTTCAAGGTCATTTCATATTATTAAAACATTATTTTTACCTTAAATTACACTAATTACCTTTAATCGCGATTAATAAAACATAAAAGTTACTATTCACCAAAAATTATTTTAATCTCATTGGACCATTTAACTTGATGTCGTTAGGCTGTCAAATTTTTGCAAGGAAACATCTTAACCCAATTTCAATTCATTGGGTTAAACTTTTTCTTCTTGAATATGTCGTACTATGAATATGTGTGAATGAACTATGATTGTTTTAAACTTAATACCCACTTATATTTGTTGTATTCTTATTTTTCACACATAATTATGTAATTGATTTATCCTTAATCAAAGGATATCGTCTTTCTAAGGGACGTCGTCTCAATCTCCTTTCGTTGAGGCATATTTCAATAATATATACCTTATTCTTTTACATGGTGCATAATAAAACCCTTTGACTTTTACTATCATTTAAAGGCAATCTTTTTTCTTTGAAGCATTTTAATAAAGGAAAAAAGGAATGTTTCTAACGGTTGCGGTGATAATGACCTCTCCACCGCCGTAATCGCTATTTGGCTTCCTCTATAAGCCTTAATGTTTTCTAAATGGAAAAAGAAATGCCTTATTTTATTTTTGGGTGTTTTGGTATTGAAAATGATTTTTGAAATGGATTGATTATTTCAATATCTTAAAATTATTTCTTGTGATTTCAAATTAAATGTTGTTAGTGAAATGTTTATATTTTCAATATTTTATGTGTTATGATTTTATAATGGTACTTGGACATTTGATGGGTGGTTACGTGATAAACCAAATGATGGGTGGTGCTGTTATAAACTAGGATGGGAGGTTAAGTTATAACCTCCAATGCATTGGATTTGGAAGTCAGCCGTATGGATATTCTATTTAGTGATATGTGTGGAAGTCGACCATATGTTTATTCCATTTAGTGATATGGGACATAAGAATACTTAAATGGAATAACCATATGGTCGACATCCACATATATCACTAAATGGAATAGAAATATGGCCGACATCCATACCAAATGAATTGGAGGTTATAACGTAACCTCCCATCCTGGTTTATCACGACACCCCCAATCATTTGGTTTTTCACGTAACCACCTGTCAAATGTCTAAGTACCATTATAAAATCATAACACATAAAATATTGCAAATATAAACATTTCACTAAAAACATTTAATTTTCAATCACAATAAATAATTTCAAGATATTGAAATAATCAACCCATTTCAAAAACCATTTTCAATACCAAAACACACAAAAACAAAATAAGGTATTTCCTTTACATTTTAGAAAAGATTAAGACTTATAGAGGAATCCAAATAACGATTACGGTGATGGAGAGGTCAGTATCGCCACAAACGTAAAAAACATTCCATTTTTTGTTTAGTAAAACAATTAATAGAAAAAATATTACCTTTGAATTAAAGTAAAATTCAAAGGGTTTTATTATACCCCATGTAAAAGAAGAAGGTATATATTATTGAAATGTGCCTCAATGAAAGGATATTGAGATGAAGTCCCTTACAAAGATAGTGTCTTTGATTAATGATAAATCAATTACATAATTATGTGTGAAAAATAATAATACACCCAATATAAGTGGATATTAAGTGTAAAACAATCAGAGTTAATTCACACATATTCATAGGACGACATATTCTAGAAGAACAATTTTAACCCAAATAATTGAAATTGGGTTATGAAGTTCCCTTGCAAATATTCGGCAGCCTAACAGAATCACTTTAAAATTCAAAAACTGAGTTGATGAGATAAAAAAAGGGTATATCATCACTTGGACATAAAATTTACATCAATAAGGATGTATAATAACATATCCCAACATAATAAGATGTAAATTAAAATACATAACAAAGAGAAGTCTTTATAAAAAGAGGATGGTGAAAGGTTCCCATACCGATTTGGTAACTTATGAAACATACACCCCATGAAGGAAAGATAATACAATGAAGATTTAAATACCCATAAATTGAATTATATTACACAATTAATACAACAATGGGTATTACATACCCCACACAAAAGGAAATAATGGAAAATATAGCATGAATCTCACGAGAATAAAAAAGTGATATGAAAATCCCTTACCACGTTGTAATCAATCGAGTCGTATGACCAAAAGTTAATAACCACCAAATGAATCATATAATACCATGAATATAATGATAATTATGATAATATATATCAAATGGAAGTACACAATACCCCACATGTGATAAATAAGTGGTGAACAATTGAAATCTCATAGAATTAAAAGTGAGATAAAAAACCCCTTACCTCGTGTCAGACATGACTTGTTTGTTCCTTGTTCTTCCTGAATAATAAAATAAAGTTAATTTATACTTGCTTAATAACCTTTTTAAAGTTTATTATTCCTTTTATATCACTTATTACCATGTTATAAACATTATGTAATCATTTAAGTTAATAACGTTTGTTTTGTCGATATTTGGTACTTGAGTCAAAAATGGACTTCTTATAATTACAAGAACATTACATAGTCAAAAGTAAAATATATCCACAATTATATTCACAATTTAGATATCATATATATCATATATATTCAGTATATACATGTATTTATAATAGTACATAACAATTGGATGTGAGAAATTAAATGCATCGTTCATGGAGATGGTAAGACGTGCGTATGCATGAACGCTACTTTCATTTCTATTTCATATTTTAATTGAATGAAAAATTAATGATAAATAGTTATATTATAATTACAGTATAATATAATATATAATTTTAATAACTCCTTCCTTTATATGTATCACGTATGGTATTAACGAGTCATATCATTTTGAGGGGGCGGTAGTCCGCACTTCCTCAAATAAAATTATCACGTTTACCCATTATGGAAACCATAAAGGTAGGATATGAATGTAAAATAAAGAATCATAAATAAATATAACATAATATATATCATATATAAATATATTTCCATCTTAATTCCCACCATGATTAGGGTAGGAGATATTCGAACAATCATCGTTTCATGAGGTGTTCGTTTTCCATCCACAAAAACAGTATGTCCTTCACCCATTAGATGGAGGTGTGTGTAAGTGTAGTTAAAATACTTATAAGAAAAATATCCTAGTATATTTAAAATACTGGTGTTATTATAAAATAAAAAAATAAAAATATTTTAGGGCTTGAAGAAGTAGAATAAAAGAAATGAAGTTAAGAGGAATCGTTGCCTTTAATTTGGGTAACTCCTTTTGGTTTGAACCAAAATGAATTCTTGAAGTTCCATATGTGGGTAAAAATTTTGGTAGGAGGATAGGGATCTTGATAGATTATTTGGTTAGGTGTTGGATGATCCAAGGGGCCTGAGAGGCGTGAGGAATGAGTAAGAAGTGATGGCTTTTTATAAGGGGGAGGAGGGGCTCTTTAGGAAATTGTGAAAATATTATTTTATTATATAATGATATTCAGTTTACAAAGGTCCAAAACTCATTAAGGTCAAATATAAGATGAATCATAGTCGAAATAAAATCATCCAATAAGAATTGGACAGTTTTGTAAGTTATCTTAATATTTATAATCTTATTTATTTAAATCATTTATTAATGAGGTAAATACTGCATCATTTTTGTTTCATAAATAACTTCATTTATTTGATGTCTAAAAATTATAAAAATATACCATGATGTAGAAAATCAATTTAGCTTTCTAATTACTATTTATAGTCTAAAAGATAACTTATATAACCCCATGTAAAAATTAATTTACTAAAAGATATTTGTTTGTGTCATTTTTTCCTTTACATTATGTTAATTAAAATAAAGCATCATTATAACTCCCAAGTGGATCCATGGGGTCCCAAAATAGACCCAAATATTCCCATGGTCGTAAATGACTCGTCCAATAATGTTAGTATAAGTTTTAATGTAATTTTGTATTATTATGATATTCTTTTTACCTTGATTACCCTATTTAGCTTTAACCGCGGTAAATAAAAGTCAAAAGTTACTATTCACCAAAAATTATTTTCATCTTATTGAACCACATTTTACTTACTAATAACAAGAATGTATGGTGGATTTTCTAAATTCAATTCACAGAAGCGGTAAAATTTCATTTAAATGAAAAAGTCAGTTTTTTAACAACTACTAAGTGGTTTCACTATCATCAAAAATTGATGTTTTTCAAAAACAAATACCAAAAATTCAGCCAAAGCTTTATTTGATATTCCAAATTCAAAAAAGATTTCTAATTTACCAAATTCAAAACATAGAAGTTGCAATAATTAATTTAAAATAAATTCTCATTGTCAAAACAAATAGCATGTTTTTAAGAAACAATAATTATCAAAAGATCGACACTTGTTTATATCCAATTTCAAAGTAAAATTAATTCCAATGACAAACATTGGATTAATTATTAAAAATATAAAGTAATTACACTTTAAAATTAATTAAAAAAATAATATAACCATATAAATAAATTACATTAAAAGGCACTTTGGAATAAAAATACAGTATTTTTCACTATTCATTAAAAATGAACTTTACGAGAAAAATACCAAAAATTTACCCAAAATAAATTTCGATGTCCCGAATCTAGAAAAGAATTTTATTTTGTCAAATAGAACATATAAAAGTGACCAAAATTGTATTTAAAGAGGGTACTCTATTTAAAGGCGGTAAATCAGCCTTTTAAAGTAAATTATGTTTAAAATTAGATTCATTCACATTTTAAGCCTCTAACTTTTATTGGATAAATGTAAAAACATTTAACAAAAATATATAATAATTTTGTAGTTAGTTATGTTCATTCTTGTATTTACAACAGCTGGGTGTAAAATACCATTAAAAATAATAGTATTATATTATTAGTGTGCAATGTAAGATTTCAAAGAAACCTGTTGTTGTGTATCGGGTATGCCATCGAACATAACATCCCTTTTAAAGTAGAATTAATATTTAGTTCACAAATATTAATAAATATGAAAAATTTTGTGTTCTTTATTTACCTAGGATGTTACAGTATAAGTATTTTTCGAAGAATTTTTTAGGTTTTATTCTTGATAAATAACTTAATATATGTGAAGAAGTTAGGGGAGGAGGCTCCCTTTAATAATTGAGTTAAGTGGCACACTTATAATTTTTTAATGTTTTAAAATAATTTATAGTCACATTATAGGAAAAATTTCTCTATAATGGATAATATTATAGTATGGTAAGATTAATATATATATATATTCATCCAACCAATGGTTTTTCAAAAAATATTTAGATCATTTTACCATTATTATTATGGGTTACCACCCTCCCCCCAGCAAAGCTAATTTTACCCTAACAATAGTGATGACTTTTCACTCTTATTACAATTCATTATAACCAAAAATGAAAGTGAAATTATTAAATAATTTGAAAAATATTATTACCAAAATTTCATCAATTTTATCAAATTAAATTCAAATAATTGTCATAATTTAATTTAAAAATATACTAAAAAATGTGTCAAAAGTGGTTTTTGAGAAATGTATTTTTCAAGCAAAAGATGATCCCACATTAACTATATGACCACTAATAATAATTACATTGATTTAAATTCGTATATATATATATATATTATAAATTTAATCTAAATCATTCATCATTAAATATTTTATTTAATTTTCTAAGATTGATTGACTTTTTGATATTTTTAAAAAACAGTTTTATGAAAAATATCTATCTTTACCTCTAAATGATTTTATATTAATTTATATTAAATTTATAATAAATAAATGTATAATTATATATATTATAATATATTTTTATAAATAAAAAGATAAATATTCATATACAATATTTTTCAGTATACATTAAATCTCATTTTTATGGGAAATTTTGAAAAACTCAATTGCTATGAATTTTGTCCAAGTATGTTCAAAATTGATATTAATCAATTAAAATTAAAAAAAAAATCCATGAGTAATTAAAATTTTTATTGTATTATAGTTTAATTGAAATAGAATGTTAAATTAATATAATTGAGTCTCAGGTGTAACATTCATCCCTCTAAAGGAAAATTTTTGTTCAAAATTTTAATGTATATTACTTTCTAAATAAATGAGGGTGTCCTTATTCATAAAATTACATAGTGCCTACATTTAATCCTCCATTTGATGATTTCTTCAAAGTACCTCTACTAGTCGAGCCATCTGATTCCTTAATACTTACTCTCTAGTGTCAATAATCTGGATAGTTTCTTCATAATAAGATAGATACAGTTCCAATTCTATTTCATCATATGTAAGAACTTGTGTTGGGTCTTGCATGTACTTTATTAACAATTTTATATGTAATAAATCATGTACTTTAGTTATACGTCATGAAATTTAAAAATAGTAAGCCACATCACCAATTCATTCTATATTTTTTAAGGGTATGATGTAAATGGGGATCAGTTTACCTTTCATCTCAAAACTTATAACATCCTTCCATGGATATAAATTCAGGAATATGTGATCACACACATGAAATTAAAAATTATTCCTTTGGTTATTAGTAAAACCCTTCATCCATCATTGATATGATTTAATATTATCATGAATAGTCTCTACCTTTTTCATTGCCTCATCAACATGTTTCTGGCCTACAAGTTTCATTTCACCAACTTTACCCAACAAGTCAGAGTAAGACATCTATTTTTATATAATTCTTCATATGAAATCTCTTTCTATAGTAATTCATGTTATTACCATGTTTTAAAAAAAACGTGATTAAGGTATTCACAAGCTTAGAATGTGACAACCAAGAACTATGTAATGAGATATGAGAGATAAATGCTAAGAAGATATTGTTCACCTCTTTCTAAATTTTTAGATTTTTAGTTTTTTTAAGGATTGTATGGATTTATATTTCTAGATATTATAAGTTATACTCCAATAGAATTTTGTTAGATTAATGTATTATCTCACTATATGGGGACTTATGCATGTGCGATAAACTGTGGTAACATTTTTTTGAGACAGATGGAATGACATATCATTCTATTTATAGATTGCATGACCTGGTAACACTTCAGGAATGAAAAATTCAACTTCATTTCAGTGAATAAGATATGAAGTGGAATCATTTCAGTGAATAAGAGATAAAGTGTAAATTGTTCAAGGCACGAAAAATGGTGAGATTATACTGAAATCAATTATGTATTTCTTCTCATACAAAATTCTTCGACATTAGGAAAATAATCTTGATAACAAAAACTTTTATCCTGGTACCTTTTTATTCGATGAATCAAATAGTCCCTTAAATCATTGTAGATTTAGAGATTTTTGGTTGTTAACTTTCTACCAACATTTTTCTCTATCACTATCCATCATAACTTGATGGTTATATTTTTCTTCCATATCCATGTTTTCACTTTCCACCTATGTTCTCCTGTGTGGAAACCCAGTGATGAGTTACATTGGGTAACTATTATGTCTATAACCTTCCTTTTTAAAATTAAGTTTTAGTATTATTTTTTATGATGTGTGTTTCTTTGAAATATACTTTCAAGTAGAAAACCTATTATAACACTGAAAAATTTCAAGGGAGAAATTCATTTTAAGGGGGTAGAATATAATGCCCTGAGATTTTCTGAGATAGATTCTTTTTAATCTCAATGATGTATTGTGTTGTACACTACACCAAGATTATTCTATTATATAAAAAACACCATATTAGTTAGAAGTATATGCAACACTATATTTGGATTTTGTTACACAAAATTTCATGTTTTTTTTATAATTCATTTCATGCAAGACCGAGTATAAGTGAATACCTAAATATTATTATCTTACCTTATAACCTATCAGTTAAAATGGTGGGAATAAACATTATTAATTTATTTATGAAAATGTTCTTTATATATTCATTTAATTCATTATTTTTTCAACAATTATTTATAAATTAACATGAAACCCTTTTAATTAAAAGAAAATGGTTTTTCTTAAAAACTATTTAAATGCAAATAAGTGAGTTTATAAAATAACACAATCAATATTTATGGATTTTATTAGTGAAATATATATTTATATATATATGTAATATATTCAATTTATTGTTTAAAATCCATCTTTTATGTTTTCTAGACATGATATAAGAACAAATTCAATTTTATGGATAAAATGATCATTTTTTTAAAAATGTAGTTTTGCAGCCTTTTGATGGAGATCCGATTTTAAATATAGTTTTTTACACTTTTATATGTTATTTTGGAAAAAAATAAACATCTTATTTGGAATCGGGAAAAAAAATTTGGTTAAATGTTTTGTAATTTTTATGATAATATTCATGTTTTTAATGAATAGTGAAAAATACTGCATTTTAATTTAAAACTACTTTTTCATCTAATTTATTTATACATAAATGTTATAATTTTAATTGGTTTTAAAGAATAATAAGATTATTTTTTATAATTTAATATAATTATTGTCCTTTTATGTAATTTCACATTGAAATTATATATAAACTCACATCAATCTTTTTCGGGTTTTTACTTTTAATAAAATCTTGTTTTCTTGATTTTACAACAACAATTAATTTAAAATTAATTATTATAACTTATATACTTTTAATTTAGAAAAATGGATTCCCTATATGGAAGTAGTGGGTCCAAATTATGTTAATTGGTTACTTTTATTTTTTTGGATATTATGATTAGTAACTATGGTAATTTTTATTTACTGTAGTTGAAGGTAAATCAGGTAAATTGGGTTAAAAAATATATGATAAGATTATGAAATTACCCTAAAACTTTCCAAAATCCTATTTGATGAATTAAAGTAAACCAATATCACATAAGTGTCAGAATAGATTCATTTAATAGACTTTTTTCAATGAAAGTGATGTAATTATAATTAAAACAGAAGAAAGTTAAAACATGTCGCTCTCTTATCTCTTATATGTATAATAATTTTAATGTAGTGATAAATATGATAAAAAATAAAAAATAAATATTATATAGAAATATAATGAAATTATCTACATCATTTGAATTTATTAATAATTTTTAGATATTAAATATTTACCATAAATATTGACACAACAATGATACAATAATTATTTTATTAAGTGAAATATCAAATAAATGATATTATAAATAATCAAATAAATATTATTTGAAATAATTTATGTCATCCATAATTTTTTTAGCTAAATTTTACATTTTATAATACTGTTCAAATATTTTTTTTTAAGTTATATCTCTGTTTGGGTTTTATTTAATTTCAATGGAATGGATAGTGAAAAAATTGACACTATTGATAATTTATTAAAAAAATATTTTACAAAATTATTTAAAATACAGAAAAATATTTTAAAATTACAGATTGTATTTGATAAGGTCTTAATTTTAATTAATTTTTTAATTATGTTAAAATTACCCCATATAAATAAACTTAATATCTTCTTAATAAATAAAATTTTGTTACCTCAATTAAAATTTAAAGAATAATTATGGGTAAACTGAAAAGATAAGGTTAAAATAAAATAAATACATGTATAAAATTATTTAATGAGATTATTTCGAACTATAATCATATTATCCTTGAAATATATTACTTTTTATCTATTATAATTTGAAGATAAATTTATAAGAAAATAATATTTTAAGACTTTTCTAAACTGCCCCTCATCCCTCTTATAAAAGGCCCCCACATCTCCCCACTTACTCAAACCTCTAAATCCTATTTACTCATCCAAATCGGGCACAAACAATAACTTATAAACCCTATATTCCACCTATATGCCACAATTCAGTCATAAATCCATCCTAAAGAGTCCTTTTGTGAAAATCAAAGGGAGATACTCGAAAATGAGGTTATTGTTTTATCACCTCCTTAAAAATTATTTTCTTATTTGACATCCTATTATTATGTTTTTACCATACTAAAGTAGTAAATATAAAATATTCTACATTATTATATGTTATTATAATTATGGGACCACATTATACCTCTTTTAATTCATCCTATGAATAACAATATCATCGTGTATACATATGCATGGCTTTCCATCTCCAGGCTATGGTGTAATTTTTTATTCAACAATACTTGATTTGGATGGGTATAATGATGATTATAATGGATCTAAGAAATTAATATTACATTATAATTATTATGTATAATTAATATACCTTTAAATTCCAAACCATTTAACCAATAAGTGAATGATATCATCGCTCATGCATACATACGGCCTACTGTCTCCACAAAGTGATGCGATTCATTCTATAAGATCTTCATTAAACAAAAATTCTACACATGAATGGAATGAATAAATATGATATATATTATAAAAATATCGTTCTCTAAATGATATATCTATAACCTTTGAAGTGGAACATGAACTTATCTGACAGAACATTCATAAGAACATAAAGCAGTTAATATCTAAATAATGAGTGACAATGAAATGTTACTAACAAAAATATGATAATATGATCATATATGATATCATAAAAATTACTATGATTCTATAATAAGTAAATTACATTATTTAAATCATTTTATAGGAGGTTAGGATACATACAATGGATAGAGGAGCTAATGTAATGGGTAATTTTTCAATCCCATTTTTATTCGAGATTGTTTATCATCGGTGTCTATGTTTTCAATAAAAAATAATGCAATTTATACTATTAATATATGTAGGTTTAAATTCATTTTTACCCCATTATGAATTTTACTACATGGTTTGAAATGAATCTTTCTTTTTTTACCATACAATGTACTTTTTGACGTTTCTGGAAAAAGTACAGGGACAATGTTTTTAACATTTATAGAAATAATGGATTTTTATGGTTTCATTGTAAATTATATCCATGAAGCTTCCTATAAATGATTTCAAATTTATTTTCAACTAAATTTGTTTTTTTTTAATTTTGCAGCATTTTGAGAAAATAAAATATTTCTGAAGAATAAAGTATGTTATCCTCATGAATTAAATTATAGTGTTAATAAAAAAATCCATCTAAGATGATGCTCTTTAAATAGGGTAATGTTTCTATCCTTATAATTAATATAATTTTATTATGTTTATTATGGAATTATTTTTAATAAATCCATTTCATTTCTTGGGTTATGCTATGATCAATGATTTATATTTTTTTAGAACATATAAGAATTGTTTCATTATGAGATGGGTGGGACCTATATATCCCTCCAATAAATTGGGTAAATATTTATATCTCATAAGATAGACATGATTGGAATGAAAAGTAAATCTGGTTCAATAATACAAGGCAAAAAGAGAAAGTATATCAGGTTCAGTAATACAGGGCTGGAACGAGGGGTGTACTCAGTTCAGGAATGGACTTTTTCCACTATGATGGTCTTACATATGATCCTTGGATAATACGAAAATTATTTTCCATGATTAGGTGTTTTCCACAACTCCATGTTTTATGCCAATGCTATTTTTTCCTGGTAAGTTTTCTTTTACAAATTATCACTTATGTACTTCCAAGATTAATTTTATGACTCAAGATTTTGATATTTAAAATATATTTTCATGTGTTTAAATTTTTATGTTTATGTTTTGTTTGATGTTCTGTATGTTTACCCTTATTGAGCATTTGAGATAACCCTATTTATGTTTTAATTTCCCTAGAATATGAAGAAGGGTTATATGTAGGAAAAATAAAGGGGAATATCTTTATGGGAAATGTTGAAGATTTTTAACCTATATAAAAGAATGTGTTTCAATATTCCAAAGGAATTAAAATAATATGGTCTTTAGGAATCTATTTGTGTAATTTATTAAGTATTCTGCAAAAAATGTAATGTCCATGTATGTCAAACTTGGGTCTTTAGATGCCCCCTGATCGCGTGACCCCATCAAGCTAGAATCCATCTGGCGTACCACCCCCCCTCTGGTGGTGGCTTCGCCCTCACGCGGAACGGTCGTCCACCTGTGAGTACCCTCTCTCTTACCCTTCCTTATTTCTTGGATTTTTTGGAGGGTCTCTTGTTGTCCAAACCCTAATAGTTAGGGTCTGTTTTTTGTTTTTTGATTCTTTAGATTTAGGGTCTGTAGATCATATTTGGGGCCTTGTTCTCCCTCCCATTGAAGTTATGTTACTTCTACACCCCACCAAGGTTGGTGATTAAATGTTTTTTGTTTCCGATGAAATCTAATTATTCTCAAGAAATTCAATATTTTTTATAAATGATGCACACCATGGTAGTACTTATTGTAAGTCTATTATCGTGTTTTTATGGAAGTTTAAATTGCTAAAAATAGATTTTTTGGTAGTTCCCTATTATGACTATTTGTTTTCACACCAATTGATTCTTGAGTATTTTTAATAAATTGATAAACATGTTCCAAACCCCTGTGGGACATTCTTTTTATTAACATAGTGCTTTATTATGGGTGAAAATTGTTAAAATTAGTATTTTGAAACATTCTCCAATTATGCTTCTTTGTTGGTGAATTTAAAGTGTTTCATTAAATGCCAATTTACCATTAAAAGGTATAATTGGGTGATATTTGTAGTATTTTCCCTTTAAAAAAATTATTAAACTTTTTTTGTGGTAATTTGAGTATTTTTTTTGGAACCTGGTGGTTTTTATTGTGTGGTAGGTTAGTTGTTTTAAAAGGATCCATTAACCATTTTAAATATTTTTTTTCACATTTGTAAAATTTTTGAAAATGGGTTTGAGATTGTTTTAAAAGAAATATATGTTTTGAAAATGAAAATGGTTTTGGGTATTTTTATGGACATTTAGGGGGTGTTATTGGTTAGTGGCACAGCCAAGGGTGAAAAAAATGCACTCATCGGTGTGTACTCAAATGAAGATGACATAATAAAGTGATGGTTACTCTGTACCTTTGTTTCTTAAATGGTGTCTTATTTTTTTGGGTGGTTTCTAAAAGTGGTATCAAGTCTGATTTCAAATTATATGGCTCTTTTGCTGTTGTATAAAGAAATATTGGTTTTTAAATGACAAGTAATCCTTTTTGGAATCTTTAAGTGTGTTCTGTGTTTCATCTTGTTTTGAAATAAAAGTTAGATTTGTCAAGAGTAAAGTCATGTTTGGCAACTGAGATTTGTTTCGGGTTTGTGTTTGTAACTTTAGGGTCTATTGGTGTATCAAATATAAATGTTTTTTATGCTATCTTGGAAAATCTGGTGTGGTGTTTTTGGTAACTACATTTAAATATGTGAAGCATAAGTCCTATTTGGAAATTTATATGTTTTAAAAGATGTGTCAAATTCTTAAGTTATGTGATTCCCCGAATGGCACCATTGATGTTTATATTTATATATAGATGTATATATGGAACCTCTACTGGAGGGATATCACTTTTGGGTTATTGTACAGGGTGTCTGTATTTGGGGTAGGCAAGTGCGGTGACGACAGGTAAGGTGAGTCACAAGTGTGAAGGAATTTTACTAACATAGAATTACTACTATCATGGGTTCTAGGGAGTCTTTTAGAGGACTTAGTAATGGTTGTTTATCAACCCCGATTAGACGGTTTGGTACCCCTTGGATTGCAGATATGCTAGGTGGGATGTGCCAATGGATTGGTTGGTTTAGGGAGGCCATTGATTATTGTCCTAGGGGCTTCGCTATATGTCAGTTGGTAGTTCTGAACCAAGTACATATAGGGATATTATATGTATCTTTTGGATCTCCCATGGATATTATCTATATTGACCTGTTAACTTTTTATTGCGTTTAATTTCTTGCCTTCATTGTTTATTTATTTACAGCACAGCCTAGTTTGGACTACTTGTGTTTATGTTTGGATTTTGGTTTTGAAATGGTAGTATTGTTTTGAAAATAAAGGCATATTATATTGTGTTTTGGGATAAGGGTAAAGTATATTTATTTGTTAAAATGTGAAAAACCTTATTTTTATAACTGTCTTTCGAACTAGTGTCAACAGATTTCCTTAGGTAAGGAAAAACATATATTTTGTGGTGATTTCCTACTTAGTTGTTAGCTCACATATTAATTGTACCATTCAGTGTCAGTAGACCCAAACTATTTTTTGGGTTTAGTTTCCTATTCAAGTTATCTAGTTTGATCTATCTCTTGTAGTGGTTCATTCATTGGATGGTGGTGACATTGTGGTCACATAGAGATCTCGATGGTAGCATTTTTCTATAGTCTAGTTAAGTTTCAGTTTTAGTTTGTTTCAATTTAGTTATATTTGTATCTATAATCGTTTTTGTATCTTTATATGATCGTATTTTACATCTTTTGGAATTTTTAGTTTATTTTTATTGATCATCTTTCTTTTCTTGGGTAAAAATCATTCCCTCTTGTATGTTTTGATGCCCATCACTAGTTTTCATCCCATAGGGATCGAGAATTCACTTCGGGGAATGAAGCAGACTGGTTCAGGTTTCAATCTAGATTACATCCTAGGCTGGTTCGTGACAATCATAGGAGGACCTTACTATTTTGGGTGACCGGTAGTTAGATATTAGGACTATCAGGACTTGGGAGTTAGGTGCGGGAAGGTCGTCATTAACCCTTTCTCATTCTGAACATTGAGTTGTCAAGGATAGTACAATATTTGAGACTTCTACTTTTGTTTTGGATTGAGGAATGACAACAGAGGCAATTTGGAGTTACATCATGATTTCACATATAGAGTAGTGACCCATGTGGAGTCTGAGTACACGGTTTAATCTCCTTCAATTTTTTTATGATTACATGGGGAATTTATCACTACCTTGTCATCGTGTTAATCATAACTACTAGTATCTCATTTTGGTAGTTTGATGCAGCACTAGTTTCGTTCTGGATTTTGTTGGTGTAAGTGTTATTTTGAAAATGAAAGTTTATTTTTAAATGAAAATGATTTTATTTAAAGGGATTTAAATTCATAAAATATGTTTTAAAATTTAAAGTGCTTGGTCTAAAAATTTTGTGTTTGCTTGGAATTGGTAAAGAAGTGGTTTTGGTGCAACATTAGGTACTCTGGATGAATTTTTTCATGTGTGAGGGTATGTATAGAAAGTGTATGTTGTTGTGTATGGGTGAACGTGAATGAACACATGTTCAATAGTTCCTGGGATTACATGGGCGTATATTTTAAATTAAAGGCCATTACTTATTTTCTGAAGTGATTTTAAAAGGGGAAATGATTTTTAAATTTGGATTATCATTAAAATTTTGGTTTTGGTATTTCGAAAGTGTCCTTAAAAGAAGGTGGTTTTGAAATATAAAATGAAAAGAAAATTTTGAAAAGGGGATTTTTTTTGTTATACTTGTATGTTTTTGGCTTGTCAAGCTATTGTTTTGGATTGAGATATTTTTTCTAATTTTTTTCGTTTTGATGTTGGATTTGATTTTTTGTTTCTCGTTTTGTTCATAAAATGCCTCTGAAAAAGGTCCCCAAGGTTCTGATGAGTTATGCCAGGTTTCTGATTCTTATCAAATGTTAATTATCTTTCATGGTGAATGGGGTCCATTAAAGGCAGCAGAGTGGCTTGAGGAAGTGGAGCACCTCTTCAGGATGTTGGGAACTCCAAAGGATGCCAGGGTTCGTGCTCTTCTGGGATTGTTTGAGGGACCATATTTGGACCAATGTTATTTGGTTTCCCCATCTATGATGAAATTTTGGATGAAGTTGGAAGTGTTCAAGTCCACCTTCATCCAAGGTTTTAGACCTGAGGAGGTTAGGTTGAAGAAGGTAGTAGAGTTACATGATGCTCGGAAAGCCAATGGCTAGTAAATTCTTACATTGAATATTTTAAATATCTAGTTCCCTTTTATTTAGAGGTATCATAAGAAGATGAAATAAGAACTCCTATTTTAATTTGGGGGCTTCAACCTAATATTTTAGGGAAGGTGCTCCCATCAGATGAAACATGTTCTGAGAATATGGAGGATGAGGCATTTTTGGAAGAGATTGTTCTTAGTATGAAGTCAATGGTGGTTGGATCTTGTGAAGGTTACCCATCTGGTGAAGAGTGCATACTAGAGGGGCCTATTTCTAAATAGCCCACTACATTGGTTCTGGATTCTAGTTCATTGGATTTTTCAGTTTTCTACCATTAGTGTGGTTGTTTTAGGCATTCAAAACTATCTTGTCACAACCCTATGAGGGTGTGCCATCATTACGACTATTTGGGTCATCTAGAGAAATTGAATAAGATGTGTCACCTAAATAAGACCTTGTGACCAGAGGATTCTAGGTCGTGACCATGAGGTAGGAGAGTCTTCTACTCTTAGATCTCCATCTGTAGGACTCGGGGTGAAGCTCGCACATAGTCAGGAGTTGCTGGGGGTGTGAAACTCTGGTCTAGTCTTTGTGTTCCATTTTGGGATTGGAACATTTAATGTCTTTTTGTTCTTAATTTTATACTATTAATGTTTGGCATCATTGTAAGTTAAACATTTTATTGTGAAGTTATGATGGACTTGTTGTATTATAATCCATGTATTATTGTTTTTCTAAATGTGTCTTTTGGAGACATTCATTTTTCTAAACATTTATTTTCCCTGTTCATGGGTTTGTTTCAGTTTTGGTTTCATTTTTTATCCTTTAGAGATGTTTGGGTTTTTTGAGAGGGGTGGAAAGTGAATCCAGTTTGTTGCTGGGTTATGCTCAGAGTTTATTTTCATGATTCTTCCCCTGATATTGGCAGTTCGGTGGGTGTGTGAAAAGATTCCAGTTCTAATGGTGGAGTTTTTTTTCTCTTTCTATAGAAGTTGGTTTGTAACAGTTTGAAGTTCCTATGATGGCCCCCTCCCTGGGATGGTGTGTTTGAGTTTTAAATATTTGTGCTAGTTGAGTCCTTGTGGTGGGTAGAACCCTCTCACTTTCTCCCATTCTCTTGCATTTTTGTTTCTTCTAGTTTGGTCTAGTGTGACTTATGGAGTGAAAGGTCATCCTGAGGTTCTTGATTTCTATTGATTTTGATTACGAATTCTTTCGAGTGTTAGCTATATTTGGTCTTGGTGACTCTCTAGGGGAAGAAAGAATTTTTGGTGGGGAGAACTATCACACCCCAAGCTTGTAAATTAATTATATTAATTATTTTAATAATCAAAATTCCCAATTTTGAGTTTCAATAATTAGAGGGTGGTTTTTAAAAGAAATTGAAGCCTATTTATTGCTGCACGGTTATCCCACATGGTTAGGGGTAACCGTACGGTCCCCGTGAGGGTTTCGAGGTGGGTCTGAGTTGTGCCATTTGACATTCGCATGTTTTATTAAAATGTGATACAAGTGTTCATCTCAGCCAAGTAAGTGGGTAGTGTTGGGTGGCATGGTTTGAGTGTGGTTTTCCCAACCACATGTTTGGCTACAAGAGAACCCTGTGGTTACCCAGTATTTTAAATAAATAAATTTAATGAAAGTAAGATCAGAAAAAAAAATAACATAAAGGGGGAAATGTCTTAATAATAATATTTTTTTTGAATATTATAATTATTATTATTAATAATACTAATTTAATTATTATTAGAAAAATTATTAACATTATTATTATTATCCATTTTTTAAACCCTAATACCCATACTCTCACCCCTCTTGCACGACCCCCCTCTCACCCCTTCCGCCATCCTACAAGACCCAATCCCCTATACCCCATCCTTCCCAACATTCCCTCCTCCTCCAACTTCCCTTTCACCGGAACTCCCTCTCTGGTGGTGCCTCCCTTGCCTAAGGCCTCCCATCTAGAAGTCATTCTTCCCTCACTAGTTCCCCGTGCTCATGCAACCCCCCTATGGATGAAATCTGTTCAGTGCACCACCCTCATTTGACGCAGCCCCTCCCTCTCACTACGTTGCTGGCCTCTAGTTATTTCCCCCTCTTTTAACCAATTTATGCCTATTTTTTCACACCAATTGATGATTGAGTAATTTTAATGAATTAAAAAACATTTTCTACACCCATGTGGTTTATTAGTTTAGCCTATCATAGTTCTTTGGTGTTGGTGAAATTTTTTAAAATTAGCTTTTAAAAAAATTCCTCAATTATTCTTGTGTATTGGTGTGTTAAAATTGTTTGATTAAAAACCAAATTAGCATTAAAATGTAGAATATGGTGATTTGAATAGTATTTTCTCTTTAAATTTTTTTAGTAAACTAGTTGGGTTGTAATTTGATCATTTTTTATAGAACTTGATGATTTTTTTTGTGTGGTTGTTAAGTTGTTTTTAAAGGATCCCTTTGCCTTATTAAATCGTTGTTTATACGTTTGTAAAAAATTTGAAATTGGGTTTGAGATTGTTTTGAAGGAAAGTGATGGTTTAGAAATGGAAATGGTTTTTGGTGTTTGCAGGGACATTTAGAGGGTGTCATCAGATCATGGCACACCAATGGGTTCACAATGTGCACTCATGGTTGTGCACCCAAATGAATCTGACATCTTAATGTGATGGTTACATTGTACCTTGATTTCTCAAATGTTGTGTTGGTTCCTTTGGGTGGTTTCTAAAAGCAATTTTAAGTGTGATTTCTAAAGTGATGTCATGTTTGTGTTGCATAAATAAAAATTGGTTTTTCAATGAAAAGGAATAAAGTTTGGGATCTTTAAGTGTGTTGTGTCTTTTCATCCTATTTTTAAATAAATGTTTGATTTGGAAAGAGTAAAGGCTTGTTGGGTAACTGAGACGTGCTTTGGGTTTGTATTTGGAACGTAAGGGCCTATTTGGAATTGACAATATAAAAGTGGTGTTTGATGCAATCTATGAAAGATCTTGTGTGGTGTTTAGGTAAATGTATTTGAATATGTGAAGTGGAAGTCATGTTTGGTGATTTTCATTTGTTTTAAAAAATATATTTAAATGCTTAAGTGATGTGACAGGCCGGTTGGCACCTTTTATGTTTTGATATATATAGGGAACCACTATAAGACTGATATCCCATTTTGGGTTATCCTATAGGGTGTCCGTATTTGGGGTAAGCAAGTGTGATGATGACATGTAAGGTGAGTCACGCATGTGAAGGCCCCAACTTAAACAGTGTTACTACCACCATGGTTTCATGCACATCTTTTGGAGGATCGAGTGATGGTTTTCAATCAACCCCATTTATATGGGTTGGTAACCCATGTATTAAAGATTGTTCAGGTGGGATGTTCCACTGGATTGGTTGGTTTAGGGCTTCCAGCAGTTATTGACTTAAGGTCTTCACCATACAATGGCACATGAGACCAAACTGGGTACATCCAGGGGTCTTCAAGTAATGTTTAATATCTCCCATGGATATTATCTTCATTGGAATTTTTACTTTTTGTTACATTTAGTTTTCTGCCTTTAATTTTTATTTATTTACAGCATAGCCTAATTTTGAATGATTGAGTTTTTGTTTAGATTTTGGTTTCAAAATGGTATTCCCATTTTAAAAATAAATGTGTGGCATAGTGTTTTTGGAAAATGAAAAAGTATATTTATTTTTTAAAATGTGAACAATCTTATTTTTATAACTATATTTCAAACTAGTGATAATGTATAAACTTTAAAAAGGAAACACATGAATTTTATGGTGATTTCCTACTGAGTTGTTAGCTCACACCCTACTTGTACTATTCAGTGTTGGTAGACCCAAACTGTTTTCTAGGATTAGTTTCTTGTTCTGGTTATCTATTTCCTACTAGCTATTATAGCAGTTTAGTCTTGGGATGGTGGTGACAGTGTGGTCACATGGAGAACTCACTGGCAGCAATTTAGCCTAGTTGGGTTTAGTTTCAGTTTCAATTTGTTTATATTTAGTTATATCTATATCTGTATTTGTTTATGTATCTTAATATGATTGGATATTGTATCTTGTGTCGTGTTTAGGTTAATTTTATTCACCCTAGTTATTAATTTTGGGCTAAAATCATTCCCACTTGTATGTTTTGATGTTTTTCACTAATTGCCAGCCCTTGGGGATGAGGAACACCCTTTGGGCCATTTTTTGGACAGGTTTGGGTGTTGAGTCAGATGAAATCTTGTTATGGTTCATGATAGTGAAAGACACTAAAGGATTGTTTTTCATCACTCAATGAATAATCTGTTTGGAAAATTTAGAAATTGTGAATTTTGGTTGTAATAAATTTATTTCCTCAAGAATATTATTTCTAAATAAAGAATAACGTTTGAAACTAATAAAACTAATGTTGTTCGAGGATGGCCAATTCCTCTAAATTTCATATAGATTCATAGTTTTCATGGATTTGTGGGTTACTACAATTTGTTTGACAAAAACTTTTCTTTTTTTTTTCTCGCCCAAAAACTAAGTTAACTCTAAAAGGAGTTAAATTTATATGGATTAAATAGTGTGATGATTTTTTATAGAAACAAAAAAGGAAGATTTGTGAATGAAACAGTTTTGGATCTTCCCTCTATAAATGGTGAGTTTTTCATCTTCATTGATTATTATTTGAAGGGATATGGTCTTGTTTGGAAAAAGAGTAATTAGGTAATTGATTATACATCATGTTAACAAACACCTCAAAATCTAAATTATCCTAGAAATGATATATAATTAGTTATTATGATTTTTTATTTAAAATTTTTGAGGCATTATTTATATTGAGTAAAGTGTGAAATATATATTAATCATAAAATTTGGAAGTATATATTCACTTCAAAAGAATAGAAGATGAGACAGAAAAGATGATTGAACACTACTAAAATATGAGGCTATACACATGTCTATATATCAAGGGTTTTATAGATCCATTATTATAATTTCATACCCTATATATTATACTAATGGTTTGTCAAAACCATTGGTACAGATCATCATCCACCAAGAGTTTTTTAAAACAATTGGTATTGGGTATTTAAATAAGATCTATGGAATCCCCTCCTCTCTTCCACAAAAATGATCCATAATCCCCCTATCCAGAGTGGTGGCCTCCCCTCTCTTCTCCCCTAGATATCTCCCCACATTCACATATTTTTTATTTCATTCATCTTAAACATAAAATTAGTATTATTTTGATTTTAAACAAGACATCAAAACCTAAGTGAGATCCTATATAATCATGATTTTTCCGAATTCTTTGAACATAAGTTTTTTTGATATCATATTTCATAATAAATTTTATTTGTGAAAAAAATATATTTTTTCTAAATTTCGTCTTTTGAAACAATTACATAAATACAATAAAAAAATTTTGTTATATATATTAACTAATTGTATAATTAATTATTATATTTATTTTTCATTCTGTTAATGTGTAAGTTGTTTTTCAAGTTAGTAATTTAATTGTATTATTTTCATAGTTAAATGATCAAAATATTCATAATTAATTTTAATACAATAGTAAGTACTATTTGATTCCTATTCCTTGTATTAAACTTTATTTGTGTCATTTTCAGTATGAATCAATTATATCATATATCATCTCATGTTCATTATTTGAATAATTTCATATTAAAATTAGTATATAGATAATCTTATTGGAAATGATCTACATACATGTGATAATGAATTATATATTCTTACTATTATGAATTTTTCCTTAATAAAAACAAATGTATCAATGATATGAGTTTTGATGTTGGGTGAGAAAATTGTTGTTATTCTTGAGTAAAGGTTTTCCATGATAAATAAAAGTGTATTTAATTGGATTTATATCATATTTAAAATAATATGTTCTTTTGAAAATAATTGTTTCATAAAGACATATGTATTTAATTATACTATGTAATATTCATTTCTCATTACATGTATTATACTGTGTTTTGTTCGTTACTTTTATGCATTGGTTATGGAATATTTCATTTCTCTTATTATTGGTTTGACTACTTAATAGTATAATTTGATGAATTTCATATTAAAATTAGTAGTAAATAATATTTTAATGATTGATTACTACATTTATATTAATATAAATTTTGGTTCAGTCAATAGAATGGATAGAATCTAGATATATCATAATGATCATATCTCAACTGTGCTTCAAAATAATTTTTATTTGTTTTGATATTTCAGTTAAGAATGCTTCAGATGAAGGTATTTTGTATTTTCCATGTTATAATTGTATTGGAAGACCATGGTTATATCAGGTAGAAGTGATTTATCATATAATAAATGTTGTGTTTCAAACAAAAAATTATATTTGTCATAACAATGGAGAGATGAGACTATCTTTTATTTTTCATGAATGAAATGAAAGGGGTGGTACGAAGAATGTGATATTTGATCAGTTTCCATTTATACATCATCATGAGAAATATAGTATAACAGTTCGAGAATATAATTATATTAATAAACATTCGGAAAATAATTAAATTGAGGATGTTGAGAGAGAAACAAATTAATGGATGATTCTACAACTCCTCTATATTAACAACATACTAAAATAAAATAATTTGAATTTTTAATGTGGTTATATCATGGAAAAACAATTAATGGATTTAATAATAAATAATTTGATTATATTATCACATTTTTAAAGACATGATTCCTGGTTATAATGATATTCCATGAAATCATTATATGGAATGCTTGTTAATTAACCATCTTGGATTTTCTGCTATTAAATTTTATGCCTTCTAAAAATATTATAGCTTATTTAGGGAGGAAAAATCATACCTAAATGACTATAAATAATGTGATTTATCTCTATGGATTCCAAATATTTATTGAACACCATATCATGTTCCACATAAATTCACGTGGCACTTTACATTGATTCCTAGGATTCAAAACCTATTCTTGTCTATTGAAATATCGACCACTATATGATGGCATGACATTATGAGAATTAAAGTTAATGATGAGATGGTTCATCCTATATATGGATTATTAGGGGAAAAAATATGATTCAATATATCTTTATTTTGGAGCGGATGTGCATAATGTAAGGTTGGGTCTCTCCTATGGTGGTTTTAATCCATTTGGTTAGATCGTTACTTATCAAAAAATGTGGCTAGTTTTTATTAATGTTTTTAATCATCCACAATAGATGTGTATGAAAAACCATTCACATTATTAATTATACTAATATATTGACCTTATAATCTTGAAAACGATACATATGTCTACTATTTACATTTAATAAAAGAGTTGAAGCAATGTTGGGATGTGTGTGTGTGTTCATATTCGATGCATCCTTGAAAAATTTATTACAATTGCATAATACACTTCTGTGGACTACAAATAATTCCCCTTATTATGCAATGATGAATGGTATGATCAAGAAGGGAAAACCATACTTTTCTATTTATAGGAAGAATACATGATTTAGATGGCTTCAATTTCATTATATTTTGAGTTTCATATTGAATCGTTGATTATTTATAATGGATAATCCATATAGGAAGAATCGATGGAGGTTTGATAATATTAATGACCATGAAAATAAAAATCAAGATATCTTCAGAACTGATGTGCTTAATGAATTAAAAAAATTTATTTCTTATTTATGGAAAGTAGAGATGAAATCACAAAATTAGAAAAAAAAATCATTGAATCCACTTTCAACTGAAAATGAAAAATATATTCTTTTAGTTAGAATATTGATCAGCTAAATTTTTATGCCATTTTTTATATGTATTTTTCATCGATAAAAGAATATATCAAATGATTCTTTCAATTCTTCTAAGTATCAAGTGGAACTCCAAAGATGACTTACGATCATGGTATGACTACCTGGATTGAGGTCTTGGACTAGAACTGCATTTTGTTTTCATCAGTAAAAATATATAGAAAGTTTCATGTGATTCTTAAAAGACGAAACCTTCCAATAAAAATAATCTTTTGTAAATAGTAGGTAATATCAAGGTTCCTAATGGATATTTAAGAAACATATCTAATCGAGTCACCACATATGATAGGAAACTAAAATCATTAAAAACTCATGATTATAATACAATTATTCATGAATTCATTCTAATATAAATATGGTATTTACAATCTAATAATGTATGGTTGATGGTGATTATATTTTTTTTATTTATATTGATACTTTTTTTTCTAAAATGTTATCTAAATCTTTCTTGTTAAAAAAACTGCGAGGAGGAACCATTAATCTGTGGAAGTTCAAGAAACTTTTTCTTCTATTATTTTTCACTTTCATGATAAATTTAATAGTCCATATTCTAATTGAAACACTTATTGGGGGACCCATTTCATTTTACTTGATCTATCCTATTGAAATAAATATGTTCACACTCAATTAATATGTTCATAACAAGAATAAACTTGAAGGTTCTATTTTGAGTGGTTATATGGCTTATGAATATATAGATTTTTATTTTAAAGTGAGCACAAGATGAAACTAGACAACGAGAAATTAAGATTTGTAATAATGGGATATTGATACCTCATTTCTATCTCTTCCCCAAATAGTAGTAATTACTGGATCATATATATTAGGAACATTTATCCATAGAGAGCATGATATATAACATTTTGTAGTCAGGTTATAATAGTTGTTTATTTGGCAAATATATCAATTAAGTAATTTAAATGTGTATATGTTATCTCCTATTATATAATTTCACATATCTATTAAACTTTTATTATAATTTTATATAAATTACATAACTAGATTATCAGTAGATTTCATCATTCTTTCCATGGAGATGTAGACAAAATTTTCATAGAAAAGAGTTTTCTTCTTGGTTAAAATCAACATTATGAACACTAATTTAATACGTTAAAATGTAGATATTATTTTAATTTCATTATACATATATATTTCAGGTATTTATTTTACCTATTAAATCTGTCTCTCAATAATTAAGAGCACTGGATTTTTTTCCCCATTATTTGGTTCATGAATGAAAATATTTAATAATAAATGTGTAAAAAATTATTATAACAGATCGAGTGGTGAAATTGAGAACACAACATGCTAATTTAATGTTAACTACAAAAATGGACTATTATCCCAGTGTATCAAATATTAGGCCCCGATATCAAAATGTGTCTTATTATGGATTTTTTGGGAAAATACTGTTATTGGATTATTAATCTCATTCTCAGGTCATAATAATGAAAGTTAAATGGTTTGATTAAATGACGTTACATAGTTTATCTATTGATGAATTTTTATTTATAATTGTTAACATGACTCACTTCATGTATACTGATGAACAATATATTTTTTCATCATTGGAAAAACATGTTTTTATATAAAAGATAATGTGAGACCTGATTATGTTTTCATAATTAATGTAATCCCGAGAAATATTTTTAATTATGGTGGGGAATAAATTAAAAGAATTAATTCCCAAATTAGTGTTGAAAAAAATATTTTATTTAATGACACAAATTATCAAATTTTTATAATTAAAGTTGAACCTGATGTAGTGGTGGGAAATATATATAATAAATCATATATGTTCATAGTTCATTCAGTTTAGATTATTTTGGTATTATTAGGTTGGTACTACTATAATTTCCTTAATTTGTATTCAATTTTTAATGGTCTATTTTTTTAGTCTTGTTTGATTTGGTTGAATTTAATTAGAAATATTTCAATTCAAAAAACTAGGTTTAAAACTATTTTTAATAACATTTATAAAATTATTTTAAATTAAAAATTATGAAACATGTATTTAAATAAACATCTTTATATAGTAATTTAAAACTAGATCAAAATACATCTTCCAAAAATATTTTAACAAGGTTTAAAAATATTAACCTAGGTATATGAAAGAGGATGTTAACATATTTTATGTGTCTTGATTGACTTTTAATTTTTATGAATAATATTTAAAAATTTATTTTAAGAATATAAATTACACTCTTATGTATATTATGAAATATATTGAGGAAATTTAAAGTAATACACCATTTGATAATTATTTATGATTATGTGACCTAGGTAAACCTCCTCATCCCCATACAACTACTTACTCGCTGCACTTTTTTTATTTTTCTCTATTTAAATTTCCATTGAAAAGGATTCATGGAATTTCTAGAATCACCATGGCTATCTCGGTTATGCTGATGTGAATTATTTTTTTACACTTGTCCCATTGAAGAATATGATGTTTTTAAAATAGGATATTTATCCAAAACACTCGACCCTAGAGAAGAGTAATAATAATTTTGAAGATGCCTCATCTAATTGCTATTGTGCCATGCTCTAGGTGGTTTTTTAAAATCTCAGTTCATTTGATCAAAAGATACACATTGAAAACATTCATTTTTACTCTTGGGATTTGGAGTAAGATTCACTAATCCAGTTGTCTAATTCTGAGTCATCCCACTACCTTGGAAATAGGTATCCCTCTTTCACTTATTTGCAGCTTCAGAGTTCCCATAGTTTCTCATAGGTATCAACATGATTCCTCTCTCCATAACTCCTAATATGTCCCTTTATTCCACCATCACCCTATTGACCATCTCTGTATAATATACTGTAAAAATCATGGTAATATTCAGGAGAATCTCCAACCTCATCCCTAATTCCAAAATTTTTGATTTCAATAACACACTGGTATAAACATCAGGTTCAAAGTGGACTAAATTCATATATTTATCTACATACTCTGTCACTAATACATTCTCTTATTTCTGGATAAAAAATTATATTTTTCATGTAATCTTTATCATATTAGAATATAATTTTTTTATAAAACAATTCTTTAAAATATTCTCATGAAATTCCTTGGTTAAATTTAGCATGTACGGTAAAATCCAAACCCTAGAATGAAATATATTATATCATATACTTTTCCACCCCTAATTTTATCTCTATTTGTGTTCATATAAAATCGAATATTTTATTCATCCTAAAAATCATGGACTACACATTGAACCAATTGTTGGTTGACCTATGGATTAGGTGAAACCATATTCTCATAAGCCTCTTCCGGTTAGTTTTTGTGAGTCCTATCAGTTTCCATTTTCTATAATAAAAAAATCCATAATTATCACTCTCTAGAAACTAAAAGCTTAATAATTCAAATTTACCATATCACAAATATCACAAAAAGGATTTCTAAAAAATCCACACTTTCTATTTTTAACCCATTTTTGGAAATTCCACTGTGCCTTTAAAAATAAAACAATTTTTAAAATACCACTATCATTTCATTTTCAAAATCTCACATTTGAAAACCTTTTCCACTAATTTTTTAAAAGTAAACATTTTTTAACTAAATGCTAAATGATTACTCAAAAATATACATGAACTCCCAGTGGAAGTCATTTTTATAAATTCATGTCATGCTCTTCTCATTGGCTAAACCCCTGACAATGTGATTAAAAATCCTATAAGTTCCTCAAAAACATGTATATGCCCAACACCCTGGTAACTGGATGTTTAGAATAAATAGGTTTGCTATATATTTTTATGCTCAACATTTCATGTTTTGATAATTCTAATCATTTCTACGAACCAAACACAAGAACTAAACCTGAAGGAATTTTTCAATAACAAGACCAAGAACTGGTACCATTTTCAAGTAAAGGACTAAAAAAGATAATACCCTTTGTCCCAAAATATTTTTGGAATAACCAATACTGATACCACCTTAAACTTCCCTCCCCACCTAATTGGAATTATTTTTGAGTGAATTGATACTTGGCCTAAGGAGACATACCCTGGTGCCAAAGGCTTGTAATAAATGAAAAGGGAATCATAAATAGTTGGGGGATGATTTTCCCATTTGAAACTAAAACAAACGAACCAAGATAACCATGAAAACAAATCGTTAAATGATTTATGATAACAATGTAATACCACTAAATGTATAAAAAATAAACCAAAATATATCATAGGTACAAGAGAAAACCAAGATCAACCTCAACTATAAATTGGTAGACATGACCAACAAAGATAAAAGACTCCAAAGAAACCTTCTCTAAAACTCCCTACAAGTTCCAATCTCCAAATCCACAATCCATGGCCAAGAATCATGAATCACCTCTAAATAAATGTTATACATTCCCTTCACTTATGTCCAGATAAATGATATTTGAAAAGGAACCAAAGTTCCCAAGAAGGGTTTGAGTAATGAAACATAGTAGGTTTACCCAAAAATACTTCCCAAATCACGCCACTATAATAAAAATATTTATCACGTTTATATAAAACCATTAATATAAAAAAATTTAAAACATTTTTTATTGAATTATAAAACAATTCCAATAACAAAATATTTTTACCAAACCAAATCCATTTCCAAAGAAATCAACCAAACAAATCTTTAAAACGATTTCTTAACTTCTGTTTTGGCATAACCATTCAATTACACATATCCACATATTCATGCACAATTGATAGTTCCATACTCATGATTGGTCTCTCTTAAATCTTCCAATTCATCACAAGGTAACCATATACCAATTCCATAATGTCACTTGACCCTTCCATAGGTTCAAGTAAATGAAAATGAACACACACAAACCAATTATGCCAAAAACTTCTAAAAACAATTACGACATACTATTTCAATAAAACATAATTTTTTATTAAAAACCATTCCACAAAAACTTTTTACATAAATCAATCAATAAAAATCCTTTTTTAAATTCATCATTTAAAAATCCTTCAACAAAGAACTCTGCCCAAAAATTTTACAATTCGAGAAACCATCAGTAAAGAAGGTTTAAACCAATATTTTTACAAAAAATCCACCATAAATTTTAATAAATTAAAAAAATTATACTAGGAATTAAAATTAAATTAATATGAGTCAAAATTGAATCCACCTACCATGGAAATACATGGACAAAATTACGAACAGAACAAATTATTCAAAAAAATTGGTTGAATCATCAAAAAAAGACCTTAGATCTTGTTATCTAACATTAACAGTCAAATATCATCATTATTTGCATAAAATATCATATATATATCCCCAATAAACTAAATTTATGAATAAAATGGAGGGAAAAAAGAATATATTTAAGGAAAACCACTCAGAATTGAGACTTAAGAAAGTAATTTGGCATTCAACACATCAAGATTTTCCAACGAATCACTCCAGATATGAAGGGGAGTCTACACAACCTCTTAGAGAAGATAAAACATTATTATAATCAAAATAAGTAAAAAACTAGAGTTTTAGGAGTAAAACTGAGTGAGATCAACTTTTTAGGATCATAATTTGGAAGTGCATTGTTGGGTCATGTGGTTAGGAAAATCATGCACCAGCCACTACCTCCCAACATCATTCACACGGTTGACTTAGATAGTTAGGAAAACCATGCCCCATGTGTGTTTCCCCACACTTCCAAAAATCACAGTTACTCCTAGGTGGCCAGGCAGTTTGGCCAAATAGTATGCCTAACTGTGTGCCTACCCAGTAGCATATGTTTCACAATTCATGGTTTCCTGTCTGAGTTTCACAGTATTTACTAAACATTGTCAACCCATAAACCTCTATAAATGTCCCAAAAACATATCAAAAGTTTTAAAAAACCCTCCCAAACATCACCCAAACACTTTACATACTAAAAAATAAATAATAAAATGGTTACTTACTTGAAACTATGGGAGATAAATGAGCCTCCATGGATTTTTTCATGAATACAACCATCATCATATTATTTTGGATTACTTATCATATATCATTTCATTATATTATTATTTATCCTCATACATTATATCGATATACTTCCATGTCTATGCCACCTCCACTTCCTACTCTTATCTATCCAGGATATGATTATTGTGCTCCTTTACCATTTACTCCACAACATGTAGATGACCCAGAGCATGCATTATAACAAAAAAAAATATTTAGAGGATACTAATCCATAATATCCCATGGGTACATTTTATCTTAATGATTATCCTATATTGGGTTTATGTTTAAAAGTGTGTTAAATTTAATCATATCAATTTATTTTAGTTGTACTTCTAAGTAATTCTACTTTTATCTTTTATCTTATTTAGTGGGATATTCTAATAAGAGACGTGGGTGATCCCATATGTTGGAAGACTATAACCTTCAAACACAAATTATGGTATATTTAAATAATGATATCTAAATGATAAGTGAAAATTCAAGATATTTTAGATGTTTCATTGTGAAATTACCAAAGAATATCGATATCATTCCATTTTAACCAGTCTTATGGAGGAATATAAGTTATAAAATCAATGAGAATTCAAGGGATTAGATCTAGGAAAGAATATTTGTTAAATTTAAATCAATATTATCATTTTATTAATCTATAATAACATTTTCATCATGGCATCAATTTAACTATTTTTATGGTTAAGCTGGGAAGGTGACCCTGTTAAGAGAACATAGAGAGTAGTGGTGTTCATACATTCATGAAAAATATATTCATAGGAAGAGTATGGTCAACACTAAGTTAGAGTTTGTACCAATAAAATAGACTGAAACTAAAATATATATATATAGATTAATCAATTAAAATGTAATGAAACCAAAGAATATATAAACAATTCGTTGATACTTTTCCTAAAAGAACAATATACTTAAACCAAATGGAACAAATTGACATGACCCAAACATAACTAAACTCTGTTAAACCAATACAACACAAACTAGCATACCATACACTGAATCAAACTAACTAAAACAATATTTATAAGAATTTAATGAAAGTGAAATAATGTAAACTATATCAATTAGAAAAAAATAATTGACAATTATTTGAATTGAATCACCGTGATATGAATGAATGAAAAATTTAATAAATCATAATGAGAATAAGGTAATAAAAATACATTAAATAGATATGAAAAATACCAAAAATAATGAATCGATTTTCAAAATAACTAACTCCAACAAAAACTATTCGAATCCAACTAAATAAGGATTTAAACAAATGAATTTGATTCAAATAAATTTGAATTTAATTTAATATAATTAATACCAACTAACATATAAAAAATTGAACAAATGAAAAACAAATCAAATTTAATTTAATTGAATTGAATTGAGATCAGAAAAAATTAAAATTTCCATATTAAACTAAACTGGTTAGATTTGAAACATACTTAATTAATATGAATATAAAAGTGTGAAATAAACATAAAAATATTTATTTAAACCAAAATAATTACAAGACTTCCAATTTAATATTAAAATTAATTTAAAAGATAAAAACTAAATTAAAAAAAACTAATCTAACCTTTCTCCAAACAAATTTTAATAAAACTAATTTGAATATACATAGACAAAAGTAATCAATGTTCAATGAAGTTTAATCAAAAAATATTTACATATTATCAATCCATTATTGGTTATAATATATTAATTCTTTAAAAAAAATCATATTATTCAACAATTTTGTCTTATAGTAATAAATTTCATTGGTAGTAAGAAATGTTAAGCATAAATTACTCTGTACCTTGATAAAAAAATTCTCAATTATGACAGAAAATATGGAAGTTATGTAAATGAAAAAAAAACAAGAAAATGTTTTAAGTATTCTTAATTTAATTTAAGATTTTGATACATAATTCAATATTAAAATTCTTATTTATATTTTCAATAGTGTGCCATATAGGCCATTGATAATAATTATGGTGATAAATTTATGCCTAATTATCATTTAAGATGGATATTAGGTTAGTATCACCGGAGGAAATTCTGATGTCTACCCAGGATGAGCATCTTCCCCACTAGGTATTGAACCTCATAAACTACCTCTCAAGTATATTTTAGAAATGAACTGAAAACACGCATTAAGAAGTAGATACAGTGAAAAAATAGATATTTTAGAGCATTAAAGATGGAAAATGTTCATTGAAAAGTTCTTAAAATCTAAGAAATATTTATGTCCATCACATCGATCAGAGGATAATAAATATTTTGATTCATGTTTTTCTACAATACGCTATATGTATGATGCATCGGGTGATGGTAATGATGGTTCTATTGAAAATTGAGATAATGACACTCCTTATGATGATAATGATACTAAATATGACAATATTGGTGAGGATGTCTATAATGTGGGTTATGATTATGATGGTTTTGGCGGTGATGAGGAAGATGTTGATCCCCTCTATTTTTTAATAAAGAGTAATGATAAAAAATTTGGATGGATTTAAGTGACTAAAATTGATCAATTGTGTGGATTTTATATGTGTGTTACAGTATTTTGAATGGCTTCAAATCTATTGATATTGTAATATGTGGGTTAAATGATTAACATGTAATATATGTAATGTATAGAATGTGCAATATGGTGGGAATTTCTTTTATTTGTTTTTTTATTGATTATGAAGAGCATCTAGAGGGGCCTATGGTGCTGGATATGGTGAGAAACTTTTGACAATTATTTATTTGAACCATTGGTATACATTTGTACCAATGATTTAGTGTCATAAAATGGTACTCAAAATTTCACATTATTTATTCCAGTTATTTCAATGAAAACCATTATTATATCGCTTTAGAGAGGGATAAATTCCCCCATTGTTCATAGAACCATTGGTATATTGTATACTAAGGGTTTTATAGACTATACCTACTGATAAAAACCATTGGTATAGAGAAGTTTTCAAGAAATGGGAATTGATTAAAGATTATGATTACATGATTCATTAGAATCCAATAAAATCTATCAAAGTAGATGATGCTTTAGTAAAAATATAATGCATAATTAACCATTTTACATTTAGAACATGATCTTTTTGTAAATGATTTAATGATTTATGAACTATAAATTATTTATGCAGGAAATTCCTCTATTTTGTTTCTTTTCTAAGAGTAGTAAACATTATCAGAAATAATTGGGAAATCTCAAAATGAGGGCCAGGTTTTATAAGGAAAGGTAGAACAACTAAGGAAATGTAATTTTCCTAAATTTAAAAATGAAAAGAAAGGTGTTTTGATATTTAGAATGAGATTATGTGTGCCTTGTAATTCCTAGTTATATATTTAATAGTTTATTGAAACTTGTATCCCCTCTTTTTCCATTCACCATGGATGTAACAAAATGTATAGAGACCTTAAATAGTGTTACATGGGGATGAAATGAAGAAATATATAATAATTTTACCACAAAAATATTATAATTTTAAATAATTTAAATCCATGTAAAAATTATTGAATGGGATGCTTCAGCCTTTTCTAGTACAAAAGTGGAAAAGTGGAAATATATCCATGTACTTTGTGCTGTAATTACCAAATGAATATCGAGGTTATTACACAATTTGTTTATTGTTGATTAATTAACTAAATATGATCATTTATTTACCATTGAATATATTATGTCTTTAGATCTTATTTCTCAACTATACCTTAAGAATATATTTAGGTTATATAGAGTTTTTCTCTCTATTTTTTCAAATGGTGATCCTTGGTTTACTTCTATTTCTTATAAATACCTTCAGAATTCATTGGGTATAGAGTTAAATTTTAGTATATATTTTCTTCCTAAATATGATGAACAATCCATTAAAATGATTAATAACATTGAATACATGATTCATTATTTTTTAATCGATTACCAGGGAAGTTGGGTCAGCATTTTTCATTGTTTGAGTTTTCATATGACAATAGTTTCCATTCAAGTATACATAATTCACATTCTGATGAATTATATAGAAAAACATATTTCAACTATATCTTATTGAGATAAAATATATGAAAGGATTTTTTTGGTACTGTAGTTATTCTAATAAATAGTTGATAAAGTGATGATTATTCAGCAATATATGAGGATGCATCAAATAAAGCATAAAAGTAATGTGAACAGTTGGAGGAAAGATCATTATTTTGATCTAGGATATTATTTTTTTCTTAATGTATCTTTATGGAAAAGTGTTAAGTGTGTTTTTAAAAACGGTAAGACAATCTATAGTTTCATTGGACCATATAAAATCATGGAGAAACTTGGATTAGTTTCTTTTTTAGTGGCCTTGCCTCTGAGTATATATGAGGTATATTACATATTTCAAATTTTTTTGTAAGGAATATATGTTTTGGATTCATCTCATGTTTTGAACCATGATGTAGTTTAGTAGGAAAAAACCCCATTATGATAAGGAAAATCCAGTTCATATTATTAATTTAGGAGATAATTTTTTTTTGTAATTTAATTTATTAAGTTAAGGTTTTGTGGAAAAATATTATGGTTGAAAAAGAAATATAGGAATTAGAAAATAATATGAAGGAAAATATACATACATGATTTAGTAATGAGTAATATTGTGAGAACATGATTTCCAAAATGGGGAAGAGCATAAAAACATAGGTCATTTTTAGATAATTCATTTTCATATATTAATTAGATTTATTAGAGTTATATTCACATTAGGAAGATTTCAGTCAAAAGTATAAAATCATTGTTTCTAAACAACTTGAATTTGCATGAATTATATGGTGTTATTAAAAGATTTATTTTTATGTTATAGAATTTTAATTTGAAAAAATAAACTATATTTTTGATTTTATCATGTTAAAATTATCTTAGGATGAAATTTTCAGAATTTTTTTTGAAGATTAATTTTTCAAAAAAGAGTGAAAAATACAAATTTTTGTGGGTAACTGTATTTTATTTTCAAGTATTATAAAATTCCTTTTTATATTTTCCACAAGTTTAAATTTTTTATTAGATAATTTTTAGTAAATTTAATTTAATAATGGTCATTGGAAGTTGTTTTATACTTGATTTTTTATAAAAACATTTTATTCTTAAAATGAATTTTCAGAAGAAAAAAATCATACATTGCATTTTTCAAGATTAACTTTATGTTAAATTGTACAGATTTTAGTATTTAATCTTAAAAAATGGATTCTATATTTGGAATCTAGAGGGCCATATTTGGTAAATATTTCACTTTTATTTATGTTCAATACAAATGGTGACCTAGTGAATAAAATTTTCCACGATGAGGGGAAAATGGGTTAATTAGGGTTACAACTAATGTGATGAGGCTTCAAAATCATTCAAACACTTTAATTTATTTAATTTTTTTTGTGTATTTTTTCCAGAATCACACAAAATTTCAAAATATAACACTTTTTAATTTAGATTTTATTTTTACCATTATAATATTTAAGTAAAGGATGAAGTCAAAAATGTCGCTCTTTCTTTTAATATCTATAATATTTTTTTGACAAGGATAAAAACAACATATGTTCAATAATAAATATTTATTTTAAATATGAATGAAATTTTTTTATTATGTTATTTAATTTTTAATTTTTAGTGATAAAATAATTACCTTAATCACTTATATAATTCCGACTCAGTTCTAGTGAAAGAAATAGAAAAATCAAGTGAATGTTTTTAAAAACTTTAACAGTAATATTTTTTATATGATTTGTATTGTCCCTTGAGTTTTATAAATAAGAAATGTATTAGGGATGTGTTTATGGATTATATTCTAATTAAAAAATCATATTCTTTTAAATGTCAAGTTACGTGAATAGTTCAAAATATTTCATTACTTATATTTTATAATGAAAAATATTTTATAAAATTGTTTAAATTTTATAAACAACCTATATTTCGATAATTGAATTTTATTTGGTTGAAAATATCAAACATTTTCTATTTATTTTTCAATTTTCCTTCAGTAGGGACTTTATTTATAACGACTGGAGTTTTTAAAATATAAAATTAAGTTCGATAGCTTATGAAATACACTACCCTGAAACTAAAAAATAATTATTTAAATATGACCATTTTAACACTTACATTAAATTTTATGATATTATTAGTATTATCTAATTTAGAAAATATATATGTCATAAATATATTAAAAAATTATTATTAATTATTCAATAAAATATTGGTTATACCTTTTTTTTTATATGTTTTCATTAAAAATGATTCTTATATTTTTATTATAATTATTTTCTAGAACCTATATAAAATTTATTTTATAAATAAACTCAATTTTTGGTCTCATCATATCAATGTCAACATAGGGTAATAATTCAGTATTTTTCAGAAAATATTGATTTTTGTGAATTTTGAAAATATAGTTTTTACATAAAATTGTCACTTCTTTTGATAAATGAATTTAATTTCAAGGTGTCATAATTATTATTTAATTACATTCATATAATTATATTTCAATTATATTTATGATTTATTCTATTATAAGTTTTTTTAGGATTAAAAATGTATCTTTTCTAACAACTGGTTTAGAATGCATAATGTATCCCCATTTTAATTAATTAAAATAACTAATATTGATAAGTGAACTCAATTAAATAATTATATATATATATATATCATGATTAATTGAAAATAATAAAATTAATATAAGTAGTTATAGAGTTAAAGTGAACTCATATTTTTTTTATAATGTACTTTTTGGAAATCCATTTTTCATCATACAGGTGGATTTGATATTAATATAAATTGATAAAATTTATTCCATATTATGAATCATCAAAATTAATATTAGAAAATAATTTCAACTTAATATTTGAACAATAGGATTAGTAATTTTAGTAAATATTAATTATCATGGAAAAAGGAAAATAGGACAACTTATGGTTAAAAATTAATTTGACAAAAAACAGAGAGTCAAAGTAACCCTAATAATATGGATATTTATATTTTCATCTAATTAAAATTATTAATATATTTATTATTATTTTTCTTTATAATTTGTTAAGTAATCAGTTTAAAAAATTATATTTTGATATAATAAAGCACAAATAGAATTCTTTGTTAATATTCAATTCAACTAAGAAATCAATTTTAATGAATTAATGGATTTTGGAAATACAAAATATTCTAATAATATATTATTGTTAAATTATTATTATTACATATATATTATCGTATAATTTTTATTACCTCAAATGTAATTTTTATTAAGGTTTAAAAACTGTTTTTGTCAAAACCCATCAAATTTCAATAAATATCAGTTTATATTTTAAAGGTGAAAATTTACATACTTATAAAATTATTTTAATAAAATTAATATCATTTTTGGAATCAGGAAGTTGAAATTATCCAATGGCCTATTATCCTTAATTTTCTGAGACAAACGAATTTTTGGGGAAAAACTAAATACAATATAAATATATAATGTGTTTTCTGACATCCTAATGACCCTAAAATGATGTAATAAATACTATAATTGGTATTCTCAGCCAAATATATGATTTACCATTAAAATAATGTAATTTTAAATTTATTTTACTTGTTTTATAATGCCTTACTGAATCCTCCAAAAAGTATAATATATTTTATGATTTTAAATTCAATTCTTCAATAATGAAACTCACCTCCAAATAATAAAGCCTAATATTTTAAAATTCTCGTCCCTTTTCCTTATAAAATAGTTTATAACAATCCCCTTTGACATAAACCATGGGCAAAAACCATGGGATTTTTTGTGGTATTGAATATTTTAGTGTGTAGTGTCCAAAACCTTAATAGTAAATAATTCCCTCTACTTTCCTATATAAACCCACCAATTATCTCATTCCTCTTCACTCAAACCATTTGTATCTCGAAAACCCTCTTTCCCATACTCCCTATAGTCCTACCAAATTACACCAAAGCTCCCAAGAATCCTCTCCATAGCCTTTGAGATCACATATCCAAGTAAGGGATCTTCTCATTCCTCTCTTCCTTTCAATTCAAGAACATTCTTTGAAATTTAACTTTTTAGTTTCAGTTAGTTGTATTATAATCCATTTATAATAAATTAAATACTATAAAATTGATGTTATTTCAATTATTGGTAATTTATCCTCCCATATTTGGACCCATACGTGAGTCCTTACTACGCAGAAATTCCGTAAGGGATTTCACTCTTCTCATTTCAATTCAAGATACACTTTTACATTATGCTAATTAAGGTCCATATTTATATGTTGGGTTATGATGTTCCATGACCCCCATAATTACCATTTTATGTAAATATAATGAAGTCTTCCTTTCACTCTCATTAGTTCCCCCTATTATCCTTTTAGTACACCTGTTACTATGCCAAAATTACGTAAGGGATCTTCCACCCGCCTCTTTTATCTAGCTTTATTTTCAAGTTATATATTTTAATTTCATGTATTCCTATGTTGTTATATATTATTAAATATCCTCATTACTTACCATCTGATTTGAAAATGATTATATCTATTTTAAATATCATTTAACCCTTTTATGAATCCTTATGTACACACGTTACCATGCCAAATTTTCGTAGAGGATCCTCACTTTTCCTTCCTTTCTCATTTTATCCATGTTTACTTATATTGTTAAACCCTTTTTTCGATTATAAATGATGGTGTATGTTTTATAACCTCCCTCATAATTACCTTGTTATGTTTTAATAATGAGATACCCTTTTCTCTCTCATTATTGACTCTCGTGTACACCTAATACCAAGCCGAAATTATGTAATGGATTTCTCTCTTCTCATTTCCATTCAAGAATTTCAATTATATTATTTATCAATATTTAATTTCATATGTTGGGATATTATGTTACATGATACCCTTACTATACATTTCATGACTAAATTATGATAGATCCATTTTTCTCTCATTAACCCATTTTATGAATTTCTAATTGAAGTGGTTATGCTTCCAAAATAGCGCCACGATTTTCCATTCTAAAATCCTCATATAGTGAATACCATACCCATTTCACTATCAAGGGTATTCAAATTTATGCTCATGTACTTATTGAATTGAGAATTCAATATATCTATTTCACATTCCTTATTCATTGAATAAAATATGATGTTTAATGAATTCGTGTTCAATGATCTATATGGAACACTTATACATGAAAATGAAATGATTATGAAGGGTGTGGTCTAATTGCGCTCCAATGCATTAGGTAATATTTATCATCATGATATACCATGTAAAATGAGGGTTTACTCATGAAAATTCATGAGAAATGAGGTTTCACTTATTCTAATTCATGTTCAATTAGGGTTTACTCATGTTAATCCTTGTGCAACGAGCATTGGATCATGCTAATATCATGTTGTATATTGTTGCCACATTTCCACGTTCTGATAATAATGTTACATCATGACTTTATGTTCATTCTTCTCTTATGCTCCATTGATATTATTATTTCCAAATTTTTTTTATATTCTCCATTTTATGTTTTTTTACTCACTTACTGGGCTATTTATCTTACCCCTTTCTTATATATGTCCTCAGGTTATCCTATGCAGTGTTAAGTACGAAGGAATGAGTCAGTCATGTCAAAGAAATTTGAAATAGAGATGTTTTATTTCATGTATTAAGTTATTATGTAATATTCCTAATTTCCCAAGACACGATACATATTGATCCTCGGAGTAGTCTTAAGTACAAGTTTATATAATAAATCATTTTTAAGTATGTAATAAAGGGAAGGGTTTTTATAATTGGTATCAGAGGATGGGTTTAGTTATTTTTTGGATTAGTGTTATAAAACTCTATTAAAGGCCTTGTGGATTAGAATGGGTGTAATAAAATAATACCTAAATTTTGGTGAGTATAGAGTAAGTGGTTTATCAAGAAAATACATCCTCTTCTAGATATGAACAAGTATATGTGGCTCTCGCACATATGTATCAATAGGTAAAACCCAATAACACCGCTTTGACCTAGGCTCAAACAAGAACTCATGCACGATAATAGGCCTTTCTTAACTCTTGGTTCGACAATCCCAGGGGATATTCATCAGTAAATTCATAATCATAGTATGAACCATTATTAAGGGAACAAAAGAAATTACCCTAAAAATATATGTTAGGAATTAGATCAGGGATAACTTATATTGAAGCCTATAAATTTATAAGTTAATGAGATAAATGTAATTTATATGTTATCCCTTTAATGTCATTAGATTCCTATTGAAGTGTATAGTAGTTTAAAAATACCCATCCTTAATTTTTTCCATTATTCAAGACAATACATAGAAATAGTAAAAACTGATTAAATGTTTAAATTGCAAGGAATAAATTTATTAAAGGGGGCATAATGTAATGACCCGAGTTTTTAAAAGATAAAATTATGTTTGATAGCCTATACAATACACTACACTCAACCTAAAAATAATTATTTAAATATAACCATTTTAACCCTCACATTAAATTTTATTATATGATTATTATTATCAATTTTATGAAATATATATGTCATAAATATATTAATAATTGATTATTAATTATTCAATCAAATATTGGTTATGTGTTTTTGTTTTTTTCAAAATATGTTTTCATTAAAAATTATTCTTATTTATTTATTATAATTATTGTCTAGAACAAATATAAAATGAATTTTATAAATAAAATAAACTTTTGGTCATATCATATCAATGTTAACTTTGGGTAATAATTTGGTATTTGTCAGAAAATATTGATTTTTGTGAAGATTGAAAATGTATTTTTTACGTAAATTTGTCACTTCTTTTGATAAATGAATTTAATTTAAAGGTATATTAATTATTATTTAATTGTATTAAAATAATTATATTTAAATTATATTTATAATGTATTTTATTATATTTTTATTTTTATCATTAAAATGCATTTTTCTTAAAACTGGTTTAGAATGCATAATGTATCCCTATTTCAATCAATTAAAATAACTCATAATGATAAATGGAGAAAATGAAATATTTATATTATATATATATATATATATCTTTATTAATTTGAAATAACAAAATTAATATTATTAGTTATAGAGTTAAAGTGAACTCATATTTTCCTTTAAAATGTATTTTTTCGAAAACAATTTTTCATAATACATGCCGATTTTAAATTAAATTAAATTGATAAAATTTATTAAATATTTTGAATCATAATAATTAATATTAGCCAATAATTTCAACTTAATATTTGAAAAATGTGATTAGTGACTATAGTAAATATTAATTCTCACGATAGAAGGAAAATTTGATAATTAATGGTAAAAAATAATTTGACAAAAAAGAGAGAATCAAAGTAATCATAATAGTATGAATATTTATATTTAATTTAAATTTAAATTATTAATACATTTATTATTGTTTTAATTTTATAATTTTTCAAGTAATTAGTTTAAAGAAATTATATTTTCATACACTAAAGCACAAACAGTGTTCTTGGTTAATATTCAACTTCAATTAAGAAATCTATTTTTTTGAATTAATGTATTTTTTAAAAAATAATATTCTAATAAAATAATATTTTTAAATTAATTTTATTAAATATAAATGATCATATAATTTTTATTACATCAAATGTAGTTTTTATTAAGGATAAAAAAGTTTTTTTGTCAGACCCCATCAATTTTAAATAAATGTTAGTTTTTATTCTAAAGGGGAAAATTCACTTATTTAGAAAACTATTTAGATAAAATTAATATTATTTTCGGAATCAGGATGTTGAAATTATCCAATAGAGAATTTTTCCTAATTTTCTAAGATAATCAAATTTTTGGGTAAAAATGAAATACCATATAAATATATAATGTGTATTATGACATCATAATGACCACAAAATTATTTAACGAATACTATAATCGGTATTATTGGAAAAATATATGGTTTACCATTAAAATAATGTGATTTTAGACTTTTTAACATATTTTATAAACCCTTACTAAATCCTCCAAAATGTATAATATATTTTATGATTTGAAATTCATTTCTTTAATAATGTGACTCACCTTCAAATAATCAAGATAAATATTTTAATATGTTCGGCCCTTGGCCTTATAAAATAATTTATACCACTCGCCTTTTGAAAAAACCATGGGAAAAACCATGGTATGGTTTGCGTTTTTGAATATTTTTGTGTGTAGTGTCCAAAACCTAAATAGTAAATAATTCCCTCTCCTTTCATAAATAAACCCACCCAATCTCCCATTTCTATTTAATAAAACCATTTATATCTCTACCACCCTTTGACTCATACTCCCTAGAGTCCTCCCAAGGCACCCCAAAGCTCCCAAAAAGCCTCTCCCAATCCTTTGGGATCCCACATCCAAGTAAGGGATCCTCTCAATCCTCTCTTCCTTTCAATTCAGAACCTTGTTTGAAATTAGAATTTTTAGTTTCAATAGGTTATATTTTCATTCTTTTATAATCAATTACCTACTATCCAGTTGATGTTTTTCAATTAGGTATCATTTATCCCCCCACATTTGGACCTATACCTAATCAATTACTTTGCCGAAATTCCATAAGGGATTTCACTCTTCTCATTTCCATTCAAGATACTCTTTTACATTATGATTCTTAAGATCCATATTTATATGTTGGGTTATAACGGTCCATGACCCACATAATTTCAATTTTATGTATAGATAATTAGATCTTCATTTATCTCTCATCAGTCCCACCTATGATCCTTTTAGCACACCCATTATTATGTCGAAATTCTGTAAGGGATCTTCCACCCTCCTCTTTTATCTAGCATTCCTTTCTTGTTATGTCTTTAAATTTCCTTTATTCCTATGTTGGGATATGTTATTAAATATTATACTTACTTCCAATTTTAAGTATAAATTATGATATCCCTTTTCACTCTCATTTATCCTTCTTATAAACCCTTATGTATACATGTTACCATGCATAATTGTTTTAGGGGTCATCACTTTTCATACCTTTCTCATTTTATCCAATTTTACGTATATTGTTACGCCCTTTTATTTTCAATTATAATATATGGGGTGTGTTTTTTCACCTCCCCCATAATTCCCTTGTTATCTTTGACTTATTAGATACCCCTTTCTTTCTCATTGTTGACTCATGTGTACACCTGCTACCATGCCGAAATTCCATAAGGGGTTTCTCTCTTCTCATTTCCATTCATGCATTTATTTTATATTATGTATCTAAATTCCATTTCATATGTTGGTATATTATATTCCATGATACCATTATTATAAATTTCAATAATAAATTATTATATAACCATTTTTCTCTCATCAACCCATTTTATGAATTTCTCTTCGACGTCATTATGCGGCCAAAATTGCACTATTATTTTCCATGCTAAAATCCCCATGTAGTGAATATCATACCCATTTCTCTATCAAGGGTATTAACCTTTATACTCATGTAATTACTGAATTGGGACTTACATATATTTATTCCACATTACTTTTTCTTGGAATAAATGGTGATGTTTAATGAATCCATGTTGTATGATCTTTGTGGCACACTTATACATGAAAATGAAATGATTATGAAGGGTGCACCCTGATAGTGCTTCTATGTATTGGTTAATGTTTAGTATCAGGATATTCCATGTAAAATTAGGTTTTACAAATGATAATTCAAGTGCAAATAAGATTTAATCTTGATAATTCATGTGCAATGAGGTTTTCCTCATGCTAATCCATGTGTAATGAGCCTTGGCTCATGATTATATCATGTTGTATGTCAATTCCACATTTCCATGTTATGATAATCATTCAATATCATTCCTTTATTTTCATGTTTCTCTTATGCTCCATTGCTATGTCTATTTCTTAACTTGTATTGTATTATTCATTTTATTTTTAGTTTACTCCCTTACTGGGCTATATATCTCACCCCTTTCTTATGTATGGCCTCAGGTTATCCCATGCAGTGTTAAGTACGAATGAATGAGTTTGTCATGTTAAAGAAGTTTCAAATAAAGATATTATATTCCATGTTTTAAGTTGTTGTTAGATATTCATAATTTCCAAAGACACTAGACCTCATGATCCTTAGAGTTATCTTAAATACTGGTTTAGGTAATAAATCATGTTTAAGTGTATAATAAAGAGAAGGGTTGTTATATTATTGACCCCTAAATAGTAAAAACACTTCTATCAAGTTAATAGTTAAAAATTTTAATGCGGTTCAAAAGGAAGAGATAATTGTGAGAGAAAAAAATTCCATATCTTCTTATAAGAGAGTTTTTAGACTCGTGCTCATCTTAAATTTCAAATATATCAGTTTTTTTCATTTTATATGAAAATTAAATTATTTTAATTTAATACTATAAGAAATTTCAAGAGTTCCCTCTCCTCACTTATAAAAAGAAATGTTCTCTTGGATATTTCTAACAACTTTTTAGAACTCTATATTTAAAAATCACAACCCAATTACATTCCTAAAATAACTCCCCATATCCTAGAGGAAAATTTTTAATTATATAACCAACCATGTGTGTTATTAGATATAAATCTAAAAAGGATGTCCATAGAAGTGGTTTAATTCATAACCAATATTTTTAATTTATTTCTTCTTTTACCTCCTTTAAAAATTCTTAAACCATGTTTAAATAATAATAAAATTATTTTGAATTAATTTATATGTTATTATTTTAATTTCGTAACCTATATCCATCTCATATTCTATCAAATGGGAATTGAAACCATCGTCAATGTGTACTGAAAACTACCGCCTCGTGAACCGATGTAATTTATTTTCTATATCTACCTCTAATAGGTTGTTATAATGATGCATTTAATTTATATAATGATATTATTGAAATATTTATCATTAAATAATGATATTATATCATCTAATTTCTAACCATTCCATCCATTAAAAAATTATAACATCGTTCGTGTGTATGTGTGGATTACCATCTCCATGAAGTGATGTGATTCATTTTTAATGAACACATCACATGGATACTATATATAAGTATATTTAAAGTTATTATATGATATTTATGATAATTTTTCATTATATAAACATAAAATTATAATTAATTTTTTTCCATCATGTTCATGGAAAATTGGAAATGTAAATCATTCATACACATGACCAATCGTCTCTATGATTATAATGTAATTCATTTTACATAGACATCTTTCCTTCTTGGTTTTAAAATGATAAATGTCATATAAAAATGAAAATTATTACATGTTTATTATTATATATATTACGAAATAATTACCTCTTTGACAATATTCATCCTACCAAATTCATTTTACATATATTAGTCGAATATCATCAACTCATCTCACATGAAATTAGTTGATTAAGAAATTGTATATAACATGATAACAAATTATAAAATGAATAATAAATTATAAAATGGTTATTATTAAAGTAAATTATTCGAAATACTATAATTTATAAAGATAAATAATGTACGTGATGAGTCGAAATCAGGGTAAGGGACAGTTTAACATAAAACCTTATTTTAAAAGTTTTAAATATTTATTTTTTAAATGTTTTTCATCCATGTAAATATTCTTATAATTATTTTAGGTGTGTATTTATATAGAAATAAATTAATTATAAAAGACATTATATGTCTATATTTAATTTCTTACAAATATTTTCAAAATTAATCTTTTTATCTATTTTATATGGAACATTTTGAATTTTTTATAAAAGGAAAAAATGAATGTTCTATTATAATGTATATGTCATTAAAGTATTTTTACTACACCACACACATTATTTTATGTTTATATTCCCTTGTAATATTCCATTACTTATTCAATGTAAAATACATCTTCCCTTTTTTCTTTGTATTTTAGTTTTTAAAATATGTTTTTAAAAGGAAAAGATGTTTTGTTATTTAATAATGTTTTACATTTTGGTTAAAGTGAGTTTTTCAAGTTTTTAAGACAAAATGATGCATGCTTAAAATGTTTTATTTATGATATGTTAATTAATCATTATATATGATTATGAGGGATTTTAATATATCTTATATAATGGGTTATCCTAATACAACTTATATGACTGGTGAGAATAATACATATTATACAACGGGTGAACCCAATATAACTCTCCAATGCATTGGTTAATATTTCGTATCTTCAAAGGAAAGAAGGAGTGAGTTCACTATGATGATTTATAAAATGTTTTTTATTTGGATCCAATTATTTCTAACATTATTTTAACATGTGTTATTGATATGATGCTATAAGATTCATAGAAGGGTTTACATTTTCTTGTTATGGGTTAAAAGGGTTTTATTTGAGAAAAAATGTGTGTTCTTCATGTGTATATGATTTATTTCCTATGATTATAGAATATTTTAATAAAGGTAAAACTTTTATTGGTTTTTATGTTTTTCACTAGACTAACTGATTTCTAACTTTAGTGTCCCTTATCGATGTTGTTTTGATAATCCCACGCTTTTAAAAAATCATAGGGTTTTAAGGATGATTATGAATAAACAAAAAAGTAATGTTGATATTCATAAATATTTTTCATGAAAAGAATGCATGAATCATTTAAAAAAATTATATTGTGAGAAAATGAATATTGAGTCGATGTATACACTTGTAAGGTATGGGTTTTTTATATAAGAGTCATCCAACAATTTTTTAAAAATTTAAACATAAAAGACATTTTGGAATATAAGAAATTGAATTGTAGTCTAAAGACACATGATAATGTAATTTTTAATTTTGGTTCCTTATGAATATATGAACATTTCATAAAGTAAAAGAATATGGATTTTGGTGGTTGGAATTTTTAATGACTATGATAATATCTCCATATATTAAATGTTTCATCACTCTTTTCATCCATTTTGGTTTTGGTAATGGTTTGGAATCGAATGAAGCATGGGTGCGGGGGACGATACAGAGATTACCTCAGTGTACAATCCATCATAATGGGAGATATAATGAGAAAACTATAACTATAACAAACTAGATATCATGAAATATGATTAAAAATATTTACATATTCAATTTCCTAAACACACCAAGAAATAGAAATATGGAACCCATGAATTAATAGGAAATTAAATTGATGAAGTGAACATTTTAAATTAATTATATGTCAAAAATGGTTGAAATAACATTAAAGGAATTGCCTCACGGGGACTAGGAGATTCTTTACTTATGGTAAATGATTCCATTGAGAATCAAAATATCGAGGTAAAATAAAGAGTTCAGTTAACTAGTTGAAAGAAGATATAAATCATCCCAATAAAAGACTAAAAATTCAATGTCATGTGTTAGGAGAACTTTAGAATTATCCAAGATAATTACATAATCCAATGATTGTTAAGGATGGTAAGAATCAATAACCACATAGATACAAGAAATCATGGAAGAACTTATTCATTGACTATTTATAAATAGGAGAGTATAAATTATGTTTCACTTACAGTTCACCAAAATTAGTGTATGTATTATGGTTCTATCAACCCTACTATATCTAGGGTGTAATTTAATAACTTAAAGTCACCATCCTAGGTAATTTTTATTTTATGGAAAAAAAATCAGTGGCATGATTATTATGTTTTTGGAAGATATATTTGTGAAAATCATAATCTCCTCTAATAAAAAATTGACTAGACTTTTAAAATAGAATTTCTATCTTCATGATGAATCCAAATTTATTTCTAGAATAGGTAAAACAAATTTTAAAACAATTTTGACCATCAATTAGTGCAAGGAAAACTATGTGTTATCTAAAAATAAAACTAAATCCTTAACATTGAACTTAATATCAATCTATGACATACACTATCTTGAAATGATTAAGGAAAAAATTATAACTTTTATATTTACTTATATTGGGTAATAATTTTAATAATTTATTAAAAATTATTCTCATTCTCTTAACAAAATATTTTTTGAATGTAATTTGTAGTTCATCTTTGATAATGATGTTTAAAATGTTTTGTGAGAACCATTGTATCTCCACTTCCATTTTTACTCTATATATTATCCCTCATGAAGTAATGTTCTGATCATACTCTATATATTATTATGATATATTTTTTTCAAAATGATATTATTTATATTCTATGATTTCCTAAGTTCTTGTTATGAGATTTGTTTTTAAAAGGTCAGACAAAACTATTATTTTTCTTTACATTCTTTATGAGATGATTAATGTTTTATTTTCAAGTGGCACATAAATGTAGGGATTATGAGATGGGTGGGACCTATATATCCCTACAATGCATTGGGTAAAGGAATATACCTCGTGAGATGGAAATTTTATGTGAATGGGTTAGTGATTTTTTAAGTTCACAAAGTGTGATTATGATTACATTTAACTTTACACATAATTATTTGTGAACAAGTTAGCAAGTAGCTAGGTTTAGAAAGGGAGAGTGTGATGGTGTTTATCTCTACTAGAAAATATATGAGTGAATTGTTTGGTGGGTTTCTAGGTTCCAAATGATAATAAATCATTTTTTAATGATTATTCCACATTTTCATGTTTTTTACATTATTCGAAATTTCCAAGATGCGTATCATTTCTATTATATTCCATGTTTTTACTATTATTCTTTTTATGCATTCCACCCCATTATGTCAATATCACATGTTATATGTTTTATCTTTTACTCTACCTTAGCGATCCTTTTATGGTCTTATATTTCATTATAATTTTTTATTAATATCAACTATAATATTAGGATGTCTTATAAATATATGTAAGTTTATGCCATGTTCTCCTTCATGTTTATGATCTGACACATCATTATATGTGCATCCCATTACTTGTAATCTAGTCTCCTCCTTTCTTAATTTTCAATTCACTAGGAAATGAATATGATTATATCAAGTGTGATATGTGGGAAATGGTCTATAGGAGCATGATTATTGATAAATTTTCACACATAAAATAATATAAAAAGTTAATTTTTCCAATATACAAGATAATAAACCTTCTCATATTTGGGTTGTTTCAGATTTTATAAGATGAATTATTTAAATCATTATATTATTTTATTATTTTAGTCATGTAAAGATCAGGTCACTTTAATTAATATTTGAATAGAATTTAGTTATTTTTTAAAATTATTTTAGTTTTTTTAGTGTTAATTTAACTACCTTTGTTGTAGGGGTAAGAGAATCTTAGTGAAAACTATAGAGTTGATTCTAAATAAAGGATGATATCTTAAAATATTAGAAACTTATTGATTATCTGTTCTTCCTAAAAATTCATCCTTGAATGGATAATTGAAATTGGATATGGATTTGGAACTAACGTACATATGGTTAATCACCCAAAAATGGGGTTCTTTAGCATTGACTCAATAATTATCCAAATTTGCGATGAGAGTTCCTAAGACTAGATAAATATATAAACACTCATGAGGGATATTATTTGACTAGTTAAATGCTCTTTATGAATCACTATGAAGGTTTAATTTCCCAGTTACATTAAGGGATTAGGTTGAGGAGGGTAATACAAACCAACATAAAATAAAAAAATTTAGAGTGACCTATACATTTAATATATAATTAATTAAGTTTATTAGATAAATATTCCTTATATAACATAATGAAAAATGCTAGAATCATATAGGTCCAATGCCTTTTGAAACTTGGATATGAAAACAACTTGGTCGTATATGATCCATATCATATCTGATTTAATTCATCACAAATTTCACCCTTTTTATAATTTCTATACTTAAAAGCATCCTTCATATCCTAGGGAATGTAAATATAAGAAAATATGAGCTTAAATTCTTATAAAGGGTAAATAAGGGAGATGTAAATGTTCACATAAGAAGAAAACGAGCATAAGAATTTGAGAACATGATTTTATCTTTTGAAAACAACACCATAGATATAATAGATAATAATCATGAATCGCATAAAAAATTTTGGAATTTCATAAAACATGAATCATAAAGGAATCAATGAACATGATACTTGATATCATAACTTTTTTATAAGACATATATTTAGGTCATACACATAATCTTAAAAACTATTTACCTTATTAGTCAAGGCTTGCTTCAAAGACAATCATGGTGGATGTGTTTCTCTCCTAATTACATATTATTTTTCTAGTCTCACTCCCCAAACATTATTTTAGATAGATTACCTTACTAATATAGGTTCACTCCTCATTAAAATGTTTTTTAACTCATGAAATTTCGATATTTACCCAATTTATTAAAGGGATATATAATTCTTGATCCACCCATCATATAATTTAAATAATATATCTGTGTGACACAAGATCATAAAAAATTAATTATATCATAACCCAATAAAAATAAACATGTTTAATAATTATTTCATAATGGAATAACCTGTGGAAAAGAAATAGGTTTCATAAAACATTTCATTAATTCATCATATATCAACCAATGGGAAAGGAACAAGTTTTATAAAAAAACATGTCATTATAATAGTAAATTATCCATTGATATAATAATTTTGGTATAATTGGATCATGTACCTTATAAAGATTAGGTAACATTAAAGGATGTTGTCTTATAAGTAAAATTCCTTTAAAAATCACTTGGGATGTTACTTGATGAAAATACCCTTTTACTTTAAAAATCACTTAAATAAAATCTATAAATTTTACAAATATTTAAGAAAAAATTATATATTGAAAGAATCATATAAAATGGTAAAGGAAACATCAAATAATTTATTTTTCATGATAAATATAAATGTCTTTCATTCCAAATACTCTAAAAAAATTATTTACCATTTTTTATAAAAATTCAAAAGTACCTCATTCAGAATATGACAAAAAGATTCATTTTAAATCATTTTGTAAAAATTAAAACATGTGTAAAAATGAGATTAAAAATAATTGGAGAATATTATAATCATTCTTATAAACATTTTCATAAAATATGGACATTTAAGATAAATTATTTTTCTGGCTTAATAGATAAATAAATTAGGTTTTCCATAAAAGCATTCTTTCAATCTATTGAGTTCCTAAAGAGAGTAAAATTATAAGAAAATTTTAATATACCGAAATAAATATATAATAATAAAATTAATGAATTTATTGAGAGGTATAAAAAATATTTAATCATAAAAATGTAACCATAATCAGTCCCAACAAACAATGAGATTTTCATGTATAACCCCTACCTCAAGATTCATCTTCCTTCATATGTGTTTGAAACTAAATTATAATGAATATAGATTTAATAAAAATTTATTTTAGAACTATAATTATTTATTTCATACAATATATAATTTCCTTATAACATATTATCACCTGTTTATTAAAAAAATTACTAAAAATTACTATTCTTGGTGATAACTACTTCGCTTTTCTTGCATGTTTTGGTTGGGAAGTCTCGGTCTTTATACATTGATCATAGTTAAATCATATCCATAATTTTAATAATGACATAAATATCATATAAATTCATTATATATATAGATATCGATTCATCTATATAATATAATGATTTTAAAATGAATTACACGGTTCACGGAGATGGTGGGTCGTACGTACACATGAACATCAGTTTCATATAAGGACGGATGGAATGAAAGAAAGGTAAAGAATAATTAACCTTTACTAAATAATTTATATATCATTTATATAAATGTTATATTAATTAACACTATCATTATTACCATCTCGGTAAAACATAAATGAAAAATGAATCAAAACTCTTCTTAGAGGTTATGTCAACACCTACGCACGAGTGGCGTTGTCATTTTTTAACAGATGGGAAATAGGTGGACAATGGTTGTTCCAAAATTATAATCAAAATTAAGTATATTTAATATAATATATTAATAATTTTATAATTGATACAATTTACATATAATAGTTTGAATAATGAATAAAATTGAAAATGCTCGGTTAAGAGTTATACCTCTTCGCTGAGAACCCTATTTTGACATACACCATAATCCTTGAAGAGATAGAATTTTGGAAAGATTAGAAAATATTAGATGTGGTGAAGGAATATATAAAGGAACTATGTTAGATTTTTTCTGATATATAAGACTCAAAATGTGTGAGTAATTGAGGGGAATAAGATCCATTTTATAAGTGAGAGGAGGGGAACTCTTGGAATTATAAAAAATAATAAATTATTGTTAATCCATTCTAAAAAAATGTTTCTAAATGTAAAAAAAATATTCAAATAAAAATATCCTAATGTATTAATATCATAAACTAATGAAATTTATATTTTTGTGGTTTTTTTAAAACTTATCATTTTTATTGCTGTCTAGGTTAAAAAAAATTAATCTTAACCGTGGTAACCACTATTTCAATATTAAAGGGTTATAATTTTACTTATAAAGAGATAGTTGTCTCATAAACAGATAAGGTATAAAATTTTAGTCCTTACATTATCCATATTTTATTCTTTAATTATTTTTATTATTTTTCAATAATTTAATAAAATTTTATTTCCATAAAATATCATCAATATTATTTTGGACAATATTCATTTAATTTGACATTCAATACAGTATAAAACCAAAGTAATTTGAATATTAACCTTTATAACTACCCAAATTTTTTAAATTTATCTACATAATTTATGTAATAAAAGAATTGAACCAAATTTTATTCCTATTAATATTTTTAAAATCATTTATATTATTTTTCTATTTTTTGAATAAATATTCTCTCAGTGTTGTGTGAGAATCTCAGGTAATTATTAAATCACTAAAAATTAATAATAAATTACTATGATAAAAATAATTAATTAATTCATAAAATAAAATTTTATAACTAAACATTTCCACCTTTTATCATTATGTAAAAATTCTAGATATTTTAAATACAAAAGAGTGACATCTTGTATTTATTATTTTATTAAATTTATATAAAGTTATTAATAAAATACATATCTCACAAAGTGACAATATATTTAAGACATGAATTTAAATGTAAAAAAATCACCCATCCTATATAATAAATTCATGTTTTATATAAATTTTAAACCCTTCTTCCAAATTTTTAACCCTATTTTTCCTGTTTTTCCCTTACTAAGGTGACAATAATTTATTAACATTATTATCCATAATAAAAAAATAAAAAAGGGACCTATTTACCAAATGTTATCATATTTATTAAAAATATATATTCCATTTTTAATTATTCTATTTTTATAATTGTACAAAATTTATTTTCAAATAAGTGCTCAAAACATGATTAAACCTATTTTTTAGGAAAAAAAATACATTTATAAGAATAAAAATGGATTTATTCTTATATCATTCCTGAAAAAAAATGAAAAAAATTTATAATAAATATATAATATATACATATCGTTAAAATTATTCACTAACAATGATTAATTTAATATATTACTATAAAAACACATTTTTTTCATAAAAATAGATTTTTCAAAAAGACGACTATTTTACATTAAAATGATTTTATTATTATTTCCAATCAATTGATATCCAATTAATTTATTAAAAACCATAAATATTTCATAATTTATTTAGATCTATTCATACCAACCAATTTAATGGAAATGTTATAATGGTATACTATATTACTGTTTATTTAGACTCAGGGATTCATTTTCACAAACTATCAAAGAAAATATGTACTAAAATCTTCGGTGTGACATTATACTACCCAAAATCCACCCCGACCCCCTAAAATAATTTCGCCCTTGAGATTGTATCACTTAGACACAAAAAAATAGGATATCTATATTTCAACACATTCTACAGTTCCCAAGTAGCTTCTTCAAATTTCAAATTCCTGTAGAGAACTTTAACTAGGTGAGTAGTCTTTTTTCACACCATATTTTCTCTACAATCCAAGATTTTTTCTTATTCCTCTTCTTAGGATAGATCCTACTTCAATGGTAAAACCTATGAGTTTAGTACATGTTAATGATTTGACATCTATTTTCTTAGTTGAGGCACATGGAACACATTGTGAACCTGAGAAAGGTTCAGTGGAATCTCCAAGAAATAAGATAAAGTCTATAATTGATAAATAATATCAAAGGTTACAATATAAAAAGGGATTAAATTTCCTTTACTTTTGATTCTCATTACCTTATTCCATTGAAAAATTCATATAAATTCTGTTTCACTGACTTTAAATTCTATATTTCACCAATGATTGTTAGCATAAATTTTCTAAAACTTTTGCATTTATTATTGTGGTGTTGAATAGCTCTAAATTTCACTACCATTTCATCAACTAGCTCATATCTCAAAATACTTCTTCATATAACTTCATCAAAGAACATTTTAGATATATGATTATTTCAATAGATGGGATTCATAAGCATATATATGAATTCTTGAGTGGAAGATATTTTTGTAAGAAAAATTAACTAGGGGAAGGTGTTGATTTCAACTACCTTTGAAATCCATCTAACAAGATCTCAGCATTTCCTCTAGGTTTAGAATGTTCCTATTAGGATGAATATCAATCTAAGGATAATAAGTAGTACTAGAACTCAAATTTGAATTTAGAGTCTATTGAATACTTCCCAAAAACATTGAGTTAAACATCATATCTCGGTAAGATAAAACATAATGTAGTGATCCATGAACCCTTTCCACTTACTTAATCTATATTCTCACAATATAATAAAAAGATAATTGTAATCTAATTCTAATTTAATGTGATTAATTCATAAGTTTATTGACTAAGACCTAATATAATTATGTATTATAGATTTTTTAGAGAGTCTAATGAAAAATACAAGGTGATTATTTCCCATTTCTATTCTATTAAGGGAAATTGTCATAACATCCCCTTAGACTTCTATCTCTAATCCTTAAATTCTTGAAAAAACAAGAACCAAGATTTATACTCTGGAACTTACCTTTTCATGTTTTACCACTAAAAATACTCTTTAAAATATCTATACATCTTTATAATTCAAGTATAAATATAGAATTATGAACTATGAGCTTCATATAATAGAAGAATATTCAATTATGCTATTAACGGGATGTATACATTGTTCATGAACCTTATAATTTTTTTACAATCACAGTTGAACTCAGAAACATTTCTGAAATTCTTTTATATTTCCACATATTCCGTCCATGCCTCTTTAATCCTATCATAGATAGATGGTCAGAAACTCATTTAGATAGATACGGTTTCTCCCCTTCCTTAAATATTTAAGAAATATCATTGTAAATCAAAAAATATTTGATCTTTTTTATCCACGTTATAGATAAACCAACATGATATTTATGAATAAAAGCATATACCACCTTGTTGGCTTTCCCCAGAGGTAATGTATTAAGATTACATGATCATTAATTAACTCCAACCACATTATATATGAACATATTATTATTTTAATTTGTTAATATATACATTAAAAATTTATGATCAGTATATATATTAAACATTTTTCTGTAATGACAATTCTTACAAATCATTAATGCACAAAATATTGTAGCTAACTCTAAATCCTGATTAGGTAATTAAACTATTGAACCTTAAATATTCATGAGGTATAAATACAACAATATCATTCTATATGAGGATACATCACATTATCTTCCTTGATGAATCACTATAAATTACAAACTCTTCACCCCTATAGGGTGCTCTAATCAGAGTTTCACTGACTAACCTTCTCTTTTGTTCCATGAAATTTTCCTCGCATCCATCTATCCAAATGAACTTTCCTCACTTGAAAGTAAAATTGGTGTGGGTATTATACATTCATGCAAAATTATATAAAAAGTTTCAATAATATCTAACCTAACTAAGAAAACCATATATCTCAGTCATGATGGTTGTTCCGGGCCAACATTCAATAACCTTTATCTTCAATTGATCCACCTATATACCCTCTATTGAGATTATATAAACTAAAAATGAAATATTATGTATCCAAAATTCACAGTTGTTAAATTTTTAATACATCTTCTTTTTCCTCAGGGTCTTAAGTAAAATCTACAAGTGATATTGATGATCTTTTGTTCTCTATGGATATATAATTATATTATCTGTAAATATATCTGCATACTGATTAAGGTAATATTTAAATACAATATTCATTAGATCCATGAATAAATTAGGGTAATTAGTAAGACCAAATGGTATAATAACAAATTCATAGTGTCCATACCTCATATATAAGGTTGTCTTGGGTATGAATTCACTTTTTACCCTTGACTAATATTATCCAAATCGAAGATCAATCAGGAAATAATATTCATCTCCTAAAAATTGATCGAATAAATAAATAATTATTCTTGATTTTGATCTTTTTTAGTTCATGATAATCAATTCAGAGTCACATATATCCATATTTCTTTTAAAACAGGTGCATCCCAAGGTGACACACATGGTTGAATAAATACCTTGGTAAGATTCTCTTGGTTTTGTTTCTTTAATTACTATAAAAAAAACAGGTCCATTCTATACAGATTCATTAAAATAGGTGTATCACTGGATATAAATTCTAAGGAAAACCTAACTTCATGATTTTTTGTAATAATAGGATAATATATAGAAAAAAACATATACAAACTCCCATATAATCGTCATATCTTTTATGTTGAGTTTGTCCCCATCTATATAAAAAAACACTCATTTTGAATATGAATAAAGGCCTGTAAAATGGATTTAATTTACATTAGTAATTTATTTGTATCATCACACTGATTGAAAATCATAGGATCTTTCAAAATATTAAATGTGAGTTGCCTTCATCGGCTGTTGATGTGGGGTTTTTTTAAGAAAATCCAACCTATTCCCAAAATAAAAACGAATTCAACCAAGGAAAAATAATGATATTTCTAGGAAGTACATTCCCACATAATAAAATTTAATAATAATAATATACTTGATATTTGATTATCCTACCATTATGGGTTTTTAGATTCAATATAAAATCATTGAAGTGATAGTATGATACCCTTATCAAATTCTTCATATATAAAAGAGTTGGTAGATCCAGAATAAAATAAGTCATTTTTTGTTCTAGAGTTGATGGAAAGTGCACCTTTCACTACTTCATTATCGTACTACACATTAGCAATATCTATACGGCCCCAGCCTTAAACATTACTTAATCTTGAGTTATTACAAGATTACACCTTGAGGATCTTTTCAGGTTTAGAGTTTTAGAGAATTAGATCATAAAACATTCACTACATTCAACATTTAAAACAAAGTGGTTACATAAAGATAGTATTAACTTTTCCCATCAACGGAAACATATTTAAAATAAAACATGGATTCTTTCTTGACACTTCCTTGACACTATCATTATATCATTTACCTTTCCCTTGACCTGTGAAAATCATTTCAAAAAGTCTTGGGATGACCATAAAAAGCTCAGTATGGGTTATAAAAATATAGAAAGGAAACATGAGATCATATATACATAAGAATGAAATCATACTTTACCCATAAAACATAAGCACTTTAACATACCTCATCAAAAAATGAATAAATCATAAAAATCATAAGACATAAAGGTAACTTGAGGCATTCATAACATTCTTACGTAGGGAGTAACCCTCTTGGTTACGTTTGGAATATTCATCACAGTATATTCCCTAAATCTCTTTGGAGAAACCTTAATGTTTCACTCCTTCGCATTACCCAATGCATTGGAGAGCTATATCGGGCTCAACCGCCCTTAGTTTATCACGGAACCACCCGTCTTCATAATAATGCCCAAGAACCTCAACATAATCATATCACATAAAACATGCATAAAGGAAACATAACATTTCCACCTTTCAATAACAAGATATCAATACAACACATTGATATAAAAACATTATGAAAACCATTTTCAATACCAAAATAAAAGAAAAGTAAAACATGGTATTTATTTTTCTTTTAAAAAAAGGTATGGCTTGTAGAGGAAGCCGAAACTCAAATAATGGTCACGGTGGTAGAGAAGTCGTTGTCGCTAAATACGTATGACAAAAACATTCCCTTTTTCATTTAGTAAAAGCTTCGTATAAAAAATAGATTCCTTTTGAATAAACGTAAAATTCAAAGGGGTTTATACACCGTATAAATGAAGGTTGTATTTAAAACAAAATATGCCTCAATGAAAGGAGATTGAGACGAAGTCCCATACCTCGAGTCTGACTTGACTCGGTCGTTCTTTAATCTCCTGAATAATAAACTTGAGTAAATTTCTACTTGTTTAAGAACCTTTTTCAAGTTCATTATTCCTTTTATATCACTTATTGCCATGTCATTAACACTATATAATTATTTTAGTTAATAACGGTCATTTTAACGATCATTGGTACTTGAGTAAAAAATAAACCCTTTATAATTACAAGTTGTTCATGTATCCATTATATCCAGAATGGTATTAATGATGTAGATATCATATATGTCATATATATCCAGTACATGCATGCATTTATAATATTACATAATCATTTAGAGGTAATAAATGAAATGCAGCGTTCATGGAGACGGTAAGTCGTACGTACGCATGAACGCTACTTTCATTTCTATGTTGTATTTTATAGAATGGAATAATAATGATATAAAGCTATATTATAATTCCAGTTTAATATCATATATAATATCATAACTCCATCCTTTATACGTCCCACATATGGTATTAACGAATCAAATCACTTTGAGGGGGAGGTAGTCCGCACTTCCTTAAATGAAGATATCGCGTTTACCCATAATGGAAACCATAAAGGTATGCCCAAAATGAAAAATACAGAAGATTAAAGAAAACATAAACATATTATATATCATAAATAAATATATTTTCATCTTAATGGCCACCTTTTAAGTTGTTAAAAGAATTTTGAACAATCATCGTTTCTGGAGGTAGAAATTCGCCATCCATGGAAATAGTATGTTCTTTAACCATTAGATGTAGGTGTGTGTAAGTGTAGATAGAATCCTTCTTATAAAAACATCCTATATTATTGAATATACTTGACTTGTTACAAAATAAATGAATAAAAATAGTTTGGGGGGTTGGAGAAACAAAATAAAACAAAAGGACTCAAGTGAAGACATTACCTTAAAATCGGGTAACTCCCTTTGGTTTTAGCTCAAATGCTTCCTTGGGAAGACTTCTGCCAAAAGTGAGGATTCAAGGAGTAAGATAGGTAAGTGTAGAGACAAAATGGGAAAGGGTTGGCCGAGCCAAAGTTTTTGGAAGTGTGGGTAAGGAGGTAGAGGTGGGGGCCTTTTATAAGAACAGAGGAGGGGCACTCTTGGAAAGTAAAGAAATGTTACTTTATTCTAAAATGAGTTTCGGATTAAAAAGGTCCTACATTGATATAATTCTAGGGTAAGGTGATAAGGGTTCTAAATATACCCATCTAATAGGTTTTGGACATGTTTAGGTCATATATTTTACATTATCGTTTCATTTTATTTAAATCCTTTATTAATGAGGTATTCGCTGCATCATCATGATGTCGTAAATAATTTAATTTATTTAATGTCTAAAAATTATAAAAAAAATATCATGATGTAGGAAATCTTTTTATATTTATAATAAAAATTTATAGTCAAAAATCTTACTTGTATAACCCCATGTAAAAATTGTTTTAGTAAAACATCTCATGTTTCTGTCATTTTTACTTTTACATTAAATAAAAAGTTATTTATGTCATTTCCCAACCAAAGTGGCTCCATGGGGTCCCCAAGTTGACCCATGGATTGTCTTGGTCGGCAATGACACATCCAATGAGGGTAGGACATGTGTAAAGCTCATCTCATATTTTTAAAAGATTATTTTTACCTTAAACTACACTAATTACCTCTAATCGCGATTAAAAACTTAATAAGTTACTATTCACCAAAAAAATATTTTAATCTCATTGAACCACATTTTACTTCTTAATGAAAACCATGTATGTCGGATTTTTGAAATTCAAAACACAAAGATGGAAAAATTTCATTTAAACGGAAAATCAGTTTTTATAAGTACCACTTAGTGATTTCACTATTCATCAAAAATTGATGTTTTTCAGAAAATTACCAAAAATTCACCCAAAGATATATTTGATATTCTGAATTAAAAATGATGTCTATTTTAAAAAATTCAAATCATATAAGTTACATTAATTAATTTAATAATTAATTCCCGTTGTCATGATAAATAGCATGTTTTTATGAAACAATAAGTATCAAAAGATTGACACCAGTTTAAGTCCAATTTCAAAGTGAAATTGATTCCAATGACCACCATTGGATTAAATGGTAAAAAATATATTCTAATTTAACTTTAAAACCAATTCAAAAGACAATCTAATCATATAAATAAATTAGATTAAAAATAGGTTTTGAATTAAAATACAACATTTTTCACTATTCATTAAAAAAAGAACTTTATCGGAAAAATACCAAAAATTCACACAAAGTAAATTTTGATGTCCCAATCATAAATAATAAGTTTATTTTGACAAACATAGCTTATAAAATTGTCAAAAGATATATTTAAAAATGGTTTTCCATCAAAAGGCAGTGAAACAATCTTTTAAAAATATTAGTGTATTCCATGCTTAAGATTGGATTTATTTTCATTTTAAGCCTCTAAAACACTATCTAATTCATTAGTAGATATAGATAAAAATATCTATTATTCATTACTTAATTGGGATGTTACATCCTTCCCCCCTTTAGAAAATTTTTTCCCCGCAATTTATTTACTTATCGAATAAATGGGGGTACTTATCCCTCATTGCATTTTCAGATTCTCATGTTGCCTCTTCCATCATATGGTTTTTCCACAAAACTTTTACCTTATTAATCACCTTATTCCATAACACTTCCTCCATGTGGTCAAGAATATGGACCGTTTGTTCCTCATATGATAGGTTCTCTTCCAGCTAAACTACCTCTGGACTCAAAACATGAGATGGATCTGGCATGTACTTTCTCTACATTGAAACATGAAAAAAATTGTGTACCGTAGATAAACTCGGAGGTAAAGCCACCTGGTATGAAACTGATCCAACTCCCTCCAGAATTTCATATGTTCCAATGAACCTTGGACTCAGCATTCCTTTTTTACCAAATCGCATCACACTTTTCCATGGTGAGACTTTGAGAAATACATGATCTCCTACCTCAAAAGATAGATCCTTCCTCCTGTTGTCCGCATAACTCTTCTGCCTGCTCTGAGTTGTTCTCAGGTGTTTCTGTATCAGCTGAAATTTTTCTGCCAACTCTTCTACTAATTCTGGTCCCATCAACTTCCTTTCACCCACTTCATCCCAGAAAATTGGAGTTTGACACCGCTTCCCATATAACACCTCAAATGGTGCCATCTGTATACTGGAATGAAAACTGTTGTTATATGAAAATTCAACAAAAGAAATATGTTGGTCCCAACTTCCCTGATAATCCATCGAACGAGCTCGTAGCATATCCTCCAAGGTCTTAATTATTCGTTCTGACTGCCCATTTGATTGAGGATGAAAAGCTGTACTAAAATTTAATTCAGTACCCAACGACTTCTGAAGGCCTTTCCAAAAGTTATAAGTGAACCTGGGATCACGGTCTGATACAATGGAAAGAGGAACTACATGTTACCTGACTATCTCTTTAAGATACAAACGGGAAAGTTGATTTAGGGAAAAACTATCTCGTATAGAAGGAAATGAGCAGATTTAGTCAAGCGATCAACAATAACCCAGATTGCATTATTACCTCGAGGGGTCTTCGGTAATCCCACAACGAAGTCCATGGATAATTTCTCCCATTTCCAATATGGCACTAGTAAAGGCTGAAGCAACCCTTTCGGTAACTACTACTCTGCTTTAACCTGTTGACATGTCAATCACTTCACAGTAAAATCATCAATATCTCTTTTCATTCCATCCCACCAGTAATACTCCCATAGATCTCTGTATATCTTAGTACTGCCAGGATGAAATGAAAACAGGGAACTATGAGCTTCACATAACAACTCTCTTTTCAACTGTGAATCACAAGGCACACACAATCTCTTCTAAAATCTCAAAACGCGATCATTATCAATGTTGAATTCAGGAAACTTACCTTTCTGAACCAGCTCTACCTTTTTCTGCAACTCACTGTCTTGCTTTTGTGCTTGCTTGATTCTGTCTGATAGAGAATATTTCACTGATACCTGAAACAAAACAGAAGAACATCCTGCACCAACAACTTCTACGCCAAAGTTCATCAAATCCTTAACCAAAGGATCATGTTCCAAACGCAACATTGTTAATGAAGAATTACTTTTTCAACTCAAAGCATCAGCCACTTTATTTTCTTTTCCTGGATGGTAATGAATTGTACAATAATAATACTTGATTAATTCCAGCCATCTCCTCTGTCTCATGTTTAAATATTTCTGAGTGAATATATACTTTAAACTTTTGTGATCAGTATATATTTCACACTTTACACCATACAAATGATGCCTCTAAATTTTTAAAGCGAAAAAAACAACAGCTAATTCCAAATCATGTGTAGGGTAATTTACCTCATGAGTTTTCAATTGTCGTGAAGCATAAGAAATTACCTGATCATTCTGCATTAGGACGCAACCAATTCCTTTCAATGAAGCATCACTGTATATAACAAACTCACCATTCCTGGAAGGAAGTGCCAAAACTGGAGCATTCACCAATCTTCTTTTCAATTTCTGAAAACAATCATCACATTCTTTTGTTGAGATAAACTTAACACCCTTTCGAGTTAGCTTAGTCATTGGACTAGATAACTGTGAAAAATATCTAACAAACCTTCGGTAATAGTCTGCCAAACCAAGGAAACTACGAATCTCTGTTACATTTGTGGGTCTTGGACATTCTTCAACAACCTTTGTTTTTGCAGGATCAACGGTTATCCCATATTTAGAAACAATGTGACAAAGGAAAGAAATTTGTTGTAACCAAAACTCACACTTCCTGAATTTCCCATACAATTTATTTTCATTTAATGTTTGAAAAATAACCCTTAAATTTCTTTCATGCTCCACTTTACTTTTAGAAAACACCAAAATATCATCAATGAAAACCACCACAAACTTATCCAAGAACTCGTGGAAGATTCTATTCATTAATTCCATGAATACAGCAGGTGCATTGGTTAGCCCAAAAGGCATTACTACAAATTCATAATGGCCATATCTTGTACGAAACGCAGTCTTCGGAACATCTGCTTCCTTTACCTTCAGCTGATGGTACCCAGATCTCAGGTCAATCTTTGAAAAATACTAAGCTCCCTGGAGCTGATCAAACAAATCATCGATATGAGGCAAAGGATACTTGTTCTTAACAGTGATGTTATTCAAGGCTCTATAATCAATGAAGATTCTCATCGAACCGTCTTTCTTTTTAACAGAAAAAACAGGAGCACCCCATGGTGATGTGCTAGGTCGAATGAAACCTTTCTCTAATAAATCTTGTAATTGCTCCTTCAACTCTAAAAGTTCAATTTGAGCCATTCGATAAGGGGGTTTTGAAATTGGCTTAGCATCAGGAACTAATTCAATAGTAAACTCAACTTCCCGATCTGGTATTATTCCAGGCAACTCATCAGGAAAAACATTATGATACTCATTTACCACTGGCACATCATTAATTAGAACAGTTCCATTTTTTTAAACAATATGTGCAAGGTAACATTCATTTCCATCTTTTACAAGTTTCTCAGCCTCTTGATATGTTATCAACAGTAAGGGTTCATTCTTGTACACAAACTGAAAGTCTTTCTGAAAAGAAACTTCTTTATCTCTACAGTCAATCTTATCATGGTAAATAGAGAGCCAATCCATACCCAGGATAACATCAAACTCTACTAGAGGTAAAACAATAAGGTTTGGAAGTAGGTTCTTTCCACGGATAAGGATAAGAAAATTCTTATAAATTTTTTTTGCCTCAACATTTCCCCCATGTGTTTTTACCAAAAGTTCAGGAGTCATTTCTTGAGATGGTATTCCCATTTTACTAGAAAATTTTTCAGAGATGAAAGAATGCATAGACCCCGAATCAAACAACACACTGGCATAATCTGAAAAAACAAACAAAGTACCTGATACAACTTCATTTGATGGCCCGACATCTGCTGAAGTAGTTGCAAAGGATTTCACCACCCCTTTTTGCTTGTAGTCTAACTTCTTCCCATCACTTGAGCTCTTTGTCGGACACTCGTTTGCACAGTGACCCATCTCATTGCACTTAAAACATTTCACTAACTGTAAATCAAATTTCTTTTTACCTTCACCTTGATCTTTTTCAGTGAAATCACGAGCCTTATGTCCCATCTTACCACATCGGTAGCACTTTCCCGAATTCAGAAGGCATTCCCCAGAATGCCTTTTTCCACATTTATCACAAACTGGAAACTTAGTTTTCTTACCATCAGACTTTTTTGAAGAATTCTTTCCTTTCTCCTGGAACCTCGGTCTCTTCTTCTGTTGGTTGTTATAGAACACTTGATCATCGGCAAACTCCATTCCCACCTTCTCAGCACATCGAACAATCTTTTCATAACTTTTAAACTCATGAGAAGCTAATACCCTTCGATATTTTGTCTTTCATCCTGAGTAAAAACGATTGATTTTACTATCAAGGTATCAGATAAAATTTAGAGCATATCTTGCTAATCGAGTGAACCTTTATTCATAGGCAGCCACTGAGTCTTCCTCTTTCCTCAATTCCAAGAATTGCTTTTCCATCCTAAGTCGAACAGCCTTAGGAAAATACTTCTCAAGAGACATACCTTTGAATTCATCCCAGTCAAGAGCATCAATCTCATCAGCCTACCTGATATTTTTAACCATCGACCACCACTGATCTGCCTCACCCTCCAAACGGTAAATTTCAAGACTAACCTTTTTATTGTCTTAACACCCCATGACATCAAAAATCTTCTCCAGTACTTTAATCCACCCTTCAGCAAACTCAGGGTCAGATGATCCTCTGAATGATGGGGGATGTTGCCTCATGAAATGTTCCACCACTGACATGTTCCTATGTGGTTGATCTGGCTGATCTCGTGCATGGATACCACCACCATTTATTGCTTGAGTCAACTGTGCCATTACTGCAACAAACTGTTCAGTTCCAATTCCGACCATCTCATGATGCTGATTTGGAAGGTTATTTCCTTTTGTATGCCTTCCTAGCACTGCTTCCCTGTTTCCTCTGCGGAAAACCATTCTGAACAAGCATGTCTTAGATGAAGCAACATGGTAATCTTCAAATGATATATCATTTCAAAAAAAATATTTTTGGATAATCATTTAATATAATTCTAACTCCTAAAGTTATCTAAAATGACCTCTGATACCAACTATAAGCCCCAGACTTAAACATTACTTAATCTTGAGTTATTACAAGATTACACCTTGAGGATCTTTTCAGGTTTAGAGTTTTAGAGAATTAGATCATAAAACTTGCACTACATTCCATATTTAAAACAAAGTGGTTACATAAAGATAGTATTCATTTTTCCCATCAACGGAAACATATTTAAAATAAAACATTGATTCTTTCTTGACACTTCCTTGACACTATCATCATATCATGTACCTTTCCCTTGACCTGTGAAAAACATTTCAAAAAGACTTGGGATGAGCATAAAAAGCTCCGTATGGGTTATAAAAATATGGAAAGGAAACATGAGTTTATATATACATAAGAATGAAATCATACTTTACCCATAAAACATAAGCACTTTAACATACCTCATCAAATCATGAATAAATCATAAAAATCATAAGACATAAAGGTAAATGGAGGCCTTCATAACATTCTTACGTAGGGAGTAACCCTCTTGGTTACGTTTGAAATACCCGTCACAGTATATTCCCTAAATCTCTTCGGAGAAACCTTAACATTTCACTCCTTCGTGTTACCCAATGCAGTGGAGAGCAATATCGGGCTCACCCGCCCTTAGTTTATCACGGAACCACCCGTCTTCATAATAATGCCCAAGAACCTCAACATAATCGTATCACATAAAACATGCATAAAGGAAACATAACATTTCCTCCTTTCAATCACAAGATATCAATACAACACATTGATATAAAAACATTATGAAAACCATTTTCAATACCAAAATAAAAGAAAAGTAAAACATGGTATTTATTTTTCTTTTAAAAAAAGGTATGGCTTGTAAAGGAAGCCGAAACTCAAATAATGGTCATGGCGGAGGAGAAGTCGTTGTCGCCGCATACGTATGACAAAAACATTCCCTTTTGTTGTTTAGTAAACGCTTCGTATAAAAAAATATTCCTTTTGAATAAACGTAAAAGTCAAAGGGGTTTATACACCGTATAAAAGAAGGTTGTGTATAAAACAAAATATGCCTCAATGAAAGGAGATTGAGACGAAGTCCCATACCTCGGGTCCGACTTGACTCGGTCGCTCTTTAATATCCTTAATAATAAACTTGAGTTAATTTCTAATTGTTTAAGAACCTTTTTCAAGTTCATTATTCCTTTTATATCACTTATTTCCATGTCATGAACACTATGTAATTATTTTAGTTAATAACGGTCGTTTTAACGATCATTGCTACTTGAGTCAAAAATAAACCCTTTATAATTACAAGTTGTTCAGGTATCCATTATATACAGAATGGTATTCATGATGTAGATATCATATATGTCATATATATCCAGTAAATGCATGCATTTATAATATTACATAATCATTTAGAGGTAAGAAATGAAACGCACCGTTCATGGAGACGGTAAGCCGTACGTACGCATGAATTCTACTTTCATTTCTATTTCATATTTTATAGAATGGAATCATAATTATATAAAGGTATATTATAATTCCAGTGTAATATCATATATAATATCATAACTCCATCCTTTATATGTCCCACATATGGTATTAACTAATCAAATCACTTTGAGGGGGCGGTAGTCCGCACTTCCTTAAATGAAGATATTGCGTTTACCCATAATGGAAACCATAAAGGTATGCCCAAAATGAAAAATACAGAATCTTAAATAAAAAATAAACATATTATATATCACATATAAATATAGTGTCATCTTAATGGCCTCCTTTTAAGGTGTTAAAAGAATGTTGAACCATCATCGTTTCGGGAAGCAGAAATTCGCCATCCACGGAAACAGTATGTTCTTTAACCATTAGATGTAGGTGTTTGTAATTGTAGCTCGAATAATTCTTATAAAAACATCCTAGTATATTTAATATACTGTAGGTTTTAGAAAATAAATGAAAAAAAATATTTTAGGGGGTTGGATAATCAAAATAAAACAAAATGACTCAAGTGAAGACATTACCTTAAAATCGGGTAACTCCCTTTGGTTTGAGCTCAAAGGCTTCCTTGGGAAGACTTCTGCCCAAAGTGAGGCTTCAAGGAGTAAGAGAGGGAAGTGTAGAGACAAAATGGTCAGGGTTTGGCCGAGCCAAAGGCTTTGGAAGTGTGGGAAAGGAGGTAGAGGTGGGGGCCTTTTATAAGAGGAGAGGAGGGGCACTCTTGGAAAGTAAAGAAATGTTACTTTATTCTAAAATGAGTTTCAGATTCAAAAGGTCCCACATTGATATAATTATAGGGTAAGGTGATAAGGGTTTGAAATATACCCATCCAATAGGTTTTGGACATTTTTAGGTCATAGATTTTACATTATCTTTTCATTTTATTTAAATCCTTCATTAATGAGGTAATCGCTGCATCATGATGATGTCATAAATAATTTAATTTATTTAATGTCTAAAAATTATAAAAAAAAATATCATGATTTAGGAAATATTTTTAGCTTTCTAATTAATATTTATAGTAAAAAATCTGACTTGTATAACCCCATGTAAATTTTTTTTAATAAAACATCTCATGTTCGTGTCATTTTTACTTTTACATTAAATAAAAAGTTATTTATGTCATTTCCCAACCAAAGTGGCTCCATGGGGTCCCCAAGTTGACCCATGGATATTCTTGGTCGTCCATGACACATACAATGATGTTAGGACATGTTTCAAGCTCATCTCCTTTTATTAAAAGATTATTTTTACCTTAAATTACACTAATTACCTCTAATCGCGATTAAAAACTTAATAAGTTACTATTCACCAAAAAATTATTTTAATACCATTGAACCACATTTTACTTTTTTAATGACAACCATGTATGTAATATTTTTGAAATTCAAAACACAAAGATGGAAAATTTTCATTTAAACGGAAAATCAGTTTTTATAAGTACCACTTAGTGATTTCACTATTCATCAAAAATTGAAGTTTTTCAGAAAATTGCCAAAAATTCACCTGAAGCTATATTTGATATTCAGAATTAAAAAATGATGTATATTTTAAAAAATTCAAATCATATAAGTTACATTAATTAATTTAATAATTAATTCCCGTTGTCATGACAAATAGCGTGTTTTTATGTAATAATAAGTATCAAAAGACTGACACCAGTTTAAGTCCAATTTCAAAGTGAAATTGATTCCAATGACCACCATTGGATTAAATGGTAAAAATATATTCTAATTTCACTTTAAAACCAATTCAAAAGATAAACTAATCATATAAATAAATTAGATTAAAAATAGGTTTTGAATTAAAATACAACATTTTTCACTATTCATTAAAAAAAGAACTTTATCGGAAAAATACCAAAAATTCACAAAAAGTAAATTTTGATGTCCCAATCATAAAGAATAAGTTTATTTTGACAAAAATATCTTATAAAATTGTCAAAAGATATATTTAAAAATGTTTTGCCATCAAAAGGCAGTAAAACAATCTTTTAAAAATATTAGTGTATTCCATGCTTAAGATTGGATTTATTTTCATTTTAAGCCTCTAAAACACTATCTAATTCATTAATAGACATAGATAAAACTATCTATTATTCATTACTTACTTGGGATGTTACAATATAAATAACATGATATTTCTCTTTGTCTCTATGTTTAAGATTTTTTTCATGTTGATCGCAGTCCTTAACATTCAGGTTTGAGCATTATTTAGAATAATGTCTATACTACTAGAAATTAAAACTTTGGATTTTGGGTGGTTTATTATATAGATATTTCATTACATAATTTTTTAACTTGTTCATCCTATTATACCATCATTAAATTTCCTAATTACCATCCTTTATACACTTAATACATTTACCATAACCCTTAAAAAATTTCATCTATGTTTCCTTCAACACTTCAAGAAAAAAGAAATATCACCTTCTTCTATTCATAGTTTTTAGAATTTATATTAAATTACATCCTTATTTTCTTGTCAGAACTATGATATTGATGGGTTACTCCAATATCTATTTCCACCATGATAGAACATAAAACATTTCTTCGTATCTAATGATGTACCTTATGGATAATGGCTATAATACAGTTAGCTATAACCCATTGAAAAATAGATCAACCTTAATTTTATTTTAGATGATAATACTATAATATTACACATAAATCTTGGAAAATTTTCCCCATACGTACTAACAGACTCATCATCCTTCTATTTTATCTCAAGTAATTACTTATAAATTTTTATATTAATAATATAAAAAAAGTAATTATTGAAAAATAATCTCTTAAAATCATACCAATCTATAGATTATATTTCTTCCTCTTGACACAGGTTCTTGATAATAGTATACCATTAATTTGTTACATCTTCCAAACAATAGAAAATAAAAATTTATTTTTCATGTTCCAAACATTAATAAATTGAAAATTTCTTTTTAGTGGTACTGATCCATTTCATAGATATTAATGGATCAGTATAACAACTAAAATATGGTGGATACTTCATCATGAAGGACTTAATAAAACATTATTCCCTCCAATTCTCATTTATAACCTCAGCATGATTCAAATCATAAGAATTTTTTTTAAGACTAGAAATGAAATTTTTCATTCCAAATCTCATAAAATTTATTCTCTTGGGATGATAATCCACGAATTATCCATCACATCCATCATAAAATGACTAATTTGGGTTCCATCCATTCACTAAAACCAAAATTCAAAGTGTGGGAAAAAATATTCACAGTGGGAACCACATAATCATGAAAAATAATTTATAGGATGTCAACATCAAGTCACCTTAATTTAATCAATGAAAAATTACATTTAATATAGGTTATCCTTGATCATAACCAAAACTTTATAATATTAACCAATAGTTAGACGAATCCCTAGTATTTTCTATAATTTTTTCTTATACTGTTTTTCAAATGTAACTGAACATTACTTTGATACCAATTATAGTGACCCATACTTTTCATACATTGATATTACATATTATTAGATGAATATTCATTACACAACATAAAGAACCATTCCATAATCATATAGGTCTAGTTCATACATAGGTTCATAATAAAATTTTTCATATAAGATCAACATTGTCTCCCAATTAATTCATTAAAATTTTCACCCTTATTATATATATCATACTTGATGATTTCCATCATTTCCAAGGTAATCGAAACATAAAAAAGGGTGATGTTATATTATCATCAAGGGTAGACAAGTAAGATGTCAATGATCAAATAAGAGAGAAATGAGCAAAAGGATATGAGAACATGATCTTAAAATTTGAGAACCATACCTTGAATATCATAGATCGTAATCTTGGGTCATGGCATAATGACTATTAGTTTATAAGACATAAATCATAAAGTAATCAAAGAACATGAACCATGAGTGCATAACATTGGAATAATTAATATATTATTGGAATGCACAAAAGTATAGAAAATAATTATTAATTAGTCAAGTATCACTACAAATACAGTCATAGTGGATTAAGTTAACTTTTAATTCCATTTTATTAGTCAAGGATCACTCCCAAGACTATCATATTTTAAATATTCCCTAACTGAACTGGTCTCACTATCCATTCAATCCCTAATTTTCTCATGAGATAACCATGTTTACCCAACGCATTAAGGGCCTATATAATTATGATCACACCCATTACATAATGAAAATCAAATGGATGTGTGATATTAGATCATAAAATATTCATCATATCATAAACTATAAAAAAATATAAGTGTGTAATAAAAATTTAATCATGGAATAAATCATGGAAATGAAATGAGTTTTATAAAATAGTTCAGATTTTCATGAGAGAAACCCCATGGAAAAGGAATGGGTTTTATAAACAACAATTGATTATAATCATAAACCATCTAGATACTAAATAAGGATAGTATTATTGTATACTATCCCCCGTAAATATTAGGTAACATCAAAGGATGTCATCTAAGATGAGAAATTACTTTAAAAGATCACTTGGAACATTTCTTGAGGAAAATACATTTTTTACTTAGAAAATAACTCATTTAAAATTTATATAATTCACAAATATTAAAGAAAATAAATTATTTGAAAATAAATTTGGAAACATTTAAAATAAGATTAAAATAATTAAGCATTAATGATGTCATGAAATTCATTTCATGTTGTATACGTTCAAATAGAAATTCATTTCACATGTTCCGAAAAAATTCAAAAGTAACTCATTCAGAAAAACATGAGAATATTATTTTAAAAACATTTGGTAAAAATCCAAAATTTCGTAATAATTAATTTAATAAATAATTATAGAATAGTTAAAAATTCATTAAAAATTCTTATAAAACATGTACATCGAAGATAAAGTATTTTTTTGACTGAATAGAGAAATAATGTTGTTTTTCCTTAAAAACATTCTATTGGTATATTGAAATCTAAAAGAGGATAAAATGAAATTAAAACATGTAATATTAATAAATAACTATATGAGAATAAAATTAATGAGTTTATTTAAATTTATAGCATAATATTTTATCATTATTACTTATTATTAAACAATCTTAAAAATGAATAATGTTGTAACATTAAATACTTACTATAAGTCTCATATTTATTCATAAGAATTTGAAAATTCCATATAATAAATATGGATTTATTATATGGGTATTATAGAACCATAATTGTTTATATCAAACCATATATTGTTTTATTATAACATCTTATTAACTTTTTATTTACAATTATTTATTAAAAAAACTATTTTGGGTAATAACTACTTCGTTTTTCAAGAATGTTTCGGTTTAGCAGTCTCGGTATTTAAACATTGATCATGGTTCCATCAACAATTGAATTTTAATAGGGATATAATTTTTTTATAAATTAATTATATATATATATTCATACATGAGGGAAAAATATATATAAATTAATTACACAATTGATGGATATGGTAGGTCCTACTTATACATGAACGTTATTTTCATTCTTTGAGGAATGTAATGAATTAAATTTAAAAAATAATTAAAATTTGCATCATAATTTTTGTTATATATATATATTATATGTACATTAATACTATCATTAATACTTATGATGTAAAACAGAAATAAAAAATGAATCACATAACTTTATAGAGGTGGTAGTCCACATGTATGCACGAGGGACGTTATCATTTTCAAACAGATTGGAGGGTGATAGATAATGGTTTTTATATAATTATAATATCAATTAATTATATTTAAGATATTTAATTAATTATTTTATAATTTATACAAATTATTTAGAAGATTTTCAAGAATAAATAAAGCTGAAAATGCTCACTTAAGAGTTATACATATTCATTGAGATCCCCCTTTGGCTTACACCTGAAGCCTTAAACAGATGGTATTCCTAAAATAATAAGAGTTATATTATGTGGTAAAGGAAGATAGGAAGGTATTATGTAATGATATTTTGAGAAATAAAGCTCAGAATGTTTGAGTAATAGAGGAGAGTAGGTTACCTTTTATAAGTGAGAGTAGGGGAACTCTTATAATTTCAAAAAATATTAAAAATATTATTGATTGTTTCTCAAGATAAATACTTAAAAATGAAAAACTATTCTAAGAAAAAGAGTATAACGTTTAAATATTATCATCCAATGAAATTTATATTGGTTTTATTTCATTTTAAACATCATATTTTTTATTTACCCCTTGGTTAACTAATTTTAACTTTAATTACGATAACGACTTTTTCAATATTAAAAGGTTAAAATTTTACTTCTATGGTAAAAAATTTCTTAGTAATGGAAAAGTGATGAACCTTTAGAGAAAATATTACACACATGTTCCTCTATATATATTTTTACGATTTTTAAATAATTTTTTTGGGCAAAAATCCCTCAAGGTAACTTTGTAGTATTTTTGGGTTGATTGTGTTTGTTGACAAAGCAGGTTTTCATGGATATTTGTCAAGTTCCCAAGAAGTTATTGACAATCCTTGTTAACAAAGAATGATGACAAAGGAAAGGACGATCTGGAGGTGGTACAAAAGAGAAGTACAAGTTGGCACCGTTTCCCAGTGTTTGCCAAATTTTTGGGGTCCAAAATTTGGAATTTGGTGAGCATCATGAAAATAGGATTTCCATGAAGATCATAATTTAATATGGCAAAGGCATGAATTTCGCGAAGATAGGATTCATGGTTTTCAAATCGTGAAGACCAGAAGAATGGAGGCGGTGAGTCTTCGTGATTACGTCAAGCTTCGCGAATGGCAGAGGCTGAAGCGCATCGCAGCGGTGAAGGGCTTTGCGAGGGAGCTTCGCGGTGAAGGTGCGAAGGAATGTTGACGGTGATGCTTCGCGATTACGTCAAGCTTCGCAAACGGAAAATTTTCGTGGTGCTTCGTGATTTGGACAGAATTCCGGCGGAAACTTTGGAGCTTCGCGATTTGAGATGACGTGGCGTTGACTTCGCGCAGAAAGGACGAGGGTCGGTGGAATCGCCTATAAATAGAGGCTGACCCCCTCGAGAGAAGCAGAGAGAATTTTCAGAGAAAATCCTTTGCTCTCGATTTGCGAAGGTGGTTTGCGGAGCCAGTGTACTTCACGAAAGAGGTGCTTCATGGTAGCTATTGTAGCTCCGCGAAACCTGTGAGCTCCGCGTTGGATTAGTGAGCTTCGCGAGGGACGTTGCTTTGCGACGGCTTGAGCTTTGCGGTAGTGCATCATGAAAGTGCTTCGCAAAAGTGCTTCGTGAAAAGGCAGGAGCTTCGCGAAGGCTTGTTTGAGCTTCACGAAATTGGGAGCTTCGCGAAGTATGGTGCTTTGCGAAGGTGTTTCCAAAAGGAATTGCCTAGTGTTCAGAGGCAAAGTGGTATTCATCAGTGGATGAAATTTGGACATTAACAGAGCATCCATCATCAGTTAAGGATGCGTGCATACATGAAAATCAAGAGACCTATAGGTCTATAAACTGTGAATGAATCCCTTCACAGAGCAGTGAGCTTAGGAAGAGGAATAAGGTGATCCTCTCCACCGGCATTGAGCCAGAGAGAGAGAAACAGAGAGTGACCCTTGGGAAAGCAGTGAGCTGACCCTAAACATTGTAAGGGCAGTGAGCCTGGGCATAGAAGTGATCTAGCCCGAACCATTGTATCCACAGCTAGTGAAGTATAGTGGAATTTGGTACGACCGACAACCTTTCGGCGTATGCTCCTTGGACGTAGCCCTTAGCGGTGAACCAAGTAAAATTGTTGTGTCATGTGCTTGCTTTACTTTCTGTTTATATTGTGCAACAGAAAAAGAGAGAAGAGTGTTTTGCTTAACAGCAAAATAAGATCAGAACGGGCTTTAATTTTAAATTAGTCATACCCTGATTCACCCCCCCTCTCAGGGTATTCATCCTTGTAGACCTAACAAATTTAATAAAATATTATTTTCATAAAATATCATTAATATCATTTTTGACACTATTCATTTCATTTGACATTGAAAACAACTTGAAGGTAAAGTAATTAAAATATAAAACTTTAAAACATCACTATTATTTTATATTTATCTATAAAATTAATTTTATACAATAATTTATCTAAATTGTATTACTTTTAATATTGTTATCATCATTTGTTTTATTTTTCTATTAATCGAATAAATATGGTGTCAGCATTGCATATGCAGTTAAGGTAAAATTATCCTTTTTTATTCTTATCTAAAAATTAATTGAATTTTAATTCAAGAGGATGATATTTTGTATTTATTATTTTCTAACATTAATATAAAGTTTGTAATAAAAGTATTATGGTATAAGGTGACCATATATAACATAATTTGATGTATATGGAAGAAATAAAATCATATAATAGAATTAAATAATATTTTAGAGAAATTTTAAATCCTTATCCTAAATTTTTACCCTTATTTTACTCGTTTTACCCTTACTAAGGTGATAGTTGTTTACCAATGTCATTATTCAAAATGACAAAAAAAGGACTGGATTATTTATCAAATTTTATCTTCCTAAATCCAAATATTTAATCCATGTTTCAAAATTAATTTTTTATGAGTTTCAAAATTTAATTTTAAAACATGTGTCAAAAAATGCGATAAAAACCTTTTTTATACAAATGTATTTTTAAGAATTAACCTAGATTTATTCTTTCCTCATGTTTAGAAAAAATAATTAGATAAATGTTAATCATTTGATTTTTTATATAATTTTTAAATTAAATTTAAATAATTCACTAATAGATATAAATTAAATTTATTATGATAAAGACACAATGCACGTAAAGAATCATTTTTTTAGAAATACATCTCTTTTACATTCCACTGATTTTATTTTTTTCCTTAAAAATTGATAACCAATTAATTTATTAAAACCATATATTTTAAATTTTTTATTTAGTATCCTTCATACCCTTAAATTTAATGGATTGGTAATAATGGTATATTATATTATGGATCATTTAGACTCGGAATAGCATATATCATAAGCTATCAAATAAAATATATTAAAAGCATAGACTATTCTGCTCAGTTAGAATAAGATTTATATAGTTCAAAATAAATTAATTATAGGATAATGTGATGATGTTAAATAACATGACTTTTTAAGGTTTAATTCATTTTTTTGATTCTGATAATATCATATTATTTTAAATGATATGTCACCCATGTCAACACATTTTATTAGTTTTTTCGAGGACTAGAATGATTCATGGGTGCGAGGTACAATGCAGATATTACATCAATGAAGAACCCATTGGAATGGGAGATAGAATAAGAAACCTTTTGATTATGAAAAACTCGCTATCATGTAATATTAATAACAATTTGAACATATTCAATGTCTCAAACATTTTGAAAGAATAGAAATATAGAGTCTCATGATTGATCATGTAATGAAGTTAGTAAAGGAAGACATTTTTAATTTATTATATGTAAACAATTATAAAATAAGCATCATGGGAATTTCCTCAAGGGTAATAAAAGGTGATTTACTTGTATTAAATGAGTCCATAGAACATCAAACTATTGATGTAAAATAAATAGTTTAGTTAACATGTGGAAAGGTGATATAACTAATCATGTGGAACCAGTAACAATTAAATTTATTATGTCTAGAGAACTTGGGAATTATCCATGACAATTACCTAATATAAGTATTTTTAAGGATAGCAGAAATCTATAACTTCTTAGATCTAGGAATCAAGGATAAACCTTTACATTTACTATCAATTAAGAGGAGATCAAAAAATAGGTTTCACTTACTATCCACCAACAAATATTGGATGTATTCAAATTCTATCAACCCTCTATCTAGGGTGTTTTCTAAGAATATTATGCCTCCACCACTAGTGATTTTTTAATGAAAATATTCAGTGGTATTATTATTATTATGTTTGTAGAAATAAAATTTTTAAAAATCATAATAACCTCCTCTAAATAAATTGAATCAGTCTTAAAAATAGAATGGATATCTTCACTTTGAATCCACATTAATTTATGGAATAGGTTAAAAGAAATTCTAAATTAGTTATGACTATCTACAGGTTCATTTACAACTATGAATTACCTAGGAAGAAAACTAAGTCATTCGCATGGACCTTAATACCTAGTTATAAGATACATTTCCTTGAAATTGATAAGAAAAAATAAGTTTTTTCTAGTATTACCAATTACATTAAGGATCTTATATCACTAGATATATTATTGGGAGGTATGTGAATATTTTTTGCACCCATGTAATTAAATGATAATTAAATTGAGTATACCCAATTTATTTATGTGGGATATAATGTAAGGACCCAATATTTCACTAAATATTATCTTAAAATATATATTATTTTTAATTTAATTATTTTCAAGAAAACCCAAACTAAATTCCTTGATATATTTTGAATATTATAAATTATTATCAAAAAAATACATGAAATTATCTAGTATAAATTAAAGTACTCATGAAATTAAACTAATTAAGAAAGTATAAAGAAATGGTATTCAGAAGTAGTGGACTTTCTTATGAATCTAATTTTTCTAAAATCAAATGGTAGGCAGCTTCACTAGGTATTCCTCTTGACCAAGCCCATGCTGAAATCGAACAATTTTAGTCTAACAGAAATTGTATGTAATAGATATTTAATATTAAGGACATTTCCATAAGATATATGATAAGGGATTAACTACACATAACTATAAATAGATATTATTTGATACTCAGATATTATGTGTAGTTCATAAGGATTTATGTAATTATAAATTACGATTATATATAACTGTAATAAAATATTTATATCTATATATATATAATTAATTTATATATTTTTATAAAGTATTTTTTGAAAAAATTACTTTACACATAAAAATATAAATAATTTTTTAAAATTTTTTATTTTATTTCAACAAACTAAGTTTAGTTGGATTGAATAATATCAAGATTTATTAGTACTATATTAATTATTAATCTATAAAAAATATAACTAATTTACCCAAAGTTATTTTTCTACTAAAATATTTTTTAGATACATTTTATTTTTTTAATTAAAGATAATATTTAAAACATGTATGATGTGAATATGAAAATTTTAATTGTATTTTTGGATTTATCATGGATATATTAGCTTAATATATATTTTTGATCATTTTTTTAAAATGGTTTTTAATTCAAAAATATAGGATTTATGAAAATTATAATTTACATGGTTTTATCACAATGTAAACATAACCTAAAACTTTGAAAACCACTAAATTTACCATATATGAAATTCTGGAATAAAATTATTAATTTTCAAATACTATTTGTTCTTATGACATTTGTCATAAACATTATTAAAACTAAAGTAAAAATTGGTACTAAAAAATAATAACTTTTTGGCCTTTATTTTAATTAAGTAATATTTAGGTAAAAACATGGTTATGAATTGATTACAAAGTTCCATAAACTTATCTTTATTTATAATAAATCAACACTTATAATAAAAATTGTAAACATTTATAATTTTATCTCACGCATAAATGTTAATCTTAAAAACACACTTTTTTAAAAAATATTTTTTATGCGTTGAGTAAGTTTATATTAATAAAATTATTAATAATTGAAATTTTATTTGATAAATTGATTTTCATATTTATTATATTTATTCTAAAATATTTTTATAAGTTAAAATTTAATTGTGGGGATTTTAATTATCTACTATGTGTAAAACAATGTTACCTAGGTCAAATTTCTCCTACGCGAAAACAAAGGTGAAAGGTAAAATCCTTAAATAACTCAAGTATGCCTCAAAAATAAGTTTATAGTAGTAATATTCATCATAATACTCTAAAATAATATATATTTTAAATTATTACATTATTCAATTACTTATAAATAATTATATGGTGTTTCTAAAACTATACTTTCCATCACTTATAAAAGAGAACACTTCCACCAATTCATCATATACCCTTACCTTTGAATTCACCCTTATAGCTCTAAAATTTAACCATAAATAGAGCCCTTTCCTATGAATATAATCCCCTTTTTCCTCATATTTAGACTAATCCCTTAAAATTCAAGGGGACTTCCAAGGAAAAATCAAGTCTCTCAAGTAATTATTATCTCCTTCTTAAGTTTTCTTCCTAATCTTACTCTTCCAAATACCCATAAAAATAGCTATAAATTAAGGACAAAAAATATAACATATATGAATAAGGTTTTGAAATAGATGGATAATATTTCTATGTTTGTTTTACTGGAATTTAGAATGCCATTAACTCAGTAAGGAAGAAAGGTAAGGGTTTCTTTTTCTCATATTTAAATTCCATGAGTAATGTTTAAGCTATGCATCATGTTTCCTTTTTAATAATGTAAATAATACCATGTTGTCACTTTGAATAATGATCCTATTATATTTTATGATATTCAGGGATTCATTTAATTTTATAATAGTCATAGAGTTTTGATGCAAAAAAGTTACAAAGGGTGCAAGGGATTTTTATGACTCCAATCTACTCCTTGGGTCATAATCACTCTTTTTTACTATAATATTTCAAGAGTTATGTATTATAACCTATTATGATGTTATATTTTATTAAACCTTATCTATATAAAAAACATATATCACACCAATATATTTTTTCTTGATGATTCACAACTGGAAATTAGACTTATACCAAGGGGGATATACCCATAGTTTGGTAAAACCATTGGTATAGGTCCCCTTGTACCAAAATTTTAGCAAAACCATTGGTATAGCTTGTTTATTGGAAGGATATATCAATAGTTTTAACTAACCATTTGTATAGATGGGATATACCAATATTTTTTAAATCCAATGGTATAGACTTCTGAAGTAACCTAGTTCAGCCTCCCCTCCTCCCATTTCATTCACATCTAGATCGTGAACCCTATGACCATTGGTTTTATTCCCTAGACACAAAATATCACCTCCCTTATAGTTTTGATTCAATTCTTCTTGAATATAAAATTGGTAAGTTAAAAATCATTAATCTATTCTACCAACAATCATTTACATTAATTTTCTAGATCTAAAACTCTAACCCATATTCATTTTTTCATATTATTCTAGATTCATTAAATGAAGGTTAGTTTTAATTATATTAGTAAATGAATCAAATAATAAATATGATTTAAAGTGATGTATTTTTATAATTCAGTTAATTTTTAATTCAATATAAATCACATATAAATTTATTATTTTTTGTAATATATATGAGGTAAGTATGTAATTATTTATTATAGTAATTTGTATATTTGGTGAAAATATTTTGGGGTTATTGGATTATTAGTTTAATGTTTTATTTTGAGAAATGAAATTACTCATTTGGTGACTAAAAAATACCACACACCCAACTCTATGTGTTTCTTCCTAGAAAACATGTCTCTACTTTCCTATAGAAAAATTTTATTTCAATGGATAACCTATTAAACATGAAAAAAACCCCACTCTATGAAGCTCAAATAATTATGATATTTTTATAAATCTTTGATCAAATATACTTATAGGATATTTTTTTCATCACTCTTAATCATGTATTTTACAAGATCTATAGAAATATATATATTTTTAAATCCTTCCATGATTACTTGATTAAAGTTCAATAAGAGTCACTTGTATTAAACCAAACTACCTACATTAATATAAGAAAAAATAATATAAAAAATGAAATTTCATAATCAAATTATTTAATATATTACTTACATATTATCCAATTATTAACATTTAATCTCACATATCCATTGGAACTTCCTCCCATGATAACATCATAGCTTGAAAATGGACTCTTAGTATAAAAAAAATTAACAAATTTATTTATGTGATAAAATAAATGGATAATTTTGAATGTTAATTGTAATTAAATTAAATATATTAAAAATATTTATATGTATTTTTGCTCGATACTTCTATGTAAATCAAATATGAACCTATTATTTTGTTTGATATATATTCGGTAAGTTTTTAATTATTTATTGTAGTAATTTTTTTAAATATTATGGGGTCATGAAATTGTAAATTTTAAAGTTTTATTTTAAAATTTTTAATTATTAATTTCATGTATTAACCATGTTAGGATTTAAAATGTATTATATGGCTTACAAATATTAATGGGTCTTTTTTTCATAAAAGGTTGAATATGGATGGAATTTTTTATACTTGAACATATTTCTTAAATTAGTTTAATTTTTTGGAAAATATATTTATAAAAAGGATCATTTAATTTTATTGATATGTCTAAAGAGATTTTTTCTTGTTTCTTATTCCTTGTGTGAGTTGTTATGAGTAAGCGTTTGTTGTGACAGATTCCATACTAAACACTTACATTACTACTTATATTATATTTTTTTTGACCAACATCAACTACAACCATATTTTTTATGTAATTTGTGATCTTTAGAAAATAATATAGACCTTGGTTCAGTTTTGATATAAATTTTTCTATTTAATATTATTATTCTCATATGGACTATTTTTTTAGTTATGCAATATAAATACTTTATTTTGTGGTATTTTTCATACTTTTTAATCCCTGATATAATGTAATTAAATATTATGATTTTATATATATAGTATTTTTACTCCAATATTATCTTGATCCTGTTATGACAGAACATATAAATTTTTTCAATATAATGCAATGAAGTTAGATGTATGAAAAAGATCGCATCTCAAACGAGTTTCAAGACAAGTTGGGGAGTTTTTTTATTTTTCATTTAAAAATAATTCAGATAGAGCCCCGATACAATTCCCAGGTTATAATTGTGTTGTAAGACCTTTCATAATTAATTAATAAGTTAGATACCATATAAAAATATGGTTTTCAATAAAACAACTATGTTTGGTATCACAATTTGGAGAAAAGGAAATCTCAAAAGGTTCATGATCCAAATGACAGGACCAGATTGGGGAATTTATTAGATTACTAGTTTCTATTTATTCATAACCATAAGTAAGAAAGTATTTAATTCTACGAATATGTTGATATGATCCCAAAATATTCTTGTAATGAAAATGATGATGTTGACAAGATGAAAAAATATAATGATGCTACCATGACTCCAGTGTATCAGATATGTAGTAAAATGAAAAAAATGACTTTTTAATTTATATTTTTCATGGGAAAATGTATGGGAGATATAGTAATACCATATGTTATATTATTACATTTATAATTAATTACATATAAATGATGTAGATATTCCTTCAAACCATTATACGACAATGAAGTTAGTTGAAAAATATAGATTTTATAAAAACAAAATTCATGCTTTTCCAAAATATTGTAGTTTATTATGGGAGGAAACCACTGACCAAAATGAGTGTATAATATGTATCCCATCTTAGAGGAAGTGAAGTGTTGATGGAACACCATCTAATGTGCCACATAAATAATGTTTCACTTTTCATTAATTCCCAGACACCAAAATATTTTCATTTATGATGAAATATAAAAAAATATGATATGAAATGGTATATAGCCTGAATGGCCTAAAGTCCTTTTTTTATTTTTGATAACCCTCCTTTCAAGGGATGCGAATGAACCCTTACATGGATCGTAGGCTTAGAGATTACATTGCCCATAGACTTGGAGACATTAAAGGACCCTTAGGTCTTAAGGAAATGATACAGACTATGACTACTTGAAACCATCCATCCCCAACATCTTCATCTTGATTAGCTCTCTACCTTTCCATGGTTGTTCAGCTAGGTGTCCTGTGAAAAGATGCACAGGCCTGGTACCAATGGAAATGTGATACCCTCTCATTCTTCTAAATATGTTATCTTAACTCTAGTGAATGTGTCCTACTCTTGAATCCTTTTCTGAAGCTAGTTCATTATAGAATTTTTCGGGGCATCTACAAATCAGGTGGCCCTGAAGGCCATAAAAGTGGCCTAAAAGTCTTACTAAACTGAAGTCCTGGGTGTCTCGAAGGCCTTAAAGACTCCAAGACCAAACTGTTGGATCAGGGTGAATATGAAATGGTTTATAGAGAAAGTAGGATAATGATGTGATCATTCATCCTCTAGATATATTAGCATGGTGTGAATTTTATTCTTGATATCCTGATTTTTTAGCAGATGTGTGTAATGTGAGGTTGGGTCAATCATGTGATGGTTTTAATCCATTTAGGAATATTCTTACATCATGAAACACATGTCTAGATTTTATAAACATTTATAAAATTTCATTTAATGTTCTTATGACGAATAAACAATCTACAAAAATTATATAACATCGTAGTTTCAGCATCTACGTTTGGACCATACCATGGGGAAGGAAATCATCCTTAGTGTATGTATAGAACTTATGTGATTAATGAATTTCAATATGTAAATATTTCATTCAGGAAATTTTGGATTAAATATAGAATGTGGAATAATTTTTCCACTAAATTCAACTATAATTGGACAAAGAAAAGTATCTTCTTTGATTTTCTTTATTTGTCAAATAATTTTTTATATCACTGTTTAGATGTAATTCAGAATGAGAAAAAATATATGTTAATATTAATTTCAATTTTTCTAAATTTAATGGGAAAACAAAGTATGATTTATGATTTCGGTGTAACTTGGTGGATTGGTATATCATACTAGAATTTCATCCTATGTTTATTAATGAAAATAAATGGAAAATCTCTTGTGATTCCTATGTGATGATAACTATAGAAAAAATTCAATTTCTTTCATTTCTAGAGACTATGAAGGTCTCTATGTTCAATTCAAGAAACATATCAAAATAGGTCAGCATAAGATAGTTTAAGATAAAATATTTGAAGACTCGAGATTATCTCATCCATCTACATGAGTTGATTCTAAAAGAAATCAGTCATCTATTATCAAATAACATAAGGGTGATAGGTATTTGATTATTAAATTTTTATAGATACATTTATGATAAAAAATCAAAGTTTTTATTGAAACAAATGATGGATAATATACTATTAATATTGTCTGAGTCATAAAAAATGTCATTATTCACATGCATGTTGCATCTAACTGCCCATATTCAAACTAAAATACTTCTTGGAGGACATGTTTTATTATATTGGACTTGTAAAATTTAATGAAATATATACATGTTGAAGTCTTATGTGTCGAATAATAATTAATCATAAGGTACTACTATGAAAGGTTACTTGGATAAGTAATATATGGATTTCTATTAAATGTGTTTTATTGATGTTAGCATGAAACAAAACCGTCGAATTATAAAATAAGATGAGTAGAATGAGTAAATTGAACATATTTTATCTATCACATCCCCAAGAAAGGGGTTAATTCCTATATTATATACATTGACTACATTAAGCCGTAACGAGTGGCAGATGGCACATTCCATAGTTTTGTTTAACTATTATTTTTTCGATGACTATATCAATTTAGTAAATTAAAAATGTATATGTTATCTCATACCATGTAATTGTACATATGTATTAATTTATTTCTATTTTATCTATAGATAACATAAATAAATTATAAATAGAAATAATAATTCTATATATTTGAGTAGGAGAGAGGGTTTACATAGCAAAGAGTTATATTCTGGGATGAAATTGAAGGAAGAAGTTTTACTCTAATAAAATAAAACAAAATTATTTAGATAATTTTAAAATTAATTTATATTTTATGTTTTGATTTTTCCAAAAGACTCTATCTATAATAAAATATTATCTTTTAATTTAGGTCCAAATTTTTTTGTTCATGATTGAAAATAAATTGTGATTAATGGGTATAAATTTATTATCAATGAATGATAAATAAACATGATAACACGACATGATAGTGTTGTGGTAACTTCCACAAAATACTAATATGATAGTGAGTTAGATATTAGAAAATGATTTTTAAATGTATCTTATTATGTAATCATTGAGAAAAAAAATATTGGATTATTAATCTCATGATCGGGTCTCTATGATGAAATGAAATTGGATTGATTAGATGATGATATATGGAACTTTTATTAATGACTGTGGATTTTGATTTATTGATTATTTTCACTCTATTTGCTGATGAGCCTTATATATTGGAATCATTGGAGAAAAAAGTTTTTTATTTGAAATATTATCTAATGCCTGAATTTGGGGTCATTATTGAAGAAATCCCAATACATATTTTTGATGAAGTTTGGGATGAAATTAACCCCCCCCAACGTCCCTCATTGGCCCAAAAATATTAATTAATTATAATGAATCCAATAGTATAATTGTAAAATTTTATGATGAACCAAAATTTTTGTGGGAAATATATAGAATCACTCATATGTGTTCTCGTTTCTTTTGTTTTAACTCAACTTGGGTAGTTCTGGTTGGTATTATTAAAATATGTTTACTTACAATTAGAAATATTTTGTATCTAGCTTAACCATCATGTGTATTTTCAATATAAAATGGTTGTAATTTTATTTGAGTTTAATTTTTTAATATTAAATTAAAATATATTATAACCTAACAAACCAATAAAACTAAAACAATCCAATTGAACAAAAATAAGATGAATTGAACTGAAACATATTAAAATAATAAGAATGAAAATCAAATCCAATGAAATGACTGACTTAACAAAAAATGTAAAAATGTCCTAACCCAAAATATAAAAAATGACCAAACCCTAAAAATGGATAAATGACCTAATAAACTAAACAAATTTATCCAAATTGTGTAACCAAAAATTAATTGGAATTAATTTAAAATAGAAGAAGGAAACTATATTATACCCATTCTAAACATGCTAATTAGAATGTTTTGATTTCTATATGACACGTATTTTAGGTTTTCATTTTATTTCCACGGAATATAATATGATTTTTTATGTCACTATGTATCATTTATTTGGAATAAAATTTGGTATTATTTATTTAATTTATTTCATTTATTCATTCTTGTTTAAATTACACATTAGTTATGAATTTATAATTAAATCCATTTTTTTTTGAAATGCGGGAAATGAAAAACATTGAGTATGTTTGAAGGAAGTTGATTTCTGAAAATAATCACCACATGAGAGAGATCAGTGTTCTTCCTATGGTGACTGTTGTTATTATTCCATTTCAAATGTATATATCAATAACATATACTATCATGTAATTAATTTTTTTTAAATTTTTATCAGGATCCACCACTCCGGAGTAAATTATTCTTTGACCAAACAAGTGGCATTCATTCACTTCCAGATAATGTGAGGGGTTGGTGCTCGATTTATTCCCTCCACTCTTTATACTATGTCACACCTTCTCCCTTCATTAGATATAACATCTAGAATACTTTCTTATTCCAAATTGTCATTAGAGTCACCAAGGATAATTAGAACACCAATACTGTTACTATCATTTCTTCTAATCCTACTCATATTTATTTTCCTTATTTATTGATGGCTACCACTCCACATCTATATTATAATTTACCATATATTTCTATTCAATCTTACTTTACTTCTACTTTTATCTCTTTATAATTTTATATTCATGCTTCTTTGGATTCTACTCTAACACTATCTGATCCTCTAGAGTAGATATTGGACCCCACTACTACTATAGAGATCAGTATTCCTTTAGATCATAAGGATACAACAGTATAAACTAATCAGGCTAGCTCAGGTATATGTATAAAACCGTAGTATTTATTTACCATAAATTTTTTTCATTATAAGATAAATTGATATAATATTTTTATTTTTATTTCTTTCACACCTAGATCTTCCATGATTCATCATAGGAATAGATGCATGCATGAACTGTGGAAACTCTTCACATTGCTAATTTTTTAGTACAATGAGGATAAACAAATGATTAGGAAAACAGGGTGAGAGTGAAGGATTTTTATCGTGATTCTTTCAAAATACTTTAAAATCATTCTCTTTAGCCAACTCTCCTTGAAACAACTTTAAAATGAAGTAAAGGATAATTCTGTGGTAGAAATATGTATAAGAAAATTCAATTTATTTAATTTTATATTATTCTTGTATTTATATGAATTAATATATTGGTAGAAACTTTTTTGTACTATTCCTGATGTGAGGTTGTGAGGACTACACATCTCATGAAATTTGGGTTGTTATGGAGTACACATAAATAGGAGTTTTATATTGGTTGGGGAGCGAGAACTATATCAGATTTAGAGGTTATACCTATCATGAATGAGTGTCCAACAAACACTATCAGGAAATTATTTCTCAATAGAAAACTATCGAGTTTAAGTTATTTATCAAATTTGAGGTTTTTTAATGAAAATTATAATGATTTTAATTAATAATCTATTTTTTTCTTGAAAATTATCTTTTAGGAAGAATCAGAAAGAAATATAAGGAATAATGATTCTATGAAATACCTCCACATTTTGGGGTGGACTATTATTCCATAACATGAGAGGAAGAAGATATTTTTAATCGACACTTACGTTTAATTAGTTATAAATTTTAAATATATATAATTATTGTAATCTTATGCTTCAGTGATTTATTTAAGGTTTATTAATTATCAATATATTCCTCAATGAAATATTTTTATTTAATGATCAATGCTTCTATATCATTCAAAGATATCTTGAATCCATATTTAGGTATTCCCACTTCAAGTATGAAGGTTTGATCTTCATTATACCCCTATTTATTTCCAAAAAGAATAAATGGTATCACATTAGTAAATTAGTATAAATTTTCCACCTAATATGTTTGATCTATTCACCGTAGAAATAATTTTAAATCAACCTTGAATTTTTAACTTCTTTAGGGGTTCTTTCTTCCTCTTGATCTCCCATATCTTGGGGTATCAACAACCAACTATGTATATATTTTTAAACTTCCCTTAATGCTAGAATAACAATTCCCAAGATGAATAGGGATTACTAGCTCCCTTAAAAGTCTCTTTTAGATGATAGATTAATAGGACCCAATTATTATAGCTCATATTTAAAGAATTCGATTATGGTGTGGTGATAGGCGGCGGGGGAATTTATCCCATGAGTAGTAGTGAATTTCCAATGGAAAAAAATTATTCAAGTTCTCATCCACAGTGTAGGTCCATGATGGTTCAGAGTGTAGGTCCCATATTTGTAGGGAAACCAGATCTGATGATTGAGAGGGTATGGCATCTACCATTGGGACCAGGCACTATGCATTTTGTACAGGGCATTGCAAGATGTTCATCCATGAAATGGTTGAATTCTAGATAAAATATATATCAATTATATATGGGGAGGAATATTCAATGGTTGTAGGTCATTGGGGCCTTCTACATCATGTACTAAGTCCATGTTCCTCTAGGACTACGGGTAATGTAACAACTTCCTCTGAACCCATTAAAAAGGGAAAAGGTAAATAAAAAATTAATATCCTTCAGTCTTGGTAGTGATTGAATAAAAATATATTAAAGTGGTTCTATTTCCTAAATTTCATATTCAATGGCAGTTTCTTTCAAATATGAATTTCTGATTTTTCTTTCCTCTATTAGAAACTCAAAAAGGTTTTCATATGGGATGATCGTTTCACAATACCTTCTCCCCCCTTTAGGTAATGTCTATGGACCACTATATGGTCATTTACTTAACCTTAATGGGAACTAATTGTTTACTCATTTCACTATGGCCTTCTTCAAATTTGGTCATAAGAACTTGAGAGTGTGTCACCCTCACACTTTTAAATTTTTCTCTCTAATTTTTTATTAGTTTTTGGATTAAAACTCCACCTATTGTGATCAAAATGTATCAAAATATAAAAAACAAAAAAATCATACAAAATGACCATATATAGACTCCCCACTCTTGACAGCACAAGGTAGCCCCAGACACTCCCAGCTAGCCCACTACTATGCATTTGAAACCAAGATGCACACCCCAAAGCTGCCCTAGCCATCCCACTACTAAGAAGTGCACCAAGAGACACACCTCCAACCACTCATTTTCTCATTGAGATTCATATTTATTTCCTTATCATCAGCTCATATATTTCCTCATGATCGCTTAATTTATCCTTTATCAATATCTTGAATCCCTTATTTGGTATAAAAAACAAATCCAATATAGAATTTGTAAAGTATAATCATATGTATATAGGGAAGGTACGTCTTTTCATTTTCTATATTTTTAAAATCTGATGAACACTAGGGTTCCCCTTATATATCCAATAGTTAATTATAACTTATATAGGGATATTCATAAATTTTTAAAAATTCATTTTACTTCACTCATAACATGATCATTGTATTTACATTATGATTCCAAAAACTAAAAACACTTATTTTCCAAAATTTCATACAAACATGATATGAAAACTAATTATAACATACTCAAAACCCTAATTTCAACATAGTTTTAATGATTCATTCTAATGATGATTAATAAATAATAACATTTCACTACCAACGAATAACCACCAATGGAATAATTTTACTAATCACAAGACTAGTACCATGATTTAGTATTCAAATTACATTAAATTTGTTCCTATAATATTGGATAATATTTAAACTATCAACTTAAATTATATTTCTATGTTATTTTTAAATGTCTCAATGCTTGGGTAGCGATTTATTTCTTTGAAATGTATTTTTTGGTCATTGTAATGTTAGAATATTATCCAGAATAGTTTAGAATCAAAATGAATTAAAGAAACAACATTTGAAACTAGATAAAGATGAATTATTTATAAATTTTAGAAATGAAAAAATCATAAGGATTCATTCAATATTATAACTGAGCTTTTGAAATCTAAAAAAACTTAAAAAAATAGGCGCAAATTCATAAATGATAGTGGTTGGTAAAACAAAAATAAAAGTATATTTTCTATAAAATTTTAAGATAAATATGGGGATAAGGTAAAAAATTTCAAAAATAACATTATAAAACTTTTCTCTATAATTTAAAAACATTATTAATTATTGAAATTTGGTCTAAATGTTTCATGAAATTATAAATGAACAATTGTAGAATTAAAATATGATAAAATAGTTGTGAAATTTTTGAATTTATGTCCAAAAACATGGATTATAAAGGAAAAATACTTTCCATTTATGAAATTAAAAATCCAAGGTTCAAGATGCATTATCTAAAAACAAAAATGATTTTACAAACCTAAGATAAACTTGTAGTATTCATCTCTAGTTATCTTTATTTTGAAATTGTTTGCTATAATGGAAAATGGATGAAGATAAAGGCTTTTTTAGTGAATTTCAAGCACTTGAAAACAAATTAAATGAGGCTAATACATAACATGAAACACCGCATAAGAAGTAAAAATATATGAATGGTCAACCACTCAGGTTCCATATAAAAAATAACAATTTTCCTTAGTATCATGGTTGAATTTTTTAGAAGTATTCATGTTAGGAATATAAAAAACACTTCTTGTTAGGAAACCCATACACAATGATTAATCTATTCATTATTTTAATCAATTTTTTACAATTCATAATTACAACACAAAACTTTTGTATAAATTGATCACACACTCAAAATAATGTGTGTGGGAGAGATAATTATAGTGTATATTATAATTAGATACTAAACATATATGAGAAAACCATTAAAAAAGAAGTCTCCTTGATGGATTTAGATGATAAAATAATACACTAAAAACTAAAATTAAATAGATAGCAGAAGTGAATGTATGAAATAAGAGAAATAAATAGTTTTTAAAAACATAAAATTAAGAAATTTTCTTTCAATATAAGTATAGACAGGACTTGTTTTAATAGTGCACAAGTAGAAAAAATTCTCCAAAATCAGAGTAGATGTCACCAGAAAATTATAACCATCCAAGAAACTTATACCACCTCAAAAATAGAGTGACCCTTAGAAAAATATACAAATCCTCCCACCCTCACAACATTTATACATTAACCATGCTAAACAATTTTCACCACAACAAACACATGATCATTCAAATTCTAAAAAGAAGTTATAAATATCCAATAAAACTCTAATAGTAGTAAGGATAACCAAGAAAACTATAGAATACAAATTAATTACTACTATAAAAAACATAAAGTGTTCAATTAAATCAAACTACTATAAACATTACAAAAAATGGATTATAGTAGCACATTCCAATTTGTTTCAAAATTTCACATTGAATCGTAGTAAATATCAATAATGGTATTGAATTCCATTACTATATGTCATTATTCAATTAATGTAGAACTAATATAGAGTAAAAACAAAACAATATCCACCACCAAATATAAATAGATTCACCAAATGACCTATCCCATGAAAATACTATTTGGAAACTTTTCCAATCAAATAAAATACAATGAAAACCCCTATTTTATAGCCCCATGGGAATAATAAAAGATATAGAAATAAATATTATATTGTGAAATAAATAAATAAGATACATTTTAATGAAATAAATCAATTACAATAAATACATGACTTAAAACCAAAATTAATTAACAAAGATGATCATATAGAGATCTTATAGTTGGTTTTAATTTTTAGAATTCCAAAAGGTTTGATCTATAAAAAGGGTATGGTTAAATTTATATAGAGATCCTAATAACCCCCACCATATTATATACAAGAAATTACAATGACATAGTTGGTTTCATTCAATTGATATCCAAATTTCTAAGCATTTAAAATTGAGTATCCTAAGAATCGTTAAGGTTATTTTCCAATTTTAAATAAATTTTAACCTCTTCCATGGAATAGTTGAATCTTAAACTCTAATTGTATCCTTGGAACTTTATTAAATCATTATGATATTTATTCTCTTATAAAATACAAGTAATTACTCTAAAAATATCTAGTAAGCATGCATGAAAAAACTACTAGTTTTTGAAAATAAATAACCCCCACTAACAGGACATCCAATAAAACTAGAATTTTTAATGTCGTATCACTTAAAACGTAAAAAAATAATCAAATCTACACAAACTTTTTAATGACCCAGAGTTTTAAAAATTGAATATCCCTTCTTATAATTATATCTTGTAGTATGATTAAAAAACATCACATGTTCAAACAAATAAATCAACATTCTCATAAATAAAGAATGATACATTAGTCAAAAAATAAAAATATAAGAATTAAAAAAATATCATGGTATAATAAATTAAAAATAACAGAATAAGAATAGAATAATTTGGATTTTCTTGATCCACTAGAATAACCCACTCTTGAAAAAAGCTATAGAAATAAAACATAATTTTATTAATACAATATTCATTTTGAAGATGAAATTGTATAAAAATTTGAGAGAAAATATAATTTATTGAAGAATGAATGGAATAATAGGTATTTATAGGATGAATGGAAATCATAAGAACTTCATAAATCAGAACATCGAAATAGTAATCTGACCATTGGAATAATAACATGACCATTGGAAAAATAACATGACCATTGGAATAGTAATCTCAATGTTAGGAATAGTAATATGACCTTTAGAATAGTAACATCACCTATAGAAAAGTAAAATAATATTTTGATATCATATGAAATTAAAATTTAATATATTTAAACTATTTTACAAGAAAATAAATATTTTAAAAATGATAAATTAAATGTTTGTATTTTTATAGAATATAAATGTTTAAATCACACTTTTATAATAAATATAATGATTTTAAATAAATTTTATTTAGATAAAAAGAATTTATAAATTAATATTAATATATATTATAATTAAAAGAAAATTTTATAATACCCCAACTAATTTTTCAAAGGGTCATAAAATCGATTATAATATTAATATCGGTATTTTTCAAATAAATGATGATTTTAATTAAAAATTAAATTTCTCATTTTTATAAAATTATATTAATTAAATAGATTCCATATTTAAATCTACACATCAAAAATGGTTAAATTGAATTTTTGATATTTTTCTAAAATAGTATAATTTTTTGTGCATAGTGGAATATGGTAATTTAGGATATTTAACATTATAAGCCATGTACATGAATTTTTGAGTTATTAATAATGTAAAAACACATTAGTTTTATCTCAAATAAACCATTTATTTTACATAGTCACAAGAATTAGTAACATTAATATTCTCGAACCAAAATAATGATAAAAATTAATAATCAAAAACACCCCTCTCCTCCCCTTAAAAATACTACCCCTCACCACAACTTCTCACCACATCTTAAAAGAATATAATCATGCCAAATATGTGAAAAACTTAATTCTTACCACTCTCCTAACTTCCATGTTCTTATGATCTCACAAAAATACCAATTCCATGTTCCTTAAGCAGTCCTTCAAGGAGATGATATTCAATAGGTAACACTCTAAAATTACCTCTTTTAATTTATTTTCTTCTTCTACCTTCTGCTAACCTCATTCATCCTTAAAATCATAATAACTCTAATATAATTCATATACTATAATGATATATTTATAATCTAATATATTCTATCTAACCCTTTTCTCACCTCCTCTTATTCAAAGAAGTTAACCATTATCCAAATTATGGTGGTCAACCGTCTTCATGGATAACGTGTTTTCATTTTACATTACTACCTTCAAGGAAGGTCATAAAAAAATTGTGGATAAATAATATTTTTTATAATTATATTATAATATATTTAATTTTTTTAACTTATATATAAAAATAATATTAAATAAATTGAAACTAGTTCATGATGGTTAGTAAAACCACCAAAATGAACATATCACATAATGATAACATTTTTACTCAAATAAACATCAACATGTTAGAAAAAAATGATATATGGGACCATTTATACTTATTAAATGTAATTAATTCCATTTAATTTCACTTTTTTTTTATTATTCCCATTTCACAAGAACTATCCATATCTATACACAAGTAAACCGACCATGAAACAAATGCTCTTGAAACAACGAAATTAAACATATAACTCCTCAAAATGGCCATAAATGAACTTAATAAAATTATAATAAATACAATAATTGTTGAATAGATTATTAATTAAGTAAATAGTTATTCAAATTTTATAATCTTGGAAATTAAGTGTAAGTGCATAATACATTTTTACATAATGTAAGGGATCTCTCCAAACCTCCATATTTTCGTTTGGGTAATGATTCACCTCTCTTTGTCTCAATTGATCACTTAATTATTATTACATAATTATCCAATATTATGAATATATATCTCAAAAATATAAATCTACCCCATTTTAGTTTTCTTTAATGAAAAATACATGTTTTAAAAAGGTTCCTTTCTCAATTCCTCGTGATAAGAAAACCCAATTAAAGATAAGTTCTTTGTTTCTTATCCCTTTTAAAGTACACTCAATAAAATATTTTAAGCCCCAAATATTTTCCAAAACCCCTCATTTTATCATTAAAATTTATTTTATTTTATTTATGTACTTATGGAAATAATTATTCCATTATCCTCTTTATGGAATCATTATTTTTTTTCCTTAAAACTGCACTTAAGTGGCACATTTCTAAAGTTACCTAACAACTCTTTTTAATGATTTCACATTAGTAGGAAATTTTTATTCGTGATTTATTATTATATTTCCTTTATGAATTTCCAAGAATAATTTTATTTCCTTCTTTAATATATACCATTATGATATGCCCTTTGTTTTTTCTTTATGACATGATTACAAAACCCATTTCATTCCATGTGTAAACCTTATTATTATTCCTTATATTTGATTTCTTTATATGGAACACATATAAATGTACATGTTATCATGGGTGATCTTAATTTTCACTCTAATTCATTGGAAAAGTTTTTGTATCAAGATACATTATGTATGGGATTAGGGTATAATTCTAATCCATTATAGGGCTCTTTCCACCATGTGAAATCATCTTGGAAGTTAGACTTGACCAATGTTCATGCCATGATATATGTTGCTTCCATATACCTATATTATCATGAAAATATGATTCCATGCTCTATATTTTATTCCTATTTATGTGTATTCATGATCCATGCCTTTTATTTTATCATGTTATTAGTTTGAACTCATGTGTTATGCTTCTTTTCCATGTTTATTCACCTTATAGGTTTTTTAGCTCATCCATTTTCCCTATGTATTCTCCAGGTTATCCTATGCAGTTTCAGGAGCTCTAAGTGACTTTGGATCCCAGTGTGGATATTAAAAAAATATGTTTTATTCTTGTTTCATGTTTTCTAATTATGTACCCAGCCTTCTAAAGACACTTGGATTTTTTATCCTTTGTTTCTATTTGATGGATAAGTATGCTTGAAATCATGTAATAATATATGTAAAAAGGATTGGGTCACTATAGATGTTATCAGAAGATATAATTGTTGATTTTAGGGATTTTTACATGAAAACATTAGTAAGAACACTATTGATAAATCTATCACCATGTATAGCATAGATTGAAACCTTGGGAATCATAAGTTAAGATATAATTTTTATTTATAAGTTTATCATTCTATGTTAATAGTTGAATTTTTATTTTTTATTATTTAAGTATTCAATCACCGCATCCTAGTTTTATTTTTCCTTTTTTTAGTTAATAGGTAGAATTATAATAACTCATTATAATAAACAATGGGATTTTAAATGTGATGATTTCCATAATGAGATTCCAAACCTAATGGTAACGGGAGATCAAAACATCATGAAATTACTAGCTTGACTGGATTATGTTATGATTAATAATTTCAATCAAGTGGAATTCGCTCCTTCTCCTAAGAAAGATGGTTGAATCCATTATATAAAAATTCCCTCCTACCTTTAGTTGATATTTGTATCCCCTCTTGAATGAAAAATGTATTAACTCTATTGAGAAGATATTTCATGTCCTATAGTGCTTAGAATATAAGAATATTGTGTTATAAGTCTATCGTTTTGATAGGAAAGCTGGTCAGTAATGGACACTGATAAAGAAAAATGAGTCTAAAGAGGAAATTGATTATATTGAATAGTAGTAATTCTGTTAGGTCCACTAGGATGAATACCCTGAGAGGGGGGGTGAATCAGGGTATGACTAATTAAAAATTAAAGCCCGTTCTGATCTTGTTTTGCTGTTAAGAAAAACACTCTTCTCTCTCTCTTTCCTGCTGCACAATATAAACAGAAAGTAAAGAAAGCACAGGACACAACAATTTTACTTGGTTCACCGCTAAGGGCTACGTCCAAGGAGCATACGCCGATAGGTTTCCGGTCGTACCAAGTCCACTAAACTTCACTAGCTGTGGATTACAATGTTCGGGCTAGATCACTTCTATGCCCAGTCTCACTGCCTATACAAGTTTAGTGTCAGCTCACTGCTTTCCCAAGGGTCACTCCCTGTTTCTCTCTCTCTGGCTCACTGCCGGTGGAGAGGATCACCTTCTTCCTCTTCCTAAGCTCACTGCTCTTGGAAGGAATCCACTAACAGTTTACAGGCCTGTAGGTCTCTTCATTTGCATGAATGAATGCATCTTCTTCTGTGTGTAGATGCTCTGTTGAAGTACAACTTTCACCCGTAGATGAATATCTCTTTGCACCGAAGGTATTGGGCAACGTACCAGCTTCCATGCAGTCCGAGAAGCAGCGCTGGAACAAAACCTTACTTGGCGCGCAAGTCAATCTCGGCACGCAAGTCACAACGGGCGCGCAAGTCCTCCTCAGACACTTGCGCGAATCAAGATTCCTCAACTCCAAACTTGCGCGACTCTATTCCTTTTATGCCCAAACCAATATTGGTGCGCAACTTCCAACCGGCACGCAACTTCTAACACCGGCGCACAACTTCAACTACTGGCACGCAACTTCACCTGCGCGACCCACACTCACCACTTGCGCGACCACCACACCTGCACGACGGGAGCTCTGATTTCTCAAAGTGTTGAACTCCGTTACAAATGAAGAGGGGGTGGTCCAGTATTTATAGGCAAATTGACCACCCTGCGCGACGGCGCACAAGTCACCTGTGCGACCCAGTCTCGGCGCGCAAGTCTTCTCTCCTTTTAGACACTTGCGCGACCAACTCCCAAACTTGCGCGAAGCTATTTCCTTAGCCATATTTTGATCTTATGATCTTGAAAAACATATGGCGTGCAAGTTTCCTGTACTCCAAGTCCGCGGCGCGCAAGTCCCTTTGCCAAAAACACTTTTCTTCATTTGCCGATTTTTAGGCCCAAAAATTTGACAAACACTGGAAAACGGCGCCACCTTGTATCTGTTCTTTTGTACCGCCTCCAGATCATCCATTCCTTTTATCGACGTTCATGAATCAAACATGGATCATTGACCTCAGCTCTTGAACTCTACATTCCACCATGAAATTCTCTTTGTCAACAAATTTGTATGTCATTGTTTTGCTTTGTCAACAGTCACTACTCAGATGTCCACTTTGTCAACAAACACAATCACCACAAAAATGCTTCAATGATATCTTGAGGGATTTTTTCCCAACAATCTCCCCCTTTGGGTTTGTTGACAACTTTTCCAAAACAAAGATACATCGCTTATTCTTCAGCCTCCATTCGCCTCATTGCAATTCTGATAGCGATCAAGGATTTACTCAACACATACACTAAGCCCACATGAGCAATGCTCGGCGTGAGAAACAAGAGTAAATGAAAAGTTCATCAATGAATCACTTCATCTCTGACATCCACTGTTGACACAAAACTGATACCAATTTGTACTAAACTGATACCAATTGTTGATGGATTTGTTGGAAGACCAATGTTTGGTTGGGAAATAGTCTTACCACTTTCCAACACCACTCTTCTGCTTTTATCACGATCCTCAGCTGTCGTGATATCTATTATTTGATCGATCACTTCTAGCATCGTCAGATTTAATACGCTCCCCCTTTCTATTCATAGCTTCAACACCTCTTTAGCCATATTTCCTGTGTTGTCCAAGCTAAGCTCTGGCTAAGCACGTTCAACTAGCTTCAACTCCCCCTATCTGGCTGCTCCACCTGTCAGCTTCTCCCCATATCATTCATGATTTATCAAATCTACACATTTTCTCCCCCTTGAACAATCACTATTTTCTCCCCCTTTGTCAACAAACCCAAAGGCAGTCCTTTGAAGTCTGTAACAGAGTAGAGAACAAATCAGCATATTAGGGAAAAACACATCATACCTCGAGGAGAGGGGGGTCCCACATCCACACTATGTCAAGTGCGGGGAATCGACTGAACTCCCAGAGCCAGTCGATGCCTCTCAAAAGCTTCCTTGGGTAAGGCCTTTGTCATAATGTCTGCAACCTGTAGCTTTGTAGGCACATACTCCAACTTCACGATGCCCTGCTCAACTTTCTCCTTGATGAAATGATACTTGATCTCAATGTGCTTTGTCCTGGAATGATGGACAGGATTTTTGCTAAGATTTATATCACTTGAGTTGTCACACTGGATTTCGATCGGAGACTTCACTTCAACTCCCATATATTCAAGTTTTTGCTTCATCCACAATAACTGTGTGCATGCTTGAGTGGTCGCAATATACTCAGCTTCTGCGGTGCTCAATGAAATGCAATCTTGTTTCTTGATTAGCCAAGAAATACACAATCCACCAAGATAGAATGCACCACCTGACATTGATTTTCTATCATCTGTTGAACCGGCCTAGTCTGCATCAGTATATCCCAATAACTCTGTCTGAGATTTGTCGTTGTATGTCAAGCCGAAGTCCACCGTGCCCTTGATATACCGAAGTATTCTTTTCACTGCAAGCATGTGACTTTCCTTGGGATTACTCTGATATCTCATTGCTTGGCATGTGGCGAAAACAATATCAGGCCTTGTTGCGGTTAAGTACAACAGACTTCCAATGATTTGCCTGTATTCTATGATATTAACTGCCTTTCCATCCTCATCTTTTGATAATTTCATCCAGGTACCAACCGGAGTCTTCATTTCCTTGGAATTATCTACTCCAAACCTTCTCAAAACCTCCTTGGCATATTTGGATTGAGAAATTAAAGTTCCATTCCTTCCTTGTGTAACCTGTAGACCAAGGAAAAACATTAGCTCTCCAATCATTTACATTTCAAACTCATTTTTCATGAATTCGGAAAACTGTCTGCACTGAGCTTCATCTGATCCGCCAAAAATTATGTCATAGACATACACTAGCACCATCATCCTTTGATTACTTTCATTGCTGAAATAGAGGTTGTAGTCAACTCCTCTACGCTGGAAACCAAGCTTCTTCAAGTACTGATCAAGACTTGAGTACCATGCCCTTGGTGCTTGTTTCAGCCCATACAACGCCTTCTTCAGCCTGCAAACTTTGTTCTCATCCTCATGAATGAGAAAACCATCTGGCTGCTCAATATACACCTCCTCTTCCAGAACACCATTCATGAATGCAGATTTGACATCCATCTGGAACACTTTGAACTTTCTTTGCACTGCTATGGCCAAAAATATTCTGATTGTGTCCAGCCTTGCAACCGGTGCAAATATCCCATCAACATCTATTCCCTCTATCTGGGAGTATCCCTTACACACTAGTCGTGCTTTGTTCCGAATCACTGTGCCATCTTCATTCATCTTGTTGCGATAGACCCATTTAGTCCCGATGACATTCTTGTCTGCTAGCCTCGAAACAATCTCCCATGTCTGGTTCTTCTCAATTTTATCAAGCTCTTCATTCATAGCCTGAACCCAGTTTTCATCTTCAGCTGCATCGGAAAAACATTTTGGCTCCACCTGAGATAAAAATGATGTTTGTTTTAATAATTTCATTCTTCGAGTCTGAACTGGAGCTGTCTGATCTCCAATGATATTTTTCCTATCAATTTCAGCTCGATTCTTTGGATTCTTTGCAGATACAGACTTGACACTTTCTTGTTCATCATCAGAATCTTCTTCTGAGTCAGCCTCTTCCACTTCTACTCCCCCCGTGTTGCTTACCTCATCATCACTTTCATCCAGAAATTGTTCACTGGGTCGTTGAGCAGTCTGTTCATTTTCGACTATAGTGACATCATTGCTCTCAACAATTTTTCCCAGCCTCTTGTTGAAGCATTTATATGCTTTGCATTTCCCTGAATAGCCAAGGAATATCCCTTCATCTCCCCATGCCTCAAACTTCCTATGATGTTCTTTGTTGAGAATGAAACACTTACTTCCAAAGATTCAAAAGTATTTCAACGTTGGCTTCTTTCCATACCACAGTTCATACGGAGTCTTCCCTTGCTTCGTACATAACAGGGACCTGTTTGAAACATAGACCGATGTCAAAACTGCTTCCTTCCAAAATTTCTCTGGTAGGTCCTTATCAATAAGCATTGTTTTGGCCATGTTGTTGATGATCCGATTTCTCCTTTCAACCACTCCATTCTGTTGGGGAGTTCTTACTGATGAAACTTGATATCTTATCCCATGTTTCTCAAGATAGTTTTGAACCTGACTGTTTGTAAATTCTGTACCGTTATCAGTACAAAACTTCAGAATTTTCTGCCCAAGCATCTTTTCTGATTCCCTCCTGTATTGCTTTATGCAACTGAACACCTTTGTCTTATGGGTAATGATGAATACCCAGGACATTCTGCTGTAGTCATCAATGAAAAGAACATAGTACCTTTTCCCATCTATAGCTCGTGGTGAGAGAGGTCCACATACATCAGCATGCACCAATTCGAGCACTCGAGTTTCTTTTTGTTCCTTTGGCATGTATGTCTTCCTGATGATCTTCCCTTGTTGACAAGCATCACACGTATGAGTGCGATCACGTGATAGTTTGGGAAGGTCTCTAGCAGCATCACACTTTACCAGATCTTCCATAGATGGTTGACATAGATGACCAAGTCGCTTATGCCACAGCTGGTTTTCTTCTTCTCTGGATAAAAGGCATGAATCTTCTTCCCCACCTACCAGGTAAAGATTCCCCTTTGTTCGTTTTCCCTAAAGAATGACTATTCCATCATTTCCTTTAACAATACCCATCTTCTTGGTAAATAGGATAGAGTGCCCAGAGTCACTTAGTTGACTGACGCTAAGCAAATTATGACTGAGACCCTCTACCACCAAGACATCAGCATGTCTCATTTCTTTGCCCCCAAACTTGGATTTTCCTAAGCCAACAATCTTCAGGCCTTCATCATTTCCAAACTTGACAACTCCTTCTTTGTCCTATTTTATGCCTGTAACCAGATCCTTATTACCCGTCATGTGGGATGTGCAACCACTGTCAAGGATCCAAACACCAGAACGATCTGATGCTTTAAGGGAAATTTCAGCAACTACGGCCTTCTCAGTTTTCTTCTTCCTAGTCCATACTTTTTCTTTCATACTCGGCATGGATTGAGGCTTCTTTTTTTTCTCAGAGTATGATGGACCAGCTTCATCTTGCAAAACTGCAAATCTGTTCTGAACTTTTAACTCACTTGTCGGTTTACTGATCTGCTGCTTGCGAACATTTTGATTCTGTTTTGGCACATTTTTCTGAATGGTCGGAGTGCATTACCTAGCCATGTGTCCAAATCCTCCGCACCAAAAACAGTGTCCTTCAAAAAATGTTCTGGAAAACCATTCTCTGTTTGGCTGCCATCTCTGTTCTTGTTCCCTTCGATATCTTTTGGCTATAGAACACACATACTATGAATATCCCATCTTTCCACAACAATATCACCTGATATAAGGTGTATTCCTTCATGTTACTTCAGCACTACGAGTTTCCCCTTTGGATCTCTGAGTATTCTGATTTTGCTTTGTGCTCAAATCCACTTTCAATCTCGGGACAGGTGCTTGCGGTCTAACTTCAACTGCCACAGATTTTTGTGTCTGATTAAGCCATGAATCAGCCTTAACATCTGAGTTCAATTGCTGCTTCTTTCCTGCTGAACTACTAGGCTCTTCTTTCTTCTTTTCCGTCTTCGTAACGACCTGATTTCCCAAGAATGTGTTGGGATTCAAAGGTTTTTCCTAGTCTTTAACTTTTCTCCGCAGACCGACAACTTCCTCTTCAAGCTCTTCAATACGCTTGACGTGATCTTTCACTTTTCGACTCAAGCAATCGATCTCCCTTTTCTGCTCTTCAATCTTGAGCTTATGCTCATCAACCTTCTCTGTGCGCTCTGGCCTGGAAGACTTAAGATTTTCAATTTCTTTCTCAAGCTCAAACTTCTCTTCTTCTTGTTGTTGCATGTAGAGTTTGGCATCACGTACTATCTTGTTGGCTTTCTTTGTTTTTTCTTTCCAAACATCTATCTCTTCAAGAGATGCTTCTAATTAAGATTCCATGTCAACTCTCCCTTCAATTTCTTCTTCTTTTTCATCAGTTTCGGTTTTTTATTTTCTAGAGCACTACTGGCAACAGCCACCATCGCATTTTGACCACGATCTTTGCAGTTTTCTATCTCTTCAACTTCTTCACCCTCAGACTCAACTGAACTGTCAATTTCTTGGGAAAGAAGATTCTTCTTCTTAAAGAAATTTCTCTTGAACTGCTTCTTCCCTTTCACATAGGCTGAAGATTTTTTCATGGGAATCTCAACTTCATCTTCATCGCTTTCTTCTTGAAACTTTTTGGGGCATCTTGCAGCAAGATGACCAACCTTTCCGCCTTGGAAGCATGCTAGTGGAAGTTTCCTTTTAAACTTTCCTTTTCCTCTTTGCAGATATGAAGAAAGGAACGGCATCACCTCATCTAACTCTTCTTCCTCCTGAGAATCTTCAATAGTGAGCCTCTTCATGGCCTTAAATTCCACCTCTTTGGATTTCCCCTTTTCCACAACATCGTTGTCATCATTTCTCATTTCATATGCAACAAGATTGTTGTGTAGGTTATCCAATGTTAGCTCTTTCGGATCTTTATCTTCCAACACAGAAACTTTCGGATTGAACCGAGGTGGAAGCTTTCTCAAGATGCGCTTTACGATTTTAATGTCTTCGATAATTTCTCCAAGACCCCGCATGTCTTCTACCACAGCATTTACCCTGTCAAATAATTCATCAACAGACTCATTTGGGTTCATTTTGAGATCTTCATACTTGTTCCACAACACTTGCAGCTTTTCCTCTCTTACTTTTGTATCCCCTTCATAAATATTCAAAAGCTTTTCCCACATGGCACGTGACGTTTGGCATGACATCACCTTTGTATAAGTGGGATTAGAGAGGGCTCCCCCTAAGGCGTTGATTGCTTTGGAATTAGCATCCAACTCTTTGTGCTCAGCTTCTGATAATGCACCACTAGTAATATCAGTTGTGATACCATGCATAGCTGCTGAAAACACATCCATTCCCAAAGATCGGAAATAGTGTTGCATTTTATTCTTCCATATCTGAAAATTACATCCGTTGAAGATCGGAATCCCTCTATGATTAGTGACCTCAATTGAGAGAGGACCAACTGTTAACCTTTCCCTCAGATACCACTTGTTAGGTCCACTAGGTTGAATACCCTGAGAGGGGGGGTGAATCAGGGTATGACTAATTAAAAATTAAATCCCGTTCTGATCTTGTTTCGTTGTTAAGAAAAACACTCTTCTCTCTCTCTTTCCTGCTGCACAATATAAATAGAAAGTAAAGTAAGCACAGGACACAACAATTTTACTTGGTTCACCGCTAAGGGCTACGTCCAAGGAGCATACGCCGACAGGTTGTCGGTCGTACCAAGTCCACTAAACTTCACTAGCTGTGGATTACAATGTTCGGGCTAGATTACTTCTATGCCCAGGCTCACTGCCTATACAAGTTTAGGGTCAGCTCACTGCTTTCCCAAGGTTCACTCCCTATTTCTATCTCTCTAGCTCACTGCCAGTGGAGAGGATCACCTTCTTCCTCTTCCTAAGCTCACTACTCTTGGAAAGAATCCACTCACAGTTTATAGACCTGTAGGTCTCTTCATTTGCATGAATGAATGCATCTTCCTCTGTGTGTAGATGCTCTGTTGAAGTACAACTTTCACCCGTAGATGAATATCTCTTTGCACCGAAGGTATCGGGAAACGTACCAGCTTCCACGCAGTCCGAGAAGCACCGCTGGAACAAAACCTTACTTGGCGCGCAAGTCAATCTCGGCGCGCAAGTATCGGCGCGCAAGTATCGGCGCGCAAGTCACAACAGGCGCGCAAGTCCTCCTCAGACACTTGCGTGAATCAAGATTCCACAACTCCAAACTTGCGCGACTCTATTCCTTTTATGCCCAAACCAATATTGGCATGCAACTGCCAACCGGCGCGTAACTTCTAACATCGTCGCACAACTTCAAATACTGGCACGCAACTTCACCTGCGCGACCCACACTCACCACTTGCACGACCACCACACCTGCGCGACGGGAGCTCTGATTTCTCAAAGTGTTGAACTCCGTTACAAATTAAGAGGGGGTGGTCCAGTATTTATAGGCAAATTGACCACCCTGCGTGACGGCACGCAAGTCACCTGCGCGACCCAGTCTCTGCGCGCAAGTCTTCTCTCCTTTTAAACACTTGCGCGACCAACTCCCAAACTTGCGCGAACCTATTTCCTTAGCCATATTTTGATCTTCTAATCTTGAAAAACATATGGCGCGCAAGTTTCCTGTACTCCAAGTCCGCGGCGCGCAAGTCCCTTTTCCAAAAACACTTTTCTTCATTTGCCGATTTTCAGGCCCAAAAATTTGGCAAACACTGGAAAACGGCGCCACCTTGTATCTGTTCTATTGTACCGCCTCCAGATCATTCATTCCTTTTATCGACGTTCTTGAATCAAACATGGATCACTGACCTCATCTCTTGAACTCAACATTCCACCATGAAATCCTCTTTGTCAACAAATTTTTATGTCATTGTTTTCCTTTGTCAATAGTCACTACTCAGATGTCCACTTTGTCAACAAACACAATCACCACAAAAATGCTTCAATGATACCTTGAGAAATTTTTGCCCAACAAATTCAATAAAATATTTTTCAATAAATATTTTTCTCAAAATATTGGTCTTAATATGGATATAAAGTTACATGGAATAAATAAAAAGGAAGATGTGTCTCTCACAGTGTATGAGGAAAACCTCACAAGGAATGCCTGATACACCAATGGCTTTGTAATGAACACTGAAATCATGGTGGATTGATTCTTTATCTGATTAAATATTTGTATATGAAAATCCTTAGTGATTTGAAACATTGAAAGATATGAGGATATTTTTCATTGATCCCTTACGGTTAAGATGGAGATTGTATATGCTCAGTGGTCTCCTAGGCTCATAGACAAAAAAAGAAAAATGTAGTTTAATATCAGAGGATAAATAGATAAATCCCATAGAGGAAACAAGTCCCAACATCTCATGTGTCCAATGTTTAGGAAGAAGAATCATGGTAACAATCTAAAGGGATTCTGGGAATTATTCGATCTAATTCCCTAAGCAAAGGGTTGTAGAAGACAATCAATGAAAAAAATCTCCAAGTCATTAAGGAATGGAATATGATATCACTACTACTTTGGTGGATATAAAAGATGATGTGGTGATAGTTACATTGGTTATTCATTCATGAATATAAAACAATATTTTTATTCTAGTTCTGCACATTCATTTATATCATTCATGTTTAGTAGAACTATTCAAACAACACCTCAAAATATATAGGTTGAGTTACTCAGGAGAAATGGTAATGGGGAAATTATTTCATATAATGTATATAACACCTCCCTAATCAATGTTTTTGGAATAAAACTCCTAGAAAATATCATATCGCTTACTTTTGTAGATATTAAATCTATATTTTCCATAGATTGGCTATCTTTATATAAAGCCAACATCAACTCTCAGGAGAAGGAGATCACCCTTCACATCCTGAGGCATCCTCCAATTATATACAAATGTTAGTAGGAAGATGAATATCCTTTGGAATATTCCTATCAAGCAAAGATTCTACATCCTTATGGGAAATAATATCTAGCATAAATTATTGAGAAAAATGATAGGATTATTCTTGAAGACATTCCCATTGTGAGGGACTACACTGATGTGTTCCTTGAATAATTTTTCAGACTTCCTCCTGACATATAGGTTAGGTTCTCAATTGACCGTAAACTAGTATTTATACCCATATCAAAGAATAATTATAGGACGTACTCCATTGGGTTTAAATAACTAAAGAAGTAGTTACAAGAGAGTTAGGATAAGGGTTTTATATTCTCGAGTGCTTCACTAAGGGGTGTGATGTTCATTCTTTTCAAAATGAAGGATGGATCAATGTACCACTTCATTGATTATCATGAGCTTAAAATAAAAATAAAGAACAAGTATCCCATGTTATGGATATATGAATTTCTCGATCAACTATGTGGGGCCAAGAATTTGTCTATGGTGGACCTTCAGTTGGGATATCAGCAATTAAAGGTGCAGAAAGAAGATATTCCCAATACTACATTTAACACAATGTATAGACAATATCATTCCATAGTTATTCCCTTTGGACTCACTAATTATATAAATATTATCATGGACTTAATGAATAGTGTATTTAGATATTAACTTGATAAAATTATAGTAGTCTCTATAGACAACATTGTGATATACTCCAAGATCAAGGAGGAGCGTGAGGAGAAATTGAGTACATCTCTAAAAACATTGAGAGGGGAGAACTATATTAAATTATTAGTAATTGTGAGTTCTTGATAGAGGATGGATCATTATCAGTTCATGTTATTAACTGTAAAGGGATATATGTGGACCCTTCTAAGATAAAAGCAATTGAGGAGTGGCCTAGTCCAGTATCTATAACAGATAACCATTTTTTTCTGGGTCTATTTGGGTATTAATGAAGATTTGTGACGAAGGTATCATGATTTCCATACCCACTAACTAAGATAACTCATAAGGGACTAATTTTTTTTGGATTAGTGAATGTGAATAATACTTCAAAGAGTTGGAAAATAGGCTTATCACTTCACTAATACTTACACTATCCACAAGTGGGGAACTCTTTTTGGTATGCAGTGATGCATAAAATAAGAGATTATGATGTTTACTAATGAAAAATGATAAAGTGATAGGATATGCCTCAAATAAGCTAAAATTTCATGTGAAAAACTATCACAATCATGATATGGAGTTGGGGGTTGTTATATTCACATTGAAAATCTGGCATAATTATCTCTATATGGAGAAGTGTGAGATATATTTGAAAAAAAGAGCCTCAAATATATATTCACACATAAGGAGATTAATACGCACCATCTAATATGGTTATATCTCATTAATTATTATGGTTTACTAATCAACTACCATCTTAAAAATTCAAATAAAGTGGAAGATGCTCTAAGAATAAAGGATCATGTAACATTATCAATGATAAGAATTGAGAAGGATCTAATCTTATTAGACTTGAAAAGGAAGGACATGGTAATCATAATTTATGGAACATCATCATTAATTTATCATGTTATTTTTCAAACATCCATTTTATAGAAGATAAAGGATTATCAAGGATGTGATGTGAAAATTTAGAAAAATGTGGAATCTATCAGAAAAGGGAAACCCTTATATTTAAAAATTCAGGAGGAAGGAGTCATAAGATTAGGGTCATGACTATGTGTACCATCAAATCCTACAAGAAAGAGGAATATTTTGAATGATTCACAAATCGTGATCTTCTCCATCCACCCAGGGATCAAAAAGATGTATAAATATCTTTTAGATAACTATTGGTGGGACAATATGAAGAAGGAGATCTCTAAATATACATCAACTTTCATGATATGTTATAAAATGAAGGTTGAATGGAAAAAGTATAAGGGGATGATGAAACCATTATCAATACCTACATATAAATGAGAAAACATCACCATGGACTTTTTCGTTGGACATCTGAAGACATCCAAATGAAATAATACTATATGGGTTGTTATAGATCATTTTACAAAGACTTCTCCATTTATCTCAATATTAGAGGACTTCTCACTTGTTCAACATTCATGGATATTCATCTATAAATTGGTGAGGCTTCATGGAGTACCATTATAGATTTTATCTGATTGAGATCCTAGATTTCACTCCATGTTCTAGAAATGAATCCAACTTGAACTAAATACAGAATTGAACATCAGCACCAATTATCACCCTAAGATCGATGGCTAGTCTTAGAGGACTATTTAGACATTGTAAGAAATGTTTACAGTGCATTTTATGGACTTAAAAGGAGGATAAAACCAACATCTTCCTAAGGTATAATTCTCTTACAACAATAGTTTTCACTCAATCATCCAAGTTGCTCTATAAGAAGACCTTCATGGGAAAATATGTAGAACACCTAAATGTTGGGATGAAGTTTGTGAATACAAGTATTTGGGACTTAAATGGTTGATAAAATGGTAAAATTGGTGAATAAAATTCAGTAGCACATTATGTCTTCCCAATGTTGATAGAAGATTTATGCAGACAATCATCGATGGTACATGGAGTTTGTGGTTAGAGATGAAGTATTACTTTGTATATCTCTATTGAAGAGAGTCATGAGATTTGGGAAGAGGTTAAATATATATACCAGGTGATTTATCCCCATTTAGATTCATAATCACAATCAAGATATGGCATATCAACTTTCACTTACACTAACCATGTCTTAAGTATATGATTTATTCCATGCATCCCTATTAATGAAGTACATACCAAATCCCTCACAAGTACTGAATTTAGAGGTGGTACAACCATAAAATTAACTCTCTTATCAGGATTAGCTGGTGAAGATCATGGACCATAGAGATAATGTTCTACACAACCAGACTACTCATATGGTCAATGTAATATGGAGGAACTATAAATACCAAGAGGCAACATGGGAACTGAAGGTAGTGATATAGGATAAGTACCCTCAAATTTTATCACCTTAGTATATAAAAAATGAGGGAGAAATTTTATAAGGTATGAATAATGTAACGACCCATAATTTTATCAACGGAATTTCCATTTTATAATTATGTTACATAGATTATAGCACAAACATCACATAGAGAAACCAACAAAACATTATTCTGATAAATGATGAATGATACATTTGTCAGTAAATAAACCAATATGACTTACAAATATAACAATGTAATAATAAATAGAAAATAATAGAATAGGAATAGGATAATTTTGATCTTCCCAATTAACCAGAATGACCACACTCACGAATAATGATGTAGAAATAAAACATAATGTCAATAATACTGTATTCATTTTGAATATTAAACTATATAAAAACATGGAAGAAACTAGAACATAATGAATAATGAATTAAATAAGTGGTATATTTAAGAATTAGGTAACCCATGTGACTATTATAAATATGAATATCAGAATAGTAATATAACTGTTGGAATAGTAATCTGGTCATCAGAATAGTAATTTGCCCATTAAGAATTGTAATCATACCATTAGAATAATAATATCAACTATGGAAAGTTAAAATGATATTTAGGTATCATATTAAATCAAAATATAATATATTTAAACTATATTAAAAGAAAATGAATATTTTAAAAATGATAAATTTAGTGCTTCTATTTTTAGAAAACGCAAATGTTTTAATCAATATTTTATAGTAAATATAAAGATTTTAAATAAAATTTATATACATAAAAATGATTAATAATTTAATATTAATATTTATTATGATTATAAGGTAATTATTTATACCATGATTAATATTTCAAAGGGTCAAAAATGGATTATAATATTAAAATTGATATTTTTCAAATAAAATAGGATTTTATATAAAATTTAAATGTATCATATCTATAAAATTATTTTTATATTATGGATTACTTTTTTGAAATATAAACATCCAAAAATGGTTAGGTTGAATTTTTGATATTTTTCTAAAATAGTGGAATTTTCTGTCAATAGTGAAATATGTTAATTTACAGTATTTAATATTATAAGCCAAAAACATGAATTTTCGAGTTGATCTTATATTTACCCCCATTGTTTATCTTTATTTAATAACATGCCTCATTTTATAAAATTTTTCATTAATTTTATATGGTTTTTCATATAAAATAAGTCAAAATTTCATACCTCATTATCAATATTAATCTTTAAATATCGAAATAGTCATGCTATGAAAGTTTCAATAGTAAATTTGATCATCTGAACATCAAGATCATTAGTTAGAACTTGTATCTTGGTGAAATTATCATGAGCTACATGAACTCCTACTCTCACATGATCTTTTAAATGTTGTTTATTGTGAAGAATATCACTTTGAATATTATACATTTTACCTCTCACAGTAATTCTATGAATGGGTATTGATAGAAATAAATCTCAATAAATTTCACCATATATAATTTTAATAAAATAAAGGTATTAGTAGTTATTTGAATCACATATTAAATAAACTATTATGAAAAAATAAATTACCTAGGGTAAGTAAATCCTTTTAGGGAAATGGGTAGCCTAAAAACTAGGGGTGTGTGTCTATTCTCATTGTGGTTATTAGTGTGTAGATTCTTCTTATTGATACCTTTAAAGAAACTAATTTATCACATAATCCTAGAAACTAACTATTTCTATTATAGTATCTATCTATGATTTCATATTTTTCATTTTATCATATATATCTTCATGTGTTTTTTCATTCTCAAATTATTCTCATGGTGGAACTTAAAAACATGGTCTTATAATATAGTCATACTATTCTATATTATTCAACAACATTGAATGCAGTTTCTCGTTAGATATAATAGATCAGGGATATTTTTATAAACATGATAAAAAAATATAATAAAATAAGTATTCATCATTATATAATACTATTTTAAATCAAAAAAATCTATTATGTCATGCATACACCTGATTCCCATACTTTAAATTTGTTTTCATCTATTATTTTTCCCTAATTATTTACACAAGCCTCCTACCATAGCACATGACATGGGATAGAGGTGGCATGGGATTTAAATTTTTCAGTCTATATTGAAACAAATGGATATAATTATGTTGTTTTTTTATATCACAAAAACAATATAATAGATTTAAAATGAAAAAATTCAGTGAAGCGCACCATATCCATTATTTATGGTAAGTGTACATTGGTTTTGAAACTTGTCATTTATTTTATACACTAATTAACTCTTTCATAAATTAAAAATTATGAATGTGATTAATATATATAATATATAATAAAATAATACCGATTAAAATTTATATAAAATGTTTCATCCTCTTATTGGACAATGAGAGAATCCTAGGTTTCTTACTTTATGATGTGTGAGTGTATTACTGGTGAATGAGGTTTTTATTTTCCCACATCATTCCTAAGTTGATGCTTCACAAGAAGTGTAAAAAATTATCTATGATACTTTACAATGACTATTAGTATTAATTTAATTTTATAGTCTTCTAATATAAATATTCTCTAGAAGGTATAATCAAGATTAAATGAATATTTCATAATTTTTTCAATAATTAGAGAAAATATTTAATAATGTTACCCTAATATCTTCATAAAGTGTCTAATTCAAATATGGTGAATCGTTGTACCATATATATATATATATATCAATTTCCATGTACATTTGAGTATTGTCCCAAATGTAACTAATTCAAATAGACTTGTTAGGTATAATATGTTAACCAAGTACATTTCTTCCAACATTTAATATTTGACCTTTACTTCTCTCCATAATAATTTTTATTAACATTTCCATGCTATGATGCTCTTATTTTCTTTAAATATATCATTTTTAATTAAATATTATGGTGAACACGTAATATTATGAGGAAACACATTATATACAAAAAACTAATCATAGACATTTGACCTTATCATTGAACAATTATTTATCATTAAAGTTTGAAGGTATTTGGAACTTTTATAAAGTATAAAGATTATATCATCGTGGTCCCCTCTGAAATACAATACACTCTCTATATTAGTACCACCTTGAATTAATTACAATTTACCAATGAAAGGGTTATCATCAATTGAATTTTCATTTGAACTTAAAGTTGTTTTAGTTGATAAAAAAGGTAGAAATTTTTTTATAGGATTTTGGGAATTAAATAAAATTACTTACTATTTTTCCAATATTAATGGTTCATCTTTGTGCCCTCCCTTATAGAAATTCACTTTTAGGAATCTTGATTCATCAATTTTGACCAAACTCCTATTATAATCCCACTTGCATAAAAATAATCACTTAGAATGTTTGATAATATAATCCACATATTTTTTTATGATTCCAAAGATTGAAAAATTATTGTAAATTACTTTTTTCTCCTTATTTCCCAATACTTTTATCGCTTCTAAGAGTAACTCCATGATTTTTAATGTACTATGTTCATATTGTTCTTTATATATAATTAATATTAGTAAATCACACAAATATTTTAATATAATACATGTAAACTTGTCCATGTGGATATCTATCAAATTCATTTTAAAATTGAATTTGGATTTGCAGATAACTTCTTAAAAATATGGTCTTAAAGTCTCCCTATAAATGGTTGATTATGAATATTTTATATCTATCTTAAAAACTTGATGGATTCAAATAACTAATAATTACTTCTTGAGGTTCAACATTTGTCAAAACCTCTATATTGTTTCGTACAACTTATAGGATATCCTACTCCCAATATGTAATGTTATTTTTTATAAGATATCTTCTAAAAATTATTTCACCCACAAGGGTCCTGCTATGAATATTTTTTGAGAGACCTGTCGCATCTCGTCCCCTAGGGGCCATGCCATTACATACCCAAATCCCACCTCCCAAAGGCCAGGGATTGGCGACTAGCACCGAAGGCATCAACCTGCAAGTGGGAGGCATTTGTCTGAGTACCTATACGCACTCACATGACCAACCACATCGCACAAACTGAATGGGGAAAACAAGTATACTGAAACAAGTGTTGAATATAGTTATAGCTGAAAAAAAGTGGTCCAGAATACAAACCCAACAGAAGAAAACTTATAACTGAAGAGTACAGGTAAAATTTCTGAACAAGACGGTTGTAGAGAACCCCACTTGATGGTAAAAGTAGGGTAGCTAGTGGATGTTTTGTGAGTATGTCGTGTCTTCCTGATCTTACTGGGCCCCACCTGGTCTTAGGCCACTAATTCCACCATCGAAATGTTTTTCATCTGCAAAGGACACACCACGTGTGGGCGAATCCCATACAGGGGTGAGAAACATAGTACTCATAAGGGGACCCCATTCCACTAAGGAGAAATACCACAAAGCAACCAAAAATAAAATCCACCAAGTAAGGCCATGAAGTGACACCACAATGTAATACAACAAAGTATCGACATCTCGCACTAGGTAAAATCTAAATCATAGGAAGAAGGTTCATCAGTTATAGTGATAAACATTTCGTACTGTTGAGGGACTCATCCTTGATGAATTGTTGCCCATCTTCTGGGCCACTAACGATCCATATGGTTGTTTCTCGTCTGTCATTCCACTAAGGATCCCCACATTCATTGCTCTTTTTTCGGGCCACTAAGGATCCACAAGGCTTCTGCTCATTTATTGGTCCGCTAAGGATTCACATGTCTCCTGCTAATCAGTTGGGCCACTAAAGATCTACACGGCTACTGCTCGTTTGTCGGACCACAAAGGATCCACACGGCTGATACTCAAGCCATCAGTCATAAATCAACCACCATGAAGTCCCACATAGAATAACCCAAAGTACCATCTCATCGTAAGGGTTCCAATGCAATAGACAGCATGTCGAACGGACATCCGGTCTATAAGATATGGGCATTTTAGTAAAAAAGGGATCGGTTGGATTCGAGTTCAATCCAACCCAACCATACGCCAACCTCTACCAAAACTCATGTAGAGTATCTCAAAATTACCACCCCATCGCAAGGGTCCTTGTTCCATATATGGAACATCAATCGGACAACCGATCTGCGTGTTATTGACGTTTTAGTGAAACAGAGGCCTATTGGGTCGGGGTCCGGTCCGACCCAGTCAGATTGACCCAGGTCTAGTCCTACATGGGCCTGTACTGGCTAGCCCGGTAGGGCCGGTTTGGCCCAATAGGGCATGTCTGGACTGGTAGTGCATGTCTAGCCCACTGGCGTGGTTCAGGCACAAGGGGGTTCCCCACGCCCAGCCCAGTCTTCCATGGGTTGACCGGTTCGTCCGCCTGGCCGGGAAGTGGATTGATGTCAAGTTTGGCCTCTTTCTAGATCGCTCGTTATCGCGGGGCCCCTTATCTTCTGCAGTCAAATGATCTTGGCCTAGTGCTGATGCGGCCGGCCAATCTGTCCAGCCGAAAAACCCGCACGTGGTCAGATACTACATGTCGTTGGCTTGCCGGAGCGGCCCGGATGTGGGCTGCCAGTCCACGCAGCATCGATTGGAATCAAGTCTTAATGTTATTGCGGCTAGCCACCTCCCTCCTTTTGCGGATACTACCACGAGCCACTGAAGATTCTCTTGTGGTCTGTTTCTCTATTTTTCTGCACCTACGGGCCTCTCGAGTTTCCATCATCCCTGTCTAGGCCCCAATTCTTCTTCTCACTAATTTGAGGATACATCTATGAAGAACACATGTGTGAAGGTACTTAGGCCTCGTTAGTGTCGTCTCGTGCCCTCCACTTTAGATTCTTAAAATAGGGAAAGGTTCAAGGATTTCAATTCTACAAATAATAAAATTAATCCCAAATAGAAACCCCAAGAACAACACCCTCCCATAAGAATGCACAATCCATAGATTAACCTGTTTGTGGGTCAATCCACATTCGTCATTTATAAAAATGATGGGGAATTCATAAAACATAAATCAAACACCAAAATCATTAGCATTCATTGTCATAGCGCTTCTTCCTCGAGGGTGTAATAGGTTGATGGCTTTCATCATTATTTGAGGTACATCAAAGTCGATGATGTCCCTTTGGCGTTCATCTCTCGTCATTTGAAAGAAAAATCCACCAGATGTTTGTTAGAGAAATCTCATAGTTTAATCCTCATTCCACCAAAGCATCAAACTATTAAAAATAAAACATGTCGCAACATTTATGTTTTGTTGCGATGTCGAGTCATTACACTCTTTCATTTATGAAACAGTGTCGTTATTATATGGCATTAAATCATTGTTACACTGCATGTTAAGGAGATATTAATGAGAATCATTAATGTGTCTCGTCGCTGCACTGTAGCACCACCATTTCATCACTCATCGGTGAGAAAATAAATAATATAAATTTTAATTTATTTTATTATTTTTTTCTAAAAGTCCAAAAATTATCTTTTTCATCTAGCCCTTTCCTGTCGAAGATAAGTACTTCCATGGTGAATCCCAACGTTCTGAGTTCAACAGTGCCCTTAGATTTTTTATCCAATCCCCATTTCAAAATATATAAAAACCCACTCACGTGTTTATTTAACATACCTTAAAAAAGTTCCAAATTACATCCTGGGGTCACTGGTCTTTGGAATCACATGCTGTCAGAGCATGTGGTCTCGAAATAATTCTATATAATTTAAGAAAAATTACATGGAAATTCCGGTACATTACATTCTCTCCACCTAAGGGATTTACATCCCCAAATTCCAAAACAAGGGATAATCAAACAAATGGGGGTACTGAGCACAAATATGAGCCTCCTGCTCCCACCTACTCTCCTAGAGGTTCTCATGCTGCCATTGAATGTACACCAGAGGAATCAACCATCCGAAAAGGACCGGATTCTATCGATCCTCTATATCCACCAGGAACTCCGCAAATATCTCCTCATCTTTAATGTTCACTCCACCCTAGTCGATGGCATGCGATAGATCATGCACGAACCTCCTCAGCTACGACATGTGAAAAACACTGTTCACCCGGTGCATTTTTTGGGGAAGAGCTACGTGGTATGCCACCTATCCAACTCTGCTGACAATCTGTAAAGGTCTGATGAACCTCAAAAATAACTTTTCGCCCCTACCAAATCTCTATAATCCCCATCGGGGTGAGACCTAAAGGAAAACATGGTCTCCCTCTTTGAACTCCAAGGTTATTTGTCTCCTGTATGCATAAGACTCTTGCCTGCTTTGTGCAGTCCTCATCTGCTCCAAGATGATATGCACCTTCTTGGTGGCATCCCATACCAACTCTGGACCCTTGAGTGGTGACTCCCCTAAGTTTATCCACCATAGTGGTGATCTGCAAAGATGGTCGTACAAGGCCTCGAATAGGGCCATGCCAATGGTGGAATGATATCGGTTGTTGTATGAAAACTCCACTAGTGGAAGGTCGTCCTCCCAACTACGACCAAAATCTTGGACGCAAGCACGAAGCATGTTCTCTAAGGTCTGTATGGTCCTCTCTATCTGACCATCTATCAGGGGATAAAAAGTAGTGCTCAAGAAAAGCTGAGTCATGAACACATCATATAATCCCTTCCACAATCGGGATGTAAATCACGCATCACTGTCTGGGATGATCATTGCAGGCACTTCGTGAAGTCGCACTATCTCCTAGATATAGAGGCATCCCAAGCCCTCTAGCAGTCCCTTCTCCCAAATGAGTAATATGTGATCCAAAATGGTAATTATATCAATAATAAACCAGATAGAATCATGGCCTTTGGATGTACGTGGTAACCCCATCATGAAGTCCCTCAAGATACCGTCCCATTTCGACTTTGGTACCATAAGTGGATGAGTCAAGCCTGTTGGAACCTGATGCTCAGCCTTAACTTGCTAACAAGTAAGGCATCGTGAGATGAACTCAGCCACTAATTTCTTCATTCCTGGCCACTAGTATTGACGTCGGAGGTCCTGGTACATCTTCTCCACTCAAGGATGTACTACCAAAGGGGATGTATAGAACTCCCTCAACACCTCCTCCTACAATTCCACTAGTACTATGGTGCACCCTCTGAAATGGATAACGTGCTCCCCAACTATTGATAGTCCTTCATGATCATGTCACGAGGATAACTGAGAATGTCGGGCCTCATAGTCAACATTTTCCAGCTGTGCCTCCCTAACTCGTTGTAAGAGTTGGGAGTTATAGTAATCGATTGAAGCTAAGTGGCTCCATAATCATCCATGAATGATATCTACATCGTGGCTAGTTGCTATGTTGCCTCACTCAATAGCTGCAAACCAGTCCTCCTACTAAGTGCATCTTCTACCACATTCCCCTTCACACGAGTATAGACTATGTCAAAAGTCCGGGAGGAACTCTATCCATCACCGTTGTCTCAATTTTAGGTCCTTCTAGGAGAATATATACATGATACTCTTGTGATTGGAGAAGACTTTAAACTGCTCACCCATCAAGTAGTGTTTCCACTTCTTCAAAGAAAAGACCACTACTTCTAACTTTAGTTCAAGGGTCAGGTAGTTCTACTCATGCTGCCTCAACTTCTGTGATCCATAGGCAATCACTACTCACTCCTTTATTAGGACACAACCCTGTTCGGTCTCTGATGTGTGGCAGAAAACTACATACCTAATTCCCTCCTCAGGTAGTCTCAAGATGGGGGCACTCATCAGTCTCCACCTTAGCTCCTGGAAACTCTATTGGCATATCTTTTTCCAGAATAAGGACTTCAACTTCTATGTTAAAGCCTACAATGGTGTTTCTACTCTAGAAAAGTCAGGCATGAACCTCTGGTAGTACCCATCCAACCCTAGGAAACTTCATACCTCAGTCACGTTTCTGGGTGGCTCCAAAGTTAGAACCGGCTCTATCATCATCAGGTCCACTACAACTCCAGCCTCTAAGATGACATGTCCTAGAAAGTAGACCTTCTCTATCCAAAACTGGTCACTTTGAGAGTTTACCATAAATCTGGTGTGCTTAGAGTGTATCCAAGACTATCTGTAGGTGTGTAGCATGCTCCTCTTCAGATGCTGAGTACACAAAGATGTCATCAATAAATACCACCACAAAACAATTGAGGTAAGGCTAGTAGATCTTTTTCATAATCCCCATGAACAAGTATGGGGTGTTGGTCACTCCTAAAGGCATCACCAGGAACACATAGTGGCCATGCTGACACCTGAAGGCTATCTTCGGAACATCGTCATCTCGTACCCAAAACTAATGATAGCATAATCTGAGGTCTATCTTGGAGAACCATCTTACACCCTTAAGTTAATTGAAGAGGTCACCAATAATTGGTAGTGTAAACTTGATCTTCATGGTCACCTGGTTCCAGAACCGATATTCCATGCATAACCAAAAACTCCCATCTTTCTTCTCGAAAGAAAATATCGGGGCTGTCTATGGTGAAACATTGGGCTTCACGATGCCCTTCTCCTACAATTCCTCTTGTTGTACCCTCAATTCACAAAGATCTGTGGAAGCCATATGATATTTTGGTGTGGATACTAGTGTCATCCCAGGGTATGGATCAAACCATATGTTTAACTCTCAACTGAGAGGTAAACATGTAACATTTTCAAGGGAGACATCCTTATATTCTACTGCCACTAAGGAACTTGAGGACTCATTACATTCACTCCACTAAGGATCAAACTAGCCAACTGAATATGCATTGGCTACACACTCTTCTTCTTGAGTCCATCAAGTGCTGCAAGGATTTCCCCTCTGCCGATAAAGGGAAATATGGTTCCATCTTTGTTGATGAACTACATCCTTTACCTAATAAAGTCAAGCTTGGCATGAATGGTACAAGTCCATACCAAGAATGACTTTGTAAGGTCTCGATGTTACTACCAAGAGATGATAACTGATACTCTCACCTTCAAGATTCATGTCACAATGTTGGAACCAGTGTGTGGTCATTTGGGGTCTTCTCTAGTAGGAGTCTCCAAACGTGAGGGTCAAGTCAATGGTCTTAACTGAAACCTCTATGTATCAAACAAGAAGAAGTTGAAGGAATGGTAAATCACTAGTATAAGTGTCTATAAATAATGAAACTAATTTAAAAGACACTCATCATACCTTGATTCATCTCTGGAGTCTTGGGGTCATAAGCCTCGATAGTCGGCAACTGCCTCCTCTATTTCCATTTAGCATGAATGGTGGAGAAATCTCGCACAATATGTACCTTTTCACAACAAGAATAGAAAAATCCTACCCTTATGGGAACTAGAACATTCCCTCCTATGAACTCTATGTTTCTGCAGCTTACTTTGCACACTTTAAATTCATAGGTATTGAAAACCCTATATCTCGGATGATCATTTCCTTGGATGCCTGTGGCATTCATTAGAACCTTGTGCTTCATCGCAAAGTGCCAAAAGAGTCATCCAAGACTCGTTCTGGAAAGCTTCATCCACATGAAAAACATGAGGTGGGACTGCTAGCTAATCAAAGGCAGGTGGTAACACTTGCATACCACTCAGTGGGGCCATCTCTAGCACTCTTCAATAAATGGATGCCTCATTGCAAGGCGGATTGTCCTCATGACCACGAATCGGGAACCAAGCAGGCTGTCTACATGGGGGCGTCATGAAATAGATCAAGATGGACCACAGTCAATAGATTATACCTTGGGATATTTCTATTATAAAAAATAGATTCTTATGAAACCATTATTTTCATATTTAGAGATGAAAAAAATAATTCCGGGTCTTGGTGCAAGGATATGTTGGCTCCAGCACTAATAATGAACTCCCCGAATCTGAAAGTCGAACCCGATACACTCAACATTGTTTCTCAAAAACTAAACAATAGACTCCTAGTACTTTTGGTAGAATCAAAAACCTCTGATACCACTTTTTCACAACCCATCCCCTAGGGCCCCTGTCATGACATACCCCAATACCACCTTCTGAAGGTCAGGGGTTGGCGACTAGAGCCGAATCTGTCAACTTGTAAGTGGGAGGCATTTTCTGGAGTACTTGTATGCACACACATGCCCATCCACATCCCACAAACTAAAAGGGTAAAACAAGTATACTAAAACAAGTGATGAGTACAAGTAAAACTAAAATAATGTGGGATAGAATAGAAACCCAACAAAAGAAAACTGAAAACTGAAGAGTACAAGTAAAATTTGTGAACAAGTCGGCTGCGAAGAACCCCATCTGATGGTAAGAGTAGGGTAGCTATTGGAAGCTTTGGGAGTACAACCTGTCAGCATAGCCTTGGTGGGCCCCGCATGGTCCTAGGCCACCAATTCCACCATCAAAACATTATTCATTTTCACAAGACACAACACGTTCAGGTGAATCCCATGCAGGGGTGAGTAACATAGTACTCAGAAGGGGACCCCAGTCCACTAAGGAGAAATACCACAAAGCAGCCACAAAGCAAGGCCACCAAGTAAGGACATGAAGTAACACCACAAAGTAAGACAAAAAATTATGGATAGCTCACACTAGGTACAATCTAAAGTATAGGAATAATTTTCATCGACTATAGTGATGAACATTTCATACTGTTGAGGGACACATCCCAGATGATTCGCTGCTCGTCTGCCAGGACATTAAGTATCCACATGGTTGTTCCTCAACCGTTGGGCCACTAAGGATCCACACAGTTATTTCTCATCTATCGGGCCACTAATGATCCACATGGATGCTTCTCATCTGTCGGGCCACTAAGGATCCACACAAATACTGCTCATCTTCCGAGCCACTAAGGATCCACACGGCCACTGCTCGTCTATCGGGCCACTAAGGATCCCCATGGATACTTCTTGAGCCCTATGTCATACCTCAACCTCTATTAATTCCCACATAGAATAACCCAAAGGACTATCTCATCCTAGGGGTTCCAACACAATAGACGGTGCGTTGAACGAACGCTTGGTCTGTAAGATATGAGCATTTTAGTAAAATGGCCTAGTTGGATTCGAATCTGATCCAACCGAGCTGAATGTCAACCCCCACCAAAACTCTCAAAGTATCTTAGAAGTAATACCCTATCTCAAGGGTCCTCATTCCATATATGGTTCATCAATCGGACACCTGTTCTGTGATTTGTTTATGTTTCAGTGAAACGGGGGCTGGATGGGTCTTGGTCCGGTACAGGGTCCACCGACCAGACCCGAGTCTGGCCCGGCATGGGTCTTTCCTGGCTAGCCCGTTGGGACCATGGGTTCAACCTAGCCTGGTAGGTAGTGTCCAGCCTAATAGGGTAGGTCCTATCCAAGGGGGTGGCATGCGGCCTCCTCGGCACGCCTGGGGCAGACCGGTTCGTCCGCCTGGCCAGGACACTGTCGGATGTCACGTCCGCCGAACCGGGATGTGGCCAAATGCAACAATCGGTGTCCTACTTCCCCGTCAATCACCGTGAGGCCCCTTCTCTACCATGGTAAAATGATCGTGGTAGGGTGATGACGTGGCCAGTAAGCTTTTCCAGCCAAAATTCCCGCACGCGGTCGGATGTCGCGTGTCGCTAGCTCACCTGAGCGGCCCAAACATAGGCTGCTCCTCCATGCGGCTTCGGTCAGTGTCGTGTCTTCATGCCTCTGTGTCTAGCCGGCCGTGTAATCCTACCGACGAGAGAACCTCCACGGGCAACTGCCAATGTCGGCGGGCCACCATCGGCAGTTCCTTCTACGGGCCACCAGAGTTTCTCCTGTGATCTGTTTCTCCATCCACTTGCACCTATGGGCCTCTCAGATCACTAACATCCCTGCATTAGCCCCAAATTCTTCTTGGAAGTGATTTGAGGATACATCCATGAAGAATTCTCATACGGAGGGACTTAGACCTTATTCGTGTCGACCTACGCCCTCCGCATTAGATGTTTAAATTAGGGGAAGGTTTTGGGGTTTCAATTCTACCAACAATAAAATTAATCCCAAATAGAAAACCCAAAAATGAAACCCTACCTCATGAAACACATGATCCGAGGATTAAGTTTTTAATGGGATAATCTGCATTAGTCGTTTAGAAAAAGAACGGAGAATTCATAAAACCAAAATCAAACCCCTACCTCATTGACATTCGTTGTCGTAGTGCTTCATCCTCGAGGCTCTAAGAGGTTGATGGAATTCTTCATTCTTCAAGGTATGTCAAAGTCAATGACGTCCCACTGGAGTTCATATTTCTTTATTGGGGAGGGAAATACATCAGAGGTTCATCATAGAAACCTCACAGATTAATCCATGTTCCACCAATGCATCAAACTATTAAAAAACACGTAATGTTGTTTCTGTTATGTTGCGATGTCACATTGTTACGCAGTTTCATTTATAAAACAGCATCACTATTAGGTGTCACTAAAGTTTCATTACATTGCGTGTTAACAAATCATTAATGTGCTCCATTAATGCATGTCTCTGCTTCCTCTTCACTACACCGCAACGTCGTTGTGTCGTCGCTCGTCGGTGAAAAATGAAATAAAATAACTTTTTATGTTATTTTATTATTTTTCTCAAAAAGTCTGAAAATTAACTTTTTTGTTCGGCCCTTGCCAGCCAAAGTTAAGTTCTTTATAGGAGAATCCCAGTGTTCTGAGTTCAATGATGCCCTCAGATTTTGGAATCGAGCACCGGTTCAAAAGTTAGAAAAACTCACTCATGCGTTTAATAAACGTGCCTTAAAAAAGGTTCAAAATTCCTTCTCGGGCTCACCAGGCCTGTAAATCATGTGTTGTCTGAGTGTGATGTATTTATATGTAATATATAGGATGACATATTATAAAATTGTATGTCTAACTTTTATTTTTAATATACTTTTTCAAAATCATAATATAAAATTCAGTGGGATGTATTTATATGTAATATATAGGATGACATATTCAGATATCTATAATCAATTTAATGATTAATTGAACTATTATATCTAATAATGATTTGGGGATAACATCTCTAATTCACATAAGTTCATATAAATTTTCTTTTCCATAGTTGGTAACTTCATTGGGTTTGAAATTTTACTACATACAACTCTAGAAAAGAATTAAATCCTGGTTAATGTGTGTTAGAAATTTTTATATAGAACGCATCATAAATCCATATACATTAAATCATGCATAAAAACATGATATCAATGTGACTGTTATCCCTTTAACTTCAAATAAATCATTGAAATAATATACCTAATATTTTATGAATACCCCTTATAGAACCTTTACATAATTAAAGAAGTTGAAAATCTAAAATCTCTCTTTCCTATAAAGAGTTTAATCCATCAAAGGAAAAAAATCAGTCCTCCAACCTTAACTATCACCAACTATTTTATTTGCTAAAATAAATCATGACTAAACAAGAATTAATGACATATTTGTTTAGATTAATTTAATAAAATTTCAATGACACCATAACTTATATATTTTTCTACATGCATGAAATCAAGAAAATATTTGATATATAAAGGATTCTTATATGATATTTAAAAAACGTTTTACGTACATTTTTAAAATACTTTTATATGGTCTTTCAAAAGCAGTTTACTAAAAACCATAAATATATCCTTTACTTTCTCAAATTGTTCATCACTTGCTAATGTACAAGGTTTTATACCATCTTCTTAATTCCCATTGAATGTTGTTGTCCAAGATTGGTATATTGTTCATCAAGGTAAAAAAAATAAGATTCCCTAGAAATATAGTAATCAAGGAATGTATCAAACTAAATGATTTTGTAAAATATTTATATATGGGACACCCTAATATTATATTAAGGATATATCCTGACATATTTCCATAAGAAGGAAAGTAATTTATCATCCCAAACCACATGGTTCTCAATGTGGCCTCTTAATTTCTATGAGCATCATAAAACACGACACATGAATCCCATATCAATTTTAAATCTTCAATCAATCGAGAAAAAACACATTAATATTATTACTAAGTTTTTTTCATCATATAAATGGAGGGAACATAATGTACTTCTACTTCACGTATAACCACAATGGAAATTTATAATTTTCCAGCATAACTAGTCATGTAATATGAGTGTTTTTGTTTACATTAAAATTATTCATTCCATCTTTTGATCTCACTAGATAGAGTTTTCTCAACTCATATCCATATTCCAGATACTCATGATCAATTTTAATTCATTATGGAGAGTCTATTGGATGATAGAGTTTCCCATCTTGGATTATTGTATATCTATGTCACACCAATTTCCTTGCAATCTCCTCACTTTCATATAGTCATCTAAACCATGGAAAATTTGAAATTACCATACAAATGTTCAAATACTTGATTTATCTTTTTGTATAGAGCCTCACCACAAATAAATAATTCTTTAAGTGATTCATATTTCATTACAAACAACATACAATCATTTGGATAGGAATTCATTCTTTCATATATCATAAAAATTCAGTAAATCATTAATTTAACATCATATATTTGAAATTTAATCACATTATCTATTATTAAAATATCATTCAAGTGAGAATGTAAATATCTGAAGTTAGTGTCTCTCAATCTATTTCCAGCTTTCAAATTTTATAGTTTTATTATGGATAAAAAAAATTATATTTAGTAAAAATATGATACAATGGTATCTTTTCATAGATCATTAAAATCTCAAAAATATTAGTACAATTTTGAAGATCATATTAAAAAAATCATTTCTTAAAAATGATCTCAATTATCATTTAAAGTTTTACTCATTTTATATGGTTTGTATACTATAATGTCATCTCAATCAAAATCTATATTTAGTACTTTCCCATGAACAATCAAACATTTATAACTTTGAGTTATTCCTTGATAAATAATGTGTTCTTTTTATTGTACCTATTTCCTTATCATAGTGTTTTCATGATCACAAGTACTCATTTTAGTATCTAATAATTTCATTTGATTTTATTTTAGTGTTCAATTAAATTATGTAAATAAAGGAATCTTCTTGAACTTATTAGATCATATTAATGTCATGAAGGATATTTAAAGTTGTTTTTAAAGTTTGAAAGGATGTGTTGATCTCATGGTGTGAAGTTCTAAGACTAATATAAGGAATTAAATTGAGTGATGATGTCTTTGACAACATCCAATAATAGTAGAAAATGCCTTCCACCTTGGGGAATTTCATCAGCTTCTCGACGGTTAATGGAAGGACCTACAACATGTCTAAAAGGCCACAAACAACCCAATAAAAGGGAACCAAACAACTATTAGTATTAGTAAGAACCTACAACTCACTAGCTGCATAATGGATAGTAGTGGTTAACTGGTCAGGTGATTCAGTAAAGGATCTTCTCTATGCATAGCACCGACAACCTAGTGGTGTATCTAGACTACTTAGTGGTGTCAAACTGGTGAATCGAGTGAAGAATTTTTTATGGTCAAAAATGACATAAATTACTCTTTCTCTTATTCAATTCACCAGTGGTGATCAATATCTTAATATTATTTTTGATTCTAAATTTTATACCAATGGAAATTTTGGAATTGGCTTTCCAAAAAAATCTAGTTTTTCTAAAAAATATAAAAATTCCACATTTGAAAATCGATTCTCTCACAATAAATTTTTTAATTATTATAGAAAATATTCGGAACTCATTTATATATGTGATATAACGAAAATAATAAATGGAATACCTAAAATAATTCATAATTCTTCTAAAATATCTACTATAAAATCTCATATTAAAAAAATTATGGGTTTCCCATATCCTTATTAGACAACATTTGTGGCCCTAGTTTTGTTTCAAAATGAAAATGTTTATTAGCTAACATTGTGAGTCCCAAGTTCACATTGGTAAAAAAATATAATCAATTTCTATATTTTATAGGGCTATGCTAGAAAAACTCATGGACATATCATATGGTGGCTTATCATAAATTGGATCAACCAACACTAAAATGTTTTGAGGATGATTAATATAGCATAAATGTGTTTCATTTATATTTTTAGTTTTATAACTAGTTGATATATACTAAATATTTTATACATGCATTGTAATATAATAATTATTTTATTTCTTATCCATATTTATTACTTACTCTATATTATATATTTTTATCATTTAATTTTTTATATTTTATTCATAATATTATAATATTGGGTATTATAAAAGTGCAAGTGCTTTATTGTATTGTCATTTGTGCTATTTAATATAATTACTTAACCTAATCTTGAATGTGTTACCTTATTCCATTGTTTAAAATTTTACTTACTTGTAGTTTCATTTAATTTATTTCATCTATCATCTCTTTAAATATTTTACTACAGTGGATTTCATGTTTTCAAACTATTCTTAACTTAGTTTTAAATTAGAAAAAAACAATAATTTTTTAATCTATTTTAAAATATTTTAACTTTTGATGTTATAGATATTTACTTAAATAGTTACTCTTGAAATAATTGATATATTTTTACTCTCACTCTCTCTTTTTGTGATTTATTCCTTACTACATTATATTAAACAATTAATGGGGATCCTTACCCTATGAAGTTTGGATGAATATACTTACTTCATTAGGAACATGTTATTCTTAGTTTCAAATTATCCCCTCTCTTCTCATTAATCTCACTCTACCTCATGGATATACATCCTTGTTATGTCATGCACTAATTTGGAATAATAATTGAGGAAGAATTTATGTAATCTTTTTTAAATGTTTATTTTAATTAAATATGGTAATTTAGTTTTTAAAAAAATCATATTTTTTCTCTTTATCTAGAATTTAAAATCAGTCAATTTTATTGTTTTAAATTATTTTTAAAATTTAAGTTTCAAATTTACAATTTAAATCTATATTTTAATTTTTTTTCATGTTCCTTTTTTATAATATTGTCTTTTATCTTTTAGAAATATTAATATTCACTATTCAATTTTTTTTTTGAATTTTTGAAATTAATTTTGAAAGTTACTATGAATATAATTGTTTAAATGATCATGTAATCTCTATCATTCTATAAAAATTAGATGATATAAACTTTAGTTTTAAAAATTCAATACATATATTGTCAGAAACAAACCTGGGTTGACCCTGAACCGGTCACCCGAGCCAGCCCGCGGCATGGACCGAGGGGCGTTCCCGATCCCCATGGGCTGTAAACTAGTGGAGGGAATCAAAACTAAACAAGAGGGAACTATTTGGACCATAAATGAAATAAAAGTAAAGCAGCGGAAAAAGTATAATCACGCAAGGAAAATAAATGACACGAAAAAGGAGGAACAACCAACAACAGAAAATTAACTTGACCACAACCAGAGCTCCTCGCGACTCTGAGAGTTGCTCACCAGTCCACAACCAACTCTCACCTATGATGAGCAAGCTCGAGTCAAACCTGAAACAAAAACTAAAAACAGGAAAACATTATAGGCGTGAGTATTAAAAATCAGTAGGCATGCCCAAAAAACTATTTACAATACACTACCTTTAAATAAAGAAATTTACTAATTCCAGGTTTGAACTAAATTATACAAAATATGGGTTTCCACACACACACTTCCATTTCTAAGACAGGTAACAATCCATTTCCCTTTTTAATTTAAAAACAAGTTTAATGTTTGAAAGGAACAGGTGCATTTCATTTTAAAACATTTCTGCGAACAATTTAGAATTTCAAATTTCAGTTGTTAGTCAAATGGAAAACCACACACAGCACACAACACACACTAAGGGAAATGGAGAAGAAGCGGCACATAGGGGCCAGCAACCGAACTAGACCTCTCAAACATCCGCCACATAAAAATAAACACTAAAGAAAAAATAGGTCGAACCTGGGAGATCGTGAACAATCTAGAATATACCATACATTTGACTCATCCTCAAATCATGCTCTAACTCGATGATGTCATAACGCCCTAATGCTCGGTATATCCCTACATGGCCTAACCGAGGGGCCCAATCCCCATAGAAGCAATAACTCAGTATTCCGCTACTATGGGGCCACTATCCAGTGTGTAGTCTAAACTAATGCGGAAATCGTTCTTAGAATATTCACTCACTATGCCAGGTTCCCATGTCAACACAAGCAGTAAAAAGGGGTGCATCTACAATGTAAATCAATCAGTCATGATGCAAAAACATCACATACAGCTCACGCAATCAACTCACACCAAAGATCACCCCTGAATGGGTTTTCCAAAAATAATTTATTTTATTAAAGTGCCAAACAGGCCTTCACCAATTTTAAAACAAAACCTCATTTATCAAGAAAACCCAAAACACTTGTTCAGAATAAATCATTGATCTTTAAAACTAGAAGTACATTTTAAATTCCATGAATCATGTTTAAAGGCCAAACATAAATTCTTTCGATACTGGGTGTCTGCTCGTCAAGAAAATGTTTCAAGTGTTTGGTATAAAATAAACGGCTCTTTTCACACTAAATAATCATTTAAAAAAATTAATTATCTTATATTATTTCCTATTTATTAAAATTAATAAAACATCAAGAAATTAATAAATTCTAAATTTAAGTGCAGTGGGGGACCTACCTTGACTTGCATCTTAGTTAAGAAGGCGTGGTGCATCACACACTTGCGCCCAAGTACACGTGACCTGCTGACGACCATAATATCATGGGTCTTCCTCGCCGATACGCTGCAACTACCGTACAACTAAAACGCAAAAGCACGAAATCAAAACAAATCAAACGAACAAACAGCACAACCACCACCTCGAAAAACTTTCAAAACACAACTCGCACCATCAACATTATTTACTAAACCGTTTTAAAATTTATTAAACAACTTTCAAAGAAAAACTCATGGCTTTACACACCAAAAACAAACCCCTCTCAAAACCCATTTTAAATCCAAAGCATGACAAAAACTAATTAAAAACACCTTTCATGCCATTCATACAATTTATAAAATCACATACACAATTTATAAAATACACTCAAAGGGAATAATAGAGGGGTACACTTAAAATCCAACCCATTTCTTTTTAGAAAACCAACTTTTAAGCCCAATACACACCACAAATTCAAACAAAACCTCAATTATTTTTAGAAACTAAATTCGCACCAAGATAATCAACCTAAAACACATTAACTCAAATAAACGGGTGAAACAATTAGCCAATCAAAGAAGAACCAACAATTTCCACATGATATAATTAATTTAACAAAAAAACACATAACCAGCAACCTAAGAGATGTGAACATCAAGTTAACAAAGTAAACATAATTTAAAGAGGCATAAGCAATGGAATCCAACCTCGAGAATAAAGAAGCTTTCAAAATTCATGTGCGAACATAAAGCACACATCATTCGCACCCCAAGTACTATTAAAAACAACCCTAAGAAGTAAGATTAAACCCAAAACATAGGAATTGGCCATAAAAATGAATCCTCGGCAGCGGAAAACTACCAAAAAGGAAGAAAAATAAATATTTGGAGTAGAACGCTCCTACGGCGATAGTGATGGAAGCTAGAAGAGCAAGCGAAGATGGGACGAGAGCCGACGGGGCTGGCAGTTCCACCTCAGATGGAAGGAAGGGAGTTGTGGGGCGCTGGAAAAGTCACCGATAAGGGGGGCGCGCGGCTGAGACGGGCGCGCAATGGGTTGGAAGGCGCAAAGTGAGGGAAGGTCAGTGATGGGGAGGTTGGAAGGAGAGGAGGCGAGGCTAGGACCTAAGCGTGGTATTCAGTAAGTGAAGGTCTTGGGTAGGGGTGAACGGTCTGCTGGCCAGGGGCGCGGCGCAAGATCTGCAGGAGGAATGGAGACCTAAAGGAGGTGGGGATTTGGGAGGAGGTCGGCTGGTCGGCTGGGTGCTGGATTGTGGCAGGGGACAAGGTAGAGGCGACCTAGATGTGGAAGCTGGGTGTGAGCAGTGGGTGATGCAACCATCCAGAGGTGCGGCATGACCGGAGCAGAAGAGGGTGAGTGCGGGACGCAGAAGCTGGTGTGAGCAGCGGTCGGGCGCCGAGAGCAGGAGGGGAAAACGCGGAGGCTGTTGGGCGAGTGCTTGGGGGCGATGGGCGCTGGGAGTGGCCGGCCGCAGGAGGGTGAAGGGGGGGAGCGCGAGGCGGCAGCAACAAAGGAGGGTCGATGAAGGTCCTACTGTGTGAACCGGGAAAAGAACGGGGGAGAGGGGGGCACCGCTGGGTATGTAGGGTTCGGTTTAATTTTTTTCATTCTATTATAGTAGTAGTAGTAATAATAATAATAATAATAATAATAATAATAATAACAGAATAATTTTAATAATACAAATAAAAATAATAAAATAGACAATATAAAGAACAATAATGATGATGTTAATAAAGATAAGAATAATAAAAATTAATAACAATAATAGAATATTAATTATAAAAAGTAATAATAACAATACAATAAATACAATAAAAATAATCATACGAATAATGATAATGCAAACGATAATGATAATAATAATAATAAGAAAAAAATTAGCAATTTCCCAACCCCTAGGTCGGTCGCGCGGCTACTGCCATCCACGTGTTGATCGCACACAAGTGCGAAGCCCATTAAAATATTAAACGACCAAAAATTTTGATCTGTAACCCAGCTCGGACCTTAATGAGAGGACCTGGGCCCAATATTTAATAAAATTAAAATAAATTAAAAGTTGGGTGTGACAATTCTCCCCACCACAGACACTTTTTTCCCCTAGAAAGTCACCAAGTCAAAAGATAGCCAAAGCTTGAGTCCATGCCCAAACAGAGCCAAAAGGAAAATCAAGAAACTCGGGTTGACGATTCACTCCACAAGTCACACCCGACCGATCACGAATAAACCATGACATATAGCGAGGGGAGAACATGGGAGGGTTATCCCCACCATAAGAACTCGACTAACACTGAAACTTTTAAACCCATGCACACCAACCTGAGGAGGGTCTAACGCAGGAACTCCCAACCCAAACTGACTGAATTCTCCAATGAGTTGAACAGGACTGTTGAAATTTAAACGGAAAACCACTACAAGGTCACCCGACATATCGGGGCACCAGAACAAGGAACTTCCTATAACAACCCCATTGGAACTAAGAATTCCCCACAATGATCTAAAACTCTCTACACATCCAACTCCCTTAGTACAAGTGAGACAACACCTCCACTGAAACCTGGAACTCTCGACACAATCCGAAAACCCCCCCAACACTCACATCTCCAAATGATAAATAATGAAATCAGGACCAACCCACATAAGATCCAAATACACTTTCAAGAAAAACAGACAATTATAGAGACTACATTCAGAAGAATGAAATAGCTACGATCATGAAAGAATAAGTTCATCACACTATTACCACAAAATATGAACTTAAAACAGCGGGAAAAACAAGGACAAGGAAACCTTGAATGTCTCTATTCCAAGACGAAAGGTAAAGAACCAAGTGAAGGTATCACATGCCTCTGACGCCCTGACTATGCGCAAGCTTCACCCCGAGGACTGAGGCTGGGGCTCTGATGGCAGAAGCATCTTATGCCTCATAGTCAGACACGAACATCCCCCAATCAGAACTCCTTCAAACGACACTTATTTCAGAACCTTTCCCAGTGACATGAATGGTCACACAACAGAAGGACTTCAGAGGGATGAGACAAGATGTATTGGAATACTTGATCTGGCAACACCGATGGCACATTAGAAATTAGTCTGACAAACTAGAAGTCGGCACTGACAAAAGAGATTTCTTCAAAGGCAAGTTCCTATCATACTCCCCGCTCGCAAAAATGGGAACCCTTACGAGTGACGAGAGGCGTCGGATTTATCAATCACTTGTTCTCCAGATGTCGACTCCTTAAAGTGGTCGACATGGGCCGTCACCAACCACTATCCTTGTTAACTATGGATGGGATCTCACCTCTTTTCTCATTCACCTCCTCATGTATGATCCATTGGATGGAGACAGACTTTAACACCTCCCACATCATCCCAACTCCAACTATGATGAAAATTCCACATCCACTGGTCCAAGGCTGGACCCTCCACTAAATCCAAGAAAACACGAACTCTAACAAACTTGGGAGTCCCCAACCACCTTAAGACATGATCTACTCCCCTCAAACTGATTTACTACCCCTAAAGAACCTCGAATTCCTCTAAAGGCAAGAAACACTCTATAAAAACCACATGTTGGCACGACTCATTAACAATTTTTGAGGACATTTTTGGGTGGAATATTCCGAACAACATGAAAAACAAAATCAAAACTGGCATCAGGCCAAAACTCAACCAAAAAAAAACACCCGGAGCCGAGACAACCAGCATGGAATCCCGAACAAGCTCAAACACAACCAAAAGAAACACCACAAGCCAAAGGTAACAGACTCATAAATCAAACATATATAAACACAGACAAAAACAACTTTTAAAAATACCAAAACAGACTTTTCAAGAAAAACAAAGTCTCAAAATCATTTTTTTTCATTCAAGACCATTTTAGAAAAAATCAAGGCAAGCCTTAAATTCCAAAACCCCGCCCATGGCATCGTATGAACTGTCACATAATCCTTCATCCTTTTTTACTCAAATCACCCGTACATATGTGTCAATGTGAACTTCACGTGTCTACCCACACATATGCGGACGATCCTAAGGAATACCAAGGGCCGCACTTTCTATTGTGTTACCAAATCTTAACATAAGTCAAAAAATTTCAAATAAAAACACTTCCCCTTTAAAAATGCTTCACTAATTTCAAAATAACTCGAAAGAAAACCCCTTTTTACCAGTTTTAAAACCATTAGAGAAAGAACCTTTTCAATTCAAAACCACATTTATTTCCAAAAACACTTTAAAATCAACCAAAATCAAGGCAAAGCACAACCAACAAAGGACAACCGGAATGAGGAACTAGTTCTTATGCCCAACCCGGCGACATAGTAGGGAGACACACCCCAAGTAAGACATAACACCAGAGGACCTTGAATCGGGCACCTGAGCTCCACATGGGTCACTACTCCATGTGGGGTCACAGTATGACATCGAGTCCCCTCAATTGTCATCCTTCAATCCAAAACAAAGACAAAAGACTCAAAACCCAGACTACCCCTGGTAACTCAGGTCTCGTCGTGAGCGGTGGTGATCAGGCACCAACTCGTAACCTACCTCCTGAGCTCCGATAGTCCTAATCTCCATCTACTGGACATCCCAAATAACAAGGGCCTCCTCTGATACCATTTTTTCACGAACAAACTCGGGTCAACCCTGAACTGGTCACCCGAGTCGGCCCACGGCATGGCCCGAGGGGCGTTCCAGATCCCCACGGGATGGAAACTAGTGTCGGGCATCAAAACTAAACAAGAGGGAATGATTTGGCCCATAAATGAAAGACAAATAAAGAAGGGAAAAAGTAAAATAACATAAGGTAAATAAATGACACAAAAAAGGAGGAACGACCAACAATAGTAAACTAACCTAACCACAACCAAAGCTCCTCGTGACTCTGAGAGTCGCTCACCATTCCACAACCAACTCTCGCCTATGACGAGCAAGATCAAGTCAAACCTTCAACAAAAACTAAAAATAGTAAAACACTATAGGAGTGAGTATTAAAACTCAGTCGGCGTTCCCAACAAACTATTCCCAATGCACTACCTTTAAATAAATAAATTTACTAATTCCAGGTATGAACTAAATTATACAAAATATGGTTTTCAACACACACACTTCCATTTCTAAGACAAGTCACAATCCATTTCCCTTTTTAATTTAAAAACAAGTTTAATGTTTGAAAGGAACAGGTGCATTTCATTTTAAAACATTTCTACGAACAATTTAGAATTTCAAATTTTAGTTGTTAGTCAAATGGAAAACCACACACAGCACACAACACACACTAAGGTAAATGGTGAAGAAGGGGCACACAGGGGCCAACAACCGAACTAGACATCCCAAACTTCCACCACATAAAAAATAAACAGTAAAGAAAACTTGGGTTGAACCTAGGAGATCATGAACAATCCAGAACACACCATACATGTGACTCATCCTGAAAGCATTCTCTAAATCGATGATGTCATAATGCCCTAATGCTCGGTATCGCCCTACATGGCCTAACTGAGGGGCCCAATCCCCATAGCAGCAATAAATCAGTATTTTCCTGCTATAGGGCCACTAACCAGTGCGTAGTTTAAACTAGTGCGGCAATCGTTCTCAGAAGATTTACTCACTATGCTAGGTTCCCATGTCAACAAAAACAATAAAAAGGGGTGCGTCTACAATGTAAATCAATTAGTCATGACGAACAAACATCACATATAGCTCATGCAATCAACGCACACCAAAGATCACCCCTGAATGGGTTTTCCAAAAATAATTTATTTTATTAAAGTGCCAAATGGGCCTTCACTAATTTTAAAACAAAACCTCATTTCTCAAGAAAACCCAAAACACTTGTTCATAATAAATCATTTATCTTTAAAAGTAGAAGTACATTTGAAATTCCGTGAATTATTTTTAAAGGCCAAACGAGGATTCTTTCGATACTGGGTGTCTGCTCATCAAGAAAATGTTTCAAGTGTTCGGTATAAAATAAATGGCTCTTTTCACACTAAATAATCATTTAAAAAAATTAATTATCATATATTATTTCCTATTTATTAAAATTAATAAAACATCAAGCAATTAATAAATTCTAAATTTAAAGTTGAGTGCAGTGGGGGACCTACATTGACTTGCAGCTCAGTTACGAAGACACGGTGTGTCTCACACTCTCACCCAAGTACGCGTAACCTGCTGATGACCGCAATATCGCAGGTCTTCCTCACTGATATGATGCAACAATCGCACAACTAAAACACATAAAAATGGACTCAAAACAAATCAAATGAACAAACAGTGCAACCACCACCTCGACACACTTTCAAAACACAACTCAGACCATCTACATTATTTACTAAACCGTTTTAAAATTTATAAAACAACTTTCAAAGAGAAACTCGTGTCTTTACACACCCAAAACAAACCACTCTCAAAACCCATTTTAAATCCAAATATTGACAAAAAAAATAATTAAAAACACATTTCATTCCATTCATACAATTTTTAAAATCACATAAACAATTTATAAAATACACTCAGAGGTAATAATAGAGGGGTACACTAAAAATCCAACCCATTTCTTTTTATAAAACCAACTTTTAAGCAACATACACACCACAAATTCAAACACAACCTCATTTATTTTTATAAACTAAATTTGCACCAAGATAATCAACCACAAAACACATCAACTCAAATAAACGGATGAAGCAATTAGCCGAACAAAGAAGAACCAACATTTTCCACATGATATAATTAATTTAAAAACAAAACACATAACTAGCAACCTAAGAGATGTGAACATCAAGTTAACAAAGTAAACATAATTTAAAGAGGCATAAGCAATAGAATACAACCTTGAGAATAAAGAAGCTTTCGAAATTCATGTGCGAACATCAAGCGCACATTGTTAGCACCCCAAGGACTGTTAAAAACAACCCTAAGAAGTAAGATTAAACCCAAAACATAGGAATATCCCTAAACAATGAATCCTTGGAAGTGGGAAACAACCAAAAAGGGAGAAAAATAAATATTCGGAGAAGAACGCACCTACGGTGATAGTGCTGGAAGCTAGACGAGCAAGCAAAGATAGAACGATAGCTGACAGGGCTGGCAGTTCCACCTTGGATGGTAGGCGAGGAGTTGTGGGGCATCGGAAAAGTCACCGGTAGGTAGGGCGTGCGGCTGAGACGGGAACGCGATGGGTCGGAAGGCACAATGTGAGGGAAGGTCAGCGCTGGGGAGGCTGGAACGAGCCGAGGCGAGGCCAGGACCTAAGTGCGGTAGTCGGGAAGAGAAGGTCTTGGGTAGGGGGTGCGGGGACTGCTAGCCAGGGGCACGGCGCAGGGTCTGCGGGTGGAATGGAGACCGGAAATAGGCGGGGATTCGGAAGGAGGCCCGCTGGTAAGCTGGGTGCTGGATCATGGCAGGGGACAAGGTAAGGGTGACCTAGATATGGGAACCGGGTGCGAGCAGCGGGTGAGGCGACCAGCCAAAGGTTTGGCATGGCCGAAAGGGTAGAGGGTGAGTGCGGGACGCAGAAGCCGGTGCGAGCAGTGGTTGGGCGCCGAGAGTAGGAGGGGAAAACACGGAGGCTACTGGGTAAGCGCCTGGGGATGATGGGCACTGGGAGTGGCCAGCCGCAGGAGGGTGAGGGGGGGGGAGTGCGAGGCGGCAGCAACAAAGGAGTGTCGATACAGGTCCTACTGTGCGAACTGGGAAAAGAACGGGGGAGAGGGGGTGATGTCGGGTATGTAGGGTTAGGTTTAATTTTTTTTCATTCTATTATAGTAATAATAATAATAATAATAATAATAACAGAATAATGGTAATAATACAAATAATAATAATAATAAAGACAATATAAAGAACAATAATGATGATGTTAATAAAGATAAGAATAATAAAAATTAATAACAATAATAGAATAATAATTATAAAAATAATAATAATAATACAATAAATACAATAATAATAATCATAAGAATAATGATAATGCAAATGGTAATGATAATAATAATAATAAGAAAAAAAATTAGTAATTTCCCAACCCCTGGGCTGGCCGCGCGACTATTGCCAACCGCACGGTGACCGCACACAGGTGCGAAGCCCATTAAAATATTAAATGACCAAAAATTTTGATCTGGAACCCAGCTCAGACCTTAACGAGAGGACCCGATCCCAATAATTAATAAAATGAAAATAAATTAAAAGTCGGGTGTGACATATATTATGCATAATTTCTTTTTAATTTATGCATTTTCTTTGTTTTAAAAGTATTATTATATAATCTTGTTTTTTAACTTCATGGAGTTTGTATTGCATATGTTTATTGTTTTTAAATATTTTGAAATTATCCTCTATATATTTACCTTTTTTATTTTCTCTCACTTTGTTTTCTTTTTGATAATCACAAAGGGGGTAGGTTTTTTAAGTATCTTATAACAAGGGATATTTTAAATGTTGTGTAATGGGGAGAAAAGTGTTCTGTTTTGTTCAACTAAGGGGGGTAAAATTATTACTTAACATAATGATTTGGTGTATTCTTAACCATGTTGTATTCTTGTACATGTTGAATATATTATTAATAATTTATTTATCATTAATATTGATTCACTCTAGATTTACCCTAGGTATATCTTTTTATATTATGTTTTTGTGTTCATCAAAAATAGGGAGATTGGTGTACCACTATATCTCTCTCAGAGTGTTTTCATGAACACAAACCCTCAATTTTATATCTAATCACTATTTTTTTTGATTTCAGTGTTGAATTTTATGAAAAAAATAATGTAATCATCTTGAACTTATTGAATCGTATTAAAGTCTTGAATGTTCTTCAAAGTTATTTGTTGATGTTTTAAATGATATTTTGATCTCATAGAGTAAGGTTCCTTGACCAAGATAAGTCATCAGATAGAATGATTATGTCATTGAAAATAGCCAACATCAGAAAGAATAACCATCCTTTAGTGGTAATAGCATTGGCTACCTAGTGGTGAAGGATTGGTCCCCAGTATGCCTAGAAGGAAATTAGCTACCCCGTGGAAGGGAACTAGCTAATTGGTAGTATCAGTCAGAACCTAAATCTCTCTAGATACCAAGTAGACATTAGTGTAATATCGTTCTCTTCTTTTGATGTATGTTCATTTTAATTTTTGTTAAAACCCTTTTTTTTAAGAAGATTTCAAGGAGAGAGGGGGTCTCAAAGGTATCCAGGAGTTACGATAGGAGATTGGGAAATGAAACCTAAAGGCTAGAACTCAACTAGATTAATGGTTGTGGACTATGAAAAAGTTGGTGGGCTTCTTATAGTTTAGGATAGAAACTAAAATACCACCATCCAACTGATGGGTTTTGGATAGGTTTTTTAAAAAAAGTGGGAAAAAGTGTCTTGTATCCCTTCACCCTCATTTTTATCTTAACCTGTTTTTTCCTCGCATTTAGGAAATAGAAATATCATATGAAGGATCCAATCATCCTATTGGATTCTTGAGTGGGTCTAATTTATTTTACCTTCGTTTTTGTAACATCTCATTTCTAACTTTTAGGTAATTCACTTATCTATAATTGTTTTCCTTATTAATTTTTTGCGTCTTGGGACTCCTGAGGATGGAGAGAATTTATTGGGGAAAATGAACTAAAGTTTTGGGATGTGTGTTTTTTTAAATTAATGGAGTCCAAGTTTAAACATCATAGTGGTGTTGTGGGGTTCTCCTAGATTTAGGAGGATGCTATAGGTTTCTTAGGTTTTCCTATAAGAATATATAGTTTTTACAGACTGTGTGAGAAATAAATATCTTGTAATTGGATTACATAATGTGTATGTTATACAGGGTAGATTCCATGATCCTGGTACACAACATGAAAGCATTTCACATTGTATAAACATTACATGTTATGTAATGTTAAATGGTCAATTTTTAATAAAAAGGAGATCTGTTTTTTCTAATAACTGAGTCTCAAGGATTACACACCTTGTAAATGGATTACACACAATATAAATTTTGTGAAGATTGATTTTTGGGTGCCTCTCAACTGAAATATTATTTCATTCTTCTGCAACTCCTTTGTCTCTTGACCTAGAGCCCCTCTTCTATGATTTTTGGAGTCTCCATTCATCCTGTATTGATTTATTTAGGGGTTTTTCACCATTTTGTATGGTTTTTATCACTTTAGGTGAGTTATAATTTTCACTTATTTGTTTCTTTGGTCATGGTAAGACCACTTTGGGGGGTTATCAGATTCATTCACCAATGGTGATGTTTCTTCTTATTTCCTTGTGTGATCTTGTTCTAGAGGTCATTCCTTTATAGGTTATGGATTAAAAGGTGTTATTTATTGATTTATGTTTTGATTCATCTTCTCCACCAATCCTTTTCATAAATTGGATCAATTATAAGTTGTTTAGATTTGTTCTAGGGTATCTGTTTTAATTTTTTAATCCTTTATTGTGGTTGGTTCCATTCTAGGTGTGTGTGACCCATGTTTTGAGGTATATGGTTTAATCTATATCCAATTTTGGTGAAATATATTTCCATTATTTTGGATAAATTGTTTTAAAAATTTTAATGGAATAATTTATTAATTTTTTTTGTGTGTGTAATTGGGTTTTTATAAAATATGTTTTTCCCTAGTTTTGTTAAATTTAAAAGACTTTTCAAATAATTATGAAATGGTTTGGGGAAATGGAGCATAAGCTAAGCCTTGGGTACTTAGGTGCAAGGTATAGTAATAGGTCTCATTCACTGTCGATGGTTTTCTCATGGGGATTTCTTCTTCTCCCTAGACCCATTTTTCTAGGGACTTCATAGACCTATTGGGAGGTTCACTTGTTGGGGTGTTCCTCTGATATCTATACTTGATTCATATGTCTAGTGGCTTGACGAGTATGTGATTTTCTATATTTGGTATGAGTTTCCTAGATATCCTGACCTAGTGTGATCCCTAGTGTGATGTTACCTATGATTCTTGGCTGATTTGGGATTCTGCTTTTGGTTGGTACTATTTTTTTTGTACTTCCATTTACTTGATATGATATATGATACACGATTTTCTTTGTTTTGAATTGATATATCTATCGTGATATATAGATATGAAATTATTTAAAGTTAATTTACCTTACTTATTTAGAAATGTCGAAAAGTAAGAAACTAAACTATTTTCCACAATATTGTTATAAAAACTATTAAACTATTATCATGTATAGTTTTCATTAAAGGTTAGAATGCTTGGATTAATATTCATAGACTTGATATGGAACACCTGGGTGAGACCCTACTGAGAATGTTAGATCACACACTATATACCCCTTATATGGTTCATAGTCCTGATTATGTCATTTTATGTAGGGAAAGGCAATGTTCCACAGTGAGACGGCAAGGTTTTCTATTAGCTGAGTTGAGTAGCTGGTGGTGAAATAGTGGGAGTCTGCATTTTATATCACATGGAGTAATTTTTTCTCTATTGTGTTAGTCCTTTGTGATTATACTTATTCTTGGAGATTTTTTCTATTATTGGATTGTTTTGTTTTAGTTATGGAATATATTTATCTTTTACACTATTTTATACTATACATATATATATATATATGTGTGTGTGTGTGTGTGCCATATTTCTTATTTAGATTTGGAAAAATTGTTTCCTCTAGTTGTTGTTTGATGCTCAAGTTCTAGTCACCATCCTGTGGAGATGGGGAATTTCATTTGGGTATATGGAAAATTTTGGTTAGGTGCCAGTTTGAGAGGGTATTCAGGTTTGGTTTATCACATTTTGGTATCAGAGGTGGTCTTTCCCCAAGAGTCCATGTCGTTGGATGTTTGGTAAACTAAAGATTGGATTTTCTGAAATTGAGAAGTATATTTTAGTGAGTTCTTGGCCATCTCTTTTCATGATGAGACTCAAGTTACCATGGGATGTTGGGATGTGTGTCTTCTATTTTGAGTTATTGATGTTAATATCAGTTTTTTCTTATGTCTTTTCTAGTTTGAACTTATATTTTTCTATTGTCTGGTCATTTCATTTGTTTTAGTGTGCACTATTATGCCTCTCTGATGTGTTCTATGAGTTCCATGGAAGGGTGCAGTTGATGTTCCTAAAGGTAATCCTCTAATGGGTCATAACATTATTGATTTTATCTTGTGAGAAGTATTTTGTGTTTTCTAGAATGTTCTGCAAGCTCAAAATTTAGTTTTTTAGGTACTTACATGAGTTTAAAGAGAAATAGAACAAGCATGGGACTTCAATAATGAGAAGACACCATCCTATAAAGGTACAAATGAACCACATGAAGTGTAGGATTTGATTAACATGATCGATCATATCTTTAACTTCTTAGATACACCAAATAGTACGAAGGTGATGTGTGCAACATTCAGACTTGAGGTTCCCAGCAAGCATTGGTGGGATTATGGGTATAGGCGGATAGTCACATGGTCTTGGACTATAAGGGTTTTAAGATTATATTCTTCCAAAAAAATTCCCAGATTCACTGATTATGGTTAAGTATCTCTAGATCCTCTCTTTACAGAAGGGAGAGCATTTTGTGTTAGTATATACTAATTAGTTTGTTGACCCGGTTCGTTTTTCACCATAGGTTGTAAATAATGGCTAGCTGAAAGCTCCAAAGTACATGTAGTTTTTGTGATTAGATATCATATCACATATATTTATGATGAATATTTTGACGTATATGGTAATAGTGGATACAGATATGATGGAAGAGATTAATATGGCAGGAAAGGTTGGATATTACACCCCTTCTCTTCCACCTAGTGGTATATTCAGTGGCGTTCTAGGGAAAAAGGGTAATTTTATGGATCATTGTAGTAGTTGTGGAGTTGGTTCTATAAAGCAGGCCTCTTCAGAACCACCATTAATGGATAGTGTTGTTCCTATGACTTCATATTAGTGTGGAAACTTCAGACACACTGTGAGTTCTTATCTTCCACTACAAATTTTTGTAACAGTTTTTGAAGTTATGATCATCTACAGTGTTTATGTTAATCCATGCATACTCCTCGATATGGTTAGGGTTTGTCGGCTCCAAGGGATTTTGTGGTTTAGTTAGATGCTTAAAATAATATAGGTATCTATCCATAGGCCTTAGGAGTGAATTACCTTTATATAGAAGATTAGTTTCTAGTGAAGGTATATATGGGTCCAGTGATAGTGAGAGGTACCATCTATATTGCATCCTCTATATTGATTTCTTTATTTGATACTAGTTCTTCCCAATCATTTATATCTGGTCATTTTTTAACATGATTAAACTTCCAATGGAAATCATTTTCTTTTTTTTTTGATTTAATGAAACCTCTTGGGAAGAGGAAAGAGTAGGGGGTTTGATGTCATTCTTGTGCACTATAGATAGCTGATGGGGAGTTAGTCCATGATTTTCTTATTCCTAATATATATTTTTTCAATGTCATCATCAGTATGGAATGGATTGCTTATCATCTCACTAATTTTTATTGTTATCACTGGTGTGTCTCATTTCATACATATAACTAGAGATCATGAGTGCTTTATAGAGATAGGGAGACAATTTTTGGCCATGTAGGTCCTTTGTAACGTTGTGACCCCAGAAGCCCGGATATGGTGCATTATTTTATTACATTAGCATAGATACAAGATTAAAATCTTAGGGGACCAAATAGTTTATTTGTTTTGTAAAACCATATTACATACATGGTAACCATATTACATTTGGAAAAGAAAAAAATCATAACAAAATAATATCTCATCATCCTTGAAACTCAATCAAATCATTCCTCTTCAAAAGCTGGGGAAAAGGAAACATAATAACGGTCAAATCAGGTGCTAAGTAAGGGTATGTAAAATGTTATAAATAATGAATCAATAAGAATAAATCAAAAAGGAAAGGTTAATAACTGAGAACACAGGCTATTTAAATAACCATATAAGGCGTAGTCCATATGGAAGGGCAAAAAATTGTAAATAAATTTCATTTAATCATTAAAATAAGAATAAAATGCATCCTTAGATTTTGTAAAATTAAAATACCATGGGTAATAACAATACTAAATGAAATATCTATTAAGGTAATATTGAGGTATTTAATTTAATGTTTGAGGCACATGATAATATATACCTTCAATATCTTTCAAAAGACTGTTTAAAACTACAGGTAGAAACCCATTTAATTTAGTCAACTGATTTTTCTCATGAGAACCTATTAATACATTGAGGAGATATATAAAGTTTGAGACCCACCTGTCATTTCCTATATAAATCATTCCTTATATTGAGTAGTCTATTTAATTAATAAACAATATGCCTTATTAAATATTCGTGTTGAATAAAGAATACATATTTATCAATGTTTCATATGAAACTGTCAAAGTAAACACCGTATGAAAAAATATTATATAGTTTAAGAAATAATAATATCCATCACCAAATAATGTGAATATTTAAGGAAATTTTCAATTAAAATTATTACAATAAAGTTATTATTTCAAGATAAAGTGAACAATCAGAAAAGAAAGTGAGATTAAATATATAACTTTTGCCACTTGGTAATTTTCAATCTAAAACCCATCGGTGAGATAAATTAGGGTGAAAAATAAAATAACATGAAGTATGATTTAATCATGATATTAAAATAAAAATGGGTAGTATGTACACAACATTTAGGTGAATTGGTTCATAATAACAAATAATTCCCAATGGAATGTAAATTAATATGAAATCCATTAACTTGAGTCTGACTTGTCATGTGTGTCTTTATATTCCTGAATAATAAACGTATGTAAATTATTTACTTTCATCATAAATTTTTTCATTCTTATAATTAATTTTATTTCACTTATTACAATTTTTTAAACAACTGCTAAAACAATTAAGTTTACACCGGGTGTTTTGACCATATTTTTTTTATGTGTTAAAATGACTTTGGTGGGTCAACTATGGTCAAAGGGGTAATTATATGAACATTTATATAATAATAATTGTGAAAAAATTATAATATTTATACATGAATTATACTTTTAAAAAAATTATTAAATATTTTTATGAATAAAATGAACTAATTTTACAATCATGGAGATGGTAGGATGTTTGTACACATGAGTAACATCCCCATTTTTCAATGATCATTATGGAAAGAAGTTAAGTAACATTTATCCTTAAATAATTAACATTATATCATAAATATTATATTATTTAATCATATATAATTATATATATATAATTTTAGTGACGTAAAATGAATCACATCTTGTCAAGGAGGCAGTAGTCTACACGTCCACGAACGATGGTATCACATTTTCAGTAGGTGAAAGGGTAATAAAGAAAAAGGAATGCATTAAGGTATGTGTTCTATAATAATTATAGAAGTATAAATACATTATAAATATCATATATAGAATATAAAAATATCATTTCAATCATAATTTCTAACATGAAATTTGGTAAATTAAGAAAAAATTATCATCGTTTCGCGAGGCGGTATCAGGCTGTGCACAAGAATAGTAATTTCATTACCCATTATATTAAAGTGTCTGTAAGTGTAGGTAAAAACCTTATATTAAAAAAATATAAAAATATTTATGATACTAATGTTATTATATAATCATGTCATAATAAGATTTTAGGGGGTGGGGAAGGAAATAAAATGAAAGTGGTCATGGAATAATGTTACCTTGTTTTTGTGTAACTCCTTTTGGTTTATACCAAAAGAATTACTTGGTTTTATTTATTCCTGTGTTTAGGATCTAGTATTATAGGGGTGTTTGGAAATTATTTTATCAGATTTTTTGTGAGAAAAATGGCATTAGGGGTGTGAGAAAGTTCGAGGGGTGTGTGACTTTTTATAGTGGAGGAGGAGTGGCATTCTTGTAATTTTTTGAAAAGGGAATTCCACCCGCATTTTTCCTTTGTCAAGTGGCTCTAATAATGGTCCAAATTAGCTAAAATTGAGTATAGGGTAGAAATATGAACATAAAACGTATTTTTTACAAGTTTTTAGGTCATTTTGGGCCATAATTTTATGGTTTAGGCCTTTGTTAAACTAATTTTTCTCTTAATCACTATAATTAATTTTAATCATTTTCACACATACTTTTGGTAAAAAAATATTTTTTTTCTATATTATAAATAATAAATTATTTTTATTCCAAATATGGAATAAATTTTTTCAAAATCCAATAATACAAGTATTATAAATTAATTTAAAATTATTCTCGCAAATGGGATGACAATGCGGGATTTTAAAGTAAAAATATTCAAAATATTGCTATGTTTTTATATCCAATTTCAAAGTAAAATTGATTCCAAGAACCTAAATTGGATTAATAGAGTTCCAATTGATATAATTATTATATAGAATCAATCAATAATTTAATTTAACATTATAAATAAATAATAAAAACAAGCAGTTTTGAATTAAAATTCAGTATTCTTCACTATTTATCAAAAAATGAAACTTCATAGAAAAATAGAAACAAATTCACCCTAAACTAATTCTGAAGTTTATATTTCCAAAATCAAGGTTATTATTTCTTCTTAAATTTATAAAATTTTAAAATTTAAAATTTAAAATAGGTATGCTATTAAAAGGCGTTAAAACTTCTTTTATAAAAATGTTGGTTTTATGTGTAAAATTATGTTTATTTTTATATTATGTTAATAAAATATATTGGAAGAATGTAAAAATATTTTTATTGGATACATAACATATAAATTTACTCTATAAATTCTCTAAATTTTTAGAATTTAATGGATTGTGAATAACATGACTAAATAGTATTTTGTTTAAATTGGTTGTTGCATGCATTGAAAAATAACTCATTACTACATGATTTGTAAGATATCAACAAAATTATATTTTTTATAAAGGTAAAATATGGTAAATTCTTGGTGTGATACATTCTTCCCTCCTAAAAAAATCACCCTTGAAATTTTAGGGGTATGATCTTATAAAAATATGTGGGTAATTTTCCCTCATAGAATCATATGGTTCCCACGTTGCTTCTTCCATTTTTGTAGTTTCTCTAAAGTACTTTTACCATATGAGTGGTATGATTCCTCAATACTTTCTCTATAGTATTAAGACTCTAGATGGGTTCTTCACATTATGAAAGTTCAGGTTCCAACTTTATTTCATCACAGATGAGCATGTGTGTGGGGTCTGGCATGTGCTTCATTAGCATAGATATATGAAACACATCATGAACCTTTGAAAGACTTGTAATCATTTCCAAATGATAAGAAACAACATTACACCTTTCAATAATTTTAAAGGATATGATGTACCTAGGAATTGTTTTCACTTTCATATCAAACCTTATAACACACTTCAGGGGAGATACTTTCAAGAAAACATGATCTACCACATGGAAATCTAAGTATTTCATAAAATTATCGTAATAACATTTTCTTTCATTAAGATGATTTAATATGAGACAGAATAGCCTTTAACATTATGATAATATCTTCAAAAATTTCTAGGCCTATAAGTTTTCTTTCACCAACTTCAGCCCAACAAGTTAGAGCACAATACATCTTTCCATATAAAACTCCAAACGACTCTATTTGAATAATTGAATGGAAACTATTACTATAAGAAAACTCATACAAAGATAAGTACTGATCCTACATACCTTAAATGTTTAGTGATCATAACCTCAACATGTTTTCCATTGTATGAATTGTTCTTTTAGACTATATATCACTTTGAGAATGGTAAGCAGTGCTCAAATGAAGATCAATGTCAAGATCCTTATGAAGAGTTTTCTAGGATTTCAATGTAAATTAGGGATATAGATCCTAAACAATTGATATAGGTTCACCATAAAGTCTTTCAAATTCATTAATATAGAGTCTTTTAAGGAACTAAAGATTTAGGTCTTTCGTTATATAAAGGAAATGTGTATATTTGTTTTGGCAATCAATGATAACGCATATTGCATCATTATTTCTAGGAGTATATGGTAGTCCTATGAAAAATTAGAGAGTAATTTAATCCCATTTACATAAAATAATTGGGATAGGTTGTAGTAATCCTTTAGGATGATTCCTCATATCTTTCACTTATTGACAAACCAACCATCTAGACACATAATATGAAATTCCCAACTACTTATTATCCCACCAAAAATGATCCTTCGGGTTCCTATACATCTTTGTGTTTCCATGGTGTATAGAGAAATTTGAGATGTTTGAATCACCCAACAGTTACATTTTATCTCATTTATAGATGTAACACATAGCCTCTTTCCAAACTTTAGAGCACCATCCTAACAAACAAAGTCTATTAAATCTCCATCGTTTACAAAACTGATTTTCTTCTGAAAGTTATCATCATCAGATTAAGAATTTTTTATCCTCTCTAATAAATATGGTTTCTAAATAATTTGAAACATGATTTATGTCTCCCCTTACATATAATTTTCCATATCCGTCTTTATAAGATCCATGAACATAAGATCCTTCTCAATCCTCATTTGGGTTAAAACTCCATGATCCTTCCTACTCAATGCATCTACTATGTTATTTTCTTTCCCTATGTGGTATTGTATTGATCAATTATAATAATCGAATAGATTAATCCATTTACTTTGTCTTGTGTTAACCTATTTATATTAGAATATGAATTTCATTATTTTATAATCTGCATATATCTCAAATAGTTTACCAAATAGATAAGTCTCTATGTTTTCAAAACAAAGATTATTGTTGCTAGCACAAGATCATGGGTTTGATAGTTCTGTTTGTGAGTTATTAGTTTCCTTGATACAAATGCAATAACATTTTCATTTTTAATTAGGACACAACCAATTACCTTATTTGATGCATCACTGTATATGAAAAACCCATCACTCTATATGGTAGAGTCAAAATCAGAGCATTGAATAATCTTCTATTTAGTTCATAAAAGAACTCTTCTCATTACTTTTTCCAAGAAATAATAACCCCTTTAGGTGTAAAATTGTTTAACATGATCACTAATCAAGAAAAAATATAAACAAATCACTAATAGTAACCAAAAAAACCAATAAAACTACATACGTCATTCATGTTTTTAGTGTATTCCATTCTCTGACTTCCTTTTTCTTCGAAGGATCAATAAATATTCCATCCTTGGAGACTATATGGCCAAGAAACAAATATCTTGAAGACAAATATTACACTTACTAAATTTCCCATATAACTCTTCCCTTATAAGAGTCTTAAGAATGATCCACAAGTGATACTTATGGCCCTCAAAGATTTTATAAAACACCATAATATCATCAATGAATACCCCCAAAAATCATAAAGATGTTACTTGAATACTCTATTCATTTGGTCAATAAAAATTGAGGGTTTAGTAGTCAATTTAAATAGAATTATTGTAAACTCATAATGTCCATACCTCTTCTAAAAAGTTGTCTTTGAAATTTCTTCCTTCATCACTCACAATTGGAGATACCTAGAATGAAGATAAATCTTTGAAAAAATATTGGGCTCTATGATGTTGGTCAAACAAGTCATCAATTCAAGGTATAGGATTATTTTTCTTTATTTTAATAACATTTATTTCTATATGATGAATTTACAACCTCATGGATCCATCTTTCTTCTTAATGAAGAGAACAGGGGCTCCCCATGGTGAAACGCTATGGAGAATAAATCCCTTATTACGAAAATCCTCTAGTTCTTTCTTCAACTACACTAATTCCATATTGTCCTTTATATAGTGAGTCTTTTATATTGGACTTGAATTGAGGATAAAATAAATAAAAAATCTAACTTCATGCTTTGGGGTATGTCTATGTAATTTCTCGAGATATACATCAATGTGTTATTACACAATAGGTACTTCATCTATTTGAATATTACCTTCATCATCACCAGATGTTGTTTTCTCTTCTTACATAAGAATTTCATTCAGTAGAGCTACTGGGGGTGGACCTAGATAAGAATTAGGTGAGGAAGCTTCTTCTCTAAAGATAAGTAATTCTATATCTTCCCCACAAATAATAATTTTCTTCCTCTTTCAATAAATCTTGGTATCAAATTTTGAGATCTATTCTATAACGAGGATTATATAAAAGTCAACCATTGGTATTATAATAATTTCATAAAGTAAAGAACATTTAAGTTTCATAATTATGACTTCCCATCACATCATTGTTTGAACGAGACTTCCCTTAATAGTTTTGACTGACAAAACTGTCATTAAATAAAAAGATAAATGTCTAATTTTCTTGGAAAGTCAGTAGATATAAAAGAGTGTGATGATCCAGAATTAAATAAATCATTAGATAAATTTGAATATAGTATTAATGTACCTTCTACCACATCATGGGGTACTTCTACCTCAGTTTTTGTGATTGAATAATCTTGTCCATCTCCCCTTGGCTTCTTCTGTGGTAGATTCCCCTAAATTTTAGGGTATTCTCTTGTGTAGTGCCGCATTTATTTACAATTTTATCTCTAGAAATCATTTATTTATTTATTCCTTTTTCATTCATGAGCCTGGTGAGCCCTATCTCTACACTTATAACAAACTACCAATCCCTTCAAGAATTTCCCATAGTGCTTTTTCACACAGTTTTTGCAATAAGGAAATCACTCAAACTTCTTATTCTTCATTGATGCATTCTCTTTTTCATGGTGCCTAAATGGACTCTTTTTGTATTATTTTACCTTGAATATATTTATTTTAGAGAATTAATTCTCATTCTTGATGGCACACAAAACTATATATGATATGATGAAAAATTTTGGGATACCAATGCACTTTAGAGAATTTGATTAAGTCCTTAAAAAATTGATCAATATTATACTTTGTGTTGTGTATGTAATTTTTATCATAACTATCCAATCTTATAAACGTAGCTTCATAATCTACAACACTCTCTTCTTCATTTTTTTATGCTAAGTAAATTTCTCTTCATCTAAATTTTTTGATCATGAGGGATGTATTTATCAAAGAATGTCTCTTTAAAAGTCATACTTTCCATGATTTATATTTTTTCTTCCTCCCATGTCTTCTGGACCACAGAACACCATTAATCAGTATCACCTTTAAGAAAATATACCACAAGTGAAACCTTTTCTATTTCACTGCATCCCAATGCCATAAATTTCTTCTCTATATACTTAATCCATTTCTCAGCTACAATTGGAGTAGTAGTCTTACTAAACAAGGGGGGAATCTATAAAATAAAGTAATCCAACATAGGATACAATCTCTGTGGAATAGTTTTCTCATTTTGGGGAAGTTTGTTTGTCATAACCTGAATATGTTTTCCTAGTATATCCACAATTCACTCCATTCCAATATCATCTATATTGGTTTTCTCAACAGGTCGGTCTCTAAATTTTCCATGAGTATTAATACCAATCATCCTTCCATGTTCCATTTCAAAATATTGAAATATACTTGATTAGCTCAAAAAATCATAATTTATATTTCCAAATATGGTAAATCACATAACATAAATTTATGAATCATAAATCGTATAATCATAAACATCAGTTTCTATGGGGAAATATTTACATTTAAATCCTTCATAATGGTCTGTAAAGAAAATTTGAATTATCCTAAGCATGTCCCCTTGGAGTGTTTATTTTGTCATGGTAGAACTATTTTATTTTCTTATTAGAAACATTGATCTATGGTGATGTTTCTTCTTATTTCCTTCTATATACATTGTGTGGTATTATTCTAGAGGCAATTCCTTTGCTGGTTGTAGTGTATTGGGTGTACGTTCATAACGTATGTATTGATTCTTCTTCTCTAAAGATATTTTTCATAAATTGAATTAATTATATGTTGTGTAGATTGGTTCTAAGTCCTTTCTTGTCATTTTTTAATCCTTTATTATGTCATTGTGGGAGTTTGAAACCTTTGTTTTGAGGTTAGTGGTTTTTTCTCTAGGCTATGTTGGTGAAGTGATTTGCTTCTATTTTTGATAAAAAAATTATTAAATGAAATGGAATAATTGATTTTTTTTTAGCCAAGTTTTTAGAAAATATGGTTTTCTATAGTTTTGGTATATGGAAACAGGTTTTCAAAGCATTGTAAAATGTCTTTTTTGAAATTCTTTTCAAAGCATAAAATTATGTAAATTTTTTTGATGAATTTATTTGGAAAATAGGTCACATGGGAAGCCTTTTGATTTTAGGTAGAAGCTAAATTAATTTGTCTCATCCTCTGTTGGTGGGTTTTCTCATGGTAATTTCCTCCTCTCCCTAGTCCCATTATTCTAGAGACTTATTAGATCTGTTTGGAGGTTCACTTGTTAGGGTGTTCCTCTACTCTACAGAATTGATTCATATGTCTAGTGGGTTAATGAATATATGATTTTCTATGTTAGGTATGAGTTTCCAAGATATATTGACCTAGTTTCATCCCTAGCATGATGTTACATGTGCTTCTCAGTATATTTGGGCTTCTAATTTAGCTCGAACTATTTTATTGTACTGCCATAGACTTGATATGATATATGTTGCATGATTTTATTTGTTTTGACTTGATATATCTACTATGATATATGGATATTAAATTCTTTAAAACTGACACACCTTCTTTATTTTGAAATGTGTAAAATGAGAAAATTAAACCATTTATCAGTGATTTTTTTATGAAAATTGTTAAATCGATATCCGGACTTGTTTTCTATAATGTTAAGAATGATTGGATTATTATTCAGGGACTTGATATATAAAACCTAGGTGAGACCTTTCTAATCCTACTAGATCACACCTTGTGTACCCCTTTAATGATGCGTAGACCTGGTTATGTCTTTTGATGTATGGAATGGCAAGGCGCCTCAGTGAGGAAGTGAGGTTTTCTCGGAGCTGAGTTGAGTAGTTAGTGGTTATATAGTGGGATTATGACTATGATATCACATGTAGTAGTTGTTTTTCCTATTTTTGGTAGTTCTTCGTGGTTGTACTTATTCTTGGATATTTATTCTACTCTTCATTTTTTGGTTTCTATTAAGGAATATATTAATCTTTTCTATTATTATCTCTCATATGTATATGTTTGTGTGCCATTTTGTTTCTTTAGGTTGTGAAAAATCATTCCCTCTATTTATTTTTTGACATCTGAGTGCTCGTTGCCAACCCATGGGGATAGGGAATTCCCTTTGGGTATGTGGAAAATTCTTATAGGGTACCAGTTTGATAGGGTATATAGGTCAGGTTCATCACATTTTTTCTTTCATTAATCATGTTTTATATATATTTCTATGTGTATCACTCCATTAGAATCCAATCTCTCTTTTGAGTTCCATCTAAATATCTTCTACCATGTTTGATATAAATTCCCTATTTTTAAGTATTTTTTTGGTTTCCCTTTTTATATGGATTCTACTTGAACTTGATGATGGTATTTGATAAATGTAATTCCTCTAACCTAAATTAGGTGTCTCATTATTTTCCTATAAAGTATCATTTTTATATTACATCATTGGAATGTGTGGTCACACCGAATCATCAAACACTTTACCTAAAATTAATTTAATTTTTTTCCATGCCTTGTAGTTTTCATAGAAGATCCCTTGTAATTATAAAAGTAGTTTTTGTTGGGTAGACCCTTTATAAAACTATTAAATTTGTGGGTTATTAATTGTTCCATGATTTTGGGTGAAGTTATAGGGTAGTTTACGGATTCCCTTGGTGATATAATGATTTAATATGGAAATTGGGATGGATAAGATGTCCATTAGGACCACTTAATGCTTATGGTAATGGAATGTTTAAATGAAAATGTAAATTTAATCCAAATGGTGAACCTAGATTAAACAATAGAGTTTTTTTCTGATTTAAATATAGAATAAGGACTTTTTTGTGATGCTTAGTATTGGATTTGAGTATGGAATTCCTTGGAGGACTTCCTTGGATTCCTCAGGAACTATGTTGTCGTGTAATTCCATGTATGATCCAAGGATTTAATTAGGATATTCAGGTAAATTTAAGTGAGTAGGATGCCTTTTGATTTAATGAACTATAATGTTATGGAATTACTTGATAAATTCAGTGTATTCTACTCATATTAATTGTTTGAATTCCATGTGAAGGCTCCCCCTTGGATTCAGGTAATGTCTATAATTATTGAATTCCAAGGATTAATGTTGTGGAAATTGAGGGGTTCCCTTATTGAATATCATGTGATGATATCCCTGGATTCAACTCGGTATTATTATTATAGAATTTCAAAGTTGTGAGCCTTGAATTATAATCTAGTTATGCTTCTGAATGTCAAGGTTGGTCCTTAGAGTTCTAACCTGACTTTTCAATTTTATGGGGAATTTATGGATGATAATTCTTGGTTGGGCCATGTGGATTACATTAGATTATGTGATTTTGGTTTCCTTAGTGATGTGACATTGAATCAAAGAGGGCTATGATACCTCCTCTATTTTCATATACCAGTATATTTCAAAGTATGTATGGTCAACAAGAGTTTTCTCCATGATTCCTCAAACCAAACTTGGTTCATTTTATTTCATTATATTATTATTATTCTTATAAATTAACTTATATATTTCACAACATAATTATTTTTATGTATAGCCTATATTTATGTTAAACACTATTAGTGGTGTTCCACTGAGTTATACTCATAACCAATTTGGGTTTTCATTTGGTACCTAGACATACTTCATGGATGTAGGTTGGGATAGGGTAAAGTATCATGTAGTTTATGCTTTATGTTATGGATAAGATTAGAGATTTGATCTTAGAGTGGAGTGAGGCCTTGAGATTTCTTGGTTATAATTATCTGATGGTTTTTTTAATTTTGATCACTTATAGGGATTTCCTTACTTAAAATGAGTTATGAATGTATTCTTATTATGTTTGTAACATCATTATGATATTTCATGAGTTGTGATTTAATATTGTAGCACCTTTTTATCTTATTGGGGTGTAATTTATATATTTTTTCATTTATTTTAGTTATGTTGGACTCTAACTAGAGGGTTTAGTCTACCCATCATACCACCTATAGAACCTCTCTAACCAGAGGTTATAGTCTCCCCATTATACCACCTACAGACCATTACTGTTTGTTGATATCCTCTAGAATATGGGGAGAAACACTTGAGGTCATGTGGTACAATGGCTTAGGGAACTAGTTTAATGGATACCAGGTCTGAAAGTTGCAAAATGGCATTAAATTAGGCTTTGTTTTAGTATTTTAGTTTGGTAAAAAATATAATATAATGTTTTGGGACTTTTTAATGAGTTTCTAAATTAGAGTATCTAACCCATTTATGAGGTAAAATCCATGTTTTCAAGGGTGGGAATTATTGTCCTTTGAATTCATTATCATATTTTATCTATTTTTACCTTGAGTGAAACACTTTAGTTATGAGGTTATGGATCATATCAATTTCACTCTTGGTCCAATATGTAAAGAGATCATGTGTGCACCATGCACCATATTAGGCATTTAGGTATTTACATTCTACTTTCTTTCTTTACTTGATTACTTGTTTTGACTACGTCATACTGACATGGGTTGGTTATTTAAAATGTAAAAATTAACCTAAACAATATTTTACTATATCTATTAATGATTTAATTTTATATAAGAAACCTATAAATGAATAAAGACTAAAATTTTAGGTTTTCTAATTTGGAACCAAAAATTTGTGTCAGTTAAATGAGGTTCCAATCAAAACATAAATAGGTTTTTCCTCTATAAATTGTGATTGAAACTCAAAATAATGGCCCCATAGTGATGAAAATATAAAATTTAAGATAATTTGAAAATTATAAAGACCTAAACATATGTGTTATATGACACCAGGATTAAATTAAAGGATGGTATAGGTAAAATAAAATTTTAGAAAGAACCCTATAAGATGTTTTTCTTTATCAACTGTGAATGAAATCTTATTTAACCCAGCCTAGTGATGTGAGGTATCCTTATATTCATGACTTAACCCTAGTGTGGGTAGTTGGGGTTGGTGAGAGTGCTCGAGTTGTGAGTTCAGGAACCTAGGTTTGTTACTTTTTTTCCCAAACTGTGAAATCAATAACTATTTTAGTAATTTGTTTTGAGATTTTATTTTGGCATCCTAGGTAATTATTCCTCATAAATGACTAACTAATCACCAGGAATTCATTGATTATAATGAATCTAAGTACTATAGTCATAATCCACTTGTTCTATGGGGAAAAGTTATCGGTGCCCATCTTTGGTATAGTTTTCTTTAGGTGAAGCAGTCTATGGAGAGAGATGAATCTCATCCAATTCAGATAATGTATGAGTTTTCCTATGAGTTTTAGTTAAATAATCTGCCTATATTTTATTATTATGGTGGCCTCAAGGAGGTTTAGATATTTATTATGGCTTTGAACACCATTTTTTAGCATCTAGGGACACCCCCTGAAAAGTGGGTGATGCATTCCATATATATGCTCTGAGGACAATATGGGTGGTGGTGGGATGTTGTGATCTAAGATGATCGTAATGTGGTTATGGTTTGGAATGATTTTTTGACTGGTTTCTTCGACTACGTTTTCCTAGAGACACTATGGTCTAATAGGTTCATAGATTTCATGCACTTGGACTATAAGAGTTTGGCAGTTATAGAGTATGTCACCAAGATTTCTGAGTTACATTAGTTTTCTCCATCTATTGATGGTGATGAGTTGGCTAGGGTAAGACACTTCAAGGATGGACATAATAAGGATAAAAGTGCCCATATGATTGTCTTCTATTTGAACATAGTTTTAAATATGGTGAATCATGCTTTTATTTCATAGAGGAATTTGAGAGAGTCTCATAGTTTATGAAATGCATCACCAATTGAGAGAATATAATCTGGTGGTAAGAAGCATTGTTTTGATGGGTCCTATAATAATAGTGTGGGATAGATCACCCAAGGAATTATTATGATCTTAGGCCACTAGTTTATCAGGGAGGGTCACTACCATTGGTATTTTAATAGGCCTCCATTCAAGTGTCGATCCTATGGGAATATGATACATATCAAAAGGTTTTATAGGATGGAATCACAATCACCTCGAGATAGAGACTCTAAGATATTTTAGGGATTTAGTTATATATCTTCTTCTTCATCATAGGTGGGTAGTTGAATTTTGACGTGTTAAACAGGTTGAGGCTGTGGAAGGGGTAAAACAATTCTGATATAGTCATGCTAGTAGGAAAGTACAGTGTTGGGTATTTTTGTTGGAATGAAATTTAAAGGTTTAAGGTGGGTTCATGCAATGTATACTACTCATATATATTAGTACGTTGGTTCATCTACCATGTGAAATGATTTTTGGGGCTTCAACTTTAACTTTTTTTCTTTTTGACTTAAGGGCATCACACTATTTTATATCAACTCAATCTGTGGAGGGTCTAGGATTGGATGTTGATTATGTGTGTGGGGTGATGTTTATTGAGACCTTGTTGGGAGTTATTATTCAGAGTTTTATCTTGATATTGGCGGTTTTAAGTTTCTAAGGGACCTTTTCATGATGGATTTTACTAGGTTTGACCTAATTTTAGGAATGGTTTGGATGGTTCCCTTTTTATTTCATATATAATGATATCATCGATGAGTATCCCTAATTTTTCTTAATGGAGTCATTTTTATTCATAAGGTGGGATGGTACATGTAGGATGGTTAGGAAGGTATTGGTCGAAAGAAGCACAGTGGGGTTTCATCTTAGTTTTCCAGGCTTATATTGGATAATGGAGGAGAGTGAATAGTATTTACCCTCCTATGGTGGACTAGTTTATGGATTTTTTCCTTAATGGATTCTTGGTGTTTTATCAAAAAAGGGAGGTGAATTTCACCATCGATGTCATGTTGGGTGCTGATTATTTTTCTATTATTCCATATCAGATTTCTCCATAGGTACTTTTTGATTTGAAGATCTAGTTGGAGGACTTAAATTACAAGGGGTGTATCCACCCTAGTACATCCCCTTGGGATTCCCCTATCCTCTTTAATAAAGAGGCTAATGTTACTTTATCATTATGTTTGGATTATCAGGATTCCAATCATGTGTCTATTAAGAACATATATCCACTAACATATATCAAATATCTTTTTTATTATCTAAGGGGTGCTTGTATCTTCTCCAAGATAAACATGAGGTCAGTTTATCACTAGGTTAGTATGAGAAATTATTATATTCCATGAATGTATTTTCAGAGTAGGCATAATCTCTATGTTTATTTGATGATGTTGTTTGGATTATTGAATGTGAAAGAAGTGTTTATGTCCTTGAGTAACATTGTTTCCCATTTGTAACTAGATTCCTTTGTGGTGGTTTGTTGGACGATATCCTCATGTATTCAAAGACTATGGAGGATCATGAAAATCACCTGGAGATCATTTTTTTAAATTATGGGAGCATTTATTGTATGCCAATATCATAAACTGTCATTTTTAGATCGATCAAGTGGGATTCTTCGGGAATATCATATTATAAATGGGAATGACTATCAACCCATATAAAGTAAGATTTATGGCTTCTTGGGAGTATCCTAATAATCTTTTAGATACTTAGTGTTCTATAAGCTTGGAAGGCTATTACCAATATTTAATACAAGATGCATCCCATTTTGAAATGCCTCTAACAGTAATAATCAAAAGGTTGTTAAGTTTGTTTGTTCGGAATCTTGTGATAATTCCTTCCAAGAGTTGAAGAGTATATTTTCCTCATCACTTATCCTTACCATTCCATATCTACAAAGAGATTATGAGGTATACTATGATGAATCATGTATCAGGTTGGGTACAGTTTTGATGAAATAGGGTCGATTCATGGTATATAGATCTTGGATGTAATGGCCTAATGAAAGGAATTTCCCAAATCATGATATCATGTTAGCAGTTGTAGTGCATTCCTTGAAATTGTGGTGAAACAATCTCTTAAGAGGGAGGATCGTGGTCAATACAGACCAAATGATTTTGATGTACATATTTACTAAATGGGCCCAAAAACTTAATCAATAAATTTGGGTTGAGTACCTATAGAATTTAAACTTAGAGATGGATTATACACTAGGTAAGGGAAATATATTTTCTGAATCACAATGCTAAAATAAATAGCTCTAATTTTTTCAGAATTTATAAAATGAGTGGAAAATGATGTTGTATTTTAATTAAATTCATCTTTAGGTTCAAGAGGATCAGGTTAAAGTGGTTATTAAATATTTTTCAATGGTTACATTACTTCTATATTGTATCAATAGGAGGAAAATCTCAGATCCATAGTTACTATTCCTTGGGGATAGCTTTGATGGTGGGGAAATACCTCTACCCTGGACTATATATGAAGATGATATTATCCATTTTTGTGGGCGTTTTTTAGTTCCTATTGATATTCAAGAGGAATTTATAAGAGAGTATCATACTTCTGGGTGGGTGGTACACCCTATATAAATGAATCTATATCATAATCTCCATCGACTATAATGGAGGTTGGAAATAAAGAATGAGATAGTTTGGTTCATTACATAATGCTCCACCAATCAGTAGGTGAAGGAATACCATCATCATCCCATGGATCTCTTCCAGTCACTTCCCATTATATAGTGTTAATGGGACTATTTCACCATGTAATTTGTTATGGGATTTCCAAATATGCCTTGGGAGATAGATGACGTATTGGTTATCAAGGAACGGCTAACAACGGTCACCTATTTTATTCTGACCCAAGAGACCTCTATAGTGGATGAGCAGGGAAGGTTATATGTCTGATATAAAAGATAGCTACATAGGATCCCTCATAGCATAGAACCTGATAGATACACTTAGTTTATACCATAATCCTGGAAGGGGTTGTAGAAAACATTGGTTTATCTCGTGATTTTGAGTACACCAGACCACCCATAGACTAATGGGAAGTCCGAGTAGACAATTTTGGTGTTGGAGAACATGTTAGTGGTGTGTGTCCTAGATTTTTAAGATTTTTGGGTGTAACCATCTAGAATGTTTTAAATTATTCTATAACAACTATTAGAATGTGATGGTTTAGATGGATCCTCATGAGGATTTTTATGGGAGTCCATATTATTCACCTTTTTCTTAGTTGGAGGTAGGTGAGGTGCTAATGGTTGGGCCAAGTCTCATTTAAGAGACATTGAATCAAGTCCAATTGATTCAGAAGAGGATAGATACTATATAGTGTGGGAAGAAATCATATGTGGACCAATGTCTTTAGACCCTAGAGTTGGAGATAGATAACCAGGTGTTTTTTCAAGTTTAACCTAGATTGTGAAAGCATAGAATAAGAAGGGAGATGAAATTGGTGCCCAAGTACATAGGTCCATTTGAGATTGTGATGATGGTTGGATCAGTGGAAAACTAACTGACTCCTCTATAAAGATTCGGTGTATTTCATGATATATTTCGTGTATCTTAGATTTAGAATTATTTCACTGATCCATATCATACAACTAATTTTGAGGATATTAACCTCAATACTTATGCATCCTTCGAGGAGAGACTAGTTTTTAAAGTGGACTTCCGGGAGAATACACTTCAAGGAAAATTGTTCCTATAGTGCATGTGCTATGGTAACATAGGCATGTTCAAGGGGAAACTTTGGAATAGGAATCTGACATAAGATATCAATGGGAAAAAAATTTACCAAATAGGATTTATAGATCTTAGGGTTATAGTATTTGGAAGAGATATCTTGAGGTGGGGAGGTTATAATACCCCACTCTTCTTTTGATGTACGTAATATGTAATTTTTATCAAAAACCATTATTTTATATTTTAGGAATCTTTTAATAGGGTTTAGGTGTATCAAAGGTGTTCAGGGGGATTGAGATGATGTTGGGGATTATAGTCTAAAGGTTGTAGTGCCTTGGCTCACTAGTGGGCTTCCTATAGGCTAAAATGGTGACTGTAACCTCACTAGTAAGCAGGTTGGTTAGATGAGGGTTTTTTAAAGAGAATAAGTTCATTTTACCCATTAACCCATGTTTTAATATTAACCTGCTTTCTTCCTATTTTGGGAAGTAATAGAAGCATATGAAGCCTCTCCTAATCCTCTTGGGTACTTGATTGGATCCCCTTCATTTCACCTTTTTTTCACTTCCATTTTTTACAATGGAAGGCTCTTGGTAATTAAATCACTCCATTATCTTCCAATCTCTCATTTTTGTTCCATATAAATCTCTTCATCCATGTTTAACATAAATTACATATTTTCTAGTATTATGTCTAGTTTCTCTATTTTTATTAGCTCTAATCAAATTGAAGGCTGGTATTCGATGAGTATAACTCCTATGGCCTAATGTAGGTTTTCTCATCCTTTTCTCGAAAATTATCAATGTTTTATTTCATCATTAGCATGTGTGGTCATGTTGACTCATCAAACACTTGACCTAAAATTAATTTATTTTGTTTTCATGCATTGTGTTTGTCTTATAATATCCCTTGGAATTAGAAAAGTAGGTTGGGTCTGGTATACCCACGTTAAAACTCATAAAAAGGTAGTTTATGCCTTGGTTCATGCTTCTAGGTGAACTAATGGCATATTTCAGGGCTTCCCTTGGTGACATAATGATTTAATATAGAAATTGGGAAGCCTAAGATGACCTTTAGGACCACTTAATTATTATGCATGTGAAATATTTAAATGGAAATGTAAATTAAACACAAATGGTGAAATTTTCTTGAATTTTATAATTCATTACTATATGAATTTTAGAAAAAGGACTTGTTTGTTATCCTTGGTAATGTATGTGAGTATGGAATTCTTTAGAGGAATTCCCTAGATTTTACATGGATTATGTTATCAGAGAATTCCATGGATGGTCTTAGGATTGAATTAGGGGATTCATGTCAATGATAGGGTGTCAGGATTCATTTGGATTCAATGAAGATCAATGTTATGGAATGCTTAAAGGGAGTCAATGGATTCTACTTGGATTCATTGTCATGAATTCTGAGGGGAAACACCCACTTGGATTCGAGTAATGTATTCACTTATTAAATGTTGTAGATTAATTTCATGGACTATGATGGGTACACTTATTGAATTTCATGCGGTAAAATATTTGGAATTGTCTTGATATTATTGGTGTGGAATTACTCAGGTGTGATCCATGGATTCCAATCGATCCATACATTTAAATTTTAAGGGAAATCCCCTGAGTTCTGACCCAACTTATGGATTTTCTTGGGAATTTTTAGAAGGTAATTCTCAGGGGATCCATAAAGATTCCTCCATATTACATGATCATCCTTACCTTAGTGATTCCCATTGGGACTATAGTGGGTTTTGATACATCCTCTATGATCAATGAACGATATCAGCTGAAGAATGTAGGGTTGGCCTGGGTTTGCTCCATCAGTCCTGAGGCTCTTCTTGGTTCATTTAATTTTCATATATTATTATTGTTGTACTCACTTAGCATTTATATTTAACACCATCATTATTTTCACATATAGTCTATATTTTCATTAGACACCATTGGTGGGGGCCTACTAAGTCATATTCACACCTTATTCAGCCATATTTTGGTGTCGGGTAAGACTTTATGTATGATTATCAGGCAAGGGAAATCTCCCTAAAACCAATTCTTGATGTTATGGATAATATTAGAGTTTAGAATTGGGAGATGGGAAAGACCATGATACTCATGGATTTTTGTAATCTTTAGTTTTTTTTATTTTCTCACTTATGGGGATTTTTGTACTTCACTAGAATTATTTATGTCGGAATGTTCTAATTGTGAAGTCTGTATAATATTTCTTGTGTTTTTCCTTGATAATGTAGAACGTATTTATCCTATTGGGATGTGATGTATATACTATTTTCTTTATTTCTATTTTTGTAGACTCTGACTATAGGGTATATCTCTCCACCATACCATATATAGTCCCCCACCACTTATTATTGGCCAATGGTGTTAAGGGGGGCATGCATTAGGACATGTGGCGCACCAGATCAAGGAACTAATTTAGTGGATACTAGGTCAGGGATTTATAAGTAATATCTATCTGTAAGGGTTCATCAGTCAAGTATTTTCTCTAGTCATAGCATCAGATACCTGGTGATATATACTATCTACACGGTGGAATAGAGATAGAGAATCCAATTAAGCATATATTATGGTAAAAATGACATAAATTATCGTTTTATGACTTTAATAAACCTAGATTAATTCCACAATGTTCCATGGACATTTAGAGGCTTTAAATATGAGTCCTTTGAGGCTTAAAGATCAATGATGGAATGAAAAACAAATTGGAGCATGCTAACGATTAGTTAAATTGATCATATCCTTCAATCTCAAAGCCTTCATTTAAGAACCATTTTCAATTATCAATATCTAAGGATCTCATCTACAATACCTATCTATCTAGACTCTAAAATTATACTACCAATCTTGAGATATAATGTAGAATCTCATAAAGGATTTTAATTAAAAACATATCCCTCTTGGAACCTCTAATTATACAAAGGGTGATCACAACAAAAAAGTGAGGGATAGGTTCTTACTACCACTAAAGTAAGGCATGATGGGTGATCATAGCTAGTATAGTGAGGGATTTTGGATTCTTTATACTTCCAAAAAAACTAAATGGAGTTTGGTTTATTGATCTCCGCTAAAATCAAGGGTTTAATGTATAAACCTCTCAACCTAAGGGTGGGATACATAAGGGTTCCCACCGAGATATTTCCAAACTACTTTATCAAATAACTCCCTCTATATCTCTTCTTTATTTATTTATACATTGAATATTCACAATGAATAACATAATCACATAATTTTTGTTTTTCTTTTTCTATTATTATTCTTGATTAATTAACTTTTAAATTATCCTTTTCTCATTATATTAAAATTATCCTGACCAAATATCATTAGTAATATATTTAATTGATAATTATTACCTCCCGCTCATCATAATATCAAATTAATTATTGAGTGTATTATTCTATTTAATTCTATAATCACTTTATATTTTCATTATATTTCCAATACACATACACTCTGTATCTATTGTTATTTTTATATTTTTTTAATTTAAATTCTCAATTTGTTTTATTTTTTATATAGGTAATTAACCCACCCACCCACCCACCCCCCTCTATCTTACTTCTACCTAAAATTATAATTCATTTGGAAAAATTATTCTTTAGTAAAAAAAAATTATATATAGAAAATTTATTTCAGAATGGGTCATTTCCACACTCTGTTACAAACATGATGAACTCTTTTACCCCACCCTCAAACTCTTTTATCACATGATTGGAATCCATTACTTATTTATTTATATTCATCGAATTTGGTTCAATATTAATTATATTTAATAAAAAAATTAATACACAGAACATATTTATATATTGTATATTTGTTTTAAATGATATATATTCATGTTAGCAATTTCTGAAAAATAAACTATATTAAAATATATATTTTTTATTCCATTATTTTCAACAAAAGTTGTATTATTATATGAAATATATATTTATTTATTTATTTAAATAGATTTTACAAAAAAAAATATATGTGTGTGTGAAGGTGAGTAAATATATAAATTGATATGGGTTTCTATTTACACATAAATATATATATACATGAATAGAGTTGGGAGAGAGTTTCAATATTTTACAATGATGAAAATTAAAATGAAGATCAATATTTATGTGGATAAAATTCCCAAAAAAATGTGAAAAAAAACATCAAGATTAGTTGATATATCATTAAAACATAACCTTTTAATTTCATACCTTTGATTTTGGATTTGAAATCATCCACAAAATGATGATGGGGAATGGTAGAGTATGACTTCTGTAAAATATTAAATGATAGGGTTGAAGAGTGGTGAAATTAGGGTTATTTTAAAAAGAAAATAAGTGATTTATCAGGGCTTACTAAGAATAACTCATAAAAAAGACTTTTTTCAATGCTAAAATTTTAAGTATAGAAAATTTAATATTTTATCAACACTACATTTATAGTTGATAAAATTAGTGGTTATCAATGTTAATTTTAAAAATGATAAAATGTAGAGTTTAATATTTTGTATCTTTATAAAGATTCATTTTAATCTTATATAAGCTTTCCAAAGAGACATGTAATCTTACATGATCCTTTAATAGTTTTTTTTATTAATCCTAATAAAAAATATATTTTATTAGCACAAAATTTAGCATTAATAAAATGTACATTTTGATCTTATATATCTACCAAAAAGCGATATTTTAATATTATATAAATTTTCCAATGATCCATTTAACTTGGAGAACATTTTATAGTGTTATTATTAAAACTGATAAATCCCGAAAAATATTAAGATATTATTATATTATTAATCATAGAACAAATAATTATTATGTTCAATATAATTAATTTCAATTAAAATATATTATTCATTATTTAAATTTGTAAATATTTTTTAATATATATTATACATTATATAAAATTATAAATAAATATAATAAATAATAGTTACATTTAAATAAAAAACATTTTCATTGAATTACTAATTATCTAAATATATATAACATTAAGCTCTACTATTAGTGGTGGGTGGTTTTGGTTTGGGGGGTGAGGGGAAGGCTGTGGGGTCAATTCCCAGGCCATGTGTTTTCATAGCAGTTTATTTTCTTATATTGTTTTCCATGGTGGTGAACGTATTCAACCTTATATATAATATTAATTATGTATAATATTAATAATTATTATGTGAATTAAAATATTTTTCATAAAATATAAAAACATTTATTAATTATACAAATGAATAAATATTAAATACTGACTATATTTCAATATATAGAGGTTTATTTTCAAAATATTATCAATTAAATATAAATATTAAATTTACTATAAAATTTGTTAAAAATAATACAAAAAATAATAAGAAAAATCCCAGGGTATAACCCAAAGTCTCTAACCAATTTATTAAAAGAAATGAAAAATACACGAGATGAATATGAGGTCAGACATGGAAAATATCCCTCATTAAGAAAACAAAACAATATAAAGTGCACTCATCCAAAAATCAAAAAAAAGTAGTCATTTCTAGATTTTCCCTCTAGAAACCATATGCTTAGGTTTTTCGTTGATTCTTGGATATTGGCCTCTTCTCCACATCCTGGATTTATTTTGAGATTTAGGATCATTATGTGATGATGTATCATGGTTTTCCCTCAATATGGATCAAACATATTATTTTCATGATAAATCATGATTTTATAACTCTCAGTTAGAATAGATATTGTCATCAATATTAAAGGATATAAATTTCAAATTTTTGAGGTGGTATTTATAGAAAAATAATTTAAGTTTTATTTTTTGATATTTGTATATATATACTCAACTATGATCCAAAAAAATATAAAAAAGCATCATTGAGACCCTTGGACATTCTCTCAAGCTCAAGAACCTCTACTAGTTTGAGACTGTCATTTTTAAGTCTTTACTCATCACATCCCTCATTTATGACATTACCAAAATTTTCATAATCAAATTCATTAAATCATAAAAATGATGGGGTGACAGCTTTTAGCATCCCTCGTCCACAATAACCTATTTAGGGAAACCCCATATCAGGCTATGTGTATAAATTAAATCCCTTATGCACATGTTAACCTTATCCTATCTAAGAGATTCATACCCATCTCCACCCACCCTAGAAATTGGTAATTTTCCACCTAAATCATCCTTATTTTAATATTCCATATGAAGATGAGAATGGATGTATTCACCTTGTGAAGCTTTCGAATGATTTTTGTTCTATATATGAATAGGTAAAAAATCTTGATCAGATATAAATGTCCTAGACTTCCTTGGCATAAAATTTTGAAAATCAACTTCACCTACTAATTTTTTTTTGTTTTTCTCCTTATCTCTCTATGTCTCTTCCGCAGAACTTGTAAAACTAGACCTTTAGGTCATATGTGGAACTATTTACACCATTGGAATATTTTTTTTTACCTTTTCAATCCCATGAATCGATCATTTTATTCTATTATCGCTGTTGATTATCAACTTCCCTTTGTGAACCTAATTCATAATCAAATTGACGGACAACATGTTTATTAAGACATTCTTCCATCTATATTCCATGAGAAATCGAACCCTCATCCACAAAATTATCCCATGTCTCTTCAATCATACCTAACATGTTGTTTAAATGGGATGTATATTTTCTAGGCTACACAGGCTTAGTTGTCTACTCCAGATTCTACCTCCAAATAGTTTAAAACCCTCCAGTCCTATAATCATGTTTCTCCAACCGTGAAATATAAGCTACCTATATCTAAATAAGATTATTTCATTTAGATATATTTCCATATTAAACTATCCCAACTTCAATAACCCCATCATTAATAGAATTCCGAAACAAAATAGATTGAAATGTTGATGTGCATAATGAGTTAGACCTGCCAGATTCATGCCACTATTTCATAATAGACGTAGTATTCAATTCAACCACTAGAGTATCCTTAACCTCTAGATGAGAGAAAAACTCTTTCCTAGTGATTTATCATGTATTTGATTCATATTTCAACATCTATTTTGTTGATAAATTGTGACATTTATGGTCAAAATTCTCTTTTAATGAAAAAATATTTTTTTGGTTGATTAGGAAATGAAATTTTCATTTCATTGGATATTTTAAAAAATATATATTTTTTAGTTTCTTAAATGATAAAATTTCTTTATTTCATTCACTGTATCTTTTAAAAACTACCTTTTTCTTGAATTTTAGTGAAATTTAATCAAAAAAATCAAAATGTTCTCGGTCTAATTTTTCATTTATTTAAGGAACATCATTTTTTGAGAAAATTCATAGAAAATAATTTTTTATTATTTTTAATATGGTTTGGATACTCAGAATCAATTCTTATAATATTCAATTTTTTAAATTAAAAAAATTATGAAATTATTTCAATTAAAAACATATTGATTTTTTTATGATTTATTTTGTTTGGAAATGTTTTATTTTAAATAAATTTTAATTTCTATGATATTTTAGTTTTTGTGGAAAAAAATTAGTTTTCCAATTGATTATGAATAGTTTTCATGTGGTCCCATAACTGACTGCATGAGAAATTTTCAACTGACTGCTCCCTCTAAGAAAAGTGACTGTATGTAAAAATTTTATAAGACCACTTGAATAAATTCAAATAAACTACATGAGGAAGGAACCTAACTTGAGTGAATCTGGAAAACTATCCATAAGAATGAATTTTTAAGAAACTAGGATGAAAACAAACTAACCTACATATAAATTTCAAAGCGATTGTACATTATATATTTCAAGTGATCATACCTCTATTTTGAACCTACAATGAAGTAAAAAACTTGAAACTATAGAGAATATTTTCTAGTGATTTAACCCACAAACAGAACATATCATACACCACCTCATTTAGGTGACTACACCCTCAGACTAAACTGATCATGTGCCTTCTCATTTAAGTGACCGCAAGACTTGAATTCAAGTGAATGTGGAGAGACTATGTGGTCACTCAATTGAACTCATTAACAAGATAACCTACCATAAAGAATAATACTAAACTAGTTACAGAGAGAAACTGAGCCATTTCCAACCTGCAAAAAAACAAACCAATATACACTGTTGGAGAAAAACTGAACTCTTTTGGAGATTCCAATACAGGAAAACCAAGTGCCCTGGTAGAGTCGATCCCACCAAGTTGGGATCCACTACCTAAATTTACCCATGAATATTCTTATTGAAGAATATCTGACTCATATACAACCACTTTTTATAAAAACATTTTGGATCTATTTACTAATGGAGACATTGAATGTCAATCCTTATTCAAGCCATATGAATACCCACCGTGGTGTCAAACTAAGTTTCAAGGATGGGTAAAACTGGAAATTGGTGTATTCATAAATTATTAAAATGTATTCTGAGCTGTTTTTTGTCGAAGATGTGTATGTTTTGTCACACCAATTTTTTTAGGAATATTATGTTTGAATCTTGATGAAGATGATGGTTCATACCACATGAATTGATTGTGTTTTTTCATGCTTTAATATTTACAACACTTCAATCATTTCTAATTGAAAGTAGATGAAATCCATGGCTAACATTGATGAATGATAGTTAATAAAACAAGGAACATGATATGGGTATGATCGGTTGTGCAGAGGAGGTTCTTGATGAAATTTCTTAGTGGTGTTTTGGTCTATGTAATATGATTGAGTGATCTAGTGGTTTCTTGTTTCATGAAACTAGAAGAAGATCTCCCATCCAGCTGAACCAATGATAAGGCCACCCAAAATCATCAATTAGAGAAGACAAACACTGAACCACTGTAACCATTGTGTCTAACTAGATAAGTAGAGCTTATATTTCTATGATAGGTTGAATCCAATATCAATTAAAGTTTAATTTTGATTAATTAATGGGGTGGTATTTTTTATCCGAATCTCATGGATGGAGAGAGGCCTCTTCCCTTCCACAATTTTATATTTCTATCATTTAAATTGAGTAAATTATTATTTCTTGTTGATTTTCTTAAGATAAAAATGTGTTCATGTTGAAATACTTCTACATGGATCATCTTCCACTGCTTATAATTTTTAAGGGCCCATGGAAATAACCCCAGCTCGCTGTTTAATACCAACGACCAATCAAAACACAAATTTTTGTTGAGTTATGTAAGAACCTTATATTGTTTATTCTATATGTAGGGTTGGATAATATGAGTATATGATTGAATAAGGGACTCTGATCAATGAATTTATAGTTAAGGATTTTTTAAGGATGATGATCTTGAATGTTCTGATGGACTATTAATGAGTTCAAAATTTATGTTTGGTTTTTGGTTATCATATTTAATTGTAGGAAACCATTGAATAATATTGATTTTGAATTTTTATGATGAATTCAATGATTTTCAAGATAGGTAATTCCATGCTAATTGAAGCTTTGTCTATACTAGACACTTTTTGATTAAAATAGGGTTCCCTAAAATTTTAAATTAAAATTTGAAGATGGTAAGGGAAATAAAAAGGTAATAGATTTAACTGGAAGCTACAAGAAGTTTTGTGAATATTTTGTAGGGTGTTGTAATGGTGTTGAAAATAATGCACTGGAGAAGATATTCCTATAATTATATGCTTACCATGGGAGAAGAGTGCCTTTTGTTTTAAGAGAACTACTGCATTCCCTAGGGACTAACTAAAGGATAACAAAAAACATTTCAAAGAAGGCCATGTGGATGTTAACTGCCTATTAGAATTTTTAAATCGCTATTTTCAATTATAGAATAAGTAGAGAGATAGAGATATTTAATTATTCATCCCAGAACAAGGGAATCAAATCTAATTCTAGGAGATGGGAACTCACTCTCCTTATTCTTCAACTTTTTTCACTCTGTTTTCCTATATATATTTTGGTAAATATTATTTTGATGATCATCAAATATTCTTCCTCTGAGTGTTGTGTTCTCAAACATTTAGTCATAGAATATTAATTCATGGGGTGTGATCAAAGAAGATATACTCAACATTTTCTTGAGATCTAAGCTTTATGAAGATAATAACTTCTTTATTCCCTAGAGTATTGTGATAGAGATTTGGGGGTGTTGCGAGAGTGAACCCTTGCATTGGAATGTTTTTTACTCTCTTGCCTCATTCCTCTTACCTCTTACTATCTCATTTTCTCAACTAATTATTTTCATTTGGTTTTGTAATATGATGATATTCATAGTATCATTCTATTTTATGATATTTTCTATCTAGAATGAGTTTGTTGAGTTTTTAATTTTTCATTCTGGAGGAATTATTGATTACTAAAAAACATAGGCATTAATGTGTTCACTATTTATGTGAGAGTGGTATGTGATCTAATTCATCATTCATGCATTGAGTAACGATGCGGTATTATGGTCATATTATTAATAATATCTATGAAAGTAATCTGAGAGAAGATAAACCTAGATTAAGCCTTTTTTATTAACTTTCTTCCCCTTATTTATTTATTTATTTTCTTGTTCTTCATCTTATTGTATTGTTTTCTCTATTTACAATTTGTTTCACTATCTTATTTCTACTAACTGCCACCAACTATCTGTTTTTAAGAACTATTTATGCATTCTTTCATTTAAAAATTCCCATATATATATAAACACAAAAATATTTTTTGGAAAACCATGAGGGAATTCGATACAGCTACCTTGAGAATGACCTTGAGGTTATCCATTATAATGTATATGTGGTTTATAAATGTATATTTTACCATTATTAAGCTAGTTAGAAGTAAAATTTCTTCAAAATTTTCTGGGATGAAACATTTTTCTTAGAGTTTTTTATACTTTTCTCAAAAGTTTTCACTAATACTAAAAAAAGAATCCAAAACAAAAAAACTAAAAAAACTATGATGGAAACTATCAATTCTAATTTAATATAATTGTATGATATTATTCAAAAAATTTAGGAAGTTGGTGAATTATTTCAATGTTGGTTGTAAGAAAGTAAAAATAGAGAACTTAAAGATGAGTAAATGGATTATTATAATGAAATCATCCAAATGTATTAGTAATATAGGGATATTATAAAAAGGAATTAAGAGGATAAGTTAGCTCTCTAAAAACTTGTTAAAACATTATGAAAATAAAATAAGAAGAAAATAGACAATAAGTTTGAGATCCCTAATTTTTAGTTTGATATGCCCTTGGATTCATAGATGGGTATAGAATATCCATTTTATGATAATTGTTTTAAGGATGGGTATGAGATTGTTCATGTTGATCCTGATGAAGATAGAAATATTTTGGATGATTTTTTTTATGTTCATTATGAGTAATTTTACTACACTGATCTATCTACTAGTTTCCTCATTCAAGAATAGGTCAAAATAGAACCTTCAATCCTCTCCATTATCGTGGAATACACCACACCTAAGGTTTTCTATTTTGAAAAAAGGATAAAGTAGGTTAACTACCTCACTCCTTCCCCAGACATACTTCTGGGATAATTGTTCCATCATGGACAAGAACAAGCTACACTTATTTAGGGAGTTGATAATTTCATGGAATAAATTTATTTTATTATTAATAATGATTATTTTCAATATGGTTTAAGTTTTAGTTATACCTTTGTAGGAATTGAGGAAGTAAATAAATTTTTTTTATTTACTAAAGGGACAAGAGGGAATTGAGATTTCAACCATTGGTGAAATTCTAGAACACCCAATTCTAGTTGAAAATTTAAATATGGGAGAATTAAAAGAATATGAGTTATAGAGATATATATAGTAAAAAAATAGGGTATAGATACATTTTTTATTATTAAAGATGAAATACTTTTTTGGACTAAACCAAAAGAAAAATATCATCCTAGAAATCATGTTTTACAACATTTTCATACCATCTCTCAAGATGAAAAAGGAGGGAATAACCCCTTTATACTATTTTCCTATCAATCAATCTATAAGACGTGCACTACTGAGGAGGGGTACTTGAAGGAGGTTTTATAAGGGTTCCTCTATAATTCAAATTGTACTAAATATGGAAAGAATAAAATCCAGTGGTTCTTAAAAAAGAAACCACAACCATGTGCAGATTAGGTTTAACCCAAAGACTGTCCATTTGTGGATAGTCTGAACAAATAACCCCTTGGGTTTTATCCCAATATTATCTTGTTTTTATTTTTTTTATTTTTTTATTTTTTCATTTTTAATTTTCATTTTTTAAATTTTCATTTTTCATTTTCATTTTTTAAGTGTTTTATGTATTCATATAGGAAATAATTAGGTAGTGTATTCATATGGTTCTTATAAATTTAAAGGGTCCCAGCTGAAAAGTAAGGAGGGTCCATGGTAGAATAAATATAACTTTTATATCCAATAGGGGATACAAACTTGAGTTTACTATATCAAATTACCAAACACAAACCGTAGTTCCTAATTATTTGATTTTACCTAGTATTTCACTAATAATTCTCTCTTAGAACTTGTAGGAACTTCAGATGAGAATGCATATATATTTCACAAAGAAAACAAAGGGGGATTTTTTTGGATGGAAAACAATATATTAAATATACTATATACCAAGGGTGTATTTACTAAATTAGATTCCAAATTCTATCATTCAAGTATCAACTCATTTGTACTATATGTTGTTGAAGACTAACTGTGGGTTAAATTTCCCATATTGATCTAAAAATTGAAAATTAATTTTACAAGATGGGTTTCTAGATGGTAATATATAAAATCTTAAAAATCAATTTGAAAAAAATTATTGGCCCAGTTAGCACCCCCATAATTCCTATGTATTCAAATATTTCCACCTAATTTTTCATCATACTTCTGTTTGAGTTGAATTGAAAATTCTTTTTCCTCTTAAAAACTATAAAAAACATTAACTATTCAAAAAAATATTTTTATTGGATGTTTATCAATGTGATTAATGAAATTTCCTATAACCCATTAAAAAATTAGTAAACTTATCAATCAATGTTCTCTCCAACCTTATGATTCAACATTGGGAACTATTTTTGGTTTTATTTATCAGGAAGAGGGGTCTTTCTCTATACCCTAAAGTGTGTTTCTATTTTGTACATATCAAAAACCATTAAATTTTTTTTAAAATTACTCCCTTTAAATAATTTATTAGTATGTATGAAAATAAAATCAATTATTTGGTACTTCTCTTAGTTAAAAAAATAAAATTCTATGTTTCATTACAAGGTAATAATTTCATATTGGTTTTGTGGGATTTCACTAACTTTGGAATTAAAACAATTGTATGAATTCTAAGTAATATGTTCTCATATTTTTATGGAAACATTGTTTTATAACAATTAAGGGGAGTTTTCTACCTTAGATTCATGTGGAATTGGAATTATAACATCAGGAAACTTCATGTTTAACTTGAACATAGTGACTTATCCTTGGTGAAATGGAACACCTCAAGAAGAAAACTTAATTTAGAGTTATATAAGTCCTGTGAATCTAAATTAGAATGTAAAATTGGTATCCCATGGTGAGTCTATAAGACAATGTAACTCATTTTGTTATGTTTATAAAATTCAAACTCAATAAGTTCATATCACAATTATTTTCACAAATTCATGGTGAGGAAAAATTATTATATTGTGTCTTTGTCAAAATGGATTCCATTAAGGTTTGTGGAATATTGAATCCAAATGAAAAAGGGGTAAATTTATTTATAATAAAATCCTCTTAGTTTTATCTATGAAGTGGAAATTCTAACTTTGGTTTGAGGAAATTTTTGAGTGTCAAAACTGAAAGTTTTTTTCCCTATTAATTTAATTCCACATAAATATCACTAGTATTCACTCATTGAATTAGAATTTGAACTTGGGTTGAGGTGGGTTATGATTAAAATTCACAAAGGAGGCCTAAATGTTTTTTACAATGGAGTAATCCATGAATTTTTTTAATTTCATCATGTTCATTTGAACCTGGATAGGTTAATCGTAATTTTTTTGTTCCTTTTTCAAATAAATAAAATGAATTTTAAATTAATTAGAGTCAAATTGATTATGTAGGGGGAATTTTATGTGGATTTTATTTGATTTATCTTTTCACATCTATTTTGTTGAGAAATTGTGATTTTTATGGTCAAAACATGAATTCAATGACAAAGTATTTGATCTACTTGATTAGTTAAGAAATTTTTAATTTATTGGGTATTTTAATAGAAAATCCTTTTTTGGGTACTTAAATGATAAAAGTTCCAATTTTAATTTTTTATATCCTTTAAGAACTACCGGTTTTCTTGAATTTTAGTGAAATTTAATCGAAAATTGAAATTAAAAATGTTCTTGGTCTTATATATCATTTATTTAAGGAACATAATTTTTTTTAAAATTCATTGAAAATATTTCTTAAATTGTTTTAATAAGGTTTGCATACTCACAATAAATTCTTTTAATATTCCATATTTTTAATTAAAAATATTTTTTCAAATTTGGGATTTTGAAAACTCATTGATTTTTTTATACTTAAATTTTTATTGGAATATTTTATTTTCAATAAGTTTTTATTTTTATGTTATTTTAGGTTCTATGTAAAAATTTTGAAATCATACGAGTGATCATGAAGAGTTCTTGTGTGGTTACATAACTGTACACATGACTATTTTTCAAATAACCATGCCCCCCTAAAAGTGACTGCATGTCAAAATTCCATGCAATCACATGAATAAATTCCAACTAAACTCTTGAGGTTGGAACATACCATGAGTGAGGCTGACCAAATGACCATAATAATGATGTTTCAGGTGACCCTAAAGAGAGTAACTTACCATGTAGATGAATTTCCAAGTGACCGGGTGTGCTAGATTCCAAGTGATCAATCCTCTATTTTGAATCTACCATGAAATAAATAAATAACTCTGAAAGGAAGATTTTTGAGGGACTACACCATCAAAATAAATTGACCACATGCATACTCATTCATGTGACTACACCCTCAGACTGAAATGACCATACACCATCTCATTTAAGTGACTGAAATACTGGAATTCAATTGAACATGGAGATCATTTATGGTCACTCATGTGACCGCATGAAAACTATATCCTATATCATAAAATAAAATAAAACCAATTTTAGAGATAATACAATACCTTAATTACCAAAAAAACCCTATTCTATTTGTGTCGATGGATACAAACCAAACTCGTATTGATATTCTAGTTTTGAAAAACTAGATGACCAGATGTAGTTGAGACTACCCAAATGAGATTGGACACTTGAAGCTACCTGAGAATCTTCTAATTGACTAATACCAGACACAAATATATCCACCTAATAATAAAGACCTTATGGATCTACTTATTCTCGGAGGCACCATATGTAGAGCCTCAGGTGAGGAACAAGAATCCATGCCGTGGTCACGAACCAAGAGTCAAGGATTGGTTAACCTAATAATTTAGGCACGGATAAAGAACCAAAATAAAGCTAACACTAGTTATGTTTTAAGATGAGGATGCCTGAATTCATTGATCGGTTTAGGAATCTTATGTTTGAATCTTGAGGAAGATGGTGGAGAAATTTGATGGTCTGAACAGCATGTGTCACTTGAGGCTTCTGGATCTTGAATATTGTCAACACTGTCATCCTTGTAATTGAAGGAAGACAAAATCCTTGGATATGATTCATGAACATAGGTGACTGGTGTTCGGAATCTAGTATAGGGATTAATGGTGGTGCATAAGAGGTGTTGATGGAAATTTCTCAGTGGTGTTTTATTCTATTGGAGATGATTGAGTGATATTGAGGCTTCCTATTGTGTAAAACCATAATAAGGACTCCAATATAACTAAGAAAATGATGAGGGTCCTATGAAATAATCAATTAGAGAAGAAAAACACCAACCCACCAAATTCTAAGCATCTTACTTGATAAGGGAAGCTTGGATCTGCAAGATATATTAAATTAAATCTCAATTGATGTTTAATTTTGATTCAACTTCTATGTGAAATTTTCTATTTACTGGTTCAGGGGTGAATAAATTCCTTTACACTTCCACAATTTTTTTTGAATGTGTCACTGAATTTGAGTGCACCCTTTGTGATTGTTGATTTTCCTAATAAGATAATGAGTTCAAATTGAAATATTATTGCTTTGATAGTTTTCTAGATGTTGGAATTTTTTAGAGGCTACGTCCATGAACTTATCTCACTTCTAAATTCCAAATAATTTAAAGTAACACTTTTTTGTGGAATTGTTTAAGAACCCACTATTAATCATCTTCCATTATTGGTAGGATAATATGAGGATGTGTGTCAAGAAGGGTCTAAAATTATTGATCTTCTGGTCAATGATTTTTTAATTATAATGAACTTGGAAGTTGTGTTCAGACAGAGTTGAGATAAAAATTTATGTTTTATTGCTATTTATCACTTTTTATTATAGGAAACTGGGTATAAATACATACATTTAATTCTGGTAATGATGTAAAATAGGTTTAACATATGGAAGTCAGTGCTAATTGAATCTTCATCTTCATTGGTGATGTGTTGATTAAAATATGGTGCCCTATAATTCTAAACTAAAATTTGAAGATGATAATGGAAATTAAAATTTGAGGTATTACATAGGAAACTACAAGAAGTTTTGTATTATTATAAAAGATATTAGAAGGGTGTTGGGAATTGTGCACTAATCAGGATATTCCTCCGAGTCTATGTTGACCACATGCGAAGAGCACATTTTTTACAGGATAACTACTTCATCCACTAGGGATTCATGGAAGGATAACAAATAATACTTTAAATAATGCCATGTGGAAATTCACTAACTATTAGAATTTTCATTTCTATATTTTCTATTTTATAATAAGTAGTAGGATTGATCTCTATAATTATCCATCCCCAAACACAGGAATTAACTTTGATTTATGGAGGTGGGAACTCAATCTCTTTCTTATTCCCATTTTATCACTCTATTTTTCTATTTTCTTTTTTTAAATATAATTGTGATTATATTCTATTATTATTCATATAGGTGATGTGTTCTCAAATATCTAGTCATAGAAGCCTAATTCATGAGGTGTTATCTAGAAATAGATACATGATATCGTCTAGATATCCAAGCTTCATGAATATCATCACTTCATCTTCACCCTAGAAGACTGTGAAGGTTATTTGGTGGTTTTTTTAGAGTAAAATCTTTCACAATAACTCTTTTATACTCTCTTAACACATTTATTTTCCATTTTCCTCCCCCATTTTTTTATACTATGTAATTTATTTTTGTTGGGTGATCTGACAATCTTCGTAGGATCATTTGGTCTTATGATATTTCCCAGCCAGAATGAGTCTATTGAGTGATCCATTTTTCATTATGGAGGAGCACATGAGCACCAAATAACTTTTTTATTCTAGTGTTCAATGTTTAGGTGAGATAGTTCTATAATTTTATTCATAATCCGTGCATTGATTTGGGATGAGAGTTGATGTTCTTTTTATTCAAAATATATATGAAAGTGAGATAAGAATGGATCAACCTGGACCCTTCCTTGTTCTTATTTCCTTTAATATTATTATTTCTATATTCATTTTCTTTTTCTTCATCATGTTATCTTTTTTTCTCTATTTCCATTTTATTTCAATGTATTATATCCACTCACTTCAAAAAACTATCCATTTTTTTAACATTGTTTATTCATGTTTTCACTTAATAATTTGAATATATATGAAAACACAAAAAGAGTTTTGGGTAAACCATGAGGGAATTATATATTTATTCCTTGATATTGAAACTGGGGTTAACCACTATGTTATACGTAGGATTTATTATATAATTAAATCCTTTAATAGAGGTATGGATCTGTTACATTTTATTTTAAACCTATTTTTTTAATCTTATAAAAGTTTTTAAGTGTCTACAGAAGGATTCAGAACCATTAGGGGATTGTTTGGAGCACATATATAAGGTTTTTGGATAAATATATTGAGGCATATAGCTATTAGTAATTGTTTAGCTCAATCTTGTGGCCTACATATGCAGAATCATGGATTGGTAAATCATGTGAGGGATGCCACATGGCAATGAAAAATGTTACAGGCCAGTTGGAGAGGTGATCTACAAGGTGTGATAATAGTTTGTCTAACTATAGGAAAACTATGCAAGGTGGTGTGCCACTTAGACATTTGTGGCACATGTTTGGTGCATGTTTTTTCTATCCATGTGGCCAAACTATATACCCTTTAAAAAGGGAGAAATTTAATTTCTTCCCATCCTTCCTTTAAATATTCTTCTCTCTTTCTCATCCCTCGAATGCACATCTGATCCTCCCTCCATTTGACATATTTTCCTCTCCACCTAGTATTTGATATAACTCTCAAATATGATTTCAAAATAGCTCTTCATTCACCCCATTGGATTTTACTTAGTAATACTATAATCCTTCTTACTTGTTTTATTTCTTTATCCCACCCTATGGAATAATAAATATGGGTGAGCTAATATACCCTATTTTTAGGGTATTCATATTTTTCTTTGATTTATAATATTAAAGAACATGTTAGAGGCTGATAAAATATGAGGAGTTAACTACCCATCTATGGTAGGTGGTATTTCACTTTTCCCTAAATGTTTTTATGTTTATTTCATGAACCATCTGGCCACATTCTACGATTTTCATGTGATTCCCTTTAAATTTAAAATTAAATTATTAAATTTTTATTATCATTTTCAGATTATCCTTACACACTATATTACATCATCAAAGTTTTTCTAACTCAAAATGAGATTCCCCTTTGGGTGTTTCACTTTGAATCCCCTTGAATTTTAATCCTTCAAATGAAATTAAACAACATTTTGAGGTGGGTTTAATTGGTTTTGAGAAATGAATAGGTTTAGTGGAATTAAATGAAATAGAATGATACATTGTTAGACCACCTAATCCTTGGATATGTAACTGAACCACCTTTTGAGGTTAGTTGACTTGATCATATAAATAATATATCTAATTGATATAAATGTAATGTGAATGGCATGATCATGTAACATATCCCCAATTTAATTATAAAATGTATTAATAGTTATTGTAATCATTATGGATGCTTGATGAAGAATTATATCATGATTCATTATGCTCATGTATATGAATTATCTAAAAGTTATGGAATACCTTGAATGATACTTGGACACCTGTTATGGTTTGTCTTGGATGGGATCATGTGATGTCAACTAATTCATTGATGTGTCTATCAAGTGAATGCCCACACTTGGATATGGTATTTTTCTGTGAATGACAAGGATTGGCACTGAGGTTTCAGCTATGTTTTTGAAAATTAAATTAAATTAAATGTCTTGGATTATTCTTTGTGGATTCAGAATTATATTAAAGAGTTCCATTGTTGGTACATTGGAATCATTTCATGTCTAGCAGCAAGGCTACCTAGGACATGATCATTGGGCTTGAGTAGCAACTTTCCCTTAGGATTAACTACCAAGGGTACAACCATATGGAATTAACCCAGTTTATGAAACTTAATTGACATGTAAAATTATATAAAATCATATTATAATCACTATATATGGATTCCTTGGGGGTACTCTGTGGGTCCCAGCCTTAAAATTATAACTTATAATTGTAATTGCTTAGAGACATTCCAACTTAATCTGAATAAGGTAGGGTTAGAAGGGTGTTCCATGAGGAACACAGGACAATGTGGATTATTTATTTACTAATTTACATTGATTATTACCTTCACACTACTCATTTTTTATTCATATATTGGATGGTGTTAGACATCACTGATGGTGGCTCATTTAATTTTACTCACACCCTATTTAGGAAACTGAGTGGTACCCAGATAAAACTCATGGATTCAGTTATAGATAAAGGAAAGTTCCATGATTTGGATACTTGATTATCCATTAGTATAGGATATTATTAGTAGGTTCCTGATCCAATGATCGAGATGCTCATGGGATATATTTTGATTTTTTTACCTTATGTTGTTCATGTATTAAAATGTATGCATGCTACCATGTATGCCTGATTTTCTTTTTGTATATCATCATTTAATCATTTTTTATATCATAGTTGATGTGGTTCTTCTTATTGGTTATACCTATTTAATAAATATCTCTAGATGAATTATGATTCTGTAGTTGTATTATCTTTTATCCATTGATTTATCTATTAGTACTGGTACATGTAAATCTAATTATGAGGGGATAGTCTCCCTACTATATCATCATACACCCTCGCTACTATTCATAACTCTATAGAATAAAAAAGGCATGTTGTTGTCCATGGGGCCATCCAGGTTTGGTTACTTATGAGTGAACTAGGTTTACTTTATTAAAAGTGGTATCAGACCCCATTTTCTTATTGGATTATCTTTTTGGGTTGGAAGACTAGAATTTGGTAATGAGGTTGTGCCTTGGAGTAGATTACCCGTGTATAGGGAAAATCCAAATTACATGGATGTGACATATTGTTATAGATTGTTCCTATTACAGTTGTATTGATCTCCCCATTGGGTGAGGCACATGAATTTTTTCATTATTATCATTATGAATTTTCTTTTACCTATAGCCTAAAAAGGTAAAGCGATATCACCTCATGAATTATTATAGGCACTTTAGGATTCATATGTCATAAAAATTCCATGAAATGTTTATTTTATTACATTAATTTTCTATAGCATGTTGTGGTACCTTAGTTTCAATATTGTAATTAGACTAATGGTATTCCCAAACCATGTGAGTTCATGGTTAGTAGAACCCTGCACAATTTCTAGGAGACTAGGAAAGGCAAGAGAGTGGGAACTAGAAAGGTTCACAATTTGTGTATGGTATTCCCAAACCATGTGAGTTCCTAGGAGAAAATTGTGTTCTTAAAATATATTGAATATCACATTGGTGCACTATTCATCTAACCAAGCAAGCCAACCATGTGAGATTTTGGATTAAGAAAATAGTACCACATGGTTTGGAAATCTATATGGCCTAACCATGTGGTATAAATTTTTCCCTCATTAAATTTTGGATCTAATCCAAATTAATCCTTAGGAACCCATATAATCCAATATTCTATCAATAACCCTATTTTCTATTGCTCCTAAGGCTTGAGAGACTTTTCCCTTTGATTTGGAAGAAATTATTAGGTAAACCGATGTACATTGGAGTCCTGGAGTCATCAGTAAGTCTTTTTTCTCCATCATTATTCTTAGATCTCATCCATTTTTATCCCTCAAAACTATAAATCCATTCATGTATAGATATATCTATGTTTTTTTATGTCAATATTGATGAGATCTTGTTGAATCTAGTGAAGGGAGTGTGGTTTTTGATCAGATCTCAAATATCTAAGTCATGTGCTTCATTTTCTCCAATGTTTGAGAGGTGGGTGTCTTCTCTCTTATCCCCACATGATTTGGAACTTGAATTCTTAGTTTTAATTAAATTTTTTATTCAAATTTTGGTGAAATTATTGTTTTATTCTTGGTGTAAATTCTAAATGGTATTGGATTTGGAAAATAATGGGAAATTTTGATGGATTTCAGAAAACCCCTTTGGTTTATAATTTTAAATTGTTGAATTTAAAATTTTGTTTTTTTATGAATGGAAATTTTTTACATGGATTTTGTCTTACATGTGAGTTGATTTTCAGTAGATGTGACCATATGGAAGGGTTGTGTGACAATGGGTAACCTATTATTGGTCACCATTTGAGGACTTAGTGGATCTAAGAGAGGCTGATAATGAGTATGAAACTATTTCATGGGAATTCATGGTGTGTTTAGAGACATGGTTATGGGTATTCTAAATGATTTCAAAAATGGGTTTTATGCTTGCAAAATTTTACCTTGGAAATTTTTTATGGTTTTGATACAAATTATTTTAACGTATTAAAAAAAATTTATATAAACTGTGATAATAAGTTTTGTACTATTGAAATGATTTGGGAAGTCATTGTGGAAATACTACTAAGTTTAGAATCACCCCTTCTGGGTAATTATTGTGATTTTTTAGATTTCATATATCAAGACACAAGTAAAGGGAAGGTATCACAGTTCTTTAGTGATTATTCTTGATATCATTGGTATAGGTTGTGGAGTTGGATATTGGAGTGGGTTGCGTTTCTCTGACTGATGTCACTTGATATTTTATATTTTTTTGGTCTTTACATTCTCTTAAAGTTCATATTTTGGTATTATACTATAATCTGATATGGTTTTTTTTGTATTTTTTATTCATACATCATATAGATGTTTGGTTAGTAATTTCTTTTGTAGTTTGGATGTCTTATTTTTAAAATGTAAAGTCAACCTTCAATTTTTCTTGAGGCCCTTGGAATTTATTTCTATCATTTAGTGTCTCGGGGATGTCACATAAGGCCTAGTATTACACACATCACTTATCAATCCAATGAGGAGGGAGAGATGTTAAAAATGGTATCAGCTTCAGTCACCCATCTATCTTTTTTGGTCCTAGAGTTAGAAATGGTATCAATATATATCTTGGGTGGTGTTAAATATATAGGATTGTTGAAACTTGAAATTTAGATCATAAAAAGGCATATATAAACTTTTTATTTTGAACTTCAAGTTACCGGGGCAGTTGGGTACAAAAGTGTTTGGAGAAACTTCTATGTGCTTTGTCTTCTCGTCATCGTTGGTTTTTCTTATGATAATTACATGACATGAATTGATAGTAAGACTTAAAAATAGTAATAAACTGTTAATTATATGTTTAATGGTTTATTAAATAAACAAAAGGCGTTAATTGTTTAAAATAGTTTAAATGGTTAATTTTGAAAATCATTCTTGAAATATTTTCAAAAATGGTTAAAATGTTGATGATGGGTGAATTTTTGAAACCTATGTTTCTAATATATGTTTACATGGTAAATTGAAATTTATAATCCTTAAGTTTCTAATGAGTGAGACTAAATATAGTTTTTTTTTAATTTAATGGAATCGGGTAAGCATCCTAGAAATCAAATAAAGGAAGATGCTAAAAATGTGGTTATACCTAAGACACAGTTGAACCAACCACTAGCCCAAAGTGTTGTCTAGGAGTTTTAGTTAATGGGTAAGGGTAATAGGAATAATGAACCTTGAAAAATGGACCACTCTCCTTAGTTACAAAATAAGAATAAACCAATATTTCAGGGAGATTCCAATTTGGAAAAAGCATAAGTTTAGTTGAATCAAATGAATCGAGTCTTGGATTTTCTTGGTGCACCAGAAAAAATGAAAGTAAAAGTTGAAAATTTATATGCTAGTGTATTTGGAATTCCAATGGTGGAAATTAGTATTTCTTGATAAATTGGACCAAATCATGACATCGGATGGTTTTTAGGAATCGTCTAATAATAAATTTTACCCTAATAGCTTTTAGATTGCTCTAAGAATTCATCATTTTGAATCAAGATAATGTCATAGTGATAGAGTATACGGGTAAATTTATGAATTTATTCTACTTCTACCCAAATGTTTTCACAAGTGAATCCTTGAAGTCGTGCATTTTTTAGTCATGATTATGACCAGATATTCTCTTAAATATTTTTTTGTATTGTATAATGGATTATACTAAGATGTTAAATAGAGAAAATATAGTAGAAATGGATATCTTGGGAAATACCAATGCAGGGATCATGTTTATCCCTATAGGAACATGTGGGAACTCTAATACTATGAATTAAAAGAAGAGGGATACCTATTTATAGAGTTATGGGAAACCTCAGAATCAGGCCATGGTATTAGTAAACATTCCTACTAGACCAAAACGTAAGTTAGTATGTTTTCAATGTGGTTCTTTAAAGCATATATGGAGATATTATACGAAACCACCTAGAGATTATCACAATTACAACTAGATCAGACATATTTAGTTCTATTTTCATAGTACACCAAGGTCATTTGTTATAGGAACATATCATGTTTCTCTGAAAATGTACGCTTCAATGGGATGAGTATGGAATAATAATTCTTGTCATCAAAACCAAGTGATCCAAGGTTATTCTCAGAAAACCATGAATCCTCAACCAGTGAAATCTTAACAGGGTAATAAAGAGAAAAGTTTAGTGATTAAGAAACTTTATGGAGCTAATAAAGTGATCATAGATGATCAATTTGGTCCTTTGATGATGATAGGTACAGTTCTTTTACATTCTACCCTTATGCAATATTTTTTTGATATGGGTTCATCCCACTCATTTATTACTTCATGTATTTTTAATCATAGTGGTTTTCAAATTGAGATGATGTCCTCTATTTTAAAAATTCAATCCCCTCTTAACCAAAGATATTTCAAACCTTCATATGTAAATATTTTTCTATAAATATCAATGGGGATGAGTTGATTTGAGATTTCTATATGGTTCATATGGATATATTTGACTTGATTTTGGGTATGGATTGGTTGAAATCATTCAAGGGTCACATAAACTATTATGTCCAAAATTGTAGTTCCATATCTCTAGATGGTGTCGAGAATCTCTTTAAAGTATATTGGGATGTAAAGGAAAGTAGAGTATGAATTTTGACACTGGTGGTTGGATCAATATCTTAATAGTTGGTATTTATTACCTTAGAATATATGGATGATATTAGGAATAGATATTTTACAACTATTAATTTCTAGTTTCCTAAAGTTTTCTTTGAAATTTTCTCAGGGTTTCCACCCAAAAGAGAAGTGGAATTTTTTATTGATCTCCTATTATGGTCTAGTTATATTTTACTTCCATATTATCATGTGGTAACAATGGAATAAATGGAATTAAAATTTTATTTAGAAGAATATGAAAGAAAAGTGTTCATTAAACCAAGCACATATCTTTGGGTTTCATCAGTTCTATTTGTGAAGAAGGATGATTAAACTATTATACTTTTTGTGTATTATGATAATATTAACCAAGTTATGATAAAGAATCGGCATCCTATTCCATGCATTGATTATTTTTTTTGATCAATTTAGGGGATCCTATTGGTTATCTAGAATTGACTTATGTTTAGGATATCACCAATTAGGAGTTCAGAAGGAGGATATTATGAATACATATTTTATAAGCAGATATGGCCATTACGAGTTTGAGGTTATGCCTTTTGATTATAAAAATTCATCAACCTTATTTATGGATATGATGAATCGAATATTTTTTAGGTATATGGATTCCTTTATGGCAGTGTCTACTAATGATATACTAGTGTATTCTAGGAAAAATAGGATCATGATAAACACTTGTATATAGTGTTGGGTATCTTGTGGGTGAATTTTTTGTATTCTATGTTATCAATGTTTGATTTCTAGATATAAGAGGTGTGTTTCCTTGGACATGTCATTTATGAAAAAGGAATTTATGTGGATCTAAAAAATATATAAGATTTTATCTCTTAGAAACCACCCAAAAAAATTCAAATACATAGTTTCCTTGTATTAGTGGGATACTATAGAATTTTTGTATGTTATTTTTCATGTTTTCTCACAAAGATATTTTAATTTAAGGAAATATAGATTGATGGATTATCTATAGATTTTTGAATTTGATTTAATGTATACAACAAGTAAAGGGAACTTTGTGGAAGATGCATTGAGAAGGAAGTAATATGCTCAGTTGGTTAAAGATTCTTTTGACTAGTGGAAACCAATTTCAGTCATGGTGGATATGCATCTAGATTTATCATACCAAGGTGATGTGGTTTTTTTATTTCCAGTTTATATTATTCTATATTTGGTTGAGAATGTTAGAAAGGATCATACATCTGACTGTGAATATTTCTCTATTGGGTCAAAACTCAATGGTTTGGGGACAATTTAGTATTAGAATCTAGATGATAGTTCAGTGTTGTGGTTTATAGATCAGATGGTCATACCATTGACTAGTTAGAAACATATTATTAGTGCCAATCACTATTTTAAATGATCTATTCATCCAGGAATATTGAAAATGTAAAAATCATTGAAAGAACTATTTTGATGGGATGGATAGAAAAGAGATATAGAGGAGTATGTCTCGAGATACCTCGCCTCTTATTAGGAAAATTTAAAGAATAAACAAACCATTTGAATTTTAAAGTCTTTGCCAATTCCTTTATGGAAATGGGAGTATCTATACATGGATTTTGTAATAGGTGTATTGGGGATGATTAGGAAACATGATTCCATATAGGTGATAGTGGATTAGCTCACAAATTAGGCTCACTTCATATTAATATAGTGTAAGGATAGTCAAAAATCTATATTTATGAAATTATAAAGATACAAAATGTTATGATCAACATTTTTATCAAACCAAGACCACAGTTTTATATCTCTCTTTTAGAAATCCTTAAAACAAGCCCTTGGAAAATAGTTGACTGTGAGTATGTATTATCATCCTCAAATAGATGGATATATTGAATGGAAAATCCAAACATTATAGGACATGTATAGAGCTCTTTTGATGGATTTTGGTGGATCTTGGGAAGATCATTTTTTATTATTGGGGCTCCCATATAATAGCAGCTATCAGGACTCAAGCCTTCGGAAGATCATTTTTTTATTATGTGAATCTTTATCATTCACCACTTTGTTGGGTGGAAACATGTAAGACTTCACTAATTGGACCAATAATTATAAAGAGAAAACATAGAATATTCAATTGATTATAAATCTGATAGATATGGCTCATATTCTTTAAAATTCATATTCAGATCATTGTTGGTGACCATTGTCATTTTAGGTGAGAGATCTTGTGTTTTTTAGAATCTCTACAAATCATGGGAATCATCATTTTGGTAAGAAGGGAAAGTATTATCCTTGATATAGAAGCCCTTTTGAGATAATTGAATGAGTTGGTGAGGTTGTAAATTGGTTAAATTTTCCACTAAGTTTCAGTTCAGTAAACAATGCATTTTATGTATCTTAGTTGAAGAAGTAATAACCTGATCTTAACCATCTTATTTAATGGGATCATTTTGACCTAGATCTGAATGCTACATTCATTCATGTACTGTTATAGATTATGGATAGAAAATAGATTATCTTGAATGGGAAAATCATCAATCTAGTGTGGGTTTTATGGAAACATGGTTAAATTCAGGTAGAAACCTGGGAGCATGTGAAGGAAATGTTAGAGTAGTGGCCCAAAATATTTTAGGGAAATAGGGATTTTAAACTTTATAGATAAGGAAAGTACAATAGTGGGGATAATGTATCACCCCATATTTTATGTACATGTCCCATTATTCCTGTATTTTTTATTCTATATAATTTTTAGGTTAAGTTTCAAGAGGTTATGATGGGTTTTGGCATGTTTTAGGGGCTTTTCTATAGGTGTACCATTTGTGTATAGTTAGTAAAAATTGTACACCATCTCTATGAAATTGTGAAAGAGTAGATGGTGGGAACTTGGTCAGTGAACAGTTGGCACATTTTTTTTCCAAACCATGAAAGTCATTTGGAGAAACCATGCTTCTTGAAATTTAGGTAAAAGAACAATTAGTGCACAGTTTGTCTAACTGTGAATGCCAATAGTGTGAGTTTTGGATTAAAAAAATGGTACCACATGGTTGGCACACAGTTGTCCAAACCATGCATCCTAACCATGTGGTGTATAGTCTTCCCTCCTTAAATTGTGGATCTAATCTGAATTGAACCTCTAGACCCCCACAAATCCCTTATTCTCTCTATAAACTGATTTTCTTTTTCTCTCAAGTCTTGAGAGGCTAATCTGTTCAATCTAAAATCATTTATTAAGTGAATAAAAGTGTTTTGGAGACCTGAATTCATTGGTGAGTCTCTGTTCTCTATCATTCTTATTATATCTCTTCCATTTCTCTCTCTTATAACCATAGATCAATTCTTTTTTGGATGGATATGTGTTATTGTATATAAATATTGATGAGATCTTTTTTAATATAGTAAAGGGAATGTGGTTTGTGATCGAAACTAGAAGAACTAAGTGTCATTATTTGTTTTTTCTAATGTTAAATAGGTATGTTGATTATCTTTTACCACCACTTTATTTAGAACATGAAGGCTTAGTTTTAATTAAATTTTTTGATTGAAATTGTGGTGAAATACTTATATTATTCTTAGTGGAAATCCATATCAGTATTGGCTTTAGAAAATTGTGGGAAAATTGGTTGGATTTTAGAAAACCCAATTGGTTTATAATTTCAAAATATTAATTTTTAATATATATTTTTTTTATGCATGTCAATTTTTTTTGAATTTATTTGAATAAAGAAAGTTTTATGGAATGGTTTTACATTTATTTTTTCTTACATGATTGATGTGTGTTCATTTACATTAGATGTGGACATCTAGAAGGGGAATGTTTCATTTGAGAACCTAGTGTTGGATTAGTATATCTATAATACTTATTAGGATTATAATAATATGCTTATAATGGATAAATTACAAGATATGATGAATTGTAGTTTTTAAAAACCTAGTTTAAAATAATTAAACTAAAAAAATACACATGCTTCTTAAGTTGGATTATCATACTCGACTATCAGTATGATCACAAAATCATAATCAGAATCAATATGATTAAATTATAGAGCTAAATATTGGAATCAATATAGATTTGATTAATCAAAGTTCATTTATCATAATTAGAATAGTACATATAAAACAAATAGAATAAAAATATGAATATGATATTTCACTTTTTGTTATATATGATGTATAATATAAAAACTTATAAGAAACAAGTAATAAGATAGCTAAAAAAGAAATAATGACTTTCAAGATATTAAAATAAAAATCTTTTAACCTTAATATTAAGGTAGTCTATAACCCAAACTAAAGGTATCCCTTGTTTTATACTTATAAGAAATTGTGTCTTCCCTTACTAGGGAATCCCTCAATACGGAGATCAGGAGAGCTTTTTCTTTCAATCGCCAAAATACCTTGATACGAATATCAGATTCCCTCTCTACCTAGCCCTTAAAACCCTTGATCTAATAGATTAGAATCTTTCTATTCCTATCCCTGAAATCCCTCGATCGTTATAATGATCATATTCATATTACAATGCAAAATTTCATAATGACATAACTAGATAAGGTTTCCTTAGAACTAAAAAACTCTAAACAATTACAAATACTAAGAAAAATATATTCACCCTATGAAATCTCTAGATATCTCACAAAATGATAAAATTTAAATGAATCAACAACAATAAGTAGCTTCAAACTCATCAAATGACCTAGTATTTATAGAAATATTCCCAATGGTCATATTTCTCCCCTAATGGTCATATTTCTCTAAGGTTGTTGCAATGGATTGGACACTTGGCACTCAATGGATCTAACATAAATTATTTTTTGACGTCGTATTGGTTTACACTATTATAGTGTAAAATATTTTCCTTGCATTAGAAATAAGTCTTCTGAATACAATTATAAACTTATGTCAGTCTGATAGACTTCTTTATAATTGTCATTATGATATTATTTATAAGTATCAGTCCAATATTATCAGTACCAGTATCAGTCTGATTGTTAATACTTTTTCATTATGATAGTCATGATAGAAATTTTATCTTATGGTACTGATAAAGAAGATTCTGATTAACTATACACATACACATTATGATAATAATAATGAATAATTTAATGTTTATACTTGTAAAACTTATAAAATTATTCTAATTATTATAATATATAATATTTTCTATAAAAGCATTCTAAAATACTTTGGACATAAAATTTTAGTAAATATGTTTTAAGAAAGTGTTTTGTTCTTTACAAAACTAAATGAATGGAAAATTAAGAAGTATAACTTCTAACTCAATAATCTCCCCATTTTTTGAAAGCACAAACCCCAAAACATAAATGAAAAATTAACTTGAAAAACATACATCCCATTTCTTTTAAGTTCCTTGTATTCAGAATTAATCATTTGTCCTTAAATACCCTGAGTTTATAATTCATTTTAATACAAAGTAAAGTATGATTTTGAATGTGATTAACTCTACCTTAGGATAATATCTTCTCCTAAGGATTTTATTCTCCCCCTTAATATATAATTTTCCTCCATTATCAAACTTTCTACCCCTTTGTTAATAAATCTCACTTTGATAAAAATTTATCCCCTTTGTGTAAAAATATCCGCTTTGTGATTTTCAAAAAGGAATGGGGAAAAAATGAATTTTCCTAAAATAGTAATAGAAGAAAACATATGAAACAATATATTTAACTAACTCATTATCCACAAAATAAATATGAAATAACATTCAACCAATTGGAAATGGAAAAAATTCAAATAAATCATAATTGGATGAAGAAATAATTCGTTAATAAACAACTATTCAAATGTTTTATGAGATAAAAAATACAAAAATATTTCAAAAAAATAATCTTTATTCATCAATGTTTTCACAAAAGAATTCATTTTCATGAATTCTTTCTGGTCCTTCTCCATATTCACTAGTCTTTCTTCTTGACTCCAAACTTTCTTAGACAATATTTTGTTCCCATTACCCAATATTTTAATTTCCTCTTTATAATATTTCATTCTAGTCAACTCTAACTTCATATATCATATATTTACTTTCATATAATTTACTTCCTTAATACTATTATCATTTGAATCCCTAAAGTATTTGACAAACTTGACTCTTTAAGCCATGTCTTTTGATAATTAATTGAAAGAATATTTCGATTCATTCATCAACTTCTTCAAATCATCAAAATTCTCATCCTAAAATTTGAGATTAGCATCAACTTGATGAGATCATTTCACAATTTTATTACAAGATCTTTCATGAGTTTTAGAGCTTCCTTGAAGAGTTTTTAATTCTACCTCAATATGAATCATTGATTCTATTAGAAGTTTTATTAACTATGGACTCTGACTAAGACTATAAATAATTAAATTTTCTCTTTCTTAAAGCATGAAAAAAAATTTACTTGTTCCTTTGAGAATTTTCAAAGCCTCAATAATATAATCAACTCCATTCAAAGCTATTGATTCTACTGAATCTGATAGATATTTCTAAATATCATGAGGTTTTATTTAGCTTGTACCAACTTCCACTTCTTTTAATTTACCATTATCTTTCTTTGAAACTACATTTTTCACCTTATTTGGAAACTTTTTATACACTTCCTTAACATCATATAATTCCAGGATCTCAGCATCCTTATTAGTTTTAACTTTTTCAACATATTTATTTTTTTAATTCTGATCATCTTCTCAATTTGATGAGTACTTAGCTTCCTTTGATGGCAATAAATCTTCTTCAAAACATATATTATTACATTCCTTATTGGTCTTGGATGAAAATTCAAATGATGATGATTCTAATTATTTTTTATCAGATTGATTTTTTTCATTGACAGATTCCTTTTCATTCTCATCCTTTGCATTATCATATTCTTCATTATCTTCCTCTTCCTAAACTTCTTATTCATCTTCAGAAAATTCTTCTTCTTATTCAGCATATTTTTCTCTTCCTTCTTTTCTATCAACATATTTTATAAAAAAATATTCTTGAAATTCTTCTCAAAGATCCTCTTCATGTTATTTTTCTAACTACCTCATAGTTATAAGATTTCCTTTCCTAGAAATGTTTCATTCCTATTCTTTTACATGAATTATTGGTACCGATTCTTTCTCACAAACCTTTCCTTTTACATTTTCAGTGAGAAAAAAAATCTTATCTTGTACAAATAATTTTTCATGGAATACTGGACCTGATTCTAGTATTATTTGATCTGTATGATAAGTAGGTAGAACTACATTCTTAGAATATCTCTCAACTCCCTTCAAAATATTCTCACAATGTTGAGCATCTATAAACCTATTATTTTTATTTATTTTATTTTCTTCTTTTTGTAACATATCAGAAGCATGAATTTTCTAAACCTTGTCCTCAGTAGGGTAAAGTCTTATCTAAGGATCTTCTGGTTTTTTTTCTTCATTCTTTTTCATCCATTCCTTACAAACTTCACCGGGAACATTATTTTGTTGCTTATTCTTCTTTGGTGGGGATATGCCAGCCTTTCTTTTCATCTTCTTAGAAAACTTTTTTGTCTTTTTTGATGGATCTGACTTGGATATAACTCCATCATGTTTTTCTAAAAACATATTACTCTTTCCATCTAAGAAAAATTACATGTGGTTCATCGTATACTCACTAATGAGTGAAATATTCTCCCTCGTTGGATGCAATTTATTAACAATATTGAAAATTTTCATTCACTCAACCACCAATTTTCTAATGAAGGTTAGAAACATGATGATCTTAGATTTTATATAACCATCCAATATCCCAAAGGCCTTAAAATATTTTTATTTATTGATAAAGCCCCATTTTAAGGGAAGAAGGGGGGGAAACCCAAAGGACTTCATAGACTTAGGATAGTCACACTTGAAGAAAAAAAAGAGTGAAAACCAAACTGAAAAACCAGAGCAACCTATTCCCAAAATAAAAAGATGTTGAAGCACTCCAACATTGCAATGAAAATAGGCAAGCAAGTGTCATGTGTCAACGTACAGGCCCAATCCGATGGCTGACACCATACCCTCTCAAGAAACCAAATCCAAAAAACAATTCAATGATGAAATTCCAGCTCTAAATCCTCCTCTGGGCTTATTCCAAGTGATCGAATCTAGCTGCACTAACTTTCCACCTCTAAGATCAAACAAAAAGCTTCCACCAAATACATCAATCGAGGAAAACATCATGGCTGAGATCCATAAATCACCCATATCTAAATCACCAGAAAAAACCAGAAGACAAACCAAATGGTAGATCTAAGACGAACTCTCCCACAACAATCACCGCTGGAACCGAAACAAGAATAACCTCATATTGACTAAAAGGTACCCTTAGAAAACATCCAAAACAACCCAAAAAGGAGGACAAACCAAAGAGATGAAACCAAATCTTCATCACCTAGGACTAGAAGATCCAACAACACGTCGATGGATTATTGTTGATGAGGGGAGCCGAGCAGGTCTGAGTAAACAACGCCACTCTGAGCTGGAGTCGAACAGAACCGAAAAGTGGAGGAACCCCCACCAACTTCCAAAATAGTTGAGCTGCAAGAGGAAGAAGGGACCAGCAAGGGAGATAGGGCCCCCTCTGGCAATGCCACAACCGCAAGAACACCACCAGTGAACCAAAATCAAAACAAATGAAGCAAAATCAAACCTCTCCCCTCTTAATCACGTTGGAATAGTTGTAAAGACACACCAAAACACACCTGGAGTTGAAGGTCATCCAAGACCAGATCCAGGGTCTGGAATCCATCAGCAATCCAATTTGATACATGCCAAATCCAAGCCTATACTCCAAAGCCGGAAAGATCTTCTCGCGACGCCTAGCCGAAAATCGTCTGACGGAAATAGATGCCAAGCTCCAAACTACCAGAGGCCACTATGTCGATATCCTGACCATGTCGATTCCAAACTACGAACCAGACTAAATATTGCTCTGAAACCTAGCTGAGATCCTGAGCGACGACTCCAAGACAAACAGACGCTCCAGAGGGGGAAAGGTATGAGAAACGAGATGAAACTTTAGACGCATGGGAGGGTGGGGGGAGACACCGCTCAGAGTCCCAATTCTATATAAAATCATTCTTGATGTTTCTGGTGGTAAGAAAGATGAATCCAGCAGTATCTATCTTCCTCATTTTGATGATAACATCCAATATGAAAACATCAGAAACGTTGAGTGTATCATGGTCTCTTTTTCTCAATATGAGAAACCCCTTCTTCCACAGGGCGACTATGTTATTCTTTGATGTCAGATGGGATACTTTACTTTTCTTTACATACTTTAAAAACCAATAATATTTGGCTCTGGTTTTGTTAAATGATCCAAGAATATCGAACATCTTGTGATATGGGAAGTGGGATTCTCCATCTAAAGGAATTCCCACAAAACCAAACACTTTCTTATATTATATCTTATACTTATTTATATAAATTAGTAAATATATTTTTTGTTTCATTTCTTCTTTAAAAAAACTTAATTTATTTGCAATAGCCATGGACAAGATCAAGGTAACTTAAAGAAAAATCCTTGTCTGGTTTCTCAACACAAATAGACCCTCGGCCTTGAAAAAAAAATAATTTTCTTAAGGTTTGAGTCATACTTTTAATACCATTATATTTGAATTAATATTTCCCTAAATAAATTACAATTATTTTAATATTCATCAATTGTCATTATATTATGACTAAAACTAGATAATCAGACAAAAAGATAATCACTTTCAGATTGAGAAACTTGAAAGGCAGTAGCAACTCAGGAGAAAAAGTCATGAACAACCAATATGGGATTCAAGGGTTCCCCCTTTACATACTTTATTGAAATTATGGTTCTAATTTCAAATCAAATCCTATTATTGAGATTTAAAGCAATCTAATCTGAAAGTTGTCATAAATCTGAAAAAAAAAGATGTAAATGATTTTTGAACTCTCAAGGTTTTAAACATTTTTATTGTATTGAGAATGAATGTGATTAGGAGAATAATTTTAAAAAAAACATTGAAGACAAAAAAATTATAAAATTAAAAGTAAAATAACAATAGTAATAAAAAAACTAACATAATAGGATAGTACAAAAACCTAAAAGAATAGAAGAATGACTTTCAGAGTGAAATGATCTATCGATATGAATAACCTATCCTTATTGATTTTTTAAACTAACAAATTAATATAGTTTTTATAAGTTAGAATATGATATTTTTAGTGAAAACATTAATTAAAATTGTTTTTAATAGAAAATAAATTGATATTTTTTAGAAATGAAATTTTATTTTGATAAAATGTGACTATGAAAAATTTGAAACAAAAATTTTTAAGAAAATTTGAATCCATAATTTTTATAACATTTTTTGAGTCTGGAAATCCTATTGAAGATTCTAACCCTGAAAAATTTTATCAATATTTTTGAGTCCCGAAATATTATTATTATAAAATTTTTAAGAAAAACTTAAAAAAATTATAAAACTAAAAGATTTTGAGAAACATAAAACATATGTACTCCCCTTATGAAAAGGAGTAAATTAATGTAAGGGAATGGGTAAAAAAGAAGTAGATTCAAATTATTAATTTATGTTTGTGATTCCAATCTTCTGTTTAATATATTCAAATCTATCAAAAGGGAGAGATTATGTAAAAAATTCAGTAAGTTGATCTTTTATTATGATGAATTGTAAAATGACATCTCATTTTAGTGTGTGATTCTGAAGGAAATGGTTTCTTATATCTATGTGCTTAGCGTGTGAGTGATGTTCTAGGTTTTTACTTAATTCCATGGAAATTGTGTTATCACAAAGTGTTTTATTTTTTATAAAACTCAAGTCATAGTTAGTGAGTGTGTGTTTCATCCACAACAATTATGCACAACAACTTCTAGATGCCACATATTTTTCTTTAACAGTGGAAAGTTCTATTGATTATTGTTTCTTAAAAAACCAAGAAACTAAATAATCTCCTAATAAAATAAAATTTTAATATTTTCTTTTCATATCCATTCTAAAACCACTAAATTTATCATTAGAAAACTTTGTAATTCAAAAACATTTCCAGATGAATAAAAAGGTCCTAAATCTATAGTTCCCTTAAGATAATGAAAATTTTGTTATACAAATTTTATATGGGATTATTTTGTATTTTATTGATATATTGTACATAAAAATAGAGAAAACATTAAATATGGATAACTAGAAGTTAAGTAAAGTACACTTCCAATCATACCTCTAAAAGTATTTTGATAAACTGGTTGCACAGCTTTATCAATACCTAAATTATTTTAGTTACTGATGTGAGTGCTAATACTTTTAGTATTTTCATATCCAACTTTTTTAATAAAATATTTTATGCACTTATTTTGAGATATAAAAGTTCATTCTAGTTTTTTAAAAATTTTAAAACAAAGAAAATATATTAACTCTCACATCATACTCATTTAAAAGTCAAATTTTATAAGATATGCAGATGAATCTATTAACTATTTATGATTTGATCCAAAAACAATGTCATCAATATAGATTTTAACAATCATAAAAAAAATTAACTTCTTTTATAAAAATGGTAGGATCCATAGTTCCCTTAAAAAAATTGTTTTGTCAAAAATATCTTGTTAACCTTTCATATCAGGCTCTAGGGGATTGTTTAAGTCTGTATAAATCTTTATTAAGTTTATAAATATATTCAGGGTGTTTTTTATTTTGAAAACCAAGGGTTTTTTCAATATAAACGTCATCCTCAACATATTCATTAATAAAAGAACACTTCATATCCATTTGAAAAAGTTTAAATTAAATAATGTTTCAAAGGAAATAATTATTTGAATAACTTCATGTCTATCTATAGATGTATAGGTTTCTTAATAGTATATACCTTCTTGTTGATTATAACCCTTATCAATAATTCTAGATTTATTTCTAAAAATTATTCCATTTTCATCACATTTATTTCTAAAAACCCATTTTATACCAATTATAGAAGTTTCTTGAGGTCATTCAACTAAAGTACATAATTTTTTCCTCTCAAATTCATTGATCTCATCTTGCATTTACTTAATCCAATCCTCACCACCTAAAGCCTCATCATGATTCTTAGGTTCAAATTGAGATAATAAATCTAGATATTCAATGTCATTATTTAAAGAACTTATAGTCCTAACTATTTGATCAACATCACCAATGATACTCTCATTAGGATGATTCCTAAGAAACAACTGAATTCTTGGGTTTTGAAAAGTTTGTTCTTCAAAAATAGGTTGAAAATATTCCGGAGGAAAAACATTAGAAACTAATTCTTGAGTTGTTTCCTTATGTGAATATCCTTCTAATAAAGGTTGGAAATATGTTTTTGAAATAACTTCTAAATATTTAGTTTGAGGTTGTTTGAAAACAAAGGGGTGGGTTTCATCAAACTAAACATTTATTATTTCCTCAACAATAAGATAATTTTTATTAAAAAAATCTATATGACTTAGAAGTAGTGTAATAACCTAAATATTTTCCTTCATCAGATTTAGGTGAAAATCTATGTAATTTAACTTTTGTATTTAGGATGAATATATTGCAACCAAAAACTCTGAAATAAGAAACGTTTGGTTTTATTCTTGTCCACAACTCATAAGGATTTTTATTAAGAAAGGTTTTAATTTAAAATTGATTTATAGTATAGCAGGAAGTACTAACTGCTTCATCCTAAAAATGATTAGAAACTGATTATTCACTCAGTATAGATCATGTTATTTATTAAAGAATTATATTTATTCTTTCAACTACACCATTTTGTTAATGGATTCTCACTTTTTTAAGGTTATTTTCAATACCTTTCTTTCTACCAAAATTTTAAAAATCAGAATTCAAAAATTATCCACCATGAACACTGTGAATAGTTATCAAGGAGAGGTTTTTCTAATTTTTAACTTTGTCTAGAAAATTTTTATAATAACAATTTGATTTCAATTTCTTTATAAGAAAATAAATCCATGTATATCTAGTGTAATCATAAACTAAGACATATACATAGTATTTTCCCCTAATACTCCCAGTTTGTGTATAACCAAATAAATCCATGTGTACTAACTATAAAGCATCAAAATTTGAGACTTCACTAATAGATTTAAAACTTGAATTATGTTTCTTACCATATTGACAAGGGTTACATACTTTTGAAGTATCAAACCTATGTTCTGGTAGATCCTTAACAATTCCTTTCATAGTCAACTTAGATAAGTTTCTAAGGGTACAATGTCTTAACCTTTTATTCCATAACAAATATTGATAATCCATTTTGTTAAGGAAAGTTAAGTCTTGTCTCCTGAGGTATTCTATGTTAATTTTATAAATATCCTCATATTGATTGGGAGAAATAATGAATTCATCCTTGTAACTACACACATAACATTTATCATTCCTAAATTTAACAAAATAACCATCATCATATAATTGAATTATTATTATAAGTTTGTTCTTAATAACTTTAACAAACAAAACATTTGAAATAATTGTTTTTCTAAAAAGAAAAGTGTTACCTATTCGGATAATCTCTCCTTGAGCGTTATCTTCAAAAGTAACTTTTCCCCCTTTCATCTTGGTGACATTTTTAAAAAATTATTTATTACCAGTCATATGCTTATAACATCCACTATATATGTACCATGTATTCTTTTTCTAGTATTTTATTTGTTTTCTTGAAAATAAAAATATTATACTTTCGAAACACAAAGCATCCTAGGTTTTATATTGTTAAAAAATAAATCCTTAGGTAACCACATTTATCTAATTTTATTTTGGTAATGTGTCATTTATTTTTCAAAAATAGTCATTATGAAAACCTAGTGACAAAAACAAATAATGAACAACACTTTTTTCAATGACCATCGCTTTGAAACATGGTGCAAAATGGAGAACTTTTAGGAACAAATAAATTCTTACTAAAAATAGGATTTTTATAAGAAAATCTCATCCCTGAACTATTTCCATGAGGAAGGATGTTTTTATAAATTTTATCAATGTTTTATTTACCAGTGTTAAATTTTTATAAATGTTTCCCTAAAAAATAAATTTCATATTTTAGTTTTACAACTAAATTATTATCCTTAATTGTATTAGTTTTAAATTTGAGATTTTTTTATAAAACGTTTTTCTCAAAAAATAATTTTTCAAAATATTTAGAAATATTTTCCTCATCAGAAATAATCGCATAAATAAATTTGAAAAGATATAATATTTTTTTAAAACAACAATCGTTGAATAATAGTTGGATAATTTTTCTTTATAATTATCAAGTTTTTAAAAAAAATTACAGTTTTCATTTTTCAAAAAAAAATCAAAACGAGAAAATTCATCATTAGCAGGAAGAGTGTTATCATCCCTAGTTAAAGAATATTCTATATCCAAGGATGTTAAATCCTTCTCATCATTATAATTTACACTTAAAGATATATTTTTATGGTTTTAAGCAGTTTGTACCTTTTCCATAAAACATTGATTAACCATTGGTTTGTTTGAAAATAATCTTATGTTCATCTATCTAGAATATTCATTATTGGAAAAATTTATAAAAGAATCAACTCCACTAGCACTCCAAGTGTCTGCATCTTTCAAAACCTTATTGGCCATAGATTTATAATAATTTTTGGAATTCCTTTCTTAATTATTATCTTTTCTATATTTCCTCTTCAAATTTGGATAATTTGGTCTGATGTGTCTAGATTTATTTCATTCCTAACAAGTTACTTCATATTTCTTGTAAATTATTTCTTTATGACCATTCATATAATAATACTAAAAATATTTCTAACTGGAAATCTTGTTAATTATTCTTTCCAAGTTATCTAGATCATTTTTAGAATGTTAAATAGTACATGAATCGGATTTAACTACCACTTTCTTCTTTCTTAAATATCTAACAACTTTCTTTATAGATTCAACTTTAGGAGGTAAGGTAGATTTTTTAGAAAAGGAAACACCACCATTTTTATTTTTATTTTTATTTTTCTTAGAATATATTTTGATTCATTTCTCATAATTCATAAGGGTTCCAATAAGAAAATCTTGGCTAAGATTATTTAACTTCCTTATCTTGTCAATAGCAGTTCTCTTTGATTCACATTCATTGAGAATAATATCTATTATCTTCCCAAATGATATCATAAAAAAATACTTTATCACTGATAGATTGTATAATATTAATAATCATAAAAATATCTAGAGGATCTTAGCAACTGATTCACCAAGTATAAAATTGAAGGCATGATAATATTCTCTTAACATTTCTCTCCTAATTTCAAAAACATTGTATGTCCCAAAATGAGTAACCTCGAGATTTTTCTAGATACTGACAGCATCTTCACAAGATGATATTTTATTATATATGCATCTTCTCATTGAACATAAAAAAGTATACCTTAATCTATAGTTTATTTGATATTCATTCTTTTAATTTTGAGTAAAAGTTATAACTTCCTTATAAGGAATTTTATAATCTGCAGTTGGAATGAAAAAATTATCAAACCCAATGTTGATAACAAATTTATTCATCCTATCTCTTGAGTACTCATAGTCAGCACCATTGAATAAAGGTGGTCTATTTGGATTTAGGTTATCAATTGAACTAACATTTAGACCTTCCATCTTAAAAACATATATATTATTTTCCAAAACTACGTGTTAGTGTAAAAAAATTTATAAACAATGATTTTATAACAAAACATTTAATAATTTTCAATAGTAAATAAGTAAAAAACTTAGAAAGTATGTGAGCAGTGGAAACCTTCTCTAATACCAATTTTTGGATCAGTATATCTTTAATACTGATTAGGATCATTAGAATATACTTATAATGGCTAACTTATAAGAGTGGGGGTGAATTATAGTTTTAAAAAACTTAATTTAAAATAATTAAACTAAACAATACATAATCCTCATAAGTTGGTTTATCGAACTCGACTCTAAGTCCAATCACATTATCATAATCATAATTAATATGATTAAATTAGAGTATAAAAGGTCAAAATCAATATGGATCCAATTAATCAGAGTTATTTTATAGTAATCATAATAGTAAAAATAAAACAAATAGAATTAAAAGAGGAATACAATATTTCACATTCTATTATATGTGTAGCGGAATATAAAAGCTTATAAGAAATAAGTAATACAATAGCTATCAAAATAAATAATGACATTCAATATATTAAAGAGATAACTCTTTTAACCATAAGAATAAGGTAGTTTATAACCCAAACTAAAGGTATCACTTGTTTTATACTTATAAGAAAGTATCTCTTCCATTACCAGGGAAGCCCTAAATATGAATATCAGAATGTATCTGTCTTCATATCCTCGAAATCCATTGATACAAAGATCATTTTCTCTATCTACCTAGCCTCAGTAGCCCTCAATCTGATGGATCAGATTCGCCACCTTCCTATCCCTGTAATATCTCAATCACTACAATGATCGGAATCATATTACAATGTAAAAGTTTATAAGGAGACAACCTAATAAGATTTCCGTAGAACTAAAAAACACTAAAACAATTATAAAGACTAAGAACAAGATGTTCACTCTATACAATCCTTGTAACTCTTGTAAAATGAGAAAATTAAAATGAATCAATAAAAAATCAGTATCTTCAAACACTTTAAATGACCTAGTATTTATAGACATCTCCCCAATAGTCATATTTCACTCCCAATGGTCATATTTCTCCAAGTTTCTCACAGTGACTTATACACCTGGAACTCAATGTACCTAATTTAGTTGATTATCTAACAACATATTGGTTTACACCATTATAGTATAAAATATTTTCCTTACATTATAAAAAAAATTTCTAAATATGATTATATACTTAAGTATTTCCAATGTACATCCTTACAATTTTCATTATGATGGTCTTTATAAGTATCAATCTGATGTTATCGATATTGGTATCAGTATAATTGTTAATAATTTTTCATTATTATATTCATGAAATAAATTCTATCATCTGGTACTCATGAAGGTGTGTCTGATTAAAATAGAAAAAGGGAAAATCCATTATATAAAACTAGTAGTGAACCAAAAAGTTTTTCATAATAAAAAGACGGATTTTATAAATAAAATGGTGGCTTAAAATGTATGATAAATTTCACTTAAAATTAGGTAAGAATTCGAGAAGCTCCCTCAAAGTAGGTTTTCTTATCAAGAAATATTGAGAAGGGAATCACTTAAAAACATGTATATCCCTGAAAGAGAATGATGAATGGAACTTCATACATGAGATTTTAACATTAAAATATCATTTATAATGTGAACATAATAATAATATATAACCTCATTTAGGTAAAAAATAATGATAAATAAACCCAAAGGAATAAAGGAGGTTCAGGTTGAATCCCTTACAGAATATCGGCATGGTGTCGTGTGAACTTAAGAGGGATTAATGGGAGAGAAAGGGGGTTATAATAATTTAAAAATAATGAGGAAAGTATGGGGAGGTTTTTAATCATACCCCATTACTATTAATTACACATAAAAGGTCATAACATAGAGGAAAATCTTGAATAAAAGTGAAATAGAGAGGATCCCTTACCTTAAGTCTGATGGTGATCATTGCTTGAACTTAATGAAATATATAATCAAATTAGGTTCATTAATTAGTAATTAAGGAACATATTATGTAATTAAATTATTTATTATAATATTTTTAATTTCATTAATAACCTTTTTGATTGGTTATGAGGTTCAATTTCATTGTTCGGGTCTGTTTGTTTCCTTGGTTTAAATGATCAATTCACTTATTTTCATGAATGGAGAATCGTGTAATATGGGGATGGTTTTCTAGAATTGGAGTTATATTTTATTATTGAACATACATAATTTTACATGGTATTGAATTTAAATTAGTTACTTTTAGTGAAGTTTAATCATTGCATTAATCATTAATGATAAACACTTGGATTAACTTGGCGATTTTTCTCACAATAAACATGTTTTGTATTATTATTTTACATCATGTGTGAAATAGGATTACGTTACATCACATAAGATAAAATATATATATATTATGATATGTTTCAACCATTAAAGTGGTTTCATGACTAGTATAGAATATGATAATTCAAATTTAAAACTTGTCATCCTTGAATGTGATAAATTAACACAACTCAGATGATATTTTCATTTATAATATAAAAGGACGGTGAGGGAGAGATTACGATAAACTATTCCATTAGAATAATATAATTCCATTAAATTAATGTTACTAGAGTTATCATACCATTTTGGTGAATAGAGGTGAGAAAATAAACAAGAAAATAAAATAACTTGAAAGAAAATAAAAGAATTAGAAAGAGGAATTTACCTCTTTAGTTTATCTCTATTTAGAGCCTATTAAAGGGAGAGGATTTGTCTTTTGAGGAGACGAAGGGCTATTTTACGTGAGTGAGGATCTTGGGGAGTGATTTTATTATAACGTAGGCAAGGCACAAGGCTTAAATGGAGTTAGGAGAAGAGGAGAGTGTGGGTAGTTTTTTAGTGGAGGGGAGGAGGGTTTTCTTAATATTTAATTCCTTAGTTTATTTATTTCCCCCAAGACCGGAAATTGTGATGATTACATGACCAAAAATAGTAATTTTTTCATTTTAGTTTGATATAATGGTATTACATCAGCCATACATCAGCTTATGACATCATAATTCATGTATTTATCATTTATCATAAATTATCATATTTTACTATTCACCAAAAATTCAAGTATTTCAGAAAAATCCCAAAACCTCACCCTAACCATTTTTCTATGTGTATAATCCAAAAATGAAATACATTTTTCAAAAATAATTTTCTAAATATGATTAATTTAATATTTAACCAAAATCATAATTTATTCTAAAAACCTGGTTTCAAAACATTTATTTATTTATTCCAAAATATAAGTACACCATACTTTCACATAAATATTATTTATATAATATCATAGATAAGGTTACTATTCATTAGGGTATATCACTATTCATAAGGGTAACATTACTATTCATAAGTGTATGTTATTATTCACCAAAAAATATGTTTTCCTTATCGGACTCCAAATATCTTACTAATCACAACCGTGAATGTCATATTTTCAAAATTCAAAACATAGAAGTGTCAAAATTATGTTTAAAGGTCACATAGTACTTAGTACTTCATTTTTTGTGATTTAATGTGATTATATGACATAATCATAAGAAGTAAATTTCCATTCAAAAACATTGGGTTGTTACATTCTTCCCCCCTTAAGAAATTTCTCCCATAAAATTTCATTTTACATTCTAGGCCATAAACAGGTGAAAGTTTGAATACTTATCTAATAATAATAAAAAAGGAAACCTTAAACATTAAAGGATAAAATCTTAAAAGGAAAGTTATATCCTAACTTGTGAATCTCCAGGTTTCAATATAGGTTATCCTTGATCTATTTTTTAACATATATTCGTATGGGATTTTTTTATTCCCTTAATAATGGTTTGTACTAAGCTCATTGATTTACCAAAGCATATCCCCCAGGAGTGTAAAACCAAGAGTGTATCAAGGCCCATTTTTATGCACCAATTCCCATTCGAGTATAACTCAAAGTAGTGTTTTTGGGTTTTACCCCTAGATACATTTATGCAAGATCCACCACTACCTATTTATATCTAGACAGGGATGTATTTTCTTGATAAACCACTTACTCTATACCTTACAAATTTTAGGGGTGTTTCTATATACTGAGTCTCATCCTTAAGGTTAATAATAAAGTTATCTATTACTAATATCAAAAAATAACTAGACCATCCTCCGATACCAACTATAGCGACCCTAGCATTTTACTTATAACATTACATGATTTTAAGCATAATTATACATCAGAGTACAAGCCAAGGATCCTAAAGTCTAGTGTCTTTAAAGACTAAGAATATAAAACTAAAAACATGGGACTAAAAAAAATTCTTTATTTAATATTAAAATTGAGATCCTAAATTCCATTCTACTCAAACATATGCATAGGGTACCCTGGGGAACACATGAACAAAGGGATGAGCTAAAGAGCCCAATAAGGGAATAACCATAAGAACAGAGCATTAGCACAAGGAATAAAAGGCATGACATGATGATATAAAAAGGCATGTAACATATAGAACCTTAACATATAAACATGTAATCATATAAACATGGAGTCATATAAATGTTTCGGGGACATAAAACATGAGTTTAGTACAATTAAAGGCTAACCGCTAAGATCGTTTCACATAGTAGCACAAGCAAAGGCTAACTGCCAAGACCGTCGCACATAACATCTCTTGAGACTTAAATTTACCCAATTAATTGGTTAGCTATCTGGGAGCACCCATATTAACTTTTCATGAATATTTTTTCTACAAAAATAATCATACATAATCAATCTTACATAAATATAAGTATTACACATGAAAATCATTAGATACTATAATCATGACACAAATCATAACAGATGGGTGTAATACAAAAGTGTCCATGAAATAAGGGAACTAAAGTAAACATGGAAAATAACAAGTAAAAAATATATATGTATCATGGTGATTTATTTCAAGTATAAGTGACAACATGTAATAAAAGTATTTAATAAATTTTAGTATTAAAACATTTTGTGCAATTTTAAGGAAAATACTATAGAGCCTTTAAAATAAAAAAAGGAAAAATAATTTATATAAAACCATAAGTGAACCAAGAATGTTTTCATAATAAAAATATTTATTTTATAAAGAAAATGTTGGCTTAAAATAGAAGATATAGTGCACTTGAAATTGGGTAAGAATTCGAGAAGCTCCCTCAAAACAGGTTGGCTTATCAGGAAGTATTGAAGAGAGAACCACTTAAAAACATGTATATCCGCAAAAGAGAATGATGAATGGAACTTGATAAATGATTTTGTAACATTCACATAGAATTTATAAGATAAAAATAATAATAATAGATAACCTCATTTAGGTAAAAAAAAGATAAAGAAACTCAAAGGAATAAAGGAGGTTCGGGTTGAATCCCTTACGGAATATCAACATGGTATCGTGTGTACTTAATGGGGATTAATTAGAGATAAAGGTGTTTATCATCATTTAAAAATCATGAGGAAATTATGGTAGATGTTCTTAATCATACCCTATCACTAGGAATTACACATAAAATGTCATAACATAGAGGATAATCTTGAATAAAAGTGAAATAGAGAGGATCCCTCACCTTAATTATGATGGTGATCATTTCTTGAACTTAATGAACTATATAATCAAATTAGGTTCATTAATAAGTAATTAAATAAACTCTTATATAATTAAATTATTTAGTATAACCTTTTAAATTTTATTCATAATCTTTTTTATTGGTTATGAGGTTCAATTTCATTGTTTGGGTCTGTTTGTTTCCTTGGTTTTAATGATCGGTTCACTTATTTTCATGAACGGACAATCATGTAACATGGAGATAGTTGTATAGAATTGGAGGTATATTTTATTATTTAACATAAATAAGTTTATATGGTTTTAAATTTAATTTTCTTACTTGTATTGAAGTTTAATCATTATATAAATAATTATATAAATCATTAATGATAAACACTTGAATTAACTAGGCGATTTTTCTCACAATAAACTTGTTTTGTATTATTATTTTACATCATGAGTGATAAAGTATTACAGAACATCACACAAGATAAAATAAATATATTATTATCTATTTAAACCATTAAAATTGTTTCATGACCAGTATAGAAGATGGTAATGAAAATTGAAAACCCGCCGTCCTTGAATGTGATAAATCAACACATCTCGGATGGTATTTTCATTTATAGTATAAAAGGAGGGGTAATATTATGATAAACTATACCATTAGAATAATATAATTACATTAAATTTATTTTACTAGATTTATCATACCATTTGGGTTAATGGAGGTGAGGAAAGAAACCAAAAAAGATAAGAACATGGAAGAAAATAAAATAATTGGAAAGAGGAATTTACCTCTTAAGTTTATCTCCTTTGATAGCCTCTTAAAGGGAGAAGATTTGGTCTTTTGAGGAGACAAAGGGTTGTTGTACGTGAGGTAGGAGCTTGGGGGTGATTTTGGATGAACTTAGGAAAGTCACAAGGCTTGAGATGAGTGAGAAAAATAGGGGGGTGTGGGTCATTTTTATAGTGGAGGGGAGGAGGGTTTTCTTAATATTTAATTCCATAGTTTAATAATTTCCCTCAAGACTAGAAATAGTGATTATTCCATGACCAAAAAAAAAATTCATGTGAGTTCTAGATAATGGCCTTACATCATCCATATATTAGTTGATGACATCATAATTTATATATTTATCATTTATTGTAAATTATGGTATTTTACAATTCACTAAAAATCAAGTATTTCAGAAAAATCACAAAAATTCACCCTAACCATTTTTTTATGTGTAGAATCAAAAAATGAAATTCATTTTGTAAAAATAATTTTCTAAATATGATTAATTTAATATTTAATTAAAATCATAATTTATTCTAAAGAAATGAGTTTTAGAACACTTATTTACTTATTCCAAAATATAGGTACATCATACTTTCACTTAAATATTATTTATATACTATCATAGGTAAGGTTAACATTCATTATGGTATATCACTATTCATAAGGTTAACATTAATATTCATAAGGGTATGTTACTATTCACCAAAAATTAAATTTGTCATATCGGACTCCAAATATCTTACTGATCGCAACTGCGATTATGAGATTTTTGAAATTCAAAACACAGAAGTGTCAAAATTATGTTTAAAGGTCACATAGTGCTTATTATTTCATTATTTTTTGATTTCATTTGATCATATGACATAATCATAGGAAGGAAATTTCCATTTAAAAACATTCAGTCGTTATATTTTGAGTTTTGTGGTCTTTTAGTTCTCTAAGAGAATTTCATATGATTTTCTCTTATAATCGAATACATTTTATTAGTTTAGTTATTTTTTGAGTTATATTTTTTACTCATGCATCATATAGAGGTTTTTTTGATAATTTTTTATATAGTGTTTATGTTTTATCTTTTAAGGGGAAAATCATCCTCCAATTATTCATGATGCCCTTGAAATTTGTTGTCATTATTTGGTGTCTTGGTAATGTCACCTAAGTCCTAGTATCACAGCCATCACTTTTCAATACAATGAGGAGGGGTGAGATGTTACACTTCTTTCCACACATTTTATAATTGGGATGTTGAAATTTATTCCCACTATTATATTTCTACATTGCACCACTATAATTAAACACCACTTTTCTCTTATTATTCCCTTGAGGCCCTTGAGATTTGTTGATATCCATTTTGAAATTGAGGGACCATTAGATAATTTCTTTAAATCTATAAAACACCTAAATTTCCAAGGAATTTTGTAGACTCAGCTTTATCCCACCAAATAATCAGTTAACTTTATATTCAGGGGTAATGAAAAATTCAAAGGCATATTGTGAAATTCTTGTAATGTTTTCCTCATATTCCCTGGTATATTCATTGTCCTTTTTCATAATGGAATGTAATTCCCTATACATTTTATGTTTGAGTGTGTGAGTAAAATATTTATTGAAAAAAAAAATCTAGAATTCCTTCCCCTCTATCACTCTAATCACTTCCTCGGGATTCGTATTTTTTAACGATGTTCTCTAATGACCAGTTTCTCCCTCCATATGATAAACATTCAGAATCAACCTTCTAGTATATAAATCACTCTCATTTTCTAGGGTCAACCAATATCACTCTTGTTGGAATTAATGAAATTTTATATAGGATTACATAAGAAAATATTCTATGTTAAACCTCAATTTACACTTCCCTATAATAAATATATCTTTAACATATCCCAAACTGTCCAATTATTCAATATAGTTGTTTTGAAAAAATTATAATTAATCTTTATAATTTAAAATTGAAGAAATTTTACATTCATCATTTATTTAAATAGAAAAATTATAAACGAGTTTTGAACCTGCTTCCTCTCATGTTCCGGAATCGTAGTCCACCCCAAAATGTGGAGGTATTTCATAGCATTCTTGTTTTTTGTATTTATTTTTAAAACTTACTAAAATGTAACTTTTAATAATAAAACCCATTTTATTAATGAATCATGGTAATTTTCATTCAAAAACCTCAAATTAGATTAATACCTTAAACTCGGTACTCTTCAAATAATCCATTATTTCCTGATAATGTGATACTATACACTCATTCAAGATATGTGTAGCCTCTAAATCTATACCAACTATATCATGACATCCACTATACAACTCATGCATATATGCTCTACATATCTCACCTAATTTCATGAGTCGTTTTTTCCTTATATCCTCACCATCAGATAAATTATAATGAAGATGGTACCAAATATTTATTCATAAAATTAATATAATAATATAACATTAAATCAAATGAATTTCCATTCCCATATTTACAATCAAGCATTATCCTTTACTTAATTTTGAAGGTTTCTCTAAGAGAGTGGCCTGATAAGAATGATGTCAAAGTATTTGGAAAGTATCTCCATAAAACTCTTAAATTTTCATCCTATTTTTCTAATCATTTTATTATCCTCATTGTACTCAACCATTAGTTGTGTGAAGCATTGCCACACCTCACGCATTCATTTATACCCATGCCTCCTAGTGGTAGATCCAACTATGAAAGAAAAAACAAATATTATATCAATACATATTATAATAATAATAAGTTGTGGTAAAAAAATTTACTAGGGTTTTATAAATATACATGAGCCAGTCTGATCAGTGGGTACTGCTGGATCCCTAGGCTCTGAAGGATTATCAACATGTACTATAAGAGTGGGACCTAATGTCTTCTCAAAAGGCTCATAATGTGTCCTAGTAGAATTCAAATGATCATGAATTTATAATCTTATATGTAAGGAATTATAGTAAAAGGAATATGGCATAGATTTTTGTGGATTTTTATAATATGTATGGAGAGTATCATTATATAAGGGAAATAAAGGTGAGGAGGATCATATTTAAATGGTGACAAAAATATAGGTAGACTAAATATCTTGAGTTCCTATAATGAATATGTGAGATAAGATGGTGTTCTAGATATTTTATCAAATTAAGGTATGGGGTGTGAGCTTATATGTCAAGTGGTTCACATAGATCAATTACCCCTACCCCCCCCCCCCCCCCCTCGCATCATCTGGATGAGCACCGTTACTACTAGGTTTTTTAGAGAATAACTGTCTCTTGGGTGGTGGGTCCTGGTTAAAAGTTAAAAACAAAATTAATCACTTGACATTATATTTTATTTTATATATATATATATATATATATTAAATAAAATAATCACAATAAGAACCATAGTAAGAATGACCATCTCTCCCATGCAGTGATTATTATCTTTCATCCTTTTCCTTCGTATCACTTCAATGTTTTTCATTTACTTATTTTGAAAAAATATATAGAATTAATTATAAATTCATAAATAATGTGTGATCCAAATAAGAAATAATTTGGTACATGAAATAATTAAGTAATACAAATTTTCAAACCTAATAAAGGATATATAGTGATATAAAGAATAATTTTATATTTAGTGGGAAAAATATAATAACATAAAAGACATGTCATAGAAAAATCAATATGTTTAAATTGTCATGTTTATCATGGGTATGATATAGTTTTATTCTATTTTCCATCAGATCCAATTCAATTTTGGTTAGGTAATTGGGTTCATTTGATCAATTGATTAGATCATTTGTCAATTTTTTAGGTTAGGTCATTTGGTTAATATTTTGGGTTAGGTCATTTTTTCATTTTTTTTTGTTAGTTCATTCTTTTCATTGTTTTTTATTTTCATTATAATTAGTTTAATATGATTCAATTCAAATCATCTTGTTTTTTTCTAATTTATCTATTTTAGTTTTTTTGGGTTTCATAGGTTCTAGTAAAGTTCAATTAAATATTTGAAAATTCAACTCAAAGAAAATTGCAACTAGTATATATTGAAAATTCACATGAATTTTGAGTTAGATACAAAATATTTGTAATAAATAGTAATGAAATTTTAGTAGTACTAACCTAAATAACCCAATTCGAGATAAAGAAAAATAACTGATAACACAGATAGATGATTCTATATTTTTCCCACTAGAACTTCAGGTTCATAATCAACTCTAAAAATTGAACTATTAGAGTCATTATAAGTAATATATTTATCAAGGCCAATGGGAGAAATTATGGTGTCCATTTCATCATCACAATCATAAAAAAGATTTATTGGGATTACTTTAATATGGCACAAAATTTAGTTCATGAATTATTGTTCACATAAAAAACTTGTTTCTCCACTGATGCCAATATATATGGATCTTTAGTAGAAAGAGTTTGATTCATGTTAATAACTCAAAATCTACAATCATTAATAAATGTGACATGAATCATCATCAAATAAAACCAATTACATTTCATCGTATTGACTCGGTCATGATAGTAAAAATCCAATATTATTATTTTATTAACGACTCCATAATAAGATACATTTTCAAATCAATGTCTAATATCTGATGCACTAGAATAACAATATGTTATGGTTGTTACCATAACACCATCATGTTGTGTTCTCATGTTCATTACTCATTCAGTGATATTAAATTTTTACACATTGATCATAATTGATTTGTATTCATGAACCATAGAATTATGACTAAAATCCAGTGCTCTTATTTCCTCAAAGAAAGAGTTAGCAGGAAAACTTAATACCTAAAATATAAATGAATATTAAAAATAACTAAATATTATTTTTATTAATTTATTATATTAATACTTCTAACTTAAATTTATACATAGCAAATAACTCTTTGTTATTCAAAGTCTCTCTCCATCTCAAAGATAAAGAATGATGATTTCTATTTATAATTTTTTTATGTTCCCTGTAGAAAAAAATAGAAATAATTTAATAGATATGTATAATTACATTATATGAGATAACATATACATGTTCTATTTACTTACTTGATGTATTAATAAAACAAATCACAGTTAAACAAAAGTTTGTGATGTTTCATATCCCACTCTTTAAGGCTTAATATTGTGAATGTATATGATCCAAAAATTCCCACTATTTTGGGAAATGATGGAAAACTGGATTAAATTTTCTTATACTTCTATTATTCATTTATCCCTAGTTTTTCTATCTTGTATTAACATCATACAAATACATTGAACAAAAATCCATACATTCTTAGGCCATGTAACCTTTCATGAAAGAACCTTCAGGGTAATTCTTATTTCGGATATAAAAATTCAATGTGTACTTGTTTCTTTTAGTTGGATACATCCAAAAAAAAGAAATAGGTCCTCAAAAAAGTATTTCCTTTGGAATATGGATAGTTAGATGTAGCACGCAAGTGGAAAATTATGGAGGAAATAAGTCCTCTAACTAAAATAAAATGAATGGTCCCTCTTCAAACATTTTTTTCAATAAATTCTTGGAAAACTTCAGATCACAAAGATCTCTATAAAATAGGAAAACTGAATAAAATCCACCCATATATTATTTAAAAGTACATGGAGGATTTCTATTGGAATCAACTCATGTGGGTGGATGTGATAATCATGAGTCTTCAAAGATTTCAGCTGCAACTCTCTTTTATTAAACCATTTTGATATTTTTCTTGAATATACATCAGGAACTTTAATAGTCTCTAGTAATTACAAAATTTGATTTTTTTCTACTGGTGTCATCACATAAGAAGCACATGAAACTTTCCATTTATTTTCAGTGATACATACAAGATGAAATTTTTGTATGATACCCCAATACACCAAGTCACACTAAGATCGTAAATCATATTTTGTCTTTCCCTTGTCATTTAGAAGAATTGAATAGAACATTTCACATGTATTTTTTTCAATGTGCATTACATCTATGAAATGACATAAAAAATTGGTTGAGCAATAAGGAAACTCAAAGAAGATACTTTTCTTCTTCCAATTAAAATTGGTTTTAGTGGAAACATTCTTCCTCTTTCAATATTTCATCTAACCCTTCCCAAATGAAAAAATGAAATCTTTCAATTCATTAAGAACATTAGTTCTAAACAAATGATAAGGTGGATTTTATGTCTTTATGGTATTGTCAAACCTTTCACGACTATTTCTATATGGATAATCCATTAGAAATTATTTTCAATGTCTTATAAAAATGAAACTGCAGGAATATTTAAGCCTTATGGATTGTGTATTCTTCATAAAAACAAGACATGAAAGTTTTCCCTTCATGATCCAACCATACATTGTCTCATAAGTAGGGAAATCATTTATTGTCCGCCTGATCACAACACAGATCTAAAATATGTCTTTAGAATATACATCGTATGTGTTCACACTCACATTCCAATGATGATTCAACTCTTTTATTAAAGTTTTCATGTACACATAAATATCATTTCAAGGATTAGAAGGTTCAGATGTGAGTATAATCATGAAAGTGAATTTTTTTTTTCATTCACATCCATGGAGAAATGTTATAAATGTGTACGAAAATCGTCCATGTGTTGTACAAAGAAAGCATCTAGACAAATGGATTAAAATTGTCACATAATAGACCCAACCTCACATTATGCACATTATATACAAAATTATGATATCAAGCATCAAATTTCCACCATGAAAATCTATCCACAGGATGAAAAAACTCATTATTATTATTCTTTATCTCAATACCATGCCATCAAATGTTTATTGATTTTTCATCATACATGTGATGATTATGAAGTCTTATAATAAATTAAATGTGAAATTTTAGTTTCTATGGAACATAGTATGGTGTTCCATTATCATTTTTCTTCCATTAGAATGTTCTACATTTTATACAGTCATTTCCTTCAGTATTTTCCCCCCAAAATAAGCTAAAATATTTTGAGAAAGCATGAATTTTATTTTTATAAAATCCATGTTCATAAACTAACTTCCATTTTATATAATGGTATAAGGGAATATCTAAATCATCTTTAAATAAGTCCTAAAAATGTAAGAATATAATTTATGTTAGTATTAGAATTCCCATACATGGTTTTCCCATGAAAAAGTAAGATTAAAATTTTCATCTTTTTCATTTTACTACATTACACATATAATGGATTCATGAAAGCATCATTCAATTTTTTTCCCTACCAACATCATCATTTTTATTACATACTTCATGTGTGTTCATATCGAAGTCTTCTTGTGTTAGAATCCTTTCTTTCTCATGATGAAAAATAAACAGAAACGGGTCATCTAATAAATTCTCCAATCCAGTCCTCTCATTCAGATCATGAACATTTTGTGATTTAATTTTCTCCAAATTTTAATACCGAACATAGTAGTTTATTTGAAAACAATATTTATTAATATATTATATAACTTCTTTATTACTTTACCAAGGTATTACAATATAATTATAACATGGGTAGTGTATATGACCACTATCTGAAGCGTTATTAAATGAAAAATCTAAAAATATCTCCAAATTTTTTTGAAAATCACTTGAGATACGATCAATTTCATATATCCAAATTCTATACATTATATAAAAAAATGTTATATGCCATGTCATAAAATAAATTAAATAATATTGAAGTTAAATTAAAAATATATTTAAGGAAATGAGAATTTTTTCACTTTATATAAAACCATAACTGACACACTAGTCTATATGGGAATCAAAATATAAAATACAACAAAATACTATATATATATATAACAATATAAATATAAAACCATGATATTAAATTCCCTTAAATAATTGTTTAATAACTACACATAATTGTGTTTATAATTCTTGTTTATATTTTTTTCTCTTATTATATTCACTTTTTAACTTATGTTATTCTTATTATGTAAATTCATTTATAAATTATTAATATTTACTAGTAAGAATATTCATAATCACACATAAATTATGAATTCAGGTTGGATAAATCCATAATTAGTGGTTTCTCAGATTGGTGTATGTTATTGTGAATCATTCATCTCCTTGAGATCAATGAAAAAAAGGTTCTAATATATATGTTATAGTCATGATTATGCCTTGGATTTATATAAGTAAATAACCTTTAGTGGAAATTGTTGTACCTCTCGTACCCCTCGTGGTTTAATTTTCATGATCACAATCACTCTCTTATTTATCTAATCTTGTTTTAAGTGTTTTTGGATGATAGGCATGATTTCAGGTTGCCAAGGAATTGGGCCAAGAAAGCCAGAAGGCAAAAGTGGACTGATTTCAGTCCACCGACCAACCGGTGGATGACCACCGGCCAGCCGGTGGAATCTTGACAGAAGGCATCCCCTTTGTCCAGACCACCGGCCAACCGGTGTACCATCACCGGCCAGCCGGTGGAACCCAGACAGAAGGGACACCTACTGTCTCAGCACCGGCCAACTGGTGGCCTCCTCACCGGCCAGCCAGTGGTGCCTGGGCAGAAGGCCTCTCCATTTTCCAAAGCACCGGCCAACCGGTGGCCAAGCACCGGTCAGCCGGTGGAGCCAGTCAAACTAGCCGTTGGGCTTTGACCAGACTTGTCCACTTGACTCCCAACGGCTCCGAAGGCCTCTCCAATGGCTCCGAAGACCCCCAAAGGCCATTTGAGGGTTCCCCATCTATAAATAAAGGACTAGGAAGCCCCGAAAACGTATGGTAGCCCACGGGAACATTTTTCATCATTTGGCAAACCTCCGGCGGATTCCTCCAAGGAACCTCAATTGCTCCAACCCATTTCCACATCCAAGGAGCATCACCATAGAATCTTGGGAGCGCTCTTCATTAACTTCATCAATCCTTTGGCGCCTAAGACTTCTCCACATTACGGTTTTTCATTATTTATCTTTTTGAGCATCAATTTGGGTTTGTGCCTACAAACCCCTCTTTCTCTCATCTTCCCTTTGTTTGGGTTTTCACACCACCTTCAAGGTGTGAAGAGGTTAGTCAAGCCTTCCCTTTAAAAGGCTTGAGTCATAGGTGAGCTAGCCTTCACCTGTAAGAAGGCTAGTGGGTTCTTGCTCAACCATTAAAAGCAAGCTGTAATAGGTTCTAGACTACCTTAAAGTCTAGTGGGTTTCTTGCTAAAACAATTAAAAATAAAGCGGTAGTAAATCTCTCAACGGTTGAGTTGGGAACGGAGACGTAGGCTTTGGTTTAAGCTGAACTCCATTATCAAGTTTTGTGTCTTGCCTCTCTTATTTCCGCTTCACTTTTTACTTTGATTTTAAATTGTTAAACTTTTTTAAAAGGCAATTCACCCCCCTCTTTCCATCACTCTCCAACCCAACATTTGGTATCAGAGCCAAAATTTGAGTAATACCTTCACCGGTTTTAAATTCAAGATCCATTGTGATGGCTTCATCTTCTTTCGCCCCCAAAGGCTATTCTTTGGGTCGTGCTCCATTTTTTGATGGAACTGACTATACCTATTGGAAAACCCGCATGACCACTTTTCTTTGAAGTATAGGTTATCCTATTTATAAAATTGTCATGCATGGTTATTTTCGTTCTTCTCCCGATGAATCCAAATGGACTCAAGCCGATATTAAAAATGTCGAGCTTGATGGCAAAGCCATGAACGCTCTTCATTTCGGCCTTGATCATAATGAATTCAATCGAGTTTCCACATGCACTTCATCTCATGAAATCTGGAAACTTTTGGATGTTACCCATGAGGGGACCAACAAAGTTAAGGATACTCGATTGGATATGTACCGTCAAGATTTTGAGTCTTTTACCATGCATCCATCTGAAAATATTACTGAAATGTTTACACGTTTTACTGATGTTTGCAATGGGAGAAAGTCCCTTGGTGATGATGTGTCTGCAGAAACGATGGTCAAGAAGATCCTTTGGGTCTTACCAAGCACATGGGCACCAAAAGTCACGGCAATCCAAGAAGCAAAAGACATCAAGAACATGTAGGTCGAAGAGCTCATCGGATCCCTCATGACCTATGAGATCACCATGAGGAGGCAAGCTGAAAAGGAAGGCAAACCGATCAAAACTCCAAAGAACATCTCCTTCAAAGTTCAAAAAGAAGAAAGCTCCTCCTCCTCATCGTCTTCCTCTTCAAGCGGTGATTCAGAAATGGAGAATCTTGCCCGCAAAATGCACAAATTCATGAAGAAGAACAAGAAGAAGAAATCCCGCAAGGCTCAACCCAACGAAAAATCCGAGCCCGAGGTAACATGTTACGGGTGTGGCAAGAAAGGCCATTACAAGCCCGATTGTCCACTCAACAAGAAAAAGGCCAAGCAAAAGGAAAAGAAGAAGGCATTCAAGGCCACTTGGAGTGATAGCTCCTCATCCTCCTCCTCCTCAAAAGACGACGATAAAAAATGTCTAATGGCATTTCATGAGGTAACCTCTTCCGACTCCTCTTCCTCTTGTTCTACAAATTCTTTCAATCATTTATCTTATGAGGATCTCCAACATGCTCGAGATCAATTGGAATAAGGTTTTCACGAACTTTCTTCCAAATTTATTGCTTTAAAAAATAATTTCAAAAAACTTTCTTCCAAAAAGGATCAACTTCTCAAAGAGAAGGAAGACTTGTCCCTCAAGATCCAAAACATTCCCGATGTTGATTCTATGGAATCAACAATCAAGGATTTAAGGAAATCCCTAGCTAAGTTCACCGAATGTGAACATAACCTCTCGAAGCTCCTTGGTTCCCAATGCGTATCTAGAACCACCCATGGGCTTGGCTATTCCAAGCAAGCTTCCTCTTCCCATGCTCCTACTATTTTTGTAAGGGGGAGCTCCCAATATAAATTTTGCAACTATTGTAAAAAACCCGGGCACTTAATTTATGAGTGCAATTGAAAAAATGCATGGTATGGAAGGCCCAAAACCATTTCCTTTAATGATGAATTTCATAGGAGAAGACCAGCCACAAGACAAGTTTGGATTGAAAAATCACTTTTAGCGAGTCTCTCCGGACCAAAATTTGTCTCGGTTCTAAAATCCTCTCCCCGGTGATTTGTTGTTTTTATTTGGGGGAGTTAGGATTGTTTAAGCCTTTTTGATTTATTTTCAAAACTTTCAATTCAAAACATTCAATTCAAATTTCAAAAAATTCAATTGGTTTAAAATCTCTATCTTGTTTTTCAATCCTTTCCCTCAATCAAGTTTTATGCCCCGTGCTAATTTGATAATCACAAAGGGGGAGAAATTCTTGGTTGATTGGGGGAGAAATCTTTCTCTCATGCTTTGCTTTACTTTTCAATTTATCCTTTAAAGCATGCCTTTCATTTCAGACTTTTACATTGCTTGTTTGGGTGATTGTGATCATCAAAATACGGGGAGATTGTTGTACCTCTCGTACCCCTCGTGGTTTAATTTTCATGATCACAATCACTCTCTTATTTATCTAATCTTGTTTTAAGTGTTTTTGGATGATAGGCATGATTTCAGGTTGCCAAGGAATTGGGCCAAGAAAGCCAGAAGGCAAAAGTGGACTGATTGCAGTCCACCGGCCAACCGGTGGATGACCACCGGCCAGCTGGTGGAATCTTGACAGAAGGCATCCCCTCTGTCCAGACCACCGACCAACCGGTGTACCATCACCGGCCAGCCGGTGGAACCCAGACAGAAGGGACACCTACTGTCTCAGCACCAGCCAACCAGTGGCCTCCTCACCGGCCAGCCGGTGGTGCCTGGGCAGAAGGCCTCTCCATTTTCCAAAGCACCATCCAACCGGTGGCCAAGCACCGGTCAGTCGGTGGAGCCAGTCAAACTAGCCGTTGGGCTTTGACCAGACTTGTCCACTTGACTCCCAACGGCTCCGAAGGCCTCTCCAATGGCTCCGAAGACCCCCAAAGGCCATTTGAGGGTTCCCCCTCTATAAATAAAGGACTAGGAAGCCCCGGAAACGTATGGTATCCCACGAGAACATTTTTCATCATTTGGAAAACCTCCGGCGGATTCCTCCAAGGAACCTCAATTGCTCCAACCCATTTCTACATCCAAGGAGCATCACCATAGAAGTTTGGGAGCGCTCTTCATCAACTTCATCAATCCTTTGGCGCCCAAGACTTATCCACATTACGGTTTTTCATTATTTATCTTTTTGAGCATCAATTTGGGTTTGTGCCTACAAACCCCTCTTTCTCTCATCTTCCCTTTGTTTGGGTTTTCACACCACCTTCAAGGTGTGAAGAGGTTAGTCAAGCCTTCCCTTTAAAAGGCTTGAGTCATAGGTGAGCTAGCCTTCACCTGTACGAAGGCTAGTGGGTTCTTGCTCAACCATTAAAATCAAGCTGTAATAGGTTCTAGACTACCTTAAAGTCTAGTGGGTTTCTTGCTAAAACCATTAAAAATCAAGCGGTAGTAAATCTCTCAACGGTTGATTTGGGAGTGGAGACGTAGGCTTTGGTTTAAGCCGAACTCCGTTATCAAGTTTTGTGTCTTGCCTCACTTATTTCCGCTGCACTTTTTACTTTGATTTTAAATTGTTAAACTTTTTTAAAAGGCAATTCACCCCCCCTCTTGCCATCACTCTCTGACCCAAAAGAAATTCCATGGTATCAATGACGGTTTTGAGGAAATTATAATTTAGATGAAAAACCCTGTAGGCATTTTGTTTTTTGGTTTTTAATGGGATGGTTGATGATTAATCTAAATGGGTAGATCCCAAGCGGAGAAAATGTGGGTTGATGTTGTGGATTGTGGAACACTTATAGGGTGATAGAAATGAACATGGAAGAAATTTTCATGAGTAAGAGATCTAAATTTGAAGATGAGTGTTGGAGAATAATTGTTTATATGGGACTGACATGAATGGTGATCATGGTTATTATTTAAATAGAGTGATCCTATGTTCAGTTTCATGTAACTCTTAGAGTGTTGGACTAGATTCTCTATCTATTTACATACGAATGTGAAACCATTGATTTTTTATTTAATATAGGTGGAAATCACAAAATTAAATGATTTGTTCCATATGGAATATGGATTGGGCAATATGGTAATATAAACAATAGTGCTTAAATGATATTGAGGTTTCATGTGTTTTTTACATGAGGCGTCTGTTGTGTTATAGAATAGTGAGAATCTGTTTTTGGTATATGGACCAATGTTTTTACCTGTGTATCCAACATGCATAGAGGCATGAATATTATTGTATGAGTTTTTAATTTAATCAGGTTGGGGGATGAAATAAGTGATGAGTCAAGTGTGATAGAAATATTGGTCTAGGAGATAATCTTGATCAGTTATTGATAGGACATTGGGATTGGCTCAACAGAAGTGACACATGCGTGATGATGAACCCATTTGAGCTTCAAATCATGGAGAAGTATTAGGAGAACCATATGGTGTGGAGCACATAATTTTCTTTTTGAGTGTATATCCCTCATTAATAATTTGATTTTGGAAGTTTATGAGTATTTTTCCCATGATTTAGGGATGGGTAATGGATTGATGTGTTTAGATGACACTCAATTATGAGCTAGGGGGTTCCATGAGAGAGCGAAATATTTGATCTCTTAATTACACTAGAGTATAGTGGAGTCATCCAATTTCCATATGGATTTCATGTTCCCTGTGTAGATGGTGTCGTTAAATGATATTTTCAATTCATCATAAGCTATTTTGTTAAAGGTATGTTGTGTGTTGGTTTTTTCTTTGGGTTTTAAATTAAATTAAATTAAAGTGATTATGGTTTTGTTTTTGAGTGATAGGTATTTTTCTTGAGAAAGTTCATAGGTTATGTTATAGACCATCTACAGGTGGTTAGTCATAATTTTTGTTTAGTATGGTCACTCAATGACTTAATTGTTTTTTATGAAGTTTTAAAATAAATTTATTAGTTATTATAATTGTAATAATTAGTTTTTTAGTAGTTCTTGGAATGATATAGGGCCCCATGTGTGAGTTAAATAACTAGTACACGTGGAAATGTCTGCATGTGATGATCAGGTGGTGCTTGAAGATAGAATTTCTTCACTTATAAGATAAGTGGTCCTTTAAACCTACCCCCTTGGTATTATAAATGTTTTTATATTAATTATGATATATTTGGTCTCTCGACATTTTTCAATTGAACCTTTTTAAAATTACTGAATTATATATTTTATGATTATATATATGGAGTTCAATCGAATAATGTGCCTAAACCATAATGGAATGTGAACACTAGCGTGATTTATCACTCATTGAGGGTAAAGTATTTAATTATGATAATGTGACTTCTAAAATATAAATACCTAGGGATGTTATTTAATGAGTTTCAACTGAGTTAATAAATTTATGTTTCATAAAGGATCTACATATAGGTGCCTTAGTGAATCTCCCCTTCAATCGGGAATAGTGATAAACTAGAGATAATTGAAAAAATATAGTCATGGTGGATAATTATAGTGAGAATATCATATCATATTGAGGTATGATAAAATGAATCCTTTTGCACATGCCAATGAAAAACTGAAAATAAAAAATGATAAGTGAAAAAATTGTCCAAGAAATTCAAATTAGGTTCCACATATCAAAAATGCATGGCTGATAATTATAGTGAGAAACCTATCCCTAAAGAATTCCACGGGAGGGATTGATCTAAGAAAATAATCCACTAAAAAGTAAAATTATATATATTGTAGTATTCCATGTAGAAAACAATTGAAATAGATAATGAAATTTTAAAAAAATTAAAAATTATCCTTCTATATAATTCTGGAAAAACCTTCTTTTAATAGCCATATGCAATTTAAACATATCAAAATAAATCAAATGAAAAAAAAATGAATCTACCACAATTTTTAAAACCTATAATAAAAATTAAATTTAAGGTTGATATAATACCTAAATGATTTTTAATTCACTGATTTAATATTGAATAATAATGGAATTAAAATTGAAATAGAGGAGAGATTATGTGGGTGGGGAAGAAAATGGAAAATTAAATGCACTACTAGGGTATTCTAGATGAGAATGATATGGGAGGAGGGGAGCCACATGGATGGATAGATGTACTAAGGCTATACCAATAATTTTTTAAAATTATTGGTATATCCATCTTTATACCAATGGTTTTTTTAAACTATTGGTATCAACACATCTATACCAAGGGTTTTCCAAACCATTGGGATATCTTTGTTATAAATAGCTTATACCAATGGTTATTATAAACCATTGGTATATTACCACCTATACCAATGGTTTTTAAAAATCGTTGGTATAGGACCATGTGTATAGCCCACCTTTCCAATATTTTCTCCTGTAAATAGTTTTCTGTACGCTTTAATTTTTGAATTTCATCTTGGTCTTGATCAGGGGAAAAGTCCAATGGTGTTATCTCTCTCATAAGCTTTGAAAAATGGGTTTTATAGGGTACGATTATATTGGTCAATTCCATCCATTTTTTCATCTGTATCAATTAAACATTATCATAACCCTAAATATACTATTCATATGATCATTATTCAATGACTATATTATCAATGGTTATGATGTTTAAAGGTCTTTTATTTCTAACAGGATATAACTTATATTGATCTAAAATAACTAAATAATAAAATGTTTTTTCTATAACCACATTACATAATAGGGATTCTAATTTAATCACAAATGTAATTTTATTTATAAATTTTCAGTTTGTTACATGTTGGCATACCAAGCATCGAAATAAAAACTCTAGAATCTCACTTTTCATGTCATGCCACCAAAACAATTCTTCAAATATCTACACATATTAGTGATTACTGGATTAGTATATAAGTATAAGCTATTTTCATCATCTAAAAGTTGCCTCTTCAGTTCTAGTTTTGATGGAACACATATTCGGGTTCCAAACATTATAACTTTATCTTCAATAAAGTTGAACTCTGGAATATTCACTTCATTCTTTTGTAGAAACTCATCATCTTTTTAGGCATCCTTGATCCTCTCAAGAATATGTGGTTGAGAAGTTATTTGAGAAAGGTAGGATGAAGATCCTTTTTTATTCCCATGTCCATCCTTTGAATTTCCAAGAATATTGGATCTCTTGAAATCCTCATCATTGATAGGGTTGCAAGAACTTTTCTACTCAGAGCGTCTACCACTTTATTTTTTCCTTTCCAAGATGGTAATGGACTGAACAATCATAATCCATGATCATCTCTAACCACCTTCATTGGAACATATTAATCTTCTTCTATTTTAATGAATAATTGATTATTTTATGGTTCGTATATATGTCACACTTCTCTATATAGATATAATTTCACCAAATATTCAACATGAAAATCACTACATCCAATTCTAGATAAGTATTTGGATATTTATTCTCATGGATATTTAATTGGTATGAAGTCATGGGATATCACTTTTTCATCTTTCATGAGTACACAACCTAATCCCTTTTGGATGCATCATTGTAGATCAGAAATCCTTCCCCATTGGTGGGTGATTTCAGCAAAGGTGCAGTGATTAACCTCTTCTTAAACTCTTTAAATATTTCTTCAAATTCACAAATCCAAAAACACTTTACTCCCTTCCATTTAATCATGGTTAGTGGGATTTAAAATCACAATAAGTTTCTCAAAAATCAATGATATTTTCCGACTAATCCTAGGAAACTACATATTCCCGTTATAGATTTTGGTTTAGTTCATCCTTTGATTGCATGTGTTTTTTAAAAATCCATATATATCCCTTTATTGGTGATAACATGCCCCAATAAATTTACATTCTATAACCAAAACTAACATTTACTATACTTTTAATATAAATTTTCCTTTCGCAAGGCCTTTGGTATAGTATTTAAATGTTCCTAACATTCCTCCTTGCTTTTGGAGTAAATAAGAATATCATCAATAAATACTACCACAAATTGTAGAGTTATTCCTTAAAGAATATATTCATTAAATTTATAAATATTTTTAGAGAATTATTTATTCTAAATGGAATCACTATGAACTCATAGTTCCTATAGATTGTATGAAAATTGGTCTTGAGGATATCCCCTATTCTATATTTACTTGGTAATATCTCGATCGAAGATCCACCTTGAAGAATTATTAGGCTCCAAATAGTTGATAAAAAAATCCATCAATTTGTTGTAGAGGATACTTTTTCTTTATCTTGATCTTGTTGATCTCACAATAATCAATGAAGAGGCAAATTGACTCATCCTTCTTCTTGATGAAGAGGACTGGTGCACCCCATGGGGAAGCACTTGGGCATATAAACCCTTTATCTAGATTCTCTAGTAATTGTTTATTCAGATACTAAAGTTCAGAAAAAGTCATTATATATAGAGTCTTAGATATTGTAAAATATCTAGGTACGATCTTGATTGAGAACTAAACAACACAACTATGAGGAAGATGAGACAATTCTTCCAGAAACACATCAGTGAATTACTTTATAATAGGAATGTCATCAAGGATGGTATTTTCTTTATTCTCCGTCATTTTATCTAGATACTCTTTCTCTCAAGGTAATAATATCCATGCTTGATATGATGATACCAAATTATATTAATCCTCCTCATTCCACTTGTATGTAATTTGAGGATGATTCGTGATATAGAGGGTGAGTTACATCTCATAGAATGTTATGTTGGATCTATTTAAGGAAATCCAATTCATACTCTAAATTGTATCAAATTATACTAAGTGGGATATCATATGGTTTTATGGAAAAATTAACCTGAACAATATGGATAATGGATGATTTATATTCTTAGGATGCAATAATTGGCCCATTTTTTTCTTCATCGATAAATTTACTTCCATGTTTTTGAGGTGGTGTTTGAATATTTATACTAAACTTGAATGATATACAATAATTAATAGAACCAAAATCAAATAGTACATTCTTTATCCTTGAATGAATAACTAGTATACATGTCACCACTTAATTTTCAAGATCCACCTCAGAAATTGTAATGGCATGAACTCATGCCTTTCTCTCTAGGCCTTAGACGTTGTTGTCATCAGTTATCATCATCAACCCTTGGCATAGGGCATTGATTCACATAGTGCCACTTTTCCTTGTAGTTGAAACATTGGATGATAGGATAAGGGTTGACTAGATCAATCCTTTATTCTATCACATTGGTGGGTTTCTCCCATAGGCAATCACTAACTAGTTTCCCTTCCTTCCCTTACTAAAAGAATTTCATTTTCCCCTTCAGGAAAAATATGAGATGCTTCTTCCCACACTTTTTACATGTGGGATTATAGACTTTCTTACCCCCCATGTGATTTTTACATCATACCTATAGAATTAAAAATCTATTCCCTACTTCTTATCTCCATTCCCAAGAGACCCTTGAGATTCTCCAATATCCATTTCTAATTTAAGGGAACATCATAAAATTTCCTCATAGCTGTCAAAGTCCTGAATGGATAAGGTATAAGGACCCGACCTTATTACATACATAATCTTGAATTTAATAAACAATTCACTTCCTTTTTACATTGAGGATCTTTCAAGTTTAGATCTTTATATAATTAGGAAAATACATTCATAACATTACACATTATTACAGAGTGGATACCATAAAAACAGTTTCCATTTTTTTCAAAATATAAAACATTAAAACATAAACATTACTCCTTGACAATTCTTAAACATTTAACATGGATTCTTTCCTTGTATTACACATCCATTAACCGGTAAAAATCATTTAAAAACATTGGATGATCACAGAAGATTAGTAAGGGATGAAAAAGAAGGAAAGAGTACATTAGTCCATGAATACTCATAACGTATGAAAACATTTTTAAAATACATGATTTTCACCCATATATACTTACTTAATGTAACATGAGATTCACACAAGATCCACATAAACATGAGAACATAAATATAATCATAAAGGTATCTTGGGGCATTACTTACATAATATTGTAACCCTCTTGGCTACCTTATAATTTGTAACCCTCACGGCTACCTTACTATTTGTGTAACCGTTCCAGTTACACTTGGAGTAACCATACGGCCAACCTCCAACTTACACATACCCAATTAATTGTAGGGAGATATAGGTCCTAACATTCATCATAAATAATTCCCAAGAACCAAAACATAATCATACAACATGAATAATTCCATAAAAACATTGCTTTGGAATTTCGTAAAACTGAATTTAAATGCATATTTCATGGAGATTTCATGCCTCTTGGGTAAGAAGATATGAATAAATAATAAGAAAAGAATGGAACTCAAAATAAAATAATAATTGAGAAATCCCTTACAAAAATTCGGCAGCCTAACGGCTACGCAACATGGTTTTAGAAAATATTAAAAAGAGATGGGAAAAGTGTCACCCATACAGAAATGAATCATAATATAGAGTAGATCAATAATAAGAAGTAAATAAGAACATTTTATGGAAACTTGAAAGTTATACCACATAAAAGAGAACTTGAATGGAAAAAAGAACGAAATTGAGAATTTTCTTACCTTGTAGAGTAACCCTTAGAACATGAAGGTTGGGACCATGGGGGCTTGAGGAAACCTTGGAAGGACTAATAGGAAGGTAAGGAGGCCAGAGCTTCATTGAGGAGGAATTGGGAATGAAGTTAATGATGAAATGGGTTGGTATTTATAGGAAAATTAAGGGAATATTTTAATAATTTCCAAGGGACACCTCATGGGTGGTATTTGCAAAACCATGGGCTTGCCCATGGTATTTTCCCATGGTATAAGACACTTGGGACACCTCACATATTATTTAACTATAAAAAACTTTACCAGATTTATGAAATCATTATTACATCATTAATGATTCCATTAACACACCGAAACTAAAAACTGTATTTTTTACTATTCACCGAAAAATCAACTATTTCAGAAACATTCCCAAAATTCACCCTAACCATTTATCAATGTGTAGATTTCAAAAATGAATTCCATTTTTTTAAAATATTTTTATAAATATTTTTATTTTTATTTTTAAATAAAATCATACTTAATTAAAAAATTAATTATTTAAAAACTATAACTGCTTTTATATCACATTGAAAAATTAATCAAGATGTCATTATCTTAAAGCCTTAAGAAAATAAAATAATAAAACAATTTACTATTCATTATGGTCATATTACTATTCATATTACTATTCATAAGGGTATGTTATTATTCACCAAAAAACAAGTTGGTTCTAATAGACTCTAAATAACATATTGAACACAATTTTAAAAGACCATTTTTTAAAATTTGAAACATATAAGAAATAAAATTGTGTATAAAGGCTATTTATAAATATCTACTTTAAAACAAAGTTCCATGCATTTCTATTTATTTTTAGAAAAACTTGGGGTGTTACATAAGGCCTTTCATATATTTGGATTTAGCCCACCATTAAACGGTCGACATTACTTTCCAATTAAATGATAATGTTAAAGGTGTATCGTTAAAGTCTTGTGAAGTTTGACTCATATACCCTAATGGATTTATCATCTTTTTTATTGAGGCTAAATAAGTACCTCTCTATTTTTATTTGGAGAGTGCGTGGAAAATATTTATCGAAAAACAATCTAGAATTACTTTTACTCTCTCACTTTGATATCCTCCTCGGAATTTTTATTTTTGACCCAGTTCCACTATTGATTATATTGTCCCTCTATATGGTAAATATCCATCGTGACCTTATCTTTCTCATAGAATTAAAGGATGGGGAAGATATATTAAATAAATTTTATGCATTTCTCTATAATTAAGGGATCCAAAGATCCACCGAAAGTAATAAGCCTTTTCACATTAAGGTATTAATTATAGAAAGATCTTTATTTTTGGGATTTGGGAATTACTCTTGATTAAAGTTTTAGTTAATAACTTGATTCAAATGATAAAATATTTTCATGAGGTTAATTATTCCTTCTCTTGTTAGGTTGGGCATTTAATTTGGGTAGTCATTACATTGTTATTCACATTGGTTGTTGACTCGGTTCCTCCTATTATTATCCATTGACTCAAAATAAAGTTAAAATTAGGGATGAGTATTTTTAAACTATTAAACACATAAATGGGATACCATGAACATTAAAGGGATAACTCATAAATGAAATATATTCTTTAACCTGGGAATTTCTAGGTTTCAATCTAAATTATCCAAAGTTTATTTCCTAACATAAAATCTTATAGGCATTTTTGTTCCATTGATAATGGTTCATAAAGAACTCACAATCTTACCAAATCATATCCCCTAAGAGTTTGAAGAAATGTTTATAGAAATTCCTTTTTCATGCACTAGGTGATGATCAAGTCTATATCAATTCTTCCTTTTGGGGGTTTTTACCCCTATCTACATCTCTGCGAGAGACACATCTACTTGTAGTATCTAGATAGGAATGTATTTTATTGGAAACCAATTACTTAATAACTTACCAAAATTTATGGATATTTTCTCTGTTTAGCCTTATTATCCCTAAGGATTTTAGTAGATTTTTATAATTATAATATGAAAAATAACAAAACTTTTCTCTTATACAAACTATGATAGCTCGTGATTTATTACACCTTAATTCATGAATTATTATATAAAGATACACTTAATACAACTATAGAAAATTTTGATACCTAGTGTATTTTAGAAATTAGGTACATAGAATATAAACATTAAATAAAAATACAATAACATTATTGAAAACATCCTTAACATGCTCCTAAAATTCCATCATTATTATAAAACTTAACGGTATAACCTGGGGACATAAATAAGAAAGGGGAGAGATATAAAGCCTAGTATAGGAATAAACAAATAATATAATAAGGTAAAGTAGTACATGTGATCTAAGAGAAATATCATAGTAACATAAGAGGGGTGATAATCATAATATTGAATAATGAGGAGTGATATAATATGATAGCATAACAGGAAATATAGGATTGTGGAAACAACTTAATACTTAACATCATAAACATAAGTCAAGGCTTACAACAATGAAATCATAACATAGTGTACTTAGGATATCATATCATTAACCATACATAGAATCTTATGAGATAAAAACATTACCTAATTCATTATAGGTCTATAAAATCATGGTCCCACCCATCACATTCATATCATGTACATGCATAAGTGTGCCACATAGATCAACAACATAAGGATTTATTTCATCACTTTTAATCCCATTATTAAGTATTGTGAGGTACATGCATGGAAGTACTAAATAAATGAAGTATAGGTACATTTATTTTAATACCCTTGAGTGGAAATGGGGATGGGTATTCCCTACACAATTGTTTTTCATGAATAATTGCAGGATAATTTCAACAGCATAACGACGGTACATAAAGATTCATAGAAGGTATTAATGAGAGTGAAAGGGGTATCTAATCACTTGTACATAATAATTATTGTAAGAGGGTTATGTAAGAACATTAAACACTATGAAAAAATTTAAATTAAAGGCATAATATAAAAAAGGTGTTTGTATAAAGAGGAGAATGAGAGGATCCCTTACCTTGAGAGGGCACTTCTAAAAGCTTGGTAAGAGCTTCTTAAGAAAATGGGGAACCTTGGGAGGGATACAGAGAGGTAAGTTCAAAGTAATTCCATGATAAAAGGGTTTTTAGTGAAGAATAATGGATGTTTGGGTGGGTTTATATAGAAAATTAGAGAGTTATTTATTAATTTCCAAACCTAGGTTTTGGACACTATAAGATAAAGTAATCAAAATCACAAACCTTACCATTGTTTTCCCCATGGTTTCAACCAAATAGAAGTGTTTTTCATTATTTTATAAGGCTAAGAACCAAACACATTAAAATAATACCCTTGGTGATGTGGAAGTGATTCATTTTTATAAAGAATTGATTTCAAAACCTAAAAATATAATATATATTTTGGAAGATTCATTATGGGTTTATGAAATTAATAAAATAACCCAAAAAACACATTATTTTAAAGGATAAATATATATATTTGATCATGGATACCTTTATGGAATATATTATAACACTTTTAAGTCATTGTGATGTCATAATACACACTGTATATTTATATCATATATAATTGTAACCCAAAAAATCAATTGTCTCTGAAATTTGTGAAAAATTATCCATTGGATTATTTTGACATGTAGATTTTAAAATTAATATTTATTTTTTCCAAATAAATCTATAAATATGATAATTTATATTTTCAAATAAAAAATATCTATTTATTGAAAAATACTGGGTTTTTTTAACAATGATAGTTTTTTGTCCCTTATAAAAATTATTTTTGACTTTGTAAAATTATATTATAATTTATATTGAATAAATATTATTTAATAATAATATTTTATTAAAATGTTATTTATTTAAAAAAATTCTAATTCATCTAAGATTGTATCTTGATTAAAAATATATATTTCTCAAAAATGTAATTTGATTTTCATCATATCAAGATCTAATTTTTATCAAAATAATTTTTTAATCATTTAAAAAGTAATATTAAAAAGGGATAAATATAGTCGATTTTTTTATTAAAAATAAAATATACACATTTATACTTTTATTTTCAAGATACATAGACCTTTATTACACCAGTGAATGCCCTTAGGGTAAGGTGTGTGATGATGAGATTTCCATGGGGTGGTTTGGTGAACATGGTTTGGGGCGTGATATCAATGAGCTTGAACTTCTAACATAAAAGGTTTCCATAATTATTTAGTTATTGAATATTGGATTGGTCTTGGTCAATGGAAAATCTCAATGATGTTCTCTACCTTAGAATCTCTGATAAATAAGCCTCATAGGGTACAATCCTACTGGTCAAAGTTATTATTTATTCCATATGTGTCATATAGAATTTATCATAACCCTTAATATGCTAATATTAATGGCCATTGTACAATGGATATATTATAAATGGTTATACTGCTTAACGGTCTCTTAAATTTTAAATACCATATAATGGTCCAAAATAACAAAATTAGTGCATGTTTTTCTATAATTCCATTTCTTAATAAAGAATTCACTCATTTAAAACATGAATTGCATTTATGAAATTTTGGGTCATTATAGTATGGGTGCCTACAGACATACTAGAGGAGATGATGCGAGAGTCTCATACCTCTTCTTGGGATTTACACCTTGTTCATACCAAGATGTACATTGATTTATTCTGCCAATATTGGTGGCCTAGTATGAAAAGAGGGATTGCATTCATTGTTACTAGTTGTTCCACCTATTGGTAGGTGAAGGAAGAACACCATCAACCTATGGGGATTTGTAGCAATTTCTTATTCTGGAGAGGAAATATGAAAATTGCACTATGTATTTTGTGATTTGTTTTCTTATTTCACCATGAGAAAGTGACACAGTATGGGTTATCGTGGATAGAATGATGAAGGTCGCTCACTTCCTACCTATTAGGGAGACCATTTTAGTGGATGATATGGGGAGGTTATATGTTAGGTAGATAATATGACTTTACATAGTTCCACATACTATTATATTATACATATATACTCGGTTTACATTGTGGGTTCGCCATGGATTTCAGAAGGCTCTGGGATCACTGGCACTTCTGAGTACAGTCTCTCACCCACAGATCAATGGATAGTATGAGTGTATGATATGGGTATTAGAGTACATGATCTAGAAATGTGTCTTTGATTTTGTAGGTTCTTGGGAGAAACATCTACCTCTTATTGATTTCTCTTATAATAATAGCTTCCAAGTGACTATATGTACGGCTTCTTATGAGGCCCTATATAGATTCTTATGAGGACTTACATGGGAATATACTCCCACAGATTGTAGAGATATAACTTTCTGGATTTATGGTTTCAAGGCATGGGAAAAGAGGGTCCAGAACGAAGGGTGAAGACTATGGTCCTATTTGTAAGCTTTTGGAATATATGGAAGGTTAAAAATGATGCTCGAGTCAATGACATCTTTTACACAGGAAAAAACATCACTATCAAAACCAAAAATTTATTGATCAATTTGTCCCATCTTGTTAAAAACTGGGAGGAGGCACCTACTCTCATACTAATTCTTATTGGCAGGAAGTCTGCTAAATTTTCTAGGATCTCTCAGGGGTTTTGGGTTCGCTGGAAACCCCCCCCCCACTTCGAGACAAAGCTAAACATTGATAGATCAATTAACACGGGTACAATGAGGGGTGGAGGTGTGGTTTGGGACTAGTGGGGGTTTGTCATTATACTGATCAATATGTATTTTGGCATCAACGACTCCCTTCAAGCAGAGGAATTGGTGATGTTCACAGGGATCCTTCTATGTAGAAAATAGAATATTAGCTTAATAGAGATTGAAACGGATTGCATAACGTTGTAAAATTCCCTTCATGGCACAGGTACCATACCTTTTTCAATATCATACATTATCAGAAGGTGTAGGTTCTTATCAGCAATCAGATGGCTATTATTCACACCTGGAGAGAGGGTAACAAGTTAGTGGGATTCTTAGATTCAAAGTCTTTTCGAGGTTCAAAGATCCAATGCTTCCCTAGTATGAATTATCTAATGATGGAGGGGGTTAAACTAGTGGTAGTAGATGCTATTGGGCTCCATTATTTTTGACCTCCCAAATGCTTGTTGTCTTTTTTTACTTTCTAATTTTACTTTATTTCAGTGTTGACCTAGTTTTCATTAAAAATAAAAATTTTATGATGATGATGATTATGTTCACCCCTATGATGATTAGAGGTTGTAGAGGAAGTGCTATTAGGACCACATATCCTTTAGGTGACTTTAGAGATGGTACATCTTATCAGAAAGCATATGGCCACATCTCAATCTAGGTAGAAGTCTTATGTTGATCACTATTACTGACCTTTGGAGTTTGCGCTAGGATATTGGGAATTTTTGTGACTTTCCCCTAGACTAGGGAATCAACGAATTCAGAAACAAAGGAATTCATCACCTAGGTTCGTTGGATTCTTTGAGATTTTGGAGAGAATTGGTCTGGTAGCCTATTGGTTGCAGTTACCTCAGAGGTATCGGGTCATGCATGACATATTCCATGTTTCCCAACTTTACTGTTAGTATTTGGATTAGTCCCATGTTTTATATCCTGATGAGGTGGATTTGGAAATTGATCCTTCTTTTGAGGAATATCTGGCATGTATTGTTGATCGTTGAATGATGGTAGGTCAGTTACACTGGTATGGGTGCTATGGAAGCATGATCGTGTACAGGATGTGACCTTAGAGAGAGCTCAATGTACGTGCCTAGTGGTTGGAACAATTTTCAGATGATATTCAACCACCCTTAGAAGTGAAACTCGTGGATGAGTTATTTTAAGGAGGTGAGGTTATAACATCCTACCTTTTCAAAGAGATACTGATACTTTACATTTTGGTTTAAACCTATTTTTTAATCTTATAAATGGTCTTAATAGTCTAAGGAAGGATTTGGGAGCATCTCGAACTTCCTTGGATCTTAGAACTTCAGTTTTTGGAGAAATAGATTTAGGTGTATGGTTGGTGCATAGTTAGTAGTAACCGTGCGACCCACATATACAAAAGCATGGTTTGGAAAATCATGTGAAGAAGGCCACATGGCTAGGAAAAATGGTGCAGGATGGTTATAGAGGTGATCTTCACAATGTGAGCATGACTTTTCTAACCATGCACAAACCGTGTGAGGTGGTGTTCCCCTTTGATAGTGGTGGTGCACAGTTTTTCCAACCATGATGCCAAACCATACACCCTTTAAAAATGGGTGAAATTACATTTCTTCCCCTCTTTCTTTTAAATATTTCTATCTTTTTATTCCCTCAAACGTGTAGCTACTCCTCCCTCTATTTGAGATATTTTCCTCTCCATCTAGGCTTGGATATAACTCCCTCATATAACAATTGAATCACTTGTTGTTCATCCCATTGGATCTTCGTCTGTATGACTACGAGTTCGCTTATTTATTTTCTTCGTTTAACTCACTGTATGGAATATTAAATCTATGCGAGCTAATATTCCCTAGTTTCAGGGTATTCATATTTTTCTATTATTTCTCTCATTCTAGCATGTATTAAAGGCTGATAATGGATGAGGATTCGACTACCCTTCTAATGTATGTAGTATTTCACTTTTCCCTAAAAGTTTGGATGTTTATATCATGAGTCATCGTGTTGTGCGTTTGGATTTCCATGCAATTTCCTTTAAATTTCAAATTAAATTATTATAATCTTGTTTAGATTTTCCTTGGGCCCTAACTTATATCGTCAGAGGTTTTCTACATCGATGCGAGCCACCCCTTTGGGTGTGTCACTTTGATGGCCCATGAATGTTATTCTTTGAAATTAAATTAAACCACCTTTTGATGTGGTTGAATTGGATTTGAGAAATGAAATGGTTTAATGGAATTAAAGGAAAGTGAATGATACCTTGGTAGGGATTCTAATCCTATGCTATGTAATTGAGCCATCTTTTTTAGGTTAGTTGACTTGCTCGTATAAATAAAATGGCTCATTTATATAAATGAAAGGTGAATGGCATGGTCATGTCCCTGACCCATGTTTCATTATAAAATGTGGTAATATATATTATATTAGGTATTTTGAAGTAAAATTATAATCAAACACATATACATCGCGCACACACACAGGCCGAAAAGGTTGGTTATAGCCCCTCAAAGGGATAACCCACCCAACCAACCACTTTATTAATTATATGATTTTTAGCTTGAAGGCCCATTAGGCATGAAACACGTTACATGGCCTGTAGGCCCACCATTAGATGGTCGAAAGACCCCTTCTTACATCATGTCTGCATCACCGCCTTCGCATCATGTATGTGTCATCATCCCCTTTGATGGACCAAAGGTCCAAGTGGCCCATAAGCCCAAATTGATGGCTCGAAGGCCCAAACTGATGAATAGTTCTCACTGTTACAATACTTCTATAGTACTGCTACAACACCGATACAGTAAACTGAAAATAATCCTCCACCAGGATGTGATCATGGGTTTCATTAAGGCTTACGGGATGTGTTTACCACTCGACTACCACCCCAAATGCAATAAAATATGGTAATATATATTATTATCATTATGGATTCTTGATGAGGAATTATATCATGCTTGATTACGATCACGAATAGTGAATTATCTTAAAGGTGTGGGAAACCCTGAATGATACTTGGAATCCTATTACTTTTTGCTTTGGATGGGTTGATGGGACGTCAACTGATTCATTGATGTGTCTTCCAAGTGAATGGCCACACAAGGATTCGGTCTTTGTCTTATGGATTTGAATACCCTAGCTTGGCACCGAGGGTTCACCTATATTTCTGAAAATTGAATTGAATTGAATTTTTTGGATTTGGATTGATATTATGGACTACCATGGTTACTACGTTGGGCTCCTTTCAAGTCTAACAGTGAGGCTACATAGGACATGATCCTAAGTCTCATGTAGCACCATTCTTTTAGGGTGAACTGCTAAGGGTACAAACCAATGGACTTCGCCCAGTTTATGAAACTTAATTTCCATGGAAACTTATAAAAACTCATATGATTATCACTTGATATGGATGCCTTGTTGGTATGCCTTGTGTATCAGCTTTAAAATTATAACTTATAAATGTAACTGTTCAGAGACATTCCATCTTAGGCCGAAGTAGGTAGTGCCAGATGGGTGTCCCACTAGGAACCAAGAATGATGTGGTTTATTTTTTTACTACTTTACATTGATTATTATATGCACATTACTCATTGTATATTCACAGACTGGATAGTGTTAGATAATGTTGGTGGTGGCCTACTAAGTTTTACTCACACCCTGTTCAGGCTGCCGATTGGTACCTAGATAGACCCCATGCATGCAGGTATGGAAAACGGAAGCGTCGTGTTTTGGGTTGTTGGGATCTTGGTAGCAGATGAATGAGCTAATGCTTGAGATTCCCATGGGATAGTTTTTAGCATTCTTATTCCTGTTGTTGTTCATGTATTAGATTGTACGTTTGCTGCCATGTATGCCTGGTTTCCTTTTTGTATAGCATCATGACGTCATTTTGTATATGATAGTCGACGTGGTTATGGTTATTGGTTATACCTATTTGATCATTATCTCTGGTTGAATTATGCTTCCGTTGTTGTATTATCTTGCTTATGATGATTTATCTATTATTAAATATGCATGCCACTCTGATTATGAGGATATAGTCTTTCTATTGTACCATCATAGACCATCACTGCTAGTCTAAAACCTGTGGCATATGGGGTGGGGCACTTAAGGTCAAGCGGTCAACCGGGTTCAGTTACTTATGAGCGAACTGAGACTGAGATGATACATTTATAAATGTATATTTGACCATCTTCATGGATGGGATGCATCACCCAACACACCTATACCATTTGGGACAACATATTGGGCTTTCCTTGCCTGAGTAACTTGCAAGGGAGGCACGCCCTTTGTATTGGCACCCCTTCCATCATCTCAACTTCCTTGTTTAGAATGTTTGTTCTTCTTAAAACAAGTGCTTTCATCATTCCCATGAAGAGGACATATAGAGACAATAATAACCCTTCTGCAATTTGATTTATCTTTCCCATTGGCTTTACAGTCCAAATAAAACCACAAGACTTTTTTTATACTAAATGCACAATTCAATCTCATTGGTATGTGTTGATAGGAATGATTTATTAACTAATTTAGAACACAAATAATCTTCAGATAGAAGTCTAGCAAAGTGACCAAACATAGCAATTTCAGTCCCTTTATCTATTTTGATAGGAACCCTTATGTAAAAATCCACATCACACAATATTATAGGATGTGAGAGAATCCAATTAAGTCCATAGACCCTTACCCATAATTAGACTAATGTTTTCCTTGCCTTTGAGGGATTAAAATTACACCCCCCCCCCCACTCCTTTATGTGCAAGAAGCTTGGCTTGAAGGACACAAAATTGAATCCCCAAGTCCCCATCTTGAACTCCTCTAAGGAAAAAAGGAGAAAAAAATCTCCAACCCATTAAAACACATTTCCATTTAACAAATCCCCATATGAAAGAGAGATGATCAAATACGTCTTCAGGTCTCCAAGGCTTTGAACCCTTTGGAAGAATCGGGCAAGCAGTGATAAAATATTTGCCTAATTTGATTCGTTCAACAATGACATGATTTGCAACAACATCACTGGTGTTACTCTTCATATGAATTTTTCCGGTCGTTCCATCATTAAAACCATTAATTACCAAATATGTTCTATTTTTAATAATTATATTTAATATATATATATATATATATTATACATATAAATAAATAAATATTTTTAAGGATATATGTATATATAATTAATCGTCTGATTTTATAGTTAAATATAATAATATTAATAATTGTATACAATAAAAAGATTCATTATAATTACTTATTATATATATATTATATGTATATATTATCGATTGTATATAAAAAATAACAATAATTGTTACTTACATTTGAAAATTCTAAATTATATTGAAAATTATTAATATTTATATAAATGAATTAATGTTTTTTAAAATATATTATAATTTACATAAATGCATAATTATATTAAAAACTAGTTGTGTTTACAAAAAAATGTTTAAAATATTTCTCACTAATTACTTAAATATAATTATTAATTAACTTTTATTATTAATTGTATTAAATATATATATATATATACTATTCATCATTATTTATATATAGTTTTCCATTTATATTTTTTTCATTATATATGTACAAAAACTTAGTAGTATAGTTATATGAATAATATTTCATATTTAAAAAGTATATTACATATTGTACACATATATAATAATTATGTTAAATTTTCTATACAAACAATATTAATTGCATGTGAAATATATATATATTATGAAAGTTGGTAAATATATTATTTTATAGAATCGTTTAATCCAATCAATTGGTGATTTAATTTATATATATGATTGTGGATCTATATCAATACATATGTATGTGTGTGAAGCGCTTGTATGTGTGTAGAAGAAACCACCGCACACACTGTTTGAATATAATATTAATTTATTATAATTTTTATGTAAGATAATATTAATTACGTCGGAGTAAAAGAATTTGTTTCTTTATAAAAAAAAATATGACAGATATATTTAATAATATCAATACTATATAAAAATCATATGAAAATTTCTAAAATTTTAAAAATTTAACTAAGTTGTATTAAATATTAAGTTCCATATCTTCCATTTCAATCAAAATATAATTATTGTAAATAACTAGAGAAATATTTTATTACTTTTAAATAAAAAATTGATAAAAATTGTTCTTTTATACTCACTTTTTTATTTTTATGATATGATTGTGTTGGGCTACCGTTTCCACACGTTATGTAATAGTAAAAGCAAATTATATTCCCACGGAAAAAAAGTTTTATATTCCACACGGTTAATGATTAGCATGCATGTGATCTATCTTTTTTTGCGTTATTAATTTAAGAAATTTACAATTTTAAAAAAGGAATGTTTTAATAAAATACATTGAAATTTGATAATGTAAATTTTTCTTAATTTTGAAATAGGTGTTCGGCTCTCGGAAAAAAAAAAGAAAAAACGAAATTTAAAATGGCACGCCCCCACCATATGTGAGGAGAATATATATGAATCGATGGGTTTTCATAATAGGTAGGTGTGAAGGTTGAAGACGACAAGGATGCGAGGCGGTGACAGTGTTGTGCTCCTGCTCTTAGTCCTCTATTCCTATCTTCTATCGCTGCCAGTGGAGAGTATCTGTGCAGCCAACCCCGGTTCCCTGAGCACGTATATATCAGTTGGAGACTGCCTTAAGTGGTTGCTAAAGCTAGTTTTTGTGACCGCCGAAAGTTGTCATCGGTGGGAAGATTGGGGTTGCCGGAGAAGACGTCGGTGAGGAAAACGGGTTTAATGTTGGCACCGGTGAGGGCCGCAATGCCGATGGCGGGGGTTTGGCCCTCGTTGACCTGGTAGTGGACCACCCCCGCCGGGATGGCCATCGACATCCAGGGTCCCAGGGTGACCTTAATGTGCTTGTAGTCGGGATACCCCGTCACCAGTCCCATGGTGACGGTGCCCGAGATGACCGTCACAACCTCAGCGACGTGGTTGATGTGGGGCGGGAAGATGGCTCCAGGTGGGAAGTCGGCACGGACCAGGGCCACATCGATGGAGTTCAGCGACGGGATTTCGGTGGCTGTCACGATACCCACTTGCGTGCCGCTGAGTGGACGTTGACATCGTTGAGGGCCTCAATGCCGGTGGCGTTGGTTTCAGCGTCGTTGCTCATGTAGTGGACCACCCCCGCCGGGATGGCCATTGACATCCAGGGTCCCAGGGTCAGCTGCGCAGATACTCTCCACTGGATTCCATACTAACAGCAAGGAAGAGAGGGCTAAGAGAGATCAGGAGCACAATACTGTAATCGCCGCCCTTTGCTGTCTTCTTCAACATGTGGAATATATTTGTGTGATTTTCAGTGGTGATATATGTATCTTTTATCAGTGTTCATAAAAGAGTTGATAAAAGGTACATCTTTATCAATGGTTATAAAAGATTCATTTATCAGTGTTATATTTAACGTTGAAATAAGTTTTTAATAATTTATATTAAAAAATAATAAGTTTTTAATAATTTATATTAAAAAATAATGTTTATTTGGATACATTAACTAAAAAACACATGTTTACAATTAATATATATTTTTTAATAATTGAAATATATATATATATATATATATATATATATATATATAATGTTTTAAAAAAAGTATTTCTGAGATTATAATTAAATATATATATATTTACATAATTATAAGATAATAAAAAAATTTATTAAATAATAAATATATTTATTTGATTTATTAGATTTATTTATTAGATTCTTAGATTTATTAGATTGTTTTATTTATTATATTTTTTATATTTAATATATTTATTCTATTTAAAATTTATATATATAAATTCATTTATATATATATATACATATATATTAATTATTAAATATATATGTTCGAATGAATTTGGTCAATAAATATATGGATCATGCATGTATATGTTATGTATCATAATGTTCATTTATACATTACACCTTTTCTTATTATTCATGTTGTCCATTGATGGATCGTTTTTTATTATGTATATTTACCAAGTATATGATTAATTCATGTTATCCATATATACTATTATGTTCTCAAAATAGTTATAAAATTACATTAAATATATTTACATAATAAATATACATATTATATTAATAATTATTAAATTTTAATTATATATAACTACTTTTTAAATATATTTATTTGTAATTATAATTACAACTATATATATATATATATTAAAATAATTATAAAATCACAATAAATACATATATTATAATTATATATATATATATATTTATAATTATATACAAATATTTATAAATATATTTATTTATACTTATAATTATAACTATAAATAACTATAAACATGAAATAATTATAAAATTATTATAAATATATTTATTATACTGCTTATAAAGTTATAAAATAATTAAATAAATATATTTATAAATATATACAAATATTTATAAATAAATAAAAATAAAAATAATTATAATTCCTAAATGAATATAGATAAATTTAAATAATTTAAAAAGTATAAAAATATATTAATTATATATATTTAAATACAAATATTTACAAATAAATACAAATAGTTATAAATATAATTCTAAATAAATGTAGATATATTTAAATAATTGAAAAATTATAATAAATATATTTCTATTTATAAATATATAAATATATTTTTTACAATTTTATAATAATTATATATGTATATATATTACAACTATAAATAAATATTTGTTTATTATAATTTATAATTACAAATAAATATTTATTTATTTATTACTTATAAACATAAATATTTATTTATTTATTTTAATAATTATTAATTTTTAAAAAATATATTTAATATTTTCATATATAATGTTATATATAATTAAATAAATATATAGAAATATTGATAAATAAATACAAATATTTATATATATATGTATAAATAAATACATATATATTTAAATAATTATAAAATTATAAAAAATATATATATCAATAAAATTATAAAAAATAGAAATATTAATGTTATAATTTTATAATTATTTAAATAAATAAATAAATAAATATTCATTTATAATTATAATTATATATAAATATATTCATATAATAAATATATATATATATATATATATATTCTTATAATAAATAAATATATATTCATATAAATAATTATAAAATTAGAAGAAATATAGTTGTATATATCTATAATCTTATAAATATATAAAATTAATATATTTATTATATATATTCAAAGATTATAAATATAATAAGTATATTTATTATAATTTTATAATTATTTAAATTATAATTTTATAAATATAAATAAATATTTATCATAGATATATTTTTATAAATATATATATTACTATAAATAAATTATTAACATAATATTTTTATCAGCATTTTTTTAGCGCTGATAAATATGGGCCTTTATCAGCGCTAAACAAACGATGACAAAAGGTGTCTTTATCATCGCTATAAATTTAGCGCTCATAAAGGCATCTTTTATCAACACTGTTAAAACATACATTTATCATCATTTTTTAGCTAGCACTGATAAAAGATTCACCGGGTTTTATAAAAAAAACCATAACAGTCTCCTTCATTCTCGCACCCCTCGAGCTCTTGTGGAAGTTGACTCTTGCACCATGACTCATCCTCCTCTCTCGCCGCCTCTCGTCGACCATGAACCACACCTCCACTGTGTGTCGTCACCTCCGCTACGTGCCACACCGCCGTGCGTCTCCTCTACCAGCCGTTGTGCATCTCCTCTACTAGACGTGTGAACCAACCATCATGCGCCTCTCCTCCACCTTGCGCCACACCTCCGTCGTGCGCCACACCTCCGTCGTGCCCCACACCATCGTTGTGCGCCTCTCCTCTGTTGTGCAGCTCTCCTCCGCAGGTGAGTTTTCTCCTCTTTGTCACCCATTTCACCTTGTTCACATATAATTATAGTTTGATATTGATAGTATACTGTGAATTGTATGGGTTAAATGTCTAGCTGAAAATTGTGGTCATTGGTGGTCCTTGTTTGCGCATGAAATGAATTGCATGTTGGTTGGTGTTCCTCTTCAGATTTTTTGCTTTGATTTTGTGTGACTCGGTTATGCATTTGAAGTATGATGCAACTAAATCATAGTGTAATTGCTTTTTAATGATGAGGATTTATGTCGTTAGGGGTTGAGTAGTATGTCACTTGATATATTTATGTGTTCTCCATTAATGTCGACAAGCTTTAGCTTTGATTTTGCTTGAGTGAGGTAGGTGTTTCTTTGAAACTCCCTTGTAATACATGTTATAAATTTCTTGGATATTTTTAAATGATTTCTTAAGAAATTATAATCCTATGTTATGACTTTGTTGGGTATCAATTGAATTGAAAATGGTTTAAAGAGTTGGCATATACTTATGTCACATGCTAAGTGTTTTGTAAAAGGCCTGAGTGGATTTTTTAAAGGAATTTAAATATTTTGAAAGTTTGGTCATAATTTTTTTTTCTTTAAAGTGAATATGTGATTTTTTAAAGTCATGTTTTTTCAAAACGAATGGAATTGACCTTTAACCTATTTAAATGGTTTTGAGACCCTTAACTCTCATGGTGGATTAAGATGTTTTCAAAAGGATATTGAAGTTTAATAAAAGAGTTCTTAGCACATATTTACTTCAAAAATAAAAGGGTTTATTATTTTAAAAATTTATGTATAGAAAATGATTGAGTTTCCAAATGGGATTTCTAGTGCATTTTGATAAATGATTTTTGGATGAAAATTGAAATTTTGTTCTCAAATGGGGTGAAAATGGATTGGCTTCTCAAGCAGATTTGTAAAATCCCAGTTTGTAATTTAAAGGAAGTTATTTTATAAATATTAGAGACCCTCAATTGAGCTCCATGCATTTTATTGTTCCTATTGTGGCTCGTGACCCCATGGGGGATTATTTATATTCTTATGCTTATTCGAAAGCTTATAAAAGGATGTGAAAGGGGTTGTTTCTTGTGTGGTTGTAGGAGGTGGGGTGAGTTCAAATTTCAAATTATTTAAATTATATTTATGTGATGATCTATTATTTTTCATCGATTGTGCACTTCCACTATTGAAATGTCATGGCTGTCCTAGGAGACTGGTAAGGATTTAGATAAGTGAAATCCCTAGTGCGGAGTGCGCTGCCTAGTGTAAGGACCTAATTAGATTGAGTGAGTTTATGTGATGTTTCAATGTCCCTAGAATGTACTGGAAGGGACCAGAGTTTCTTTTGATCCTCTGATCATGATAGATCCTAGTGAGTTCTATAGGACTACTTGAATATGAAAAGTTAAATAACATCAACCTAGGTTCCTCATCTCAAGTTCAGGAACCAAATACATGAGTCTTAGGATGTTTCACATGATGGTTACATAATTCTTAGGAAAATTTAGAGGATTTATTTTCCTGGATGGATTGTATTCTTCTAATTTTTTGATTATATGGCACCATTGTTTGGTTGTTTTTTGGATTATGTTTCCTTATTTACTTAGTGCATATATATGATCATTGTTTCACTTTGAGTTTGTATTTTCTTACTTTCATATAGGTTGATTTAAATGGTTAAAAAGTTTTATTTAAAAAGGAAAAAATTGGTAATTTGTTAAATGAGTTTTAAGAAAATGGCTTTTCATTGTTGTAATTTATGAAAAAGAGTTTTAGAAAATGTTCTAAAAGAGGGATAAACTATGATTTGACATTTCTTATATGGTTTTAAAGGTCCTCTTTCCATTTTTTGATATTTTTATTTCAAATTTTTAGTCATACTTATTTTTATATTATAAAAAGGGTGGTTGTTTGAAAATATGTAAGTTTATTGTTTTTACACTTTTTTTTTAATTCATGTGAAAATATATTTTATACCTTATGTTTAAACTACCACTTTATGAACTATATTATGAAGGGGTTCAAATATAATTCTTTATGAGATCATGCAAAGAATTTTTAGCTCACACCCTACATATGAACTGATGGACGGGAGTGTATGACACTGTTATATCTCCTTTTTCAGTGCCCTATTTTGTTTTGTTCTTGATGCTCATATTGGTCCATGGTTGGACGATGGGATGTTATGAGTTAGTGGGGGTCACTAGTGTTGATGTTGGAGTTATTTGGGGTTTTCTTCCCTTTTAACATTCCTTTTTGGATGTTTTAGTAAGAATGAGTTATGATTTTTTTTATGAATCATGTGATTGGTCTGGAGTGGGTTCTTAATCACTACCCTTCGTAACTACACTTAAGTTTCCATAGGCTAGTTATACTCCCTATATTTTTGGTCATGATAAGGCATGGTAGTAGATAAAACTCTATGTGAGATGGTGGAGAATTCTAAGATGAGATTTGAATTATATGAGATACGGACGCACTACTAACTTAAAATTTCCATCTATGATAATACCATTAAAATAGGCATGGCATTAGTATTGTTTTAATACTTTTGGACAACGATCCATAAGTCGTTTGTGACGTGTAGGAATCAACCACACCTAAATCCGACACATGGTGTGACCGTTATGACTTTAAGTGTATATTTTTATAATAAGTTAACAATAAATTTACCAAAAAGAACAAATGGCATACTAAAAACTGATAAAACACATTTATATTGTTTTGATACTTTTGGAAAATTATCCATCAGTCATTTGTGATGTGCAGGAATCAACCACACCTCAATCCGATGAACGGTGTGGCCGATATGAGTAAAAGTGTCCGTTATCAGTTTAAAATTGATATTTTAGTTCAAAATGGATCAATCACTGAAAACCAAGAAAAATCTTTCTGATTGTCTTTATAACCTAGGAAAAAAATTCATAAGTTTTTTGTGACATGTATTAAGCAGCCTCATGTCAAACTGATGCACGATGCGACCGATATGACTCAAAATGCGTGTTTCCAGTTTGAAATGATTTTTTAGTGAATAAACACAAGTGACATACTAAAAACATATAAAAACATTAGGATTTTTTTGATACTTTAGGGTAATGATATATAAGTCATTTATAACATATAGGAATCAACCGCACCTTAATCCGATGCATGGTGCGGCTGGTATGACTCAAAGTGTCTCTTTATATTTAAAATTGACATCAATTTTAGTAAAAAACACAACTAGCATACTGAAAACCAAGCAAACACATTCGATTTTTTTTGATAATTTAGTAAAATTATCCATGAGTCATTTGTGACATGTAGGAATCAACCTCACCTTAATAAAATTAACGATATGACCGGTATAAATCTAAAAGTGTCTTTTAATTTAAAATTGACATTAATTTAAGTAAAAAGAACAATTGCCATTCTAAAAACCAAGAAAACACATTTGGATTGTTTTTATACTTTAGTAAAATGATACACGAGTCATTTGTGATGTTTAAGAATCAATTACACCTCAATCTTACACACTATATGATCATTATGACAAAAAGTGTCTGTTATCAGTTTAAAATTTACATTTTAGCTCAAAACATGTCCCTCACTAAAACCCAAGAAAACACTTTCTGATTGTCTTCATAATTTAGGACAATGATTATTAAGTCCTTTCTGATGTTTATGAAGGAGTCTCACATCAAATAAATGTACAATGTGATCGATATGACTCAAAAAGAGTGTTTCCAGTTTGAAATAATATTTTAGTTAAAAAACAAAACCACTACTTGAAATGGCACTTTTACCAACACTTACATCCTAACGGTTTGTGTAAACCGTTGGGAATGTCTATGTATACCAAAGTTTTATGTAAACCGTTGGTATAAATGATTTTATACAAGCCTTTACCAACGTTTTTTCAAAACCGTTGGTAAAGGCCTTCTATGTCACCTTTTTACCAGCGGTTTATTTAAACCATTGTTAAAGACATACATTCCCAACGGTTTTTAAAAATCGTTGGGAAAAAATTACCCTAAATACAGTCGTGCATCCATTCACCCTCTGCTCGATTGCAGATTGCAGTTCCGCTCGGCGTGCCCTAAATCCAATCTTCCTCCTGCCAAACTTATTCCACATATCGATCCATCTTCAATCAAGGAATTTTTTTCTTCTACAAATCAAATCTGTAAGTGATTCCTTGATTTTGTTGTTCTACAATTATGTGTTTTTTCACTTTTGATTTGGCCGAAAGGGGATCGTTGTGGTCATTAATCATGGTTGTGGGTGGTCATTTAGGATATAATATAGTATGACTTCATTTTACTTGATATATCCAATATTATTATTGATTTATTTTTAATTTGATTATCTTTGACAAGTAATTTTGATTTCAATTTTTATTTGGTCGAAAGAGGATCTTTGTGGTCATTAATCATGGTTGTGGGTGGTTATTTAGGATGTAATACAGTATGACTTAATATTACTTGATATATCCAATATTATTATTGATCTATGTTCAGTTTGATTATCTTTAACAAGTGATGTTGTTTAATAAGTTGTTATTAATGGTTGTAAAAATGACGATATGGTATAAGGGTTTACATGGTGTGTATAATGGTTGACATGGTGTCTACGATAATCTAGTGTCCTGGGAATGTACATGGGAATGTACACAGTACATGACTTGGATAGCCATGTAAATATACATGGCCTATCCCTAATAAATCTTCTGTTTCTTTATGTTTTTTTATCAGAATGGTTTTTCTATATTTTGTTTTTTGGGCTACACATTAGTTATCTGTTTCTACTTACTTCCATATTTGTTTTCATTGTAGGAAATGACACCCATTGAAGAGAGGCGGTGGAAAAAGATGACAGAAAATAATTTTCGCATGATAGAGATGGGCATTCTTCCACTCATCCCTATTGTGAGTATTTTATTTCAAATATATATATATTTCAGTAACTTATAATATCATGTGTTTACTTTTGTGTTAAACTTTTTTTCAGGATCCACCCCCTAGACGAGAGATATCCGATGAGGAGCCTGATATTGCTCCCAGTACAGAGGCTGGTGGTAGGAGGGGGGTGGTGTCAGAGTTAGACGATCATCTGGTGCTCCTGGTACTGAGGCCGGTGGTACGAGGGCTCGTGGTGCGAGAGTTAGATGATCCACTGGTCGTACCCAATTGGAATATGCCCCTACCACAGGCGTATCTTCTACGCCCCATTTTGATCCCGGTGTGTCTTTAGGGACACATGAGATATTTAGGCCTCCGATGTTTACACTACCAGTTGGCCAGACGTCTGTACCATCATCTTTTGCTTCGGGTTCATTATCTCCGAGCTATTATATTACACCTTCTTCAACTCCTTCTCTGACATAGTATGTGGCTGAGGAGTGTACACTGAGGGACACTCCACCTATACAGGATATTACTTCAGCTTTTGCACATCCAGTGATGCCCATTGATCTGACTACCACAGGTATATTTATATAACTCTAACAAATTTTTATACCAAAATTTATTTTTATTATAACTTTTACTAATATTTTTTTTCATTGATAACAAATTCATCTACTGATAGGAGGCAGAGGAGGGGGCGTACTCGCTTGCGTGCGGTATGGAACCACCAAACACAGTTGATGGCTGGATACAATGATGATGGAAAGATGATTGATAAATCTAGGCAGGAATGTCAAGGTTTTTTGGCGACGCTAGCCAAATACTCTGACATCATTCCGGTCATCCCTCTCTCTTGGAGAAATCTGCCACACAAAGTAAAGGATAATGCATGGGCACAAATATGGGTAAAAAATCTATTGGATTTAATATAGTATTTTTTTTGTATTTATATGAATTAATCTATTGGGTGTCAGCTTCAGTTTAACTTCCCTGATGGTGAAGGTGCACGACCAACATGTTTAAAGGAGCTAGGAGAGATTTGGAGAGATTATAAGCATGAGTTGTATATTGACTATTGTGATAGAGTGGGCATAGAGTTTGAGACATTACCTATCGTGGATGACTACCTGATAGAGCAATATCTCCAAATGATTACCCATTGGGTGACTGCCAAATTTAAGGTATTAATCCCATTTGAGGTATTTAAATGATAGATTTCATATTTTGCATTAATATTATCGTATTTATTATTAAACATTATTTAGGAATATTCTAAAAAAAACATTGATTTAAAGCAATACCTCCACACTTTGGGGTGCACAACTATGTCAGATCATGAGAGGCAGCTGATATGATATAGTTATTTATAATTTTTCTTTAAGACTTTCCCTTTTTATTGTTTCCTACTTAAATTATGTGATTTATTGAATATTGAATATATGATAATACTTGTACTTTATATTGTTTCAATGTCATTACAGAAGCACAAATTGAATACTGAAGGACGTATCCCTCGAGCAAAATTGTTTTGCTTTAGTAGAAGGAAAAAAGATGGAACTGCGGTTAATGAACCGACACAAGAAAAGATTTTAAGTTCTAATTTGTTTATTTAAAAGTTTAATATCTATTTTAAAATTTAACAATCTATTAATATCTTTAACATGATGCTTTAGAGGCCCTTGATGCCCAAGATCCTGACAATTTTTGGGCCACACGATCATTTATATCAGGTTTTGGGAGATGATCACTCTAGTCGAGTACGGTGCTGACCTGGTAAGAATATAGTCCCGACGAGGTATTGGTCTTCTCTGGGTATCCATTATAGTACCACCGAGTTGGAACAGGTCTAGGAGCATGCAAGAGAGTCTGGTAAAAGGGTCACAGAGTTGTAAGAACAAGCTTAAACGAGGGAGAAAGAATTTATGAAACTGATCAAAGCTTTATCTTCATCACTTCCACCAGAGGCCAGCGCAGCTTGTCAGACATATATGTCGTCGATGGGTGTATTATCCAATGAACCAGGTGGTAGTTCTAGTGGCGGTCGAGATGATGACGTTCCTGGTGATGACAAGGATGTTTAAGAGGACGAGGGCGAGGATGAGGATGAGGACGAGGGAGAGGATGGGGCCGAGGGTGAGGATGGGGCCGAGGGTGGGGATGGGGTCGAGGGTGAGGATGAGGATGATGACGAGGAAGATGACGAGGAAAGAGATGACAGCGAGGATGAGGCTGATGATGATAGTGGTGATGGTGATGGTGATCAGGGGCAGATTGATCCATTACATTTTTGAATTCTGTATAACTCTTTATTTTTTAACCTGGTTTTTCACTCTAGTATGGATATTTTTTGAATTCAGTATAACTCTTTATTTTTGACCAAATATGGAAGCCTATTTAATTTAAGAATGCTTTAAATTGAATTGAATTTATTTATTAATTCTGCTTAATTATATTGAATTGAATATCTTGAATAAGTTTTCTTTAATATAATTGTTTAATTTGATAAATAAAGTCATGTTTTTATAATAAAACCCCTCCAACGGAGGTGCACTGTCTGCGAAAACTCACAGTGATAGTTTAGGGTGTGATAATTTGACTCTCAATTAGTAGTTTCAACTACTTAGTACCACTTTTAAAAAAAAGAATATAAAATATATATCTTTATCATACCACAATCCTGAATCAAGAGTCTGTTTTTTATAACATAAGATCAGTTTCTATAATGTGAAGGAGAACTACATAGGATTTATTTGGAATCCTGGCTAGAAGATGTTGCCCAGCGGATGTCGCTAGACCGGGAAAACACGCCATGGTCACGCCGCGGTCACGCCGCGGTCACGCCGCAGGCACGCCGTGGTAATGCCGTGATTTATCCCTGCTCCAGGACGACACCCCACGACAGTTCGCAGTCTTGTCGAAATTCGATGTATGATACCTAGATAGAGTTTTAGATACATTACCCACCCTCCTTCCGGGACCCTAGACAGCCCTCCCCCCATCCTCCTCCCTGGACACCGGATAGCCCCCCCAGATAGCCCCCCCACCCGGCTCAATCTGAGGCATGGTGTGGCCGGTACAACTCAAAGTGTCTTTCTTTTGTTTAAAATGGATACTCTTTTAAGTAAAAACAACTAGCATAGGGAAAACCGACCAAACACATTTTTATTATGTTGATACATTAGGAAAATGATCCATGAGTCATTTTTTATGTGTACGAGTCAACCCCACCTCAATCCGAGGGGCGGTGTTGCCGGCACCACTCCAAGTGTCTCACTTTTATTTTAAATGGACAATATTTTAAGTGAAAACAACAACTGACATACTTAAAAATGACCAAACGCATTCGGATTCTGTTGAAACTTTAGGAAAATTATCCATGAGTCATTTTTGACGTGTACAAGTCAACCCCACATCAATATGAGGCACGGTGTGGCCGGCAACACTCAAAGTGTCTCACTTTTCTTTGAAATTGACAACATTTTAAGTGAAAACAACATCCGGCATATGGAAAAACAACCAAACACATTCGTATTGTGTAGATACTTTAGAAAAACTATCTAATTATTATTTGTGAGGTGTACGAGGAGGCGGCACATCATTCGGACCCACGGTTTTCACGGCACGGCTGAATATGTATTTTTTAGGTGTTTGGCGCGCATGAAAAGCATGCATGGGGTGGTCAAAACTAGCCGAAAGACCTCCGAATTCCATGAAATAGGACAACAAAAAAGTGTGGGTGAATTTTGAAATGGTCGTCCAGACGACACGTCAATCGGAGGTTTCATGTGACCGCGCTGACCAAAAACGCACTCTGCGTGTCGTAAATGGCCAAAACATGCGTTTTACAGTCAAATGCATGCCGAACGACATCGTAATGACTTGAAATCACACAAAAATACCCTAATTATTATTCATGAGGTGTACGAGGAGATGATGCATCATTCGAACGCGCGGTTTGCGTGGCATGACTGAATATGTGTTTTTTAGGTGTTTGGCTCGCTTGAAAAGTGTGTGTGGGGTGATCAAAACCAGTCGAACGACTTCAGAATGCCCTGAAATCAGACGAAAACAAAGGGTGAGTGAATTTTGAAATGGTCAGCCAGATGGCACATCAATCAGAGGTTCCGTGTGACCGCGGTGGCCGAAAACGCACTCTGCATGTCGTAAATGGCCAAAACATGTGTTTAACGGTCAAATGCATGCCGAATGATATTGGAATGACTTGAAATCACACAAAAACACCCTAATTATTATTCGTGAGTTATAAGAGGAGACTTCACATCATTCGGATGCACGGTTTGCGTGGCATGGCTGAATATGTGTTTTTTAGGTGTTTGGCGCGCTTGAAAAGCGTGTGTGGGGTGGTCGAAACCAGCCGAACGACCTCGGAATGTCATGAAATCGGATAACAACAAAGTTTGGGTGAATTGTAAAATGTTCGTATAGACATCACGTCAATCAGAGGTGTCGTGTGACCGCGCTGGCTGAAAACGCACTCTGCTTGTCGTAAATGGCCAAAACATGGGTTTTACGGACAAATGCATGCCAAACGACATCGGAATGACTTCAAATCACACTAAAACACCCTAATTATTATTTGTGAGGTGTACTAGGAGATGAAACGCCATTTGGACCCACAGTTTTCACGGCACGGCTGAATATGTATTTTTTAGGTGTTTGGCGTGCTTGAAAAGCGTGTGTGGGGTGGTCGAAACCAGCCAAACAACATCGGAATTCCATGAAATCAGATGACAAAAAAGGGTGGGTGAATTTCGAAATGGTCGACCAGACATCACTTCAATCGGAGGTTTCGTGTGACCGCGCTGTCCGAAAACGCACTCTGCATGTCGTAAATGGCCAAAACATGCGTTTTACGGTCAAATGCATGCTGAACGACATCAGAATGACTTGAAATCACATGAAAACACCCTAATTATTATTCTTGAGGTTTATGAGGAGACGAAACGTCATTCAGACCCGTGGTTTGCACAAAACGTCCGAATATATGTTTTTTAGGTGTTTGGCGCGTTTGAAAAGCGTGCGTGGGGTGGTCGAAACCGGCCGAAAGACCTCAAAATGCCAAGAAATCGGACGACAACAAAGGGTGGGTGAAATGTAAAATGGTTGGCTAAACAGGACATCAATCAGAGGTGTCGTGTGACCGCGCTGGATGAAAACGCACTCCGCATGTCGTAAATGGCCAAAACATGTGTTTTATGGTCAAAATCATGTTGAACGATATCGTAATGAATTGAAATCACACAAAAACACCCTAATTATTATTTGTGAAGTGTACGAGGAGATGAAACGTAATTCGGGCACGCGGGTTACGCGGCACGGCTGAATATTTGTTTTTTAGGTGTTTGGCACGCTTGAAAAGCGTGCGTGGGGTGGTCGAAACTAGCCGAACAACCTTGAAATGCCATTAAATTTGACGACAATAAATAGTGGGTGAATCGTGAAATGGTCGGACAGACGACACGTCAATCGGAGGTGTCATGTGACCGCGCTGGCCGAAAACGCAATTTGCGTGTCGTAAATGGCCAAAACATGCGTTTAATGGTCAAATGCATGCCGAACGACATCAGAATGATTTTAAATTACACGAAAACACCCTAATTATTATTCGTGAGGTGTAAGAGGAGAAGGCACATAATTCGGATCCACGGTTTGTGTGGCACGACTGAATATGTGTTTTTTAGGTGTTTGGCGCGCTTGAAAAGCGTGCGTGGGGTGGTCGAAACTGGCCGAACGACCTCGAAATTCCATCAAATTGGACGACAACAAAGTTTGGGTGAATTGTGAAATGGTCGGTCAGAAGGCACATCAATCGGAGGTGTCATGTGATAGCGCTGGCCGAAAACGCACTCTCCGTGTCATAAATGGCAAAAACACGCGTTTTACGGTCAAATGAATTCCAAACGACATCAGAATGACTTGAAATCAAAAAAAAAACACCCTAATTATTATTCTTGAGATGTACAAGGATATGGAACGTCATTCGGATGCCCGGTTTGCACGGCATGGCTGAATATGTGTTTTTAGGTGTTTGACACGCTTGAAAAGCATGCGTGGGGTGGTTGAAACCGGCCGAACAACCTCGTAATGCCATGAAATCGGACGACAACAAAGGTTGTGTGAGTTGTGAAATGTTCAGCTAGACGGAACGTCAATCGGAGGTGTCGTGTGACCGTGGTGGCTGAAAACGTACTCTGCGAGTCGTAAATGGCCAAAACATGCGTTTAACGGTCAAATGCATGACGAACGACATCAGAATGACTTGAAATCACACAAAAACACCCTAATTATTATTCGTGAGGTGTAAGAGGAGACGACATGTCATTTGGACGCGCGGTTTTCACGGCATGGTTGAATATGTGTTTTTTTGGTGTTTGGCACGCTTGAAAAACGTGCGTGGGGTGGTCGATACCGGCCGAACGACCTCAAAATGATATGAAATCGGACGACAACAAAGGGTGGGTGAATTGTGAAATGGTCGACCAGACAACACATCAATCAGAGGTGTTATGTGACCGCGGTGGCCGAAAACGCACTTCGTGTGTCGTAAATGGCCAAAACATGTGTTTAACAGTAAAATGCATGCCAAACGACATCATAATGAGTTGAAATCACATGAAAACACCCTAATTATTATTCGTGAGGAGTATGTGGAGACGACATGTCATTCAGACGTGTGGGTTGCACGGCACGACTGAATATGTGTTTTTTAGTTGTTTGGCGCACTTGAAAAGCGTGTGTGGGGTGGTCGAAACTGGCCGAACGACCTCGGAATGCCATGAAATCCGACGACAACAAAGGGTGGGTGAATTGTGAAATGGTCAGCCAGACGGAATGTCAACCGGAGGTGTCGTGTGACCGCGCTGGCCAAAATCGCACTCTGTGTGTCGTAAATGGCCAAAACATGCGTTTAACGGTAAAATGCATGCCGAACGACATCAGAATTACTTGAAATTAAACTAAAACACCCTAATTATTACTCGCGAGGTGTACAAGGATATGCTACATCATTCAGACCCGCGGTTTTCATGGAACAACTAAATATGTGTGTTTTAGGTGTTTGGCGTGCTTGAAAAGCGTCCGCGGGGTGGTCGAAACCGTCCAAACGACCTCAAAATGCAATAAAATCAGACGACAACAAAGAGTGGCTGAATTTTAAAATGGTCAGATAGACGACACGTCAATCGAAGGCATCGTGTAACCGTAGTGGCCGAAAACGCACCCCGCGTGTCGTAAATGGCCAAAACATGTGTTTAACGGTCAAATGCATGTCGAACGGCATCATAATGACTTGAAATCACACAAAAACACCCTAATTATTATTCGTGAGGTGTAAGAGGAGACAACCCGTCATTTGGACGTGCGGTTTGTGTGGCACGGCTGAATATGTGTTTTTTAGGTGTTTGACACGCTTGAAAAACGTGCGTGGGGTGGTTGATACCGGCCGAACGACCTTAGAATGCCATGAAATCGAACGACAACAAAGGGTTGGTGAATTCTAAAATAGTCGACTAGACGTCACATCAATCAGAGGTTTCATTTGACTGCAGTGTCCGAAAACATACTCCGCGTGTCGTAAATGGTCAAAACATGCGTTTAACGGTCAAATGCATGCCGAATGACATCAGAATGACTTTAAATCAAACGAAAACACCCTAATTATTATTCATGAGGTGTACGAGGAGACGACACATCATTCAGATGTGTGGGTTGCGTGGCATGGCTAAATATGTGTTTTTTAGGTGTTTGGCGTGCTTGAAACCAGATGACAACAAAGGGTGGGTGAATTTTGAAATGGTCGGCCAGAAGGCATATCAATCGGAGGTGTCGTGTGACCGCGGTGGCCAAAAACACACTCCGCATATCGTAAATGGCTAAAACATGCGTTTAAGGGTCAAATGAAGGCCGAACGACATCGTAATGACTTCAAATCACACAAAACACCCTAATTATTATTCGTGAGGGGTATGAGGAGACGACACATCATTCGGACGCACGATTTGTGCAAAATGACTGAATATGTGTTTTTTAGGTGTTTGGTACGCTTGAAAAACGTGTGTGGGGTGGTAAATACCGGCCGAATGACCTCAAAATGCCATTAAATCGGATAACAACAAAGGGTGCATGAATTGTGAAATGGTCGGCCAGACAAAACGTCAATCAGAGGTGTCGTGTGACTGCGGTGGCCGAAAACGCACTCCACGTGTCGTAAATGGCTGAAACATGCGTTTAACAATAAAATTCATGACAAACGGCATCAGAATGACTTGAAATAACTCTAAAACACCCTAATTATTATTTTTGAGGTGTACGAGGAGACAACACATTATTCGGACGCGCGGTTTGCGCGACACGACTGAATATGTGTTTTTTAGGTGTTTGGCACGCCTAAAAAATGTGCATCGGGTGGTAGATACCAGCCGAACGACCTCAGAATGCTCTGAAATCGAACGACAACAAAGGGTGGCTGAATTGTGGAATGGTCGGCCAGACGGCATGTCAATCAGAGGTGTCGTGTGACCGCGGTGGTCGAAAATGCACTCAGCGTGTCGTAAATGGCCAAAACATGCGTTTAACTGTCAAATGCATGCCGAACGACATCGTAATGACTTTCAATCACATGAAAACACCCTAATTATTATTCTTGAGGTGTACGAGGAGACGACATGTCATTCGGACACGCGGTTTGCACGGCATGTATGAATATGTGTTTTTTAGGTGTTTGGCACGTTTGAAAAACGTGCGTGGGGTGGTTGATACTGGTCGAACAACCTTGGAATGCCATGAAATCAGACAACAACAAATGGCGGGTGAATTATGAAATGGTCGGCCAGACGACATGTCAATTGGAGGTGTCGTGTGACCGTGGTGGTCGAAAACGCACTTCGCGTGTCGTAAATTGCCAAAACATGCATTTAATAGTCAAATGCATGGAGAATGACATCAGAATGACTTGAAATCACACGAAAACACCCTAATTATTATTCTTGAGGTGTACTAGGAGATGACACATCATTCGGACGTGTGGTTTGTGCGGCACGAATGAATATGTGTTTTTTAGGTGTTTGGCACGCTTGAAAAATGTGAGTGGGGTGGTCGATACCGGCCGAACGACCTTGGAATTCCATAAAATCGAAAGAAAACAAAAGGGTTGATGAATTGTGAAATGGTCGGCCAGACGGCACATCAATCAGAGGTGTCGTGTGACCGCGGTGGCCGAAAACGCACTCCGCGTGTCGTAAATGACCAAAACATGCGTTTAACGGTCAAATGCCTGCCGAACGCATTTGGATTGTGTTGATACTTTATTAAAATGATCTATGGGTCATTTGTGACATGTAAGAATCAACCCCGCCTCAATCTGAGGTGCGGTGTGGCCGACACCACTCAAAGTGTCTCTCTTTTGTTTAAAATGGACATCATTTTAAGTGAAAACAACAACTAACATACGGAAAACTGACCAAACACATTCGGATTATTTTGAAACTTTAGGAAAAAAATATATGGGTCATATGTGACGTGTAAGATTCAACCCCGCCTCAATCCGAAATGTGGTGTGGATGGAACCACTCAAAGTGTCTCTCTTTTGTTTAAAATGAACATCATTGTAAGTGAAAACAATAATTGACATACGGAAAACCAACCAAATGAATTCAGATTCTATTTAAAATTTAGTAAACCAATCTATGGGTCATATGTCACATGTATGAGTCAACCCCACCTCAATATGAGGCGCGGTGTGGTCGACACCACTCAAAGTGTCTCTCTTTTGTTTAGAATGGACATCATTTTAAGTGAAAACAACAACTGACATACAGAAAACTGACAAAACGCATTTGGATTCTATTGAAACTTTAGAAAAATGATCCATGGGTCATATGTGATGTGTATGAGTCAACCCCATCTCAATCTAAGGGCCAGTGTGGCTGGCATCACTCAAACGGTCTCACTTTATTTGAAATGGACAAGATTTTAAGTGAAAACAACAACTAGCATACGGAAAACTCACCAAACGTATTCGGATTGTGTTGATACTTTAGAACAACGATCCATGGATCATATGTGACATGTATGAGTCAACCCCGCCTCAATCCGAGGCGCGGTGTGGCCGGCACCACTCAAAGTTTCTCACCTTTATTTGAAATGGAAAACATTTTAAGTGAAAACAACAACTGACATACGAAAAACCAACCAAATGCATTCAGATTCTGTTGATACTTTATGAAAATAATAAATAAGTCATCTATGATGTGTATGAGTCAACCCCAGCTCAATCTGAGGCACGGTGTGGCCGGTATCACTCTAATTGTATGTCCTTTTTTTTAAATGGACATCATTTTAAGTAAAAACAACTGGTATATGGAAACCCGACCAAACGTATTCGGATTCTCTTGATAATTTATTTTGGGGTTATTGGCTTCTAATTTCTGAATTCAATCGTGTATGTGTTATAGAAAATGCAATTTTGTATATATTCTTAATTCTGTATAACCCACCCCCCTAGACACCCCCACCCCTGTGGACAACCCCTCACCCCTGGACACCCCACCTCCCAGGACACCCCCAACCCCTTGTATGTCATATTATATATGTGTTATATATAATTCAGAATTCTGTATGCAACATAATTAATTTTTTATGTGTTATTGATTCATAATTCAGAATTCATTACATAATTCATTCTGCATGTATTCAATTGAGAATTCAATTATGAATTCCGTATGGCATAGGGTAATTGGGTTCATATACATGATTTTAATGGTGGTACATTCCATGGTTATAATAGTATCATGTTTTTATGTGCTTTTTTGTGCTATAGCAGGTGTTTTTGTTGCTGTTAAGAGTGTATTCAGGTGTGTAGTTGAGTGTGTAGTGGAGGAGATTTTAGGTGGCTGGGCTGTGAAATTCTAGTAATACACTATACCAACAGTTTACTAAAACCGTTGGTATAGTGATGTAGATATTTTTACCAAAGGTTTACTAAAACCATTGGTAAAACATGGAAATACTTCTATATTCCAATAGTTATTTAAACCGTTGATAAAATATGATTACACTGCCAGTATTGCCAACGATTTTACAAACTGTTGGCAATACTCTAATTACACTGCCTTTCCCAACGGTTATACAAAAACCGTTGGTAATGGGATACTGCCATGCCTTACTTTCCAATAGTTTGGCAGCCTTTACCAATGGTTTGAAACCACTTCTAAAGGCTTAATTTCTATTAGTGAACTAACATACTACAAATCGATCAAACACATTTGGATTTTTTTGATACCTTAGAACAACGATCCATGAGTTATCTGGTGTGTGAACAGGACAATCGTATTGAGATCACAAACCTCTGTACTGGGGTGGAGTATGATGAGATATAGAGGGAGAATCCTTGGGTTCTAGAACCTTTTATTTCTGATGCTCTTCCTATGAATCAATGGGAGGAGGTGACATCTGGATGTCATCATGTGCACCTGATCCTTCTCTATTAGGACCAAAAGAGACCTAGATACCCTGAGAGGGGGGGTGAATCAGGGTATGGATATTCTTTTCAAAATTATCTCTACCCCACTGGATCTCGACCTCTTTATTATAAGGGTCACTTTTTTTGCATTTCTATTTTATTTTTAATTTTATTCTTTTCTTCTTTATCTGATGATGATGCTTTGAATGGAATGCAGAGAAGAAAGAAGGCAGGCACATATATTTTTACTTGGTTCACCCTCACTGGGATACGTCTAAGGAGCATACAACGGTGATGTGCTGATGTACCAAATCCACTAAATCTCACTGCCAATTTACAATGTTCAGGCTAGATCACTTCTATGCCCTAGCTCACTGCCTTTACAAAGTTTAGGGTCTGCTCACTACATTCCCAAGGGTCACTCCCTATTTCTCTCTCTCTGGCTCACTGCCAGTAGAAAGGATCACCTTCTTCCTCTTCCTTTGCTCACTTCTCTGGAAAGGATCCAATCACAGTTTATAGACCTATAGGTACCTTAATTATCACAAATTAATGCATCTTCCTATGTATGTAGATGCCCTGTTGACGTCCAACTTTCACTCGCAGATGAATCTCACTTTGTACCAGAGGTACCAGGGAATCTTCCAACTTTCGCGCAACCCTAGAATGACTGGCGCGCTTCTCTAATCTTGGCATGCAAGTTTCACCTAAATACTTACACGAAACTCCCTTATCCAACTCATAACTTGGGAGACTCATACCCTTTTACAACCAAATCAATATTGATGTGCAACTATCAACTGGCGCACAACTTCTGAATATCTTTGTGCGACCTAACCACCACTTACACACCCAAACCACCTGTGTGACTGGAGCTAAAATTTTCTCTAAGTGTTTAGATTCATCACCAATAAGTAGGGGTATCCCTCTATTTATAGGCATTTTGGTCACCTAGAGCTCAGCGTGCAAGTATCCTCCTAGCACGCAAGTCCAGCCGCCTAAGCCTCTGCCTCCCTAGTCACCTTGCGTGCCCAAACCAAAACATGGGTGCTCCTCTTTCCTTTTCCATATTTTGATATTCTGATCTTTAAAAACATATGGCGCGCAATGTTCAAAGCCTCCAAGACACTGGAATGCAAGTCCTTTTTCCAAAAACACTTTTCTCTATTTGTCGATTTTCAGGCCCAAAAATTTGGCAAACACTGGAAAACGACGCCACCTTGTATCTGCTCTTTTAATACCTCCTACAGATCATCCATTCCTTTGTCAAGGTTCTTCTATCAATCATGGATTTTAAATGAAAACTCTTGAACCTGGAAACTCACCATGTAAAGCCAACAAATTGAACATTGTGGTCTTCTTTGTCAACAAACATAACATAGAGGCCCACTTTGTCAATAAACACAATCACCTCAAAATGATTCAATGATACCTTGAGAGATTTTTCCCAACATTCTCCCACTTTTTAAGTAGAATGACATGTCATCATCTAACGGGTGGGACCATAAGGTCCATGAAGGCACGATCATGAAAGGTGGAGGCATGAGAAATGACCCCTGATACAATCTTGGATCAGATATATACAGGGAAAACTGTGGATATCCTGACAATATTAATGGATCTTATGCCTCTAATTTCACATCTGCAATCAGTTAAGGATAAAATACTAGTGGTGTGACCTCTTCCTCTGGTATAGGTGAGGCCTCACGTGCAACACGACGTGGTCTACATTGTCTCCTTCGTGGCTCCTCAACATTGGTAGTTGCCGGAGGAGGTTCCTATGTTGGAACCTCCGCTCCCTGGGCAGGAACAACATCTCCTTGAGGTGGATAATCAAAGATACTATCATGTAGAACATTATACACTGACATCATCCCCTTCACTACAGTATGGTACGCTACCAGGCTAAAAACCTCCCCCCCTCTGGATCAGACATGCGGATAATATGATGTAATTGAGTATGTTGTCAAGATATTCAAAATGAATTAAAAAAAGTAAAAAAACAAACTAATGAAAATTTATTACCTTACCTGATCCGGGAGCCCTCTATCATGTGGAGTAAGATACATTATAGTCTCCAGTCTATACCATGTCTCATACTCGAGTTGCTCTGCTAGAGGGGATCACATAATACACATACCCTCAATATGAAACAATACTTGTCTATCCCATAGGTCCAGATACTCTGTTTTTCATCGACGGTAGTCGACATCCTGCCCCCATCAACTTCACGGAATGAAGCATTGCTAACTATCTAGGTGGAAAGGTAATACGCTGAAGAAATCTAAACTAACGCATGTTTCTATTAGGATGGTGCAACTCAAAAATATGAAAGTGAATGAGAGGCACTATAGGCATGACATCCTGAATCCCATCATTATAGTATGCGGGTAGATGGTCTAATAGATCCCAATATAGTATCCATGCAATCTGAAATTACATGGGACATTTCTTAAAAAAAATTGTTACTTAAAACCAAAAAAATATAATATTATGAAATCGATTAGTCAAGGAAAGACTGTATATACTTACATTGGTGGGTACTAAACTATCCAACATGAGATGATATACACCCAAGTTGTGCCTTGACATCCTAAAAAAGTGATGTGCCTAACTCCACCTTTAACATAAAACATAGAAAGTGATAAATAATAAGAAATTAAATCTAATAACTCATAGTAGAATCATAAAACAATAAAGATGAGTGATCATACCAGCGTCCATGTAGAGAATCATGAAACACATATATAAAAAACTCCTTACCAATAACAATAAGAGATAGGGGAGGGATGCACTCTCATGCCCACATCTGAATAAGGAATACACATTCCCCAAGATCAGTGTGATCTGATCGGTATGCCATGTATAATGCTTTATAAGTGTATGTCAAGCACACAGATCCCCACCCGTATCTCCCAGCTTGATCAAAATACTCCAGTATCCCTAGATACATCATGTGCACAGGCATGCCAGAGTGATCAGTGAACAATGCCCCTCAAATGAGCTGCAAGATACATGTACAAGCATGACACAAGATAACCTGCTTAGCATCAGCGAGTAAATGTGAAAAGTGCATCTCAAACCAGCTCATATATATCGACCCACCATCTGCACCATTATCATAACCCACAATGTCGATGCTTAACAATATTTGTACAAGATTAGTCCAGTATCCATGGGTGGGTGTTATGACATCATCCCATTGGATAGAAAGATTGATAAGAACTGCAACATCCACAAGTGTGATGGTCATCTCTCCCTCGGGCAAGTGGAATGTGTGTGCCTTAGGTCTCCATCTCTTAGTGAGAGAAGTTAGGGGCGATGATCAATGAATGTAAAATCAGATACAACAATTCCATAGAAGCTATCATGGTGTAGGTATGGTATAATGGCATCTAGATGTGGAATGTGATGATAATGGTGTGCTCTACACACCCTGGTCCATCGAACCTCACGACCTACTTGCACATTGTGTGAAATATGCCTATCCTTCTCAATGAGTAGTGTAGTATCCTCCATCTCTATGTATAAAAATGAAATATGTATTAAGTATAAATTTTAAATATAATTTTATGGTCAGTAGAATGTTATGACTGGCAGAATGTAAGACATAACTTGTCTATTCCCATTTTTTATAAAGTTTTTCTTACCAAAAGAAAATGGCATGTCTTCCATGATTCTCAAATCATATTTCTAAAGTGGGTTTAGATATGGTTTTAGCTTGGAAAGGGTTTTTTTGTTAAATTGGTCATGTTTTATTTATGAAATAGCTTGTTCCTTTTCACCTCTGTAACACCCTGAGCTTCCATGATACGCTTCTCATTCAATAATGCAATAGCTTGCATTGTACGCAACTTCGAGTTCTAAAACACCGTGACTAATCAAAGTAGCTGTTATGAATAGTAATAACCACTTTTTAAAATTATAGAAATTTTTTATTTCAAAATAGACTTCATTTTTGTATTCATAATATCGAAATTATCCAAAGTTGAATTTTTTGTAATTTTCTGAGAACTTCCAATTTTTTTATGAATAGTGAAAATTACTTAAAAACAACTTTTTTAATCAAAATAATTTATAGTGATAAATTATACTATTTAGTGGTTTTAAAGTATAATTAGAATATTTTTTTACCATTTTATCCAATGGTGGTCATTATAATTAATTTAACATTGAAATTAGACATAAACAATTGCCAATCTTTTGATATAAATTGTTTCTTAAAAACACGCTATTTGTTGTGACAGCGGGAATTAATTATAAAATTAATTAATGCAACTTATATGTTTGTAATTTTTTAAAATAGACATCATTTTTGAATTCGGAATATCAATTATAGCTTAGGGTGAAATTTTGGCATTGTTCTGAAAAACTTCAATTTTTGATGAATAGTGAAACCACTAAGTGGTAGTTAAATAACTGATTTTTTGTTTAAATGAAATATTACCACTTCTGTGATTTGATTTTCAAAAATCCGACATAAATGGTTGTCATTAAGAAGTAAAATGTGGTTCAATGAGATTAAAATAATTTTTGGTGAATAGTAACTTTTAAGTTCTTAATCACGATTAGAGGTAATTAGTGTAGTTTAAGGTAAAAATAATGTTTTAATAATATGAGATGAGCTTGACACATGTCCTACCCTCATTGGATGTGCCATGGCCGACCAAGACAATCCATGGGTCAACTTGGGGACCCCATGGAGCCACTTTAGTTGGAAAATGACATAAATACCTTTTATTTAATGTTAAAGTAAAAAATGACACAAACATGAAATGTTTTACTAAAACAATTTTTACATGGGGTTATACAAGTCATATGTTTGACTATAAATAGTCATTGGAAATCTAAAAAGATTTCCTATATCATAGTATTTTTTTATAATTTTTAGACATTAAATAAATTAAATTATTTATGACATCATTATGATGCAGCGATGACCTCATTATTTAACGATTTTAATAAAATGAAAAGATAATGTACAATCCAAGGATTACACTTGTCCAAAGACTATTGGATGGGTAGATTTCGAACCCTTATCACCTTATCCACGAATTATATAAGTGTGGGACCTTTAGAATCCGAAAAGCATTGTATAATAATGTAAAATTTCCTTACTTTCCAAGAGTGCCCCTCCTCTCCTCTTATAAAAGGCCCCCACCTCTACCACCACATTCACACTTTCAAGCCATTTGGCTCGGCCAACCTCTACCCAAATACTCTCCCAACTTCTCCCTCTTACTCCTAGAAGCCTCACTTTGGGCAGAACTCTTCCCAAGGAAGCCTTTGTCTCAAATCAAAAAGAGTTACCCGATTTTGAGGTAATGTCTTCTGTAATGTTGTTTTGTTTTATTTTTCTTCTCCAACCCCCTAAACACTTTTTATTCATTTCTTTTGTAACAACACCAGTATTCTCAATATACTAGGATGTTGTTATAAGAAGGATTCGAGCTACACTTACACACACCTACATCTAATGGTTAAAGAATATACTGTTTCTGTGGATGGTGAATTTTTGCCTCACGAAACGATGATTGTTCAACACTCATATAACACCTCTAATGGTGGCCATTAAGATGTCACTATATTTATATATAATATATAATATGTTTACGTTTTACTTATGCTTCTGTATTTCTCATTTATGGCATACTTTATGATTTCCATTATGGGTAAACACGATAATTTCATTTTAGGAAGTGCGGACTACCGCCCCCTCAAAGTGATGTGAATCGTTAATGCCATATGTGGGATGTATAAAGGATGGAGTAAATGATATTATACATGATATTATACTGGAACTATATTATACCTTTATATAATTATGATTTCATTCCATTAAATATGAAATAGAAATGAAAGTAGCGTTCATGCGTACGTACGACTTACCGTCTCCATGAACGGTGCATTTCATTTCTTACCTCTAAATGTTACGTAATATTATGAATGAATGTATATACTGGATATATATGATATATATGAAATCTAAATAATGAATATAATTCTGGAGATAATGGATATTCTACCACATAAACAACTTGTAATTATAAGAAGTTTATTGTTGACTCAAGTACCAAAAATCGACAAAACGACCGTTATTAACTTAAATAATTACATAATGTTCATAAAATTGTAATAAGTGATATAAAAAGGATAATTAAATTGAAAATGGTTCTTAATAAGGTAGATATTAACTCTAGTTTATTATTCAGGAGGTTAAAGAATGGTTGAGTCAAGTCGGACACGAGGTAAGGGAACTTCTTAACCCAATTTCCATTCTTTGGGTTAATCTCCTAATTTCAAATTATGTCCTGATATTATTATGTCCTATCTTGTATTTATACTTTCATTATGTGTACATATAGTGAATACACATAATAGATCTATGTTATTTTAAAAATGATCTTTTTAAGGACTTCGTCTCAATCCCCTTTCATTGAGGCATATTTGGTTTTATACACAACTTTCTTTTATATGGTGTATAAACCCCTTTGACTTTTATGTTATTCAAAAGGAATCTCTTTTATACGAAGAGTTTTACTAAACGTCAAAAAGGGAATGTTTTAATTTCCGTACATATGCGGCGACAACGACTTCTCCGCCGCCGTGACCATTATTTGAGTTTCGGCTTCCTCTACAAGACATCACATTTTTTTAATGAAAAATAAATACAAAGTTTTAACTTTCTTTTATTCTGGTATTGAAAATGGTTTTGAAAGAATTTTTATTATATCAATGTGTTGTATTGATATCTTTTGATTGAAATGTGGAAATGTTATGTTTCCTTTATCCATGTTTTATGTGATACGATTATGTTATGGTTTATGATATGTTTAAACCTATTCATATGAGGAATGCATTGGACTTAATAAGTGACGGGTGGAGCCCGCTATAGCTCCTCGATGCATCGGTAGGTCTCATGAGACAACTAGACTTGGAATTGGCCGAGGCCCTTTCCCAATTTGATTTATGGTTTTGGCCGAGGCCTTAATCATTTTAGACGTCTTGGTCGAGGCCTTAACAAAATGTTTCAGAATGTCTGGCATTATGCATTCCATCATTATGAAAGTGGTTATTGATATTGCATGTGATTATTCAACCAGTAGAATATCCATGTGAATAAGTAAATGGCATTATCTCATTTTACTTTTTCCATATTATGTTGTAGTTCATGTTTAAAAGGCTTTTGTTTTATTTATACATTTCCTTAATTGTTAATGTTTATTTATGAAAGCTTCCGCAATATTGTTATCCTTACAGAGCATCTGAGCTCACCCCTTTCAATGTTTTAATATTTTCCAGGATGTGAAGAAGTATTTTATGAATGACCTGCAGGGATAGTCAGAAGGGGATATGATTGTGGACTATGAAGACTTTGTTATTAGTTTTTCAGTTTATGATGTAATGTAAGACTTATGAATGTATCTAGTTTTTCCAAGCTACTAAACTAATCGGTCTTTCGAGACATGATCTTTTGTGATCATGCCAATGTTACGAAGTAATGCACCGACTCTGGGTAGCTAGGGTCAGGGCGTTACAGTTGGTATCAGAGGAAGTTTAGTACTAACCTTGGAAGCTTGATTTAGATAAACTCTGATTAGATCACATAGCCCGAAGATATACTTTAAGGATTAGTATAGAAGAACTTCCTAGAATTTTGGTATTATAGAGATTTTGTGAGTTTTCCGAGCAATACATACCTGTCTGGATACGAGAAGGTAGAGGCGGCTCTAGCACAGATGTACCTAGGGGTAAAACCCGAAAACACCGCTTTGAGCTAGACTCGAACGGGAACTGGTGCACGACAACGGGCCTTGCTGCACTCTTGGTTACGACACTCCCGGGGGATATGCTTAGGATAATTCTCATTTCTTTACAAACCACTATGAAGGGTTATGAGTATGTACTTCCTCAAAGAAAACTTTTTTTTATGATTATGGATTATATCCATAAAATAGTTCAATTAGTGTTAAGTGTTTTACAAGTACAAAATTATGTATTTTGATTCATAAACTAATCTAGTTTATTCCATTGTTTAGAAATGGCGCCTAGTGGAAGTAATGGAAACCGTATCAATGCACGCACTCCGTGTAGGGGTTTCCCTCCTGCTCAAGATAATTATTGTGGAGCTGGAGATACAACTGGTGCTGATCAACTTATTACCATACTGAGACAACTCACTCAGGTTATGAATAATAACCTTACTTGTATGGAGCACCCTGATCCGCAACGTGGAGGATCAATATTAGACCGCTTCATGAGGCAACAACCACCATCATTTAATGGGGGTACAAATCCGTTAGTAGCTGAGCAATGGATAAACTCCTTAGAGAAAATATTCCACGCCTTGGGGAGTAGCAAAAGGGAGAAGGTTATCATGGAAGTTTACCGCCTTACTGGAGATGCCGATCAATGGTGGTCATTGATTCAAAATACAAAGGAAGATGAAGAAGTATCAAGTATGTAATGGTGAGAGTTCAAAGATCTTTTCTTAGAAAAATACTTTCCACATGACCATCAAGCAGATATGGAAAGGCAATTTCTGAGTCTGAGACAAAAGGAGGATGAGAATGTCGCAAAGTATGAGGCTAACTTTACAAGGTTAGCGAGGCATGCAGCAGATTATATACGTAACCCAAGAGGTAAGATTGATCGTTTCTTTGATGGGTTAAAACCATTTCTCCATAGAGCTTTAGTATCACATTCTTTCTCAACATACGAAGATACTGTCTCATGTGCTATCAAGACAGAAAAAGAATTCTCTAAGTCTTATGACAACAAAGTAAAGCAAGAGAAGAAGAGAACGGTGGAACAAGAGACAGATAAAGGGAAAAAGGGAAAGAAGGATTTTCCATTATGTGATAATTGTGGGAAGAATCACCCTGGTACTTTCCTAAAAGGAATGAGAGTTTGTTATAAATGTGGAGAAAAAGGTCACCAGACGTGTGATTGCAAGGGAAAGAAAGAGGATATCAATGTTGAATGCTATAATTTTAGAGAAATGGGTCATTATGAAAATGAATGTCCTAAGCATCAGGGAAACTTACCTCAGAAAAGGCCAAGGGATCAAGGACAATCTTATGCTATTACTACAGTTGAAGCAGAATAACTAATGTTTTGGTGCTTTTGGACTCATGGATTATATTCTGGTTATTAGAATAACGTGATATATATAAGGATTGTACTGCAGTACTTGTTGTTTCAGTAAGGTTTTAATATGATGAAGGTAATCATATTTTTAGTATGTGACAATAAGAGAAACTTTACTTTGTTTGGAGAATCTGATAAATTGATTTTGGAATTAAGAGACCTTTTAGAGAAAGTCTGGACAGAGGTATTTTGGATAACTATAAAGTTTGGAGTGGATTAAGTTGATCTTTGGATAGTATTGTTTAAGGTTAAAAAAGTTATGAAGATTATTTTTGGAATATTATAATACTATAGTTTTAGGAAAAGGACAACCTGTAGGGTGGGGCATAACCCGTCGCGTCGGACAAAGCTGCAGGAATCGAACCCACAATCATAGTGCGATATGCCTTTATTTCTTACCACTAGCCTACAGGAAGTCCCTGCTTATTACAAAATAATTTTACTAATCTAAATTGTATGTGTTAACATTTGGAACCTTATACAATTAGGATAAGTATAATATTTTTGAGTTCTATTATCTTTTTGAGTGAAAGATGAGTTGAAGGTTGAAACTCTAATTGTCAAGCATAAATATATATATACCTATCTCTTATTCAATGAATAAATTAATTCTTAAACTTTAGTAAAGGGATATTAAAACAAAAAAATGTGTTATCCTAATACCTTATGTCTTGTTGAACTGATGATATTTTAAATAAACATAGATTGAAGGCTTTGAGGCCCTCAATTTGACAGTTGATTGTGATTGATGACCTCAATCACTCCCTACAAATATTTACATTTTTCCTCCAATTATATGTCTCTAATTTCCACCAATGTTCTCCTAATCGAGATCATAATTGGGTGGTGACTTTTTCATTTCCCTTTCCCTCTTATTAAGGCTAAATTTTATTAATCTTATTTCCGATGTGGGTTTTCCTCAAAGGTATTTTCTCTTTTCAACCTTTTATTTTCAAAGAAAAATTTCAAATTGTGAGGACGCAATTTATTGAAGGAGGGGAGAATGTAACACCCCGAGCTTCCACGATACGCTTCTCATTCAATAATGCAATAGCTTGCATTGTACGCAACTTCGAGTTCTAAAACACCGCGACTAATCAAAGTAGCCGTTATGAATAGTAATAACCACATTTTAAAATTATAGAAATTTTATATTTCAAAATGGACTTCATTTTTGTATTCGTAATATCGAAATTATCCAAAGTTGAATTTTTTGTAATTTTCTGAGAACTTCCAATTTTTTATGAATAGTGAAAATTACTTAAAAACAACTTTTTTAATCAAAATAATTTATAGTGATAAATTATACTATTTAGTGGTTTTAAAGTATAATTAGAATATATTTTTACCATTTTATCCAATGGTGGTCATTATAATTAATTTAACATTGAAATTGGACATAAACAATTGCCAATCTTTTGATATAAATTGTTTCTTAAAAACACGCTATTTGTTGTGACAGCGTGAATTGATTATAAAATTAATTAATGCAACTTATATGTTTGGAATTTTGTAAAATAGACATCTTTTTTGAATTCGGAATATCAATTATAGCTTAGGGTGAAATTTTGGCATTATTCTGAAAAAATTCAATTTTTGATGAATAGTGAAACCACTAAGTGGTAGTTAAATAACTGATTTTTCATTTAAATGAAATATTACCACTTCTGTGATTTGATTTTAAAAAATCCAACATACATGGTTTTCATTAAGAATTAAAATGTGGTTCAATGAGATTAAAATAATTTTTTGGTGAATAGTAACTTTTAAGTTTTTAATCGCGATTAGAGGTAATTAGTGTAGTTTAAGGTAAAAATAATGTTTTAATAATATGAGATGAGTTTGACACATGTCCTAACCTCATTGTATGTGTCATGGCCGACCAAGAAAATCCATGGGTCAACTTGGGGACCCCATGGAGCCACTTTAGTTGGAAAATGTCATAAATACCTTTTATTTAATGTTAAAGTACAAAATGACCCAAACATGAAATGTTTTACTAAAACAATTTTTACATGGGGTTATACAAGTCATATGTTTGACTATAAATAGTCATTGGAAAGCTAAAACGATTTCCTACATCATAGTATTTTTTTTATAATTTTTAGACATTAAATAAATTAAATTATTTATGACATCATTATGATGCAGCGATGACCTCATTATTTAACGATTTTAATAAAATGAAAAGATAATGTACAATATAAGGCTTACACTTGTCCAAAGACTATTGGATGGGTAGATTTAGAACCCTTATCACCTTATCCACGAATTATATAAGTGTGGGACCTTTAGAATCTGAAAAGCATTGTATAATAATGTACAATTTCCTTACTTTCCAAGAGTGTCACTCCTCTCCTCTTATACAAGTCCCCCACCTCTACCACCACATTCACACTTTCAAGACATTTGGCTCAGCCAAACTCTGCCCAAATACTCTCCCAACTTCCCCCTCTTACTTCTAGAAGCCTCACTTTGGGCAGAACTCTTCCCAAGGAAGCCTTTGGCTCAAATCAAAAAGAGTTACCCGATTTTGAGGTAATGTCTTCTCTAATGTTGTTTTGTATTATTTTTCTTCTCCAACCCCCTAAACACTTTTTATTCATTTATTTTGTAACAACACCAGTATCCTCAATATACTATGATGTTGTTATAATAAGGATTCGATCTACACTTACACACACCTACATCTAATGGTTAATGAACATATTGTTTCTGTGGATGGCGAATTTTTGCCTCACGAAACGATGATTGTTCAACACTCATATAACACCTCTAATGGTGGCCATTAAGATGTCACTATATTTATATATGATATATAATATGTTTATGTTTTACTTATGCTTCTGTATTTCTCATTTATGGCATACTTTATGATTTCCATTATGGGTAAACGCGATAATTTCATTTTAGGAAGTGCGGACTACCGCCCCCTCAAAGTGATGTGAATCGTTAATGACATATGTGGGATGTATAAAGGAAGGATTAAATGATATTATATATGATATTATACTGGAACTATATTATACCTTTATATAATTATGATTTCATTCCATTAAATACGAAATAGAAATGAAAGTAGCGTTCATGCGTACGTACGGCTTACCGTCTCCATGAACGGTGCATTTCATTTCTTACCTCTAAATGTTACGTAATATTATGAATGAATGTATATACTGGATATATATGATATATATGACATCTAAATCATGAATATAATTCTGGAGATAATGGATATTCTACCACATAAACAACTTGTAATTATAAGAAGTTTATTGTTGACTCAAGTACCAAAAATCGACAAAACAATCGTTATTAACTTAAATAATTACATAATGTTCATAACATTGTAATAAGTGATATAAAAAGGATAATGAAATTGAAAATGGTTCTTAATAAGGTAGATATTAACTCTATTTTATTATTCAGGGGTTTAAAGAACGGTTGAGTCAAGTCGGACACGAGGTAAGGGAACTTCTTAACCCAATTTCCATTCTTTGGGTCAATCTCCTACTTTCAAATTATGTCATGATATTATTATGTAATATCTTGTATTTATACTTTAATTATGTGTACATATAGTGAATACACATAATAGATCTATGTTATTTTAAAAATGATCTTTTTAAAGACTTCGTCTCAATCCCCTTTCTTTGAGGCATATTTGGTTTTATACACAACTTTCTTTTATACGGTGTATAAACCCCTTTGACTTTTATGTTATTCAAAAGGAATCTCTTTTATACAAAGAGTTTTACTAAACGACAAAAAGGGAATGTTTTTCTTTCCGTACATATGCGGCGACAACGACCTCTCCGCCGCCATGACCATTATTTGAGTTTCGGCTTCCTCTACAAGCCATCACGTTTTTTTAATGAAAAATAAATACAAAGTTTTAACATTCTTTTATTATGGTATTGAAAATGGTTTTGAAAGCATTTTTATTATATCAATGTGTTTTATTGATATCTTGTGATTGAAATGTGGAAATGTTATGTTTCCTTTATCTATGTTTTATGCGATACGATTATGTTATGGTTTATGATATGTTTAAACCTATTCATATGAGGAATGCATTGGACTTAATAAGTGACGGGTGGAGCCCGCTATAGCTCCTCGATGCATCGGTAGGTCTCATGAGACAACTAGACGTGGAATTGGTCGAGGCCCTTTCCCAATTTGATTTATGGTTTTGTCCGAGGCCTTAATCATTTTAGACGTCTTGGCCAAGGTCTTGACAAAATGTTTCAGAATGTCTGGCATTATGCATTCCATCATTATGAAAGTGGTTATTGATATTGCATGTGATTATTCGACCAGTATAATATCCATGTGAATAAGTAAATGGAATTATCTCATTTTACTTTTTCCATATTATGTTGAAGTTCATGTTTAAAAGGCTTTTGTTTTATTTATACATTGCCTTAATTGTTAATGTTTATTTATGAAAGCTTCTGCAATATTGTTATCCTTACAGAGCATCTGAGCTCACCCCTTTCAATGTTTTAATATTTCCCAGGATGTGAAGAAGTATTTTATGAATGACCTGCAGGGATAGTCAGAAGAGGATATGAGTGTGGACTATGAAGACTTTGTTATTAGTTTTTCACTTTATGATTTAATGTAAGGCTTATGAATGTATCTAGTGTTTCCAAGGCTACTAAAGTAATCGGTCTTTCGAGACTTGATCTTTTGTGATCATGCCAATGTTACGAAGTTACGCACCGACTCTGGGTAGCTGGGGTCGGGGCGTTACAACCTCAACTTTTACTTGATCCATGTTTGAGAATTGTTTTGGAAAACCATGTTTATTGTATAAAAGAAAACCAAATGATTTTTAATGGTTTACTTGAAGTTGGTTTGTTTTCAAGTGTTTTAGTTTTGAAATTGTTTTCAAACTAGTTTATCAGTTTGCATGGATAAAAGACTTAACTAAATTCATGGTGGTATCCCACTGGGCTTCGTGCCTCACACCCTTCTTGGGCCCTTCCTGGGCATTTTCAGTTTTAATTTTTTCAATCTCAGTTTTCAAAGGTAACTAGTTTTCCCTCCGTTCTTGTTGTAGTAAAGTTATATTTTTAAGGGGTTTTACTTTAAAAATATATTTGTGCACACATAGGTCATATCAGTTGGACCCACCTTATTGATTGAGGCTTTCATTGATGTTTAGAACATATTTGAATAAGTTAGCTTCCAAATGGAGTGCTTTGTAATTTATGTATGATTTCTCACATGAGGGTATATTTCATGATTATTTTCTCACATGATTTCTTTATGGTGTATCCATATATAGTTTGATTATGATTTCATGTCAAATCACATGTAATTTTCATTTTCATTATAATGTAAATATGAAAGTCTTATTGTGAAAACCAATGTTTGATTTACAAAATGGTTTTATCATGTGAAAAAGCTTTGTAAAAGAAAGGGAATTATGTAGATCAAAGTTTAATTTAATTAAATGATGTATCATTTTGGAATGTTTATCTTGTTTTCAACTTATTGAAATAATGTATCATTTTGGAATGTTTGGGAATCGTTTCCTGTTTTGTCCCTCCTGATGACATATGTTGCATCTCAAACGTTTCCCTTGTTCTTAAGGTCGATCCACCTTATTCTGTATCCTAACGGAATTCAGTCTCGATTACTGTTGCAACCTTTTGATGTCAAGTATCAATATTGAATGGTCTTCGGGCATTGGGAAATGTCAAAACTCCCCAATATGCGTCCATGGTGTAGCATAGCATTTAGCAATGGTGTCTAGTTGGTACACTAGATCATCATATACTTCCCATGATATGTTTATAGATATTTGTGATGACATGTACACATTCATTAATCATTAGTTAAACCTATATTAATTATTCGTCAATCATTCATTAATCACTAGTTAATTATTACTTGATTAATAGATGTCAAATAGTTAATTTATAGATATTTATTAGTTAATTAATAGCTAATCATTAAGTAATTATTAGGTAATCATTCTTTACGCATTAGTTAATCATATGTTATTCATTAGTTAAATATTATCTAATCATTAGTTGAGCATTAATTAATCCTATATCAATTATACCATAATCATTCATTAATCACTCATTAATAATTTCTTAATTAATAAATATTATGTTGTTAATTTATAGTTAATTATTAGTTAATTTCTAGTTGATCATTAATTAATTATTATTTAATCATTCTTTAATTATTAGTTAACCATTTTTTATTAATTAGTTATTTAGTATCTAATCATTAGTTAAAAATTACTTAATCCTTAATTGTTATTTATTCATCATCAAGTTAATATTAATTCCTAATTATGTCACTAATATTTAAAAACTACTATGTTATAATAAATAATAATCTTATTATAATAATAAATATCTTACTAAGAATAATTATAATTGATTTACTCAAAATTCATAAATAAATATAATATTTTATTTACTTATATTAACTATTATTTCTAAACTATATCTAATTAACTAAAAAACTAAGTTAATAACATATTAAAAACTAACTAAAAATGAAACAATTTAATAAATAAATAACTTTAAAATAAATAAGAAAAATTATCTCTAAATGATTATTTTCAAAATTTGAAACTCCTTTTTGGCCACCAAAATCACTGTATACAAAGGGGGGGAAAGTATAGAGAGATGGAGTGGAATTAGAGAGAGTGTGTGGGTGATCATTATATTCTAGTAGAGTGGTAATGGACAAGAATGTATTCTTTCAGAGATCATGTCCATGGACCGTAGTATTCATTCAACATCATATGTTCATCAAGGAAGATCATTATATTCTTGTAGCATATCATTCAAGAGAGAAAGCAGTTCAATAAAGTAGGTGTCACTCAATTAAATGCTAGATTTTACTTTATATAGCTTCAGTATATGGCTGAAAATGTTGTATATTTAGTACAACCATCATACAATGGCATATTTACAGAGCTCTTTAACTTCTGAAATAGCTTTGGATAATCATGAAGTTCATCTTCAATTATCATTTCCAATTCCTCAATACTATCTTCATCATCGTTTACACTTGTAATCATATGCTTGATATGATCTTACTCACCATTCACACTTGTAATCATATCAGATGATCAATAAAATGAAGTGTTATCCTAGTCACTAGCTACATTTAGTTATTCCCCATGTTTAGTCCAAAATTTATAACTTTGATATATTTGATGACAAAGTGTTTTTCTAGCTCCTCAAGACTAGTTAGACTTTAATAATAACAATGTAAACACAAACAAAGGATTTGAGAAGGGTCATATGCATGATCATTTGCAAACTTGATGAAATCTTTAACTTCATCCTCATCTCTTTTATCATATGATTGGTATCGATCCATTTTTGATTCATATCCATCCCATTTGATTTATTAATATCCATATTTAACAAATAAATATTTAGAATGTATGAGTTTCGTATCATAAAAGGTTATTCTTTATACACACACACATACAACATCATATTTGATATAAATTTTCATTGCATCAATAACTTGATAAAACATATGAAGACCAATAATTATATGAATTTAAAGTATTATAACACATATTTTTTTTACTATATGAAGTTGCATATCAAAATTCATTTTTTTTGAATGAATTAATTAATAGAGATAATAATGTAAACTTTCAAAATGGAGATAGTCATCTCTAGTGAGATCACTTCATCAAAGGTCATCAAGTTCATTGAAAGTCATAAGAGGTTACCTTCGAAGAAGAAATACTGATACAAAATTTTTATGTTTTCAATTCTCTATCTCTTATGGTGTATTTTGAGTTGTTATGCATAGAAATTGTTTAAATGTGAATGTTATTATTTCTAGATCATAATCCAAAATTAATATAAAAATCTCAATCTTAAATCATCATTGGTTGAATCATGTTTAATAATGTATTTCTCCTTTAATATACCATTATTTTTTTCTATTTTCAAATGAACCAGTTAAGATACAACCTCACACCCCCTTAAATAGTTGGTAAACTATTCACATAGGTATTCAATCCCTCAATTTAGTTAGAACATACATAGATATTGGATATTTTAGAACATTTCAAAGATTCAATATTTGAGTTTATTTAGAAATACACATTTATATATACTAAAATCATGTGTGAAGGAAACAATGTACCATAAACAACTACTTTAATTTTCACTTGTTGATCTACACACATATATATATTTGAGGGAAAATAACTCATTAGATTCATTTTACTTTTCTAAAATGGTTTTCTGTTGTTTTTCCCAATTAAAAATATTAAAAATATCAAATGATTCATAATCAAATTATTATGAAAATGTATATTTAAGGGGACCTTGGACGTGTTTTTTATTTTTATATTCTAGGGGGTAATAATTAAAGTGATATTTAATTGTTAACATTGATAATATTATTTCATACATTATAGGCATATCTTAAAGTGTAGGATATATAATACTTTAAAATTGCGTACACCACCATGAAACATTTCATTTATATAAATTGGCACTTCTTTATTAATCCTTAAAAACATTTCTTATTCCAAAAAAGAAACAAAATTCAAATTCCTTATGGTAGGAAATTAGTATCAATTTATAATCCAAGAATCAATCCACTATGTAAAGGCAGATTTTAGGCTCCTATTGTTAAAAACAACCCATACTCCACCCCCCCCCCCCCCGCATGAAGATAATATTTTACTCACACATCATAAATAATATACACATCCAACATCCATGAAATATAATCAAAATGATTAACATCCTTAACATATATACATTAATACCCAAGTTTTTTTGTTTCTAATTAGTTAGTTCGATCTTATTGAAGGCCTTTATACATTAAAATTGGTTTTGAATTTATAATACACGGAACCCAACATAATACATCTTATGTCAAAGGTAAAAAGGCATTAATAATGAGAAAACACTGATGAGAGTTTTCAAAAAATCATATGAAGCCAAACATTTCTTAGATAATTATGAAAATAAGCCATTTTAATGAGATACCAGAAATTTCAGAAACTAAAGAACCAAAAATCATGAAAACAAGGGGTCAAAAATCAATCATACAAGAACCACCAAAAAATACAAAAATAGTGCCAAAACATTATGTGGACAATAAGAACCCAATGATATTGACAAAAAAACATATTGATTAAAAAAGAGAAAGGAATAACATAACATCGGTAGGTTCAATTTAGTCAAAACATTTGAAAAAGGCTACAACAAAATCGTCTTTCATGATAGCTTGGACAGTTTTGGAAAAGGCGATAACAGTTTAAAATAGGGGTTTGGGTTTTATCATAGCTACTAAATGCTGATAAAATACATATTTATTCAACACTAAAATGAAAATTAGTGATAAATAATAGGTTCATTTGGTCGATAAATAAAATTATTTGTCCAATAAATAAATTACTTAAAAACTTATTAATTTGTTAATCCTAATAAACAATACTAATTTATAAGTTAATGATATATAAATAATAATAATAACATGATGGGTTTATTATTTAGAGAGGGGAAGGAGGAGGGGGGATTGTTTATATTAATGGTTGTATATATTCAGCCTCATATGTTATAGATAAGTTTGGATTACAGCCTCATACATAACATTTAACACTATAGATCTGGTTGTGTGTCTATTAAAAATGGGCTTGAATTTTCTGGATGGTGCCATCATCCACCTTGAAGGTCTTGGCGAGCAGATCCGTGGGTAGATTGGGCTTGCCAGAGAAGATGTCGGTGATGAAAACGTGTTGGATGTAGGCACCGGTGAGGGCCGCAATGCCGATGGCGGGGGTTTGGCCCTCGTTGACCTTGTAGTGGACCACCCCCACCGGGATGGCCATCAACTTCCAGGGACCCAGGGTGACCTTAAAGTGCTTGTTGTCGGGATACCTCGTCACCAATCCCATGGTGACGGTGCCCGAGATGACCGTCACAACCTCAACGACATGGTTGATGTGGGGAGGGAAGATGGATCTAGGTGGGAAGTTGGCGCGGACTAGGGCCACATCGATGGAGTTCAGCGATAGGATTTTGGTGACCATCACAATACCCACTTGCGTGTCGCCGAAGTGCGTATATTTATATACCTATGTAATGTGTGTGTGTGTGTGTGTTAGCATGTTCCTATATTAACAAACTGATATATATTATCTATATATTCTAAAATATGAATATACATATGAATATACAAATGAATATACATATGAATATACATATGAATATATAATATATGTAAATATATATAAATATGTATAATTATACTTATAGATACACACATATGTATAAAATATATAGATGTGTATGTATGTTGTATATATGTATGTATGTATTTATTTATAAACATGCACAAAAAAAATATATTTTATAAATGTATTTGAAACTAATCTTATAAATATATATTAATATACAAATACATATACAGATAAAAAATATAACTATATATATATATATATATAGATATTAGTATATATTAATATACGAATATTTATATATACATATATTTATATTTATATAACTAAATATACACACATATATATTAATATAAATGTATATTAATATACAAATAAATATAAGTAAATATATATATAAATAAATAGATATAAATTAAATGGAGAACAAAGTAACATGGGGGAGTGGTAAAGGGTACAGGCATGTAGGGGAGAGGTATCGAGTTCGAATTCTGGGAGAGGCAAAGGTGGGTGTAGGGTGGGTGGCTAGTGCTATTAAAAGGGGGGGAGTGTCCAGCACTGTTAAAACATGGCTTTGATTCAAAGAATTTTTAATTTTTTTTGACTTTTATTAGCACAAAAAACACCGATAAATGATCCTTTTATCAGTGTTTTTTATCACTGATAAAAGTTAATTTTTGTTAAAAAAATCTTTGAATCAGATCCACCTTTTAATAGTGCTTGACCCCCTTTTAATAGTACTAGCCCTCACCCGTGCGCCTTTTCTTATCAGCGCTTTTTTAGCGCTGATAAAATGACCATTTATCAGCACTTTTTTGAGCGCTGATAGAAGGGACCTCATTTATCTTCATTGAGATTAATAGTTATTTTTTATTGTTTTAAATGCCCTTTCCTAGCACTTTTAAAGGCCATATTTGCAGTAGTGTGAGAAGATTTGAAGATTTTATTGACCTTAAGTGACATCCCCAAGATATCAAACGCTGAGACTAAATGTCGTAGACATAAGAGAACATTGGAGGATGATTTTTTCTAAAGTAAAAACACCTGCCTACACAAAATAAACAATCCAAAGTGACTACATGATGCATGAGTTTAAAGCAATACAACTCAAAAGTAAAACCAACAATCCAACAAAATCATAGAGACAACAGAAACGAAAGACAACAAGTAGAAAAGACTAAAATGCCAGACCCAATGACACCTAAACAACATCATTCCAAGAAATACTCCTACTAGCTCCAAACTTTAACTCCATATTTTACACTATGGTATCAAGATGAATCACTATAAAAATAAGATAAATTTCACTTCCCTGTGTCCCGGTAGACAATATCTAAAAACACACCAAAGGGTCCAAGAAAAGGGTAAGTATAAACTTAGTAGGAAATCCCCAAAGACTTCCCAACACATGCCATGAGGACAAGAATCAGTTAACACATTTTATATAAAGCAATTGAAAAGCATATAAAATAGTTTATACAAGGTCGTAAAGTAAATCCATGTGAGATAAACCATAACCAAACATAAAACCATTCCTTTATGTTTTAGAATAATCATTTCTCTTTCCACGCGCACCCAACCACACACACACACACACATGCTTGGTGTTTTCACATTGATGGTGGTACTTCACGACCATACTTCGTCCCACTTTTGATGGTGGTACTTCACGACCATAATCCATCCCACTTGAACACATGCCAACCGAATTATGTCAAATTCCATGACAAAACATTTCACATAAAAACAATTCTAACTTTGAATGCATTTCATCAAACAATTTTCATGCATCAAAACCAATCCATAATTTTAAAATTATCATTTTAAAATTATAATCTAAAGGGGGTTTTCCAAAAGCCATCTGATTTTCCATATTTCCAAAACACAAACCAAAAAGGGGTTCCTTTACAAAATCAAACAATGTTTCAATAGTAAATCCAAGAAAAACCTTTAAATTAAACTAATCCTTCAAGTTCCAGGTCAAGTGGAGATGAGAGAGAAGCCACCTGCCTCTCAACGGATAATGGAAACGAAGAAAGACACTAAAAATATCTAAATATGTACTTGGATCTTCTTCCCCTCACTATATCCAACAAGATATCACCGTGATCCACTATATTGAACATAGATCTATCTATGGAGGACTAGATATAACAATAAGGGTGAGAGAAAACAAGAGGACCTAGAGAGAGAGAGATATAGATAGAGAGAGTGGAGACAATGACTTACCGATGAATCTGGATCTACTACACACTTTGATTTGTCAAAAGATGCCTCCAGATCGAATGGAATTTCCAAGGGAGCCTAGGGAGGAATGGGGAGTTCAAGACCCTAGAAGAATAAGAAAAAAGGTGGGTTTGGGGTCTTAATCAGGGCTAAAATCTAAATTTTCAATCATTAAATGCACGTTACATGGTTGGTCCGCACAATTTAACAAAGTTTTCTCCAACCATGATCATGCTACCACCCCCCAAACAGAGAGCCGCATATTTTTTCCCGTGGTTTGGAAATCTATACGCCAATCGTGCAGTGGTACTATCTTAAGGACAAAATCTCGCATGGTGGGTTCACACAGTTTGAAAAACCATCTACCGACCATGATTTTCCCTTTGTTCCCACTTGTCACGAACTAGATCTGGTCGCCATCAAAATCGGCACCTCACCTAGTCAGTGACAAGTTCTGAAGGGAATTCTTGATCCCCACAGGCTAGCACAAGTGCCTGGGTATGATAATGTAAAAGTTGGGAATGATTTACCGACATTTATAAACATAAAAGAACAACTGCAATAAATAAACATAATCTAAAAATTTAATCCAAACAATCATTTACTAAAAATTCAGAATTAAAATACATGGTTTTAAAAAAATCCCTAGAGGGAAAAAACTCAAAAGTAGCAGCAAACGCAACCCAATAACCACCACAAGGCAAGGGTTCATCATCCCTAAGCCTTCTCCACAACACCGCACCGAGGATGGAAGCTAACAACCCGAACCACTGATTCCGAAAGCTTTAACCAAACTTGCGAAAAAGATTACCGATACTACTTAGACCCGAAAGTGTAATTAGGGTGTGAACCTAAGACCAATAAGATTCCACCCAAAATAGATTCCTTATGATAAAAATTATAATACAAAAAGCTTGCAAGTTTTTATAAATAGGAAATACCATAAACAATTTTTTAAAGATGCAACTTTCAATGAAAACAATTTTCAAGTGGGAAACTTTAAAGAATGAAATTTTTTAAAGAAAATAAACATGTTATTGAATTTTCTATCTTAAACACACCACATGACAACATTAAGTACAAAATACCCAATGAGAACTAGTCATAGGAACACCCCTAGGCACCATTTAGTTGTGAGCCCCAGGTACCTCGTATCTTAGTGAAAAGTAACCATAAAATATATTTGTTCTCATGCATGAACCACTAGTAGAAGAATCACCCATAACCTAGTGGTCCCCAACAACATCATCATCATATTTTAGTTATTATTTTCAACGTCAAAATTTCCATTTGAAATAGGGACAAAACCACTTTGGATCACTAGCATACTAGTACATGCCTAGATACCGGAGTTTTCCCTTTTTGAGCACAAAAAAGTTCCACATCTTATAAAATACAATTGAACATGAAAATTTCATTTAAAAATAATACACACATCAAACATCCCACACACAAGACACAAAATACCTCTTTTCACATTCAAATTTATTTTAACATAATACTCACACCAAAACAGCCAATAAACATGTCCTTCACCTTTCTCACAATTTAATAAATCAGTCCATAATTTATAAAATATTCTAAAAACATTGGAAATCACAAATAATCACTTTATATTTTAAAATTCCATTTTAAGAACATACACACTCCAAAATAGTACATAAACATCTTTTTTCACACTTTATGTAACTCAATAAACCATTTGAGATTTTTATAAAACAACTTCAAGGATTATAACAAGATTTTTCACATAAAAACCTTTAAAAAAGCCTCTTTAAAGGCCAAAAGCACACCAAAACCCTACCAAACCATATTTTTCAGCCCAATCCACATTAAACAAACCATTTTCATATTTTATAAAATGACCCCAAATGATACCATGAGAGTTACACAAGAAAAGCAGGCCATTTCAAGCAAAAATGCAACTATAAAATTAAATGCTTAACCAATTCAATCAAAAATAGATTTTTCAGCACACAAAACATATAAGGAACATGATAAATAAGTAAACCAAGCAAGATAACTCATAAATAAATGATTAAACATGGAATCATCTACCATTTGTGTCAAAAAAATGGTGCAGGCTGGTTATAGAGGTGATCTTCACAGTGTGAGCATGACTTTTCTAACCATGCGAAAACCATGTGAGGTGGTGTACCCCTTTGATAGTGGTGGTGTATAATTTTTCCAACCATGAAGCCAAACCATACACCCTTTAAAAATGGGTGAAATTACATTTCTTCCCCTCTTTCTTTTAAATATTCCTATCTTTTTCTTCCCTCAAACGCACAACTACTCCTCCCTCCATTTGAGATATTTTCCTCTCCATCTAGGCTTGGATATAACTCCCTCATATGACAAATGAATCACTTGTTGTTCATACCATTGGATCTACCTCTGTATGACTACGAGTTCGCTTACTTATTTTCTTCGGTTAACTCACTGTATGGAATGCTAAATCTATGTGAGCTAATATTCCCTAGTTTCAGGGTATTCATATTTTTCTATTATTTATCTCATTATAGCATGTGTTAAAGGCTGATAATGGATAAGGATTCGACTACCCTTATAATATATGCAGTATTTCACTTTTCCCTAAAAGTTTGGAGGTTTATATCATGAGACATCGTGTTGTGCGTTTGGATTTCCATGCAATGCCCTTTAAATTTCAAATTAAATTATTAAATTATTATCATCATTTTTAGATTTTACTTGGGACATAACTTACATCATAAAAGTTTTTCTACCTTGATGTGAGCCCCCCCTTTGGGTGTGTCACTTTGAAGGCCCGTGAATGTCATTATTTGAAATGAAATTAAACCACCTTTTGATGTTGTTGAATTGGATTTTAGAAATGAAATGGTTTAATGGAATTAAGAGAAAGTTAATGATACCTTGGTAGGGATCCTAATCCTACGCTATGTAATTGAGCCATCTTTTTTAGGTTATTTGACTTGCTCATATAAATAAAATGGCTCATTTATATAAATGAAAGGTGAATGGGATGGTCATGTAACTAACCAATGATTCATTATAAAATGTGGTAATATATATTATATTAGGTATTTGGAAGTAAAATTATAATCAAACACACATACATCGCACACACACAGGCTGAAAAGGTCAGTTATAGCCCCTCAAAGGGATAACCCACCCAACCAACCACTTTATTGCTTATATGATTTTTAGCTTGAAGGTACATTGGGCATGTAACCCATTACAAGGCCCATAGGCCCACCATTAGATGGCCCGAAGACCCCTTCTTACATCATGCCCGCATCACCGCCTTTGCATCATGTATGTGTCATCATCCCCTTTGATGGACCAAAGGTCCATGTGGACCACAAGCCCAAATCGATGGCCCGAAGGCCCAAACAGATGAATTGTTCTCACTATTACAGTACCACTACAGTACTGCTACAACACTGCTAAAGTAAATTGAAAATCATCCTCACCAGGATTTGATCATGGGTTTCATGAAGGCTTATGGGATGTGTTTACCACTCGACTACCACCCCAACTTCAATAAAATATGGTAATATATATTATTATCATTATGGATTCCTGATGAGGAATTATATCATGTTTGATTGCGATCACAAACAATTAATTATCTTAAAGGTGTGGGAAACCCTGAATGATACTTGGAATCCTATTACTCTTTGCTTTGGATGGGTTGATGGGACGTCAACCGATTCATTGATGTGTCTTCCAAGTGAATGGCCACACAAGGATTCAGTCTTTGTCTTATGGATTTGAATACCTTGGCTTGGCACTGAGGGTTCACCTATATTTTTGAAAATTGAATTGAATTGAATTCCTTGGATTCGAATTGATATTACAGACTACCATGGTTAATATGTTGAGCTCCATTCAAGTCTAACATTGAGGCTACCTAGGACATGATCCTAAGGCTCACATAGCACCAATCCCTTAGGGTGAACTGCAAAGGGTACAAACCTATGGACTTCGCTCAGTTTATGAAACTTAATTTCCATGGAAACTTATAAAAACTCATATGATTATCACTTGATATGGATGCCTTAGTGGTATGACTTGTGTCTCAGCTTTAAAATTATAACTTATAAATGTAACTGTCCAGAGACATTCCATCTTAGGGCGAAGTAGGTAGTATCGGATGGGTGTCCCACTAGGAACCAAGACAGATGTGGTTTATTTTTTTACTACTTTACATTGATTATTATATGCACATAACTCATTGTATATTCACAGACTGGATAGTGTTAGATAATGTTGGTGGTGGCCTACTAAGTTTTACTCACACCCTGTTCAGGCCGCCGATTGGTACCCAGATAGACCTCATGGATGCAGGTATGGACAAACGGAAGTGTCGTGTTTTGGGTTGTTGGGATCTTAGTAGCAGATGAATGAGCTAATTCTTGAGATTCCCATGGGATAGTTTTTAGACTTCTTGTTCCTTTTGTTTTTCATGTATTAGATTGTGTGTTTGCTACCATGTATGCCTGATATCCTTTTTGTATAGCATCATGACATCATTTTTTATATGATAGTAGACGTGGTTATGGTTATTGGTTATACCTATTTGATCATTATCTCTGGATGAATTCCAATTCCGTTGTTGTATTATCTTGCTTACAATTATTTATCTATTATTGCATTTTTATGCCACTCTAATTTTGAGGATATAGTCTCCCTATTGTACCATCATAGACCATCACTCCTAGTTGACAGCCTCTGGCAAACGGGGTGGTGCACTTAAGGCCAAGTGGTCAACCGGGTTCAATTACTTATGAGTGAAGTGAGACCGAGATGATGCATTTATAAATGCATATTTTACCATCTTCATGGAAGGGATGCATCACCCAACACACCTATAACAGATGGGACTACATATTGGGATTTCCTTGCCTAAGTAACTTGCAATGGAGGCACGCCCTTTGTATTGGCACCCCTTCCATCATCTCAACTTCCTTGTTTAGAATGTTTGTTCTTCTTAAAACAAATGCTTTCATCATGCCCATGAATATGACATATAGAGACAATAATAACCCTTCTGTAGTTTGATTTATCTTTCCCAATGGCTTTACAGTCCAAATAAAACTAGGGGAATTTTTTTATACTCAATGCACAATTCAAACTCATCAGTATGTGTTGATGGGAATGTTTTATTAACTAATTTATAACACAAATAATCTTTAAACAGAAGTATAGCAAAGTGACCAAACATAGTAATTTCAGTCCCTTTATCTATTTTGATAGGAACCCTTATGGAAAAAGCCACATCACACAATACTATACGATGTGAGAGAATTCAATTAAGTCCATAGACCCTTACCCATAATTAGACTACTGTTTTCCTTGCCTATGAGGGATTAAAATTACATCCCCACTTCTTTATGTGCATGAAGCTTGGCTTGAAGGACACAAAATTGAATCCCCAAGTCCCCATCTTGAACTCCTCTAAGGAAAACAGAAGGTGAAAAAATCCCCAACCCATTAAAACACATTTTAATTTAACAAAGCCCCATATGAAAGAGAGATGATCAACTACGTCTTCAGGTCTCCAAGGCTTTTAACCCTTTGGAAGAATTGGTAAGCAATGATAAAATGTTTTCCCAATTTGATTTGTTCAACAATGACATGATTTACAACAACATCAGTGGTGTTACTCTTCATATGAATTTTTCCAGTGGTTCCATCATTGAAACCATTAATTACCAAATATTTTCTATTTTTAATAATTATATTTAATATATATATATATTATTAAACATATAAATGAATAAATATTTTTAAGGATATATGTATATATAGTTAATCGTTTCATTTTATAGTTAAATATAATAATATTAATAATTGTGTACAATAAAAAGATTCATGATAATTACTAATTATATATATAATATATGTATATATTATCAATTATATATAAAAAATAAAAATAATTGTTACTTACATTTGAAAATTCTAAATTATATTGAAAAATATTAATATTTATATAAATTAATTAATGTTTTTAAAAATATATTGTTATTTACATAAATGCATAATTATATTAAAAACTAGTTATGTTTAGAGAAAAATGTTTCAAATATATCTCACTAATTACTTAAATATAATTATTAATTAACTTTATTATTAATTGTATTAAATAAATATATATATATATATATATATACTATTCATCGTTATTTATATTTAGTTTTCGATTTATATTTTTTTCATTATATATGTACAAAAACTTAGTATTATAGTTATATGAATAATATTTCATATTTACAAAGTATATTACATAGCGTACACATATATAATAATTATGTTAAAATTTCTAAACAAAACAATATTAATTGCTTGTAAATATTAAAATTTCTATAAAAAACAATATTAATTGCATGTGAAATATATATATATATATATATAATATGAAAGTTGGTAAATATATTATTTTATAAAATCGTTTAATCAAATCAATTGGTGATTTAATTTATATATATGATTGTGGATCTATATCAATACATATGTATGTGTGTGAAGCGCATGTATGTGTGTAGAAGAAACCACCACACACACTGTTTGAATAAAATATTAATTTATTATAATTTTTATGTAAGATAATATTAATTACGTCGGACTAAAAAAATTGTTTATTTATAAAAAAAATATGACATATACATATAATAATATCAATAGTATATAAAAATCATATGAAAATTTCTAAAATTTTAAAAATTTAATTAAGTCATATTAAATATTAAGTTCCATATCTTCGATTTCAATCAAAATATATTTATTATAAATAACTGGAGAAATATTTTATTACTTCTAAACAAAACATTGATAAAAATGTTCTTTTATCCAAACTAAAATAAGTTCCTAAGGGTTAATTTTTTAGTAAAGCCTTCCGAAAACTCGGATAGCTATAGGATATGTATGTAAAACCACTGACCCGGCCCAAGGCATCCCGACATTTATACTCACTTTTTTTATTTTTATGATATGATTGGGTTGGGCTCCCGCTTCCACACGTTATGTAATAGTAAAATCAAATTATATTCCCCACGAGAAATAAAAGTTTTATATTCCACATGGTTAGTGATCTGCATGCATGTGATCCATCTTTTATTGCATTATTAATTTCAGAAATTTACAATAAATTTAGCAAAAAGAACATGTGGGTGGTCGGAGAAGACGTTGGTGAGGGGCATATTTATGCATGGATGGGTTTTCATAACAGGTTGGTGTGAAGGTTGAAGACGACAAGGATGGGAGGGGGTGACATTGTTGTGCTCCTGCTCTTAGCCCTCTATTCCTCTCTTATATCGTTGTCAGTGGAGACTGCCTCAAGTGGTTGCTAAAGACAATTTTTGTGACCGCCGAAAGCTGTCATCGCCGAGCAGATGTGGGTAGCCGGAGAAGATGTCGGTGACGAAAACCGAGTGGACGTTGACATCCAAGGACCCAGGGTCAGCTGCGCAGATACTGTCCACTGGATTTCATGCTAACAGCAAGGAAGAGAGGGCTAAGAGAGAGCAGGAGCACAAGACTGTCACCGCCGCCCATCGCTGTCTTATTCAACCTGTGGAATATATTTGTGTGCTTTTATTATTGTGTATACCGTGTGGAACGAGTTTTTTTATGCGATTCTTATTTTTTTTAAGAAGCGTCTCATTTTATGAAATCCCAAAGGGGATTTTTTATCGCACCTACATAAAAGCAGCTACATAAAATCGCTGTTATATGTATTATTTATCAGCACTAATAAAAACGCTAATATTTATCAGCGCTAATAACTGGTATTTAACGCCGATAAAAGGTTTATTTATCAACGTTATATTTAGAGCTGAAATAAGTTTTTAATAATTTATATTAAAAAATAATGTTTATTTGGATGCATTAACTAGAAAACGCATGTTTATAATTAATATATATTTTTTAATAATTGAAATATATATATATATAATGTTTTAAAAAAAGTATTTCTAAGATTATAATTAAATATATATATATATATATATATATATTTACATAATTATAAGATTATAATAAATTTTATTAAATAATAAATATATTTATTTGATTTATTTGATTTATTATATTTATTTATTAGATTATTTGATTTATTAGATTGTTTTATTTATTATATTAAATATAGTTATTTTATTTATAATTAATATATATATAAATACCTTTTTAAATATATATATTTATATTAATTATTAAATATATATGTTTGAATGAATTTGGTCAATAAATATAATGATCATGCGTGCATATGTTATGTATCATAAAATTCATTTATACATCCTTTCTTATTATTTATATTATCCATTGATGGCTCGTTTTTTATTATGTATATTTACTAAGTATATGATTAATTCATGTTACCCATATATACTATTATGTTCTAAAAAACAGTTATAAAATTACATTAAATATATTTAAATAATAAATATACTTATTATATTTATAATTATTAAATTTTAATTATATATAAATACTTTTTAAATGTATTTATTTGTAATTATAATTACAACTATATATATATTAAAATAATTATAACATTACAATAAATACATATATTATAATTATATATATATATATATATATTTATAATTATATACACATATTTATAAATATATTTATTTATACTTATAATTATAACTATAAATAACTATATATATGTAAATAATTATAAAATTATAATAAATATATTTATTATACTACTTATAAAGTTATAATATAATTAAAAAATATATCTATAAATATATACAAATATTTCTAAATAAATAAAAATATTTATCATTATAATTCCTAAATGAATATAGATATATTTAAATAATTAAAAAAGTATAAAAATTATATTAATTATATATATTTATATACAAATATTTACAAATAAATACAAATAGCTATAAATATAATTCTAAATAAATGTAGATATCTTTAAATAATTGAAAAATTATAATAAATATATTTTTATATATTTATAAAAATATAAATATATTTTTTATAATTTTATAATTATTATATATATATATATATATATTAATTACAGCAATAAATAAATATTTATTTATTATAATTTTTAATTACAAATAAATATTTATTTATTTATTACTTATAAATATAAATATATATTTATTTATTTTAATAATTATTATTTTATAAAAAATATATTTATTATTTTCATATATAAAGTTATATATAATTAAATAAATATATAGAAATATTGATAAATAAATACAAATATTTATATTTATAGTTATAAATAAATACAAATATATTTAAATAATTATAAAATTATAATAAAAATAATAAATATATATATTAATAAAATTATAAAAATTAGAAATATTAATGTTATAATTTTATAATTATTTAAATAAATAAATATTCATTTATAATTATAATTATAAATAAATATATTCATATAATATATATATATATATATATATATTCTTATAATAAATAAATACATATTCATATAAATAATTATAAAATTAGAAGAAATATAGTTTTATATATCTATAATCTTATAAATATATAAAATTAATATATTTATTATATATATTCAAAATTATAAATATAATAAGTATATTTCTTATAATTTTATAATTATTTAAATTATAATTTTATAAATATAAATAAATAAATATTTATTTATTTATTTATAGTCATAATAATAAATAAATAAATAAATATTTATCATATATTTAATTTTATAAATATATATATTATTATAAATAAATTATTAACATAATATCTTTATCAGCATTTTTTTAGCGATGATAAAGATGGGCCTTTATCAGTGCTAAACAAACGATGATAAAATGTGTCTTTATCATCGCTATAAATTTAGCGCTCATAAAGACACCTTTTATCAGCACTGATAAAACATACATTTATTAATGTTTTTTAGCTATCGTTGATAAAAGATTCACCAAGTTTTATAAAAAAACCATAACAGTCTCCTTCATTCTCACACCCCTCAAGCTCTCGTGGAAGTTGACCGTTGCGCCACGACTCCCCCTCCTCCTCTCCTGCCGCCTCTCCTCGACCGTGAACCTCACCTCCACCATGTGCCGTCACCTCCGCCACGTGCCACACCGCCATGCGTCTCTTCTACCATCCATTGTGCATCTTCTCTACCAGCCATGCGAACCAGCTGTCGTGCGCCTCTCCTCCACCGTGCACCACACCTTCGTCATGCGCCACACCTTCGTCGTGTGCCTCTCCTCTACTATGCAACTCTCCTCCGTATGTGATTTTTCTCCTCTTTGTCACCCATTTCGCCTTGTTCACATATAATTATAGTTTGATATTTATAGTATATTGTGAACTGTGCGGGTTAAATGCCTGGCTGAAAATTGTGGTCATTGATGGTCCTTGTTTGTGTACGAAATGAATTGCATGTTGGTTGGTGTTCTTCTTCATATTTTTTGCTTTGATTTTGTGTGACTCGGTTATGCATTTGAAGTGTGATGCCACTGAATCATAGTGTAATTGCTTTTTAATGATGAGGATTTATGTCGTTAGGGGTTGTGCAGTATGTCACTTGATATATTTATGTGTTCTCTATTAATGTCGACAAGTTTTAGCTTTGATTTTTCTTGAGTGAGGTAGGAGTTTCTTTGAAACTCCCTTGTAATACATGTTATAAATTTCTTGGATATTTTTAAATGATTTCTTATGAAATTATAATCGTATGTTATGACTTTGTTGGGTTCCAATTGGCTTGAAAATGGTTTAAAGAGCTGGCATATACTTATGTCACATGCCAAGTGTTTTGTAAAAGGCCCGAGTGGATTTTTAAAGGAATTTAAATACTTTGAAAGTTTGGTCATAATTTTTTTTCCTTAAAGGGAATATGGGATATTTTGAAGTCATGTTTTTTAAAACGAATGGAATTGACCTTTAACCTATTTAAATGGTTTTGAGACCCTTAACTCTCATGGTGGATTAAGATTTTTTCAAAAGGATGTTGAAGTTTAATAAAAGAGTTCTTAGCTCATATTTCCTTAAAAAATAAAAGAGTTTATTATTTTAAAAATTTATGTATAGAAAATGATTGGGTTTCCAAATGGGATTTCTAGTGCATTTTGATAAATGATTTTTGGATGAATATTGAAATTTTGTTCTCAAATGGGGTGAAAATGGATTGGCTTCTCGAGCACATTTGTAAAATCCTAGTTAGTAATTTAAATGAAGTTATGTTATAAATATAAGAGACCCTCAATTGAGCTCCATGCATTTTATTGTTCCTATTGTGGCTTGTGACCCCATGGGGGATTCTTTATATTCTTATGCTTATTCGGAATATTATAAAAGGATGTGAAAGGGGTTTTTTCTTGTGAGGTTGTAGGAGGTGGGGTGTGTTCAATTTTCAAATTATTGAAATTATATTTATATGTTGATCTATTATTTTTCATCAGTTGTGCACTTCCACAATTGAAATGTCATGGGTGTCCTAGGAGACTGGTAGGGATTTAGATAAGTGAAATACCTAGTGCAGAGTGTGCTGCCTAGTGTAAGGACCCAATTAGATTGAGTGAGTTTCTATGATGTTTCAGTGTCCCTAGAATGTACTGGAAGGGACCAAGGTTTATTTTGATCCCCTGATCATGATAGAGCCTAGTGAGTTCTATAGGACTACTTGGACATGAAAAGTTAAATAACATCGACCTAGGTTCCTCATCTCTAGTTCAGGAACCAAATACATGAGTCTTAGGATGTTTCACATGATGGTTACATCATTCTTAGGAAGATTTAGAGGATTTATTTTCTTAGATGGATTGTATTCTTCTAGTTTTTTTATTATATGGCACCATCGTTTGGTTGTTTTTTGGATTATGTTTCCTTATTTACTAAGTGGCTATATATGATTGTTGTTTCACTTGGAGTGTGTATTTTCTTACTTTCAAATAGGTTGATTTAAATGGTTAAAAAGTTTTATTTAAAAAGGAAAAAATTTGGCAATTTGTTAAATGGGTTTTAAGAAAATGGCTTTTCATTGTGGTAATTTATGAAAAAGAGTTTTAGAAAATGTTCTAAAAGAGGGATAAACTGTGATTTGACATGTCTTATATGGTTTTACAAGCCCTCTTTCCATTTTTTGATATTTTTATTTCAAATTATTAGTCATACTTATTTTTATATTATAAAAATTGTGTTTGTTTGAAAATATGTAAGTTTATTGTTTTTACACTTGTTTTATAATTCATGTGAAAATATATTTTATACCTTATGTTCAAACTAGCACTTTATGAACTATATTATGAAGGGATTCAAAGATAATTCTTTATGAGATCATGCAAAGAATTTTTAGCTCACACCCTACATATGAACTCATGGATGGGAGTGTATGATGCTCTTATATCTCCTTTTTTAGTGCCCTATTTTGTTTTGTGCTTGATGTTCAGATTGGTTCACGGTTGGATGATGGGATGTGAAGAGTTACTAGGGGTCACTAGTGTTGATGTTGGAGTTATTTGGGGTTTTCTTCCCTTTTAACATTTCTTTTAGGATGTTTTAGTAAGAATGAGTTATGATTTTTTTTATGAATCATGTGATTGGTCTGGAGTGGGTTCTTAATCACTAACCTTCGTAACAACACTTATGTTTCCATAAGCAAGTTATACTCCCTATATTTTTGTTCATGATAATGCATGGTAGTAGATAAAACTCTATGTGAGATGGTGGAGGATTCTAAGATGATATTTGAATTATATGGGATATAGACGAACTACTAACTTCAAATTTCCATCTATGATAATACCATTAAAATAGGTATGGAATTAGGATTGTTTTAATACTTTTGGACAATGATCCATAAGTCGTTTGTGACGTGTAGGAATCAACCGCACCTAAATATGACACATGGTGTGACCGTTATGACTCTAAGTGTATATTTTTATAATAAATTAACAATAAATTTAGCAAAAAGAATAAGTGGCATACTAAAACCCAATAAAACACATTTATATTGTTTTGATACTTTAGGAAAATGATCCATCAGTCATTTGTGACATTTAGGAATCAACCAAACCTCAATCCGACGAACGGTGTGACCGATATGAGTAAAAGTGTTTGTTATCAGTTTAAAATTGATTTTTTAGTTCAAAACACATCACTCAATGAAAACCAAGAAAAATCTTTCTGATTGTCTTTATAACTTAGGAAAACAATTCATAAGTTCTTTGTGATGTGTATTAAGCAGCCTCATGTCAAACCGATGCACGATGCGACCAATATGACTCAAAATGAATGTTTCCAGTTTGAAATGATGTTTTAGTCAATAAACACAACTAACATACTAAAAACATGTAAAAACATTAGGATTGTTTTGATACTTTAGGGTAACGATATATAATTCATTTGTGACATGTATGAATCAACCTCACCTCAATCTGACACATGGTGTGGCTGGTATGACTCAAAGTGTCTCTTTTTATTTAAAGTTGACATCAATTTTAGTAAAAAACACAACTGGCATACTGAAAACCAAGAAAACACATTCATTTTTTTTTATAATTTAGTAAAATTATCCATGAGTCATTTGTGACATGTAGGAATCAACCTAACCTTAATAAAATGCACGATGTGACCGGTATAAATCTAAAAGTGCCTTTTAATTTAAAATTGACATTAATTTAAGTAAAAAAGAACAACTTCCATTCTAAAAATCAATAAAACACATTTGGATTGTTTTTATAATTTAGGAAAATGATACCTGAGTCATTTGTGACGTGTAAGAATCAACTATACCTCAATCTTACGCACAGTATGACCAGTATGACTAAAAGTGTCTGTTATCTGTTTAAAATTTACATTTTAGATCAAAACATGTAACTCACTAAAAACCAAGAAAACACTTTCCGACTGTCTTCATAATTTAGGACAATGATTCTTAAGACCTTTCTGATGTTTATGAAGGATTCTCACATCAAATCAATGTACAATGTGACCGGTATGACTCAAAAAGAGTGTTTCCAATTTGAAATAATATTTTAGTAAAAAATCACAACTAACATACTGAAAATCGATCAAACACATTTGTATTGTTTTGATACCTTAGAAAAACGATCCATGAGTCATCTGGTGTGAGAATGGGACAATCGTATTGAGATCGCAGACCTCTATGCTGGGGTGGAGTAAGATGAGATACCGAGAGAGAATCCTTGGGTGTTGGAACCTTTTATTTTTGATGCTCTTCTTGTGAATCAACAGGAGGAAGTGGCATCTGGATGTCATCGTGTGCACCTGAGCCTTCTCTTTTAGGACCAAAAGGGACCTAGATACCCTGAGAGGGGGGGGGGTGAATCAGGGTATAGATATTCTTTTCAAAATTATCCCTGCCCCACTGGATCTTGACCTCTTTATTATAAGGTTCACTTTGTTTGCATTTATGTTTTATTTTTAATCTTATTCTTTCCTTCTTTACCTGATGATGATTCTTTGAATGCAATGCAGAGAAGCAAGCAGGCAGACACAAATATTTTTACTTGGTTCACCCTCACTGGGCTACGTCTAAGGAGTATACAACAGTGATGTGCCGATGTACCAAATCCACTAAAGCTCACTGCCAATTTACAATGTTAGGGCTAGATCACTTCTATGCCAAGGCTCACTACCTTTACAAAGTTTAGGGTCTGCTCACTGCATTCCCAAGGGTCACTCCCTATTTCTCTCTCTGGCTCACTACTGGTAGAAAGGATCACATTCTTCCTCTTCCTTTTCTCACTGCACTGGAAATGATCCACTCACAGTTTATAGACCTGTAGGTATCTTCATTATCACAAATGAATGCATCTTCCTATGTATGTAGATGCTCTGTTGTCATCCAACTTTCACCCATAGATGAATCTCACTTTTCACCGGAGGTACCGGGGAATCTTCCAACTTTTGCGTAGCCCTAGAATGACTGGCGTGCTTCTCTAAGATTGTCATGAAAGTTTTGCCTAAATACTTGCACGAAACTCCCTTATCCAACTTAGAACTTGGGTGACTCATACCCTTTTATAACCAAATCAATATTGACGCGCAACTATCAACTGACGCGCAACTTCTGAATATCTTTGCACGACCTAACCCCCACTTGCACGCCCAAACCACCTGCGCAACTGGAGCTCAAATTTTCACTAAGTTTTGAGATTAATCACCAATAAGTAGGGGTATCCCTATATTTATATGCATTTTAGTCACCCAGAGCACCGTGCGTAAGCCTCCTCCCGGCATGCAATTCCATCCGCCTAAGCCTCTGTCTCCCTAGTCACCTTGCGTGCCGAAACCAAAACATGGGTGCCCCTCTTTCCTTTGTCATATTTTAATGTTATGATCTTGAAAAACATATGGTGCACAATGTTCCAAACCTCCAAGACACTGGCGTGCAAGTACCTTTTCCAAAAACACTTTTCTCCATTTGTCGATTTTGCGGCCCAAAAATTTGGCAAACACTGGAAAACGACGCCACCTTGTATTTTCTCTTTTAATACCTCCTCCAAATCATCCACTCCTTTGTCAAGATTCTTCTATCAATCATGGATTTTAAATGACAACTCTTGAACCTGAAAAATCACCATGTAAACCCCCTTTGTCAACAAATTAAACATCATGGTCTTTTTTGTCAACAAACATAATATGGAGGCCCGGTTTGTCAACAAACACAATCACCTCAAAATGATTCAATGATACCTTGAGATATTTTTTCCCAACATTCTCCCACTTTTTAGGTATAATGACATGTCATCATCTATAGGGGGGACTATAAGTTCCATGAAGGCACGATCATGAAAGGTGGAGGCATGAGAAATGACCCCTAATACGATCTTGGATCAGATATATCTAGGAAAAAATGTGGATATCCTGACAATATTAATGGATCTTATGCCTCCAATTTCACTTCTGCAATCAGTTGAGGCTGAACTACTAGTTGTGTGACCTCTTCCTCTAGTATAGGTGAGGCCTCACGTGCAACACGACGCAGTCTACATTGTCGCCTTCGTGGCTCCTAAACATCGGTAGCTGCCAGAGGAGGTTCCTATGTAGGAACCTCCTCTCCCTAGGCAGAAACAACATCTCCCTGAGGTGGATAATCAAAGATACCATCATGTATAACATGATGCACCGACATCGTCCCCTTCACTACAGTATGGTACGCTGCCAGGCTAACCCCCCCCCCCCCCCCTCTGGATCAAACATGCGGATAATATGATGTAATCGAGTATGTTGTCAAGTGATTCAAAATGAATTAAAAAAACTAAAAAAACTAACTAATGGAAATTTATTACCTTACCTGATCCTGGAGCCCTCTATCATGTGGAGTAAGATACAATATAGTCTTCAGTCTATACCATGGATCATACTCGAGCTGCTCTACTAGAGGGGATCACATAGTATACATACCCTCAATATGAAACAATACTTGTCTATCACATAGGTCCAGATACTCTGTTTGTCATCGACGGTAGTCGAAATCTTGCCCCCCATCAACTTCACGGAATGAAGCATTTCTAACTATCTAGGTAGAAAGGGAATACGCTGAAGAAATCCAAACTAACGCATGTCTCTATTAGGATGGTGCCACTCAAAAATATGAAAGTGAATGAAAGGAACTATAGGCATGACATCATGAATCCCATCATTATAGTATGCGGGTAGATGGTATAATAGAGCCCAATATAGTAGCCATGCAATTTGAAATTACATGTAACATTTTTAAAAAAAATTGTTACTTAAAACCAAAAAATATAATATTATGAAATCGATTAGTTAAGGAAAGACTGTATATACTTACATTGGTGGGTACTAAACTATCCAACATGAGATGATATACACCCAAGTTGTGCCTCAGTGTCCTAAAAAAGCGATGTGCCTAACTCCACCTTTAACATAGAACATAGAAATTGATAAATAATATGAAATTAAATCTAATAACTCGTAGTAGAATCATAAAACAATAAAGACGAGTGATTATACCAGCACCCATGTAGAGCATCATGAAACACATATATATGAAACTCTTTACTAATAACAATAGGAGATAGGGGAGGGATGCACTCTCATGCCCACATCTGAATAAGGAAGACACATTCCCCAATATTAGTGTGATCTGATCGGTATGTCGTGTATAATGCTTTATAAGTGTATGTCAAGAACACAGATCCCCGCCCATATCTCCCAAATTGATTAAAATCCTCCAGTATCCCCAGATACATCATGTGCACATGCATACCGGAGTGATTAGTGTTGGGACCACTTTGTGTCTGAAGATTTTATTTGTTGTCAACAGTTTTCAATGTCAGTCAAAATTAATAAGGATACGAAGAAGTCCTCCAAAGTTAATAGAGATTGTATAAAGTGAGGATGCCTGGAGAATTGTTATGAAATCATAGCATTGAATGTCATACTTGGGAAATTCTCTATAAAGAAGATTCAGACGATTGTTGAGCTGATACTAAGTTCAAAGCATGTGTATCAAAGGTGATACATTATCGACAAAAAATGAAGAGTGGTGATCAAACTAGATGATGCTTTGCCGATATGTATTTCACACATATCATAAGTTAGGAGAACTTGTGATGCAAGCCTTATGAAGTAAAGGGGAAGAAATGATGATGCCGGTCATATATAGTTTTTATTGGAAGGAATGATGCTACTAGAAGATAGGGAAGTTTCAGTACTTCCCAGTGTAATTCGGACGATGCTAAATCTGGCCTATAAAAGGATATATATCACAATAGTGGAGTTCGTGATAAAATATGAAGAAAGAAGACGGTCTCCATAGAAAGTATAAAGAACCAGCTAGAGGCTGCAAGTTAGACTAGGATATTACAAGTCCAGGAAAGAGGATTGTTTCCCACCCCCTCTAAAGTGTAGGGACTCACACTGGCTATAGGATTGTTTTCCTAGCCACTCCACTGTAATAGCATATCACATCATAGTGGAGAATCCATGAACCGGTTATATTCATGCATGTAAAGGACGCAACTACTCTTATTAAGTGGTGAACCTTGTAAAAATATTGTGTGCATATTTTTATTGATTTCTTTATTACATGTCACAGGGAAAAGAGAATAAGAGAATCAAGATCCTAAAAGGTCAAGAGGTAAAGGGATAAAAAGTTGAAATTGGTTTAAAAAGTCCCCAACACTGATTCACCCCCCCCCCTCTTAGTGTTAGACATATCATAAACTGGTCCTCTCAATCAGTGCACAGTTCCCCTCAAATGAGCTGCAAGATACATGTACGGGCATGACACAAGACAACCTACTCAACGTCAGTGAGTAACTGTGCAAAGTGCATCTCAAACCATCTCATAGATATTGAACCATAGTCTATAGCATTATCATTTCCCACAATGTCGATGCCTAACAATATATGTACAAGCTTAGTCCAGTCTCCATGGGTGGGTGTTATGACATCACCCCATTGGATAGAAAGATTGAGAAGAACTGCCACATCCATAAGGGTGATGGTCATCTCTCCCTCGGGCAAGTGGAATGTGTGTGCCTTAGGTCTCAATCTCTCGGTGAGAGAATTAAGGGGTGATGATCAATGAATGTAAAATCAGATACAACAATTCCATAGAAGCTATCATGGTGTAGGTATGGTATAAGGGCATATGGAGGTGGAATGTGATGATAATGGTGTGCTCTACACACCCTAGTCTGTCGAACCTCATGACCTACTTGAACATTGTGTGAAACATGCCTATATTGCTCAATGAGTAGTGTAGTATCCTCCATCTTTATGTATAAAAATGAAATAAGTCTTAAGTATAAATTTTAAATATAATTTTATGGTCAGTAGAATGTTAGGACTGGAAGAATGAAAGACATTACATATATATTCCCATTTTTTCTAAAGTTTTTCTTACCAAAAGAAAAGGGCATGTCTTCCACGTTTCCCAAATCATATTTATAAATTGGGTTTAGATATGGTTTTACCTTGGAAAGGGTTTTTTGTTAAATTGGTCATGTTTGATTTATGAAATATCTTATTCCTTCTCACCTCAACTTTTTCTTGATCCATGTTTGAGAATTGTTTTGGAAAACCATGTTTATTCTATAAAAGAAAACCAAATAAATTTTAAAGGTTTGCTTGAAGTTGGTTTGTTTTTAAGTGTTTTAGTTTTGAAATTGTTTTCAAACTAGTTTACCAGTTTTCATGGATAAAAGACTTAACTAAATTCATGGTGGTATCCTTCTAGGCTTCGTGCCTCACACCCTGCTTGGGCCCTTCCTGGCCATTTTCAGATTTCATTTTTCCAATCTCAGTTTTCAAAGGCCACTAGTTTTTCCTCTGTTCTTGTTGTAGTAGAGTTATATTTTTATGGGGTTTTACTTTAAAAATAGATTTGTGCACACATAGGTTATATCAGTTGGACCCACCTTATTGATTGAGGATTTTTTTGATGTCTAGCACATATTATAATAAGTTAGTCTCCAAATGGTGTGCTTTTTAATTTATGTATAATTTCTCACATGATAGTATATTTCAAGATTATTTTCTCACATGATTTCTTTATGGTGTATCCATAGATAGTTTGATTATGATTTCATGTCATCTCACATGTACTTGTCATATTCCTTATAATGTGAATATCAATGTTTTATTATAAAAACCAATGTTTGATATACAAAATGGTTTATCATTTGAAAAATCTTTGTAAAAGAAAGGGAATTATGTAGATCAAAGTTTAATTTATTTAAATGATGTATCATTTAGGAATGTTTATCTTGTTTGTGACTTATTGAAATAATGTATCATTTAGGAATGTTTGGGAATCATTTCCTCTTTTGACCCTCCTGATGACATATGTTGCATCTCAAACATTTCCCTTATTCTTATGGTCGATCCACCTCATTCTGTATCCTACTGGACTTCGGTCTCCATTACTGTCGTAACCTGTTGATGTCAAGTATCAATATTGAATGGTCTTTGGGTGTTGGGAAATGTCAAAACTCGCCAATAGGCATCCATGGTGTAGTGTTTCATTTAGTAATGGTGTCTAGTTGGTACACTAGATCAACATATGCTTCCCATGATATGTTTATAGAGACACATGTTGTGATGACGTGTACAAATTCGTTAATCATTAGTTAAACCTATATTAATTATTCCTTAATCATTCATTAATCACTAGTTAATTATTACTTTATTAATAGATGTCAAATAGTTACTTTATAGCTAATTATTAGTTAATTAATAGCTAATCATTAATTATTTATTAGGTAATCATTATTTACTCATTAGTTAATCATATGTTATTCATTAGTTAAATATTATCTAATCATTAGTTCAACATTAATTAATCCTATATCAATTATGCCATAATCATCCATTAATCACTCATTAATCATTACTTAATTAATAAATATTAAGTAGTTAATTTATAGTTAATTATTAGTTAATTTCTAGTTGATCATTAATTAATTATTACTTAATCATTCTTTAATTATTAGTTAACCATTTTTTATTAATTATTTATTTAGTATCTAATCATTAGTTAAACATTACCTAATTCTTAATTGATATTTATTCATCATCTAGTTAATATTAATTCCTAATTATGTCACTAATATTTAAAAACTACTATGTTATACTAAATAATAATCTTATTATAATAATAAATCTCTTACTAAGACTAATTATAATTTATTTACTCAAAATTCATAAATAAATATAATATTTTATTTACTTTTATTAACTATTATTTCTAAACTATATCTAATTAACTAAAAAACTAAGTTAATAACATATTAAAAACTAACTAAAAATGAAACAATTGAATAAATAAATAACTTTAAAATAAATAAGAAAAATTAGCTCTAAATGATGCTTTTAAAAATTCGAAACTCCTTTTTGGCCACCAAAATCACTGTATACAAAGGGGAAAAAGTAAAGAGAGATGGAGTGGAATTAGAGAGAGAGTGGGTGATCATTATATTCTAGTAGAGTGGTAGTGGACAAGCATGTATTCTTTTAGAGATAATGTCCATGGAATGTAATATTCATTCAACATCATATGTTCATCAAGGAAGATCATTATATTATTGTAGCATATCATTCAAGAGAGAAAGTGGTTCAATAAAGTAGGTGTCACTCAATTCAATGCTAGATTTTACTTTATATTGCTTCAGTATATGGCTGAAAATGTTGTATATTTAGTACAACAATCATACAATGACATATTTACAGAGCTCTTTAACTTCTGAAATAGATTTGGATAATGATGAAGTTCACCTTCAATTATCATTTCCAATTCCTCAATACTATATTTATCATCATTTACACTTGTAATCATATGCTTGATATGATCTTCCTCACCATTTACACTTGTAATCATATCATATGGTCAATAAAATAAATTGTTATCCTAGTCACTAGCATCATTTAGTTATTCCCCATGTTTAGTAAAAAATTTATAACTTTGATCTATACGATGACAAGGTGTTTTTCTAACTCCTCTAGACTAATTAGTCTTTAATAATCACAATTTAAACACAGACAAAGGATTTGAGAAGGGTCATATGCATTATCTTTTTCAAACTTGATGAACTCTTTAACTTCATCCTCATCTCTTTTATCATATGATTGGTATCGATCCATTTTCGATTCATATCCATCCTATTTGATTTATTAATATCCATATTTAACAAATAAATATTTAGAAGGTATGAGTTTAGTATCATAAAAGGTTCTTCTTTATACACACACACATACAACATCATATTTGATATAAATTGTCATTGCATCAATAACTTGATAAAACATATGAAGACCAAGAATTATATGAATTTAAAGTATTATAACACGTATTTTTTTACTATATGAAGTTTCACATCAAAATTCATTTTGTTTGAATGGATTCATCAAGAGAGATAATAATGTAAACATTCAAAATGAAGATCACCATCTTCAGTGAGATCACTTCATCAAAGGTCATCAAGGTCATTAAAAGTCATTAGAGGTTACCTTGAAGAAGAAATACTGATAAAAAATTTGGATGCATTCAATTCTATATCTCTTATGGTGTATTTTGAGTTTTTATGCATAGAAATTGTTTAAATGTAAATGTTATTATTTCTAGATCATAATCCAAAATTAATTTAAAAAGATCAATCTTAAATCATCATTGGTTGAATCATGTTTAATAATGTATTTCTCTTTTAATATTCCATTATTTTTTAGTATTTCCAAATGAACCGGTTAAGATACAACCGCACACCCCCTTAAATAGATGGTAAACTATTCACATAGGTATTCAATCCCTCAATTTAGTTAGAACATATAGAGATATTGGATATTTTAGAACATTTCAAAGATTCAATATTTGAGTTTATTTGGAAATACACATTTATATATACTAAAATCATTTGTGAAGGAAACAATGTAACATAAACCACTACTTTATTTTTCACTTGTTGATCTACACATATATATGTTTGAGGGTCATTAGATTCATTTTACTTTTCTAAAAGGGATTTTTGTTGTTTTTCCCAATTAAAAATATTAAAAATATCAAATGATTCATAATCAAATTATTGTGAAAATATATATTTAGGGGGACCTTGGACGTGTTTTTTATTTTTATATTCTAGGTGGTAATAATTAAAGTGATATTTAATTGTTAACTCTAATAATCTTATTTCATACATTATAGGCATATCTTAAAGTGTAGGATATATAATACTTTAAAATTCTGCACACCACCATGAAACATTTCATTTATGTAAATTGGCACTTATTTATTAATCCTTAAAAAAACCTTTCTTATTCCAAAAAAAGAAACACAATTAAAATTACTTATGGTAGGAACTTAGTATCAATTTATAATCCAAGAATCAATCCACTATGTAAAGGCAGATTGTAGGCTCCTATTGTTAAAAACAACCCATACTCCACCCCCCGCATGAAGATAATCTTTTACTCGCACATCATAAAAAAATATACACATCCAACATCCGTGAAATATAATCAAAATGATTAACATTCTTAACATATATACATTAATACTCAAGTTTTTTGGTTTCTAATTAATTTGTTCGATCTTATTGAAGGCCTTTATACATTCAAATTGGTTTTAAATTTATAATACATGGAACCCAACATAAGACATCTTATGTCAAAGGTAAAAAAGCATTAATAATGAGAAAACACTAATGAGAGTTTTCAAAAAACCATATAAAGCCAAACATTTCTTAGATAATTATGAAAATAAGCCATTTTAATGAGATACCAAAAATTTCAGAAACTAAAGAACCAAAAATCATGAAAACAAGGGGTCAAACATCGATCATACGAAAACCACCAAAAATCACAAAAACAGTGCCAAAACATCATGTGGACAATAAGAACCCAATGAGATAGACAAAAAAACATATTGATTAAAAATGAGAAAGGAATAACATAACATCAATAGGTTCAATTTAGTCAAAACATTTGAAAGAGCCTACAACAAAATTGACTTTCATGATGGCTTGGACAGTGTTGGCAAAGGCAATAACAGTTTAAAATAGGTGTTTGGGTTTTATCACTGCTACTAAGAACTGATAAAATACATATTTATTCTAACACTAAAATGGAAATTAGTGATAAATAATAGGGTCATTTGGTCAATAAATAAAATTCTTGGTATAATAAATAAATTACTTTAAAAAGTCATTAATTTATTAATCCTAACAAACAATACTAATTTTTAAGTTAATGATATATAAATAATAATAATAATATAATGGTTTTATTATTTAGAGAGGGGAAGGAGGACGAGGAGTGGTTTATATTAATGGATGTATATATTCAGCCTCATATATTATAGGTTTGGATTATAGCCTCATGCATAACATTTAACACTACAGATCTGGCTCTGTGTCTATTAAAACTGGGCTTGAATTTTCTGGATGGTGCCATTGTCCACCTTGAAGGTCTTGGCGAGCAGATCCGTGGGCAGATTGGGCTTGCCGAAGAAGACGTCGGTGAGGAAAACGGGTTTTGTCGGTAGAAATTTCTCTGGACAGAACCGCCCCCCCACTTTGTCAATGGGGGTGGGCTGGGTTGGTGTTTGGTGGCCAAACCCCCACACAATATTCCAGTGGGAGAAGGAGGAGAAGGGGTGAGGGTTGCCCATAAAAGGCACAAGCATCCTCTCCCTTCAGCATCACATCATCGGTTCTCATCACCAGTACAACAGATCCCATAGCAGAGCGGTTTTGTGAGGCAGTTTCCCCTTTATTAAAGAGAGAATATTACGAGAGTTTTCTCCTTGTAATAAGTGAGGGAGTGTGTACCCACTTTTACCCCATAGTGATCCTTCTATCTTCCCGTGGTTTTTTACCCTTTCCATTTGGGGGTTTTTCCACGTTACATCTGGTGTCATTTATTTTTTCCACATTTTGCACTTTATTTTTATCTCGAGATTATTGCTACACTGTGGGCTAATCATTTATGGTCCCAACAAGTGGTATCAGAGGCGGCTTCTGGCCCGGTGTTGTTCACGTTTTTGGGTATTAATAATTCTCGTAAAATTTTAGTATGCTCTGTGATTGCGACTCCGGTTGAACTTTCACATCAGAAAAAATTTATTGAGATTATTAAATACACCGTTGTGAAATAGAGGAGTTTCTGGACCGATGGCGTGTCCAGATGGCAGTGAAATTCGAGATTGAAAAATTCAACGGGAATAATTTTTCGTTGTGGAAAATGAAGATGCAGGCAGTGCTGCAGAAGGATAATTGCCTACTGGCAATTGGCGAAAAGCCGGCGGGTGTGATGGAGGAGAAATGGAATGATATGGATGGAAATTTTATTGCCAACATCCATTTGGCTTTGGCAGACGGGGTCCTATCGAGCATTGCGGAGAAAAAGTCAGTGAAGGAAATATGGGATACTCTGACGAAGCTATACGAGGCCAAGTCACTACACAACAAAATTTTCCTAAAGAGAAAATTGTACACTCTTCGAATGGTGGATTCATCGTCGGTGACTGACCACATCAACAACCTCAATACCCTGTTCGCTCAGCTCACGACGTTGGGCTATAAAATTGTGGATATTGAATGTGTAGAGATTCTGCTCCAGAGTTTGCCAGATTCGTATGACCAACTCATCATCAACCTCACCAATAATATCCTGACGGATATGCTGCTCTTTAATGATGTTGCAACTGTAGTTCTTGAAGAATAAAGTTGGTGCAAGAACAAAGAGGACAGACAGACAACTTCGCACCAAGCAGAAGCTCTGTCAATGGAGAGAGGAAGGATGATAGAGCGTGGTTCTAGTGGGAGCCAAAATCATGGCAGGTCCAAATCAAGGAGTAAGATGAAGAATGTCGCATGTTTCAATTGTGGAAAGAAGGGGCACATCAAGAAGGATTGTTGGAATAAGAAGAGTGGTGAAAAGGGATCTCAGGGGAATGTGGTGAGTACTTCTGGAAGTGGATATATACTAGTCAGTGAAGCGGCGACGACTACTGGAAGCAGGCAGCATCTCGACGATGCATGGATTATCGACTCAGGAGCAACATGGAAAATGATATCTCGACGGGAATGGTTTGACCAATATGAAACCATCCCGAAAGGACTTGTGTACATGGGGAATGATCACACTCTGAATATCGTTGGAGTCGGTATCATCAAACTGAATATGCATGATGGCATAGTACGGACCATCCAAGGAATACGTCATGTGAAGGGCCTGAAGAAGAACATATTGTCTTTGGGAAAATTTGATGACATCAGATGCAAGACTCACACTGAGAATGGAGTGATGAGAATCGTAAAGGGCGCGCTTGTGGTAATGAAGGCGGAGAAAATCTCAAAGAATCTATACGTGCTTATGGGTGAAACGTACAAGGAGGCGGAGATAGTTGTTGCATCAACTACCTCGATAGAAGCGTTGATGACGTTATGGCATCGGAAGCTTGGACATATGTCAGAACGAGGCCTGAAGATTCTTGCGGATCAGAAGTTGCTGCCTGGGCTGACAAAGGTATCCTTACCATTTTGTGAGCATTGTGTTTTGAGCAAGCAACACAGGTTAAAGTTCGGGACGTCAACAGCGAGAAGTCATGAGATCTTGGAGTTGATCCATTCCGATGTTTGGCAAGCACCAGTTATAGCCCTGTGAGGAGAAAGGTACTTTGTATCATTCATTGATGATTATTCCAGGAGATGTTGGGTGTACCCAATCAGGAAGAAGGTAGATGTTTTTGAAGTCTTCAAAACATTCAAAGTGTGGAAGGAGCATGACTCTAGAAAGAAGATCAAGTATCTGAGGATAGACAATGGTGGAGAATATACAAGCAAAGAGTTTGATACTTTTTGTCAACAAGAAGGGATCAAGAGACAGTTCACGGTGGCATACACTCCTCAGCAGAATGGAGTGGCAGAGCGGATGAACAGAACCCCGTTGGATAGAACAAGGGCGATGCTGAAGACTGTAGGTATTGCCAAAACTTTTTGGGCAGAAGTAGTGAATACCGCCTGTTATGTGATCAACCGATCTCCTTCAATGGAGATTGAGCTGAAGACACCGATGAAGATGTGGACTGGTAAACCCGCTGACTATTCTCGAATACATACTTTTGGAAGTCCTATATATGCAATGTTTAATGACTAGGAAAGATCGAAGATGGATTCGAGATCCAGAAAATGTATCTTCTTGGGGTACGCTGATGGTGTGAAGGGGTATTGTTTGTGGGATCCCACTGCCCGAAAATTTATCATCAGCAGAGATGTCATCTTTGCAGAAGACAAGGTTCAAATGACAACTGATCAAGACATGGAGAAGGAGAATACAGAAACCACAACAGTCGAAGCAGAGGACAAGTCCAAGGAAGAATCACTTTCTTATGAGGCATTACCAGAGCATGATGATCAAGTACCGGTTGAGTTTGGACCACGACGGTCAACTCGGGAGAAAAGAGCACCAGTATGGCACTCAGACTATGTCACTGAGAGCAATATTGCGTATCGCTTATTGACAGAGGATGGAGAGCCATCTTCTTTTGTGGAGGCGACCCAGAGTCCAGATGTATTCTCATGGATGGCGGCGATGCAGGAGGAACTTGAAGCCCTGCACAGGAACAAGACTTGGGATCTTGTTCCATTACCTCATAGAAGGAAGGCTATCAGAAACAAATGGGTCTTTAAGATCAAGCGGGGTGGAAAAGACCAGGTGGAAAGATATCGTGCAAGATTGGTGGTAAAAGGATTTGCTCAGAAGGAAGGTATTGATGTCAATGAAATATTTTCTTCTGTTGTTAGACTGACGACTGTTCGGATAGTTCTGGCGATGTGTGCTACATACAACTTACATCTAGAGAAGCTGGATGTGAAGACTGCGTTTCTCCATGGTGATCTTGATGAGGAGATATATATGCTTCAACCAGAAGGGTTTGCAGAAGAAGGTAAAGAGAACTTGGTTTGCAGGTTGAACAAATCTATGTACGGTCTCAAACAGGCGCCGAGGTGTTGGTACAAGAGATTTGATTTCTATATCATGAGCCTTGGATACAACAGACTTCATTCAGATCCTTGTGCATATTTCAAGGGTTCTGATGGTAATGATTTCATCATTCTTCTGTTGTATGTGGATGACATGTTGGTTGCAGGCCCCAAAAATGATTAGATCCAGGAGATGAAGACACATTTGGCTAGGGAGTTTGATATGAAGGACTTGTGACCTGCAAACAAGATTCTTGGGATGCATATTTACTGAGACAGAAGTAATGGGAAGATTTGGCTATCACAAAAGAGTTACTTACAGAGAGTCTTAAAACGCTTCAACATGCAAGACTGTAAGCCAATCACTACCCCTCTTTCAATTAATTTCAAGTTATCCTCCACGGTGAGTCCTAGCAGTGAAGCAGAGAGGATAGAAATGTCTCGAGTATCGTATGCATCGGCAGTGGCTAGTCTAATGTTCGCTATGGTTTGTACTAGACCAGACATTGCACATGAAGTGGGAGCAGTTAGTCAGTACATGGCGAATTCAGGATGGGAGCATTGGAGCACAGTGAAGAGGATCCTGAGATACATCAAGGAGGCCTCAAATGCTACATTATGTCATGGAGGATCAGATTTTACTGTCAGAGGCTATGTTGATTCAGATTTTGCGAGTAATTCTGACCGGAGGAAATCCACAACTAGTTATGTTTTTACTCTTGCAGGAGGAGCTGTGAGCTGGATTTCGAAGTTACAATCAGTTGTAGCTTTATCCACGATAGAGGCAGAGTACATGGCAGCTACACAGGCTTGCAAAGAGGCAATTTGGATGAGAAGGTTATTGGAGGAGCTTGGGCACAGACAGGAGCAGATTCCATTGTTTTGTGACAGTTAGAGCGCCTTGCACATTGCAAGGAATCCATCTTTTCATTCCAGGATGAAACACATTGGGGTACAGTATCACTTTGTCCGAGATGTGGTGGAAGAATGAAGTGTGGATATGCAAAAGATTCATACTAAAGAAAATCTGGCAGATTTTCTAACGAAGGCGATTAACTTTGATAAGTTCAGATGGTGCAAATCCTCAAGTGGCCTCACAGATACGTGAGTAGTATGGTTGGGCAGATAGAAAGGATGTGGAGATGTGATTGGTTCTCAATCAAAACTCCAAGTGGGAGATGTGTCGGTAGAAATTTCTCTGGACAGAACCGCCCCCCCACTTTGTCAAAGGGGGTGGGCTGGGTTGGTGTTTGGTGGCCAAACCCCCACACAATATTCCAGTGGGAGAAGGAGGAGAAGGGGTGAGGGTTGCCCATAAAAGGCACAAGCATCCTCTCCCTTCAACATCTCATCATCGGTTCTCATCACCAGTACAACAGATCCCATAGTAGAGCGGTTTTGTGAGACAGTTTCCCCTTTATTAAAAAGAGAATATTACGAGAGTTTTCTCCTTGTAATAAGTGAGGGAGTGTGTACCCACTTTTAGCCCATAGTGATCCTTCTATCTTCCCGTGGTTTTTTACCCCTTCCATTTGGGGGTTTTTCCACGTTACATCTGGTGTCATTTATTTTTTCCGCATTTTGCACTTTATTTTTATCTTGTGATTATTGATGCATCATGGGCCAATCATTTATGGTCATGTTGGCACCACTGAGAGCCGCAATGCATGGCGGGGGTTTGGCCCTCGTTGAGGTGATAGTGGACCACCCCCGCCGGAATGGCCATCGAAGGGTCCCAGGGTGACCTTAAAGTGCTTGTAGTCGGGATATCCCGTCACCAGCCCCATGGTGACGGTGCCCCAGATGACCGTGACGTGGTTGATGTGGGGCGGGAAGATGGCTCTGGGTGGGAAGTCGGCGCGGACCAGGGCCACATCGATGGAGTTCAGCGACGGGATTTCGGTGGCCGTCACGATACCCACTTGCGTGCCGCCGAAGTGGTACTTTCCCGGCTGCGTCAGAGCGTCCATGTAGAAGTCCTCCGCTGTAAGCTTCGTTCTCCGCTGTAAGCTTCGACACGTCCTCGCAGTCTTGCCCGTTCACTTGCACTGCGATCCATCACAAAGAACAAGAGTAAGAAGAATAAACCCCTAAACCCATTTTTGAAACTGACATTATATAGATTTGGGTTGTACTCAGGGAACCCTGTTCGGCTGCGTAGATACTTTGCACTGGATTCAAAGGTAACACCAATGGAAGAGAGGAAGAGAGAGGTAAGAGCAGGAACACAACACTATCACCACCCGCCATCCTTGTCTTCCTCAACCTCTTGTCAAAAACCCTCCATCATGCCCCTCTTATATACTGGGGGACTGCCATTTTAAATCTATTTTTTTTCCGAGACCCGGGAAAAAACATTATCCAAATTAAGTATATTTTACATTTACATGATTCAATGTATTTCCCTGAAATTTGTTTTTAAAAATATAGCGACTTTTTGAAATTAACAAGCCCAAAAAAAGTCGGATTACATTTCATGTCAACCCTGTGTAATATATTTTTGTGCTTTTATTACTGCACAGCGTGTGGAATCGGCGACCCAGCAAAAGCATGACTTCAAAATAAAAAACCCCAATAAATCTCCGTCCGATCGAAACCCGGCTGGCATTAGCAGGGCTTCTGCTGGGTCGGGTTACCGGATTTACATGTACCCGACAACAATCCGAGTCCGCGGAGGGACCATTTTTCCGGACTTTTGACATTTCATATCCATTTAAGCTTAAAATTCGTCTCTAATGAATTCGTTGACTTTTTAATTATTTTTTCCCATTATGAAGTGGAATTTGAGGCATTTTTAAATCCATTTTTATATGTGTGTATGTGTGCTGAGATTGAGTTAAAACTAGCACTTCTCCCGTGCAATGCACGACACTATAAATAATTCTTATTATTAACTATTGATTACTATTTATAAAACATAATAGTTTATTATATGTCTTTTTAAGAGTACTATTTGTAATAGTTGCGAAGAAACTGTAACGTTTAATGTATTTTACTCACAAATAAGTGGTGAATAATTCGGAATTATAAATGAATCTATTAAGAATACATAAATATAAAATGTTAAATTAAGATATATCAATTGTAATGTGAAACAATTTGGAATAGTCAAGGATGTAAACCTGACTTCAATATAAACTGCATTTAGGAAAACAATATTGCATACTATGAAAGACAAAGTTGAAGAGGAGTTGCTTAAAGAATAGTTTATCTAATAAAAAAATGAGATGTGCTGAGGAATAATTATAATACAAAAAAAAAATTGTTTTCCACAAATAGAGATGTTGTGATGTTTAGACATGGAGTAATTTTCCACCATGTAGAAGATGTTACCAATACATTTCATCTTTGCCTCACCAATATAAGATTGGTTGGAATCTTCCTTGTCTAACACATCATAAGAGTACCTGAATATGCAGCATAAGAATACAACATAAGAATATATATGTATACAACATAAGAATACCTAAATATGCAGAATAAGTATTAATGTCACTGAGAAATGGACATGAATGAAATATCCGACTCAAAAAGAACATTCAAATGGACATGAAGCACACAACATAAGTTTATACATCATAATATATAAATGGACATGAATGAAAAGAACATTAAAAGTAGCACATAGGATGAGCGGGATCACATAAAGCCCCCCCTCCACCCCCCCCCCTCCCCAACCTCTTCCCCCAGTAGCTCCCTCCCCCCTGGCCTCATCCTCCCCTCCCCTCCCCCATGCCCAATCTTTTCCCCCAGAACCCCCTCCCCCTGCCATCATCCTCCCCTCCCCTCCCCTCCATCCTGCCCAGCCCCTCCCCTCCCCTCCCCTCCAACCTTCCAAGCCCCATCCCCTCCCCTCCCCCCCTGCCCAACCTTTTCCCCCAACAGCCCCCTCCCCCCTGGCCTCATCCTCCCCTCCCCTCCCCCCTGCCCAACCATCCCCCCCCCCCCCGCCATCATCCTCCTCTCCCCTCCCCTCCCCTCCATCCTGCCCAGCCCCTCCTCTCCCCTCCCCTCCAAACTGCCCAGCCCCAGCCCCTCCCCTTCCCTCCCCCCCTTCCCAACCATAACCCCAGCAGCCCCTCCCCACTACCATCACCCTCCCCTCCCCTCCCCTCCCCTCCCCTCCAGCCTGCCCAACCCCAGCCCCTCCCCTCCCCCCTACCCAACCTTTTCCCCCAGCAGCCCCTACCTCATGCCATCATCCTCCCCTCCCCTCCCCTCCCCTCCCCTCCCCTCCCCTCCAACCTGTCCAGCCCCGGCCTATATGCTAGAAAATTAACTGGAATTGATTTGGAAAATCTGAAAATTATAACAGAAACTGATTTGGGAAATCTGTATATATGCTAGAAAATCTGTCTATATGCTAGAAAATTATAAAAAAACTCCCATAAAGATAATATAAAAAAACACTATATTTTAATGGCTAGTTTAGAGAAAGAGGGCATCCAGTTGGAAATCAATGTAGTGTTCCAAAAAACTACTAAGCATACAGAACAAATTGCTTTAGGTTTCATCAGAAATTCTGCAAGTGTAGGGGGGAATTTGGTGATGGGGCAAAGAAACCATTTTCCCTCAGACATTGCTACAATATTTTTTTTTGGATTCTGTGGTTAACATTTTGGATGGAAATATACATAAGAAACTTACATTGGAAGAATTATTCAAATGGCCTCCATTGGATTCTAGAAGTATTCTTTTATGTGTGAAGATCCCATCCTGGAGACCACCAAGTTGCAAAACTGAAACAACATTTCTCTTTTAAATAGACATGTTAACTAAAAACAATGTACTAAATGGAATAGATGATGAAAACAATATGGTGACAGCAGTGATCATAATTATGGAATATTACTGAATGGACACATCGATTTAACACCTATTAAATTCTATAAAAGGATCATGTGTAAATGTTCCTAATCATAATTACAAGAAATATCACTGGGCATCACTCTCTATTAGAAACCGAGGACGTTCAGCCGACGCAGCCTCCTCCTCACCTCTCTGCCAAAGACGTCGGTGATGCCTCTCCTTGGCTGCCAGCAAGTTGAACAACTCTTTATTTTTGTGCATTGTTTCAGAAACTGCTTGCTCGGTGGACTGGTGGAATCTCCCTTCCCTAGGTTTTTTTGGTTTTTCTAAGCTATGGATGAAAAAAACCAAAATGATTAGAATGCTAAAAAAATGGGCGAGAATCTTGAAATCATGAGAATCTTGAAATCATATGTAAATTAGAAAATAATAATGCAAAGAACCTTGAAAAACCTGTACCTTCTCTTTGTGCAAAGGCTCCAAGAACTATTCATATAGAGAATAAAATATGCAGTAGCTAAAAATAGAAATAATCAATAGAATGGAAAAAATTTGGATACAAAAAATAAAAATTGAACATAGAACAGAAATTGGAAAAGTAGTTTTTGTTTTGGAGGAAGTTTTCAAATCATTTGAAAATGCATACAAGTCCTACTTTTATGCCATTATTGCCAGAGGATTAATTTGAATAAAAAATGTCAGAACCCAATCTATAATTACACAATATTCTAGGAACTACATGTGTGTAAATTTTTTTTCATCTAAGTGATTATTGAGAAGTGTTCCAGGATCAAAGGGACATTGCAACATCTCTTCAGCTTCATTGTACAGAAAATGAACATTGCAGATGAAAATTTAATTACATAGATTAATTAGTAATGAATATTTAAATATGAAAATACAATCTAAAAATTTAACAGAATAATGTATTAATGGTTTAAGTTAATGTTATGGAAATGCATAGTATACTGGACAGTAACAAACTCAAAAAAAATTGTTACTGGTTAATTCTCAAATCAATATAGCCAGAATAATAGAAAAGAATAAGATTAAATTGCAGTTAATCGAAGCATACATAGAGAATCAAGACATAAGTTTTCATTTGAGTTCAAAGTTAGGGTAATTAAGATGAAAGAGGAAAAAATACCTCTGCAGCCATCCAAGACCATTTATTTTTTAGCTTAGCATGTAGCTCGATTATTTGATGTTCTTCTTCTGGGGTGAAGGCACCCTTCTTCAAATCTGATCTCATATGATTTTTCCATTGCAGGCAACAACTTTTCCCAGAGCAACAAAGCCCCGAGTGATTCTGGATAGCATTCCAATTCCCTTCACCATGCTTACTAACATAATCCATTAAAATTGCATCTACAATAACTCCATGGACCTTTATTCAAAGAATAGACTCCACCTGAGTTTCCCTCACTGCTAGCTTCTTCAAATGACAGACTTTAGTCGGTATTTCATCATGGATTTGTCATCAATCTCACTCTTGATAACCATATTTTAATTTACCAAGGAATAAATTGAAAAATTAAACACTAAGAATCAGCAAGGTTGAATAAAAATAATATAAAGAAGCATTATATACTGTCAAGACTCTAGCTCTCGATTCCCATTGATTAATGTAATAAAAAAAACACAATTAAACACCAAGAAACTGCTAAGGTCAATAAAAATAATATAAATAAGGGCCATATGAAAGTTAGACAAAATCCATGGTCAATAAAACACTGCTATGATAAATTTTATAAGTTAAATTTTCAACATTTGAGGAAAAAACATGAAATCCTGATGAATTTGTAAATAAAACTTGGACAATGTAGAAGCAAAATCAAGAATTTATATTTCAATATATATGAGGGTGGGTGGCCAGGTGGGTGGGTGTTGATCTTATATTTTTATAATGCGAACTTAAAATTAATATAATTAATTAAGAAGATCATGAAGCCATCCAATCCATTATCAATTGACTACAGAAAGAAATCATGTAAACTTTATAGTGGTATGAAGAAAATAGTACATGCATTTGTCTTATTGCCACATTTTCTTTGTAGCACTCTATATATAAGAGGAAAAAATAAGATCAGTCCATATGTACCATACATTTTATCAATACAAATTTGAAAAGTAACTTGAAATAAATAGTATCAATAGTGGTAGTGAATTATTACATACCATTTATACCACATGAAGTGGCTATTGAGAGGGATTGACTTGCAGACATCATCATTTGAGGAGTTATTGTAGTGGAATCAAGTGTAATATGGTACAATCTCACCATGTACAACTCGATTTTGGGATGGAACATGCACCTGATTCATAGTCACCATGCCACACAAATGTCTCATGAAAATGAAATATCTGAGCCTATACAAAGTAATGAAATTAGTGAAACCAGAAATTATTGGTTAAGTGGAAAAGTACATGAATTTGACTTATTGCCACATTTTCTTTGTAGAACTCTATATATAAGAGAACAAAGTATGATCAGTCCATATGTACCATACATTTTTTTTGAGAAAAAACAGATATCATTAATGACGAATATCAGCATCCATACATATGAAAATCCATGAAGGAAAATTGCCCAGCCATAGCTGGTTGGCCTCAAAGGGGCCTGATGTTTCCAACTGGTGGGCCACATTGTTGCCTTCTATTTTGGTAATGGAGAAGGTGAAGAATGAAAAAGAATTGGCAGAGCAAGAGAATTCTCCTGATGATGAGGCCAAAAGACTGGAGTCTGCCGTTGTTGTGGTTAATGGCATCGATCACGGTGAGGTAGTCAGATTTAATGCTAATATCAACCCACCCATGTTCCAAAGCCAGCATCAAAGCTGCCAGGATGACATTAGCCTCAGCAACAGTAGGTTCCCAAAAGGCATGATGTGATTCATACTTTTCTGTGATGATTTTCCCCAGATGATTTCGGTCCAGGAGACCGAGGGAGACAAGTCCATCCTTGGGGAGAGACGCGTCCACGTTGATCTTAAGAGTACCTTCCATTGGGGGGTTCCAATGAGGGGGGAGCATCAGGCATTTGATTTCCATTGTGGTGATTCCATCCCTCGATCCATGAGGTGTCCCATTCTATCCAGAATTCAGGATGTTTATGCATGTGGTGGAAAACAACATCATTACGCCAGACCCATATGATCCAGGCCAGGGTGTAGAATGAACCTGCCTTAGCTGATGAGAGAGAGGAGCACCATCACACCAGGAGAGCGGGGAGGTCAAAAGCCATATCCGGTGATACATCTGGGGTCGGGTCCCATTTATTCCAGATTTCCTTAGCTCCTGGGCAGTGAATGATGGCATGCAAGGGGGTCTCTGGGATGTTCGGGCAAAACGGGCAGAAAGCGGCATTGGACATATGATGGTAAAAGAGAAGGCTCATCATTGGGAGGGTTACCGTGCAGACCTTCCACCAAAAGTGGCGTATTTTTGGGGGGATGTTGAGCTTCCAAAGCGATTTCCATGGTCCCTCGTTCCGGTCGGTTGGGTGGTTTCCAATAGCAAGTCTGTATCCGGATCTCACCGTGTATTCGCCCGATATGTCATTTCTCTAGAAGAGATGGTCAGGGCCTACGTCAGGGACCCATGGGATGCTTATGATAATTCTTTGGTCTCTTTCGTTAAACCATTCATAAATCTTATCCACACACCACCCCGTCCCTTGGTCGGAAAGGAGGCTTCTGACAGTGGTGTCTTCAAAGCCTGGTTGAGCGTGGGATGTAGCCCGCATGAAGTGGCTATTGAGAGGGATTGACTTGCAGACATCATCATTTTAGGAGTTATTTTAGTGGAATTAAATGTAATATGGTACAAGCTCACCATGTACAACTCAAATGTGGGATGGAACATGCACCCGATTCACAGTCACCATGCCACACAAATGTCTCATGAAAATGAAATATCCGAGCCTGCACAAAGTAATGAAATTATTGAAACCTAAAATTAATGGTTAAGTGGAAATCTTGTATTATATCTCTATATAGAACTTACATATGATAATGATCACATACATATTTCGGCTACTAAATCTCAAATTGGGTGGCAGTTCACCTGTTTCTTGTCAAGTCAGAAAATATGTATAATGAAGACTTCAATCCCACTTGTAAAATGGGAAATCCAATATGTTTAGAATGTATTCATAAAACTAAGTAAAAAACAAAGCACAAAATTCTAAAAATCATTAATTTCACAATCTATCGAACTAATATTACTGTAATCTGTTTAATTTGACATTGTGATGTAAATATGTATCAATCTCAATATCATTCTTAGCCTATTGAATGATTTGGGCCTCAAACCTTTGTAAAAGAACACAATGATCACCTTTCAAATCTAAAACTGATTAAAAAATGACCAGGATAGTTAATTTTTTTTAAGATAATGAATTTCATTGAAATGGTTAAAAACTGGGAAAATTGGGCGTGCCAAACATGTTCAACAAGTTCAATTTAAGCCCGCATAAGACTACCAGCTTTCAAATCTCAAAAATAATTAATGAAAATAACCAATATAATTAGAAATTTACAAAGTTAATAAACTTCATTAAAATTCCAAAAAAATATAATATTGGGCTTACAAAACATGTTCAGTGAGTTTAATTTAAGCCAAAACAAAATAAAATAAAACATAAGGAAATGCGAGCATGGAATTTTGAAAATAAAAAAGGAAACCATGCATGCTGAAAAAATACAGTAGATAATGAACATCTATGAATAGGAATAAATAACCAAAACTACTAATACCTTCCCATATAAGTCATATTCAATTATTATCTTTTCAAACTAAAGAAGCACAATACTATCGCTAAATCATTAACTCCTTGAGTTATGAACAATATAAAATTGTTCTGTCCTTATCCATAAATCAAATCCATATGAACAATGAGTTGGTAAAAAAACAAAAGGCTCAAACCTCCTTGATCTATAAGTGATGTGTATTTTATGTTTGTCCTCATCCATGCACATAAATAGAAGACAATCATTCCATAAGCGCGTGCACATTCATCATGAATTTGGTTATTTTCTATGTGAGGATGAGAATAGTAGTCAGTAAAATTAGAAGCAGTAAATATAACTAACATTAAAGTCACTTAAATGAGCATAGAACATTTAAAAACCAAAACCTCACATGAAACCCATAATGATGAAAGAGAAAAATGTGTAGGTGACACTTCAGAAGAGATCAATGTGGAAAGAAAAGGAACACAAGTGTGCATAAAACTCTTGAAGGGGGAAGAAACTAAGTAAAAAAAATGATTAAAAATGACGACACCCACCCAACTAACAGAATGACAGTATTGTTTTATGGTATTATAAAGTTGCAAAACATCATTAAAAATCAATAAAAAATAAATAGTTTCAATTTTGTTGAAGATCATTTAAAAAATGACCAAATCTGTATAATGCACAATTCACAATGCTGTTTGATAGAGAAATCAGAATCAAATAAATGACTGACAATTACAAATATGTAAAAATGAATATGAAAAAAATAACCTTCATGTGGTGTTACACCACACCAATTATCATCACATTTATGTTTAATGCAGCTCCCATAAAAATTCATCTTTTTATGCGAACCCAACTATTGAAATAAAAAGAATCCACACATCGGAAGTCCGACAAAGAAAACATGGAGGAAAATAAATCCACAAAGAGAATGAATCATACCTACACTTCATATTGAACTGTAAAAGAATGTAGTACATAATTACATTATCAATACATAACTAATTTATTTATATAATAAAAACAACACAGAAACATTAAATTAATTCATCTAGAAAACAAAAAAATAAAATAAATTAAGAATGATGAGAAGAAACATTGAATAAAACCAATAAAACATACCACATAGAATAAATCCATAAAGATAATGAAACATAATTTATAAAATAAAATCATGTAATCATTAATACGCATATGAAAACATATTTCTAGTTGTTCCCTTGGTAGTCTCCACATTTACTACTGTCAATTCTTGGTGAAAATTTCAGCAATAAAGCCATGTAAAATCATAATGATGTCAGTAATGTTAAAGTGAAATGTTATATTTAGAAAATAATGATAAGTATTTTAAGGAATACAAAATGAATAAGAATTTTATAAAACCTAATTTCACTCAGTGAATCTGAAGCCGAAGCTGTAGACATAGAAATGTTCTATAGTGAGGAACATTATAGGAGATGCAGGGGGGTTCATAGGGTTCCAAGGGAATGGATCACCGGGTATCCTAAAAAATGGTGGAGAAATTAATAAAAATCTTAAATTTATGTTCTATGTTGCAGAAATAATTTTAGAGAAGAAATGAGATTGAAATTAAATAGAGGTTATGTTACTGAAATTCTTCGAATTAGTCAGCTAGAGAACAACGTCGGCATTGTTATGCGGGAACCGTACAATGATATGAGGGGATTGGAGAGGATGAACCATAGTATAGGAAGATAAAAACTTATAGTGGATGATGGTGGTGGTTTTCGGTAAGATAAGGATGAGGTGAGGTGAAGCGATACCTGAAACCATAGGTGAATTCATGGAATAGCGTGATCATGTTGAGGTGGATCAAATGGTGTCAAAGAACGCGGAGGCAGAGCACATGGAGACAGAGGTACCCAGAGGCGGAGGCGTGAATGTATAGGATAAACTCTGCGATTGAATGTAGTTCTGACAAAACCCTAAGCGCGGACGAAGGAGGAGGTTAATAGAGCGACGAGAATGCTAGCCCTCGAGCTCGGAGAAGAAATTTTGGTTGGAAAACCCGATATTGTGGGGGTATTTGCAGGAGGAAATTTTTTATTAGGTGATGTGGGTGTTTGTGGAGGCGACACGTCAGGCTGGAGGAACCCAGGTTTAGTATATATAGTGGATTTAAAGTGAAAACTGGAATTGAAAAGAATAAAATTATGTTGAAATTGAAATTTGAATTCTATAATTAATTTAAAATCAAATTGAAATTAAATTTCGGAGTTATTTTTAATTGAAAATTAATTTGGAAAGTTTAAACTGAAATCATCATTTAAATTGGATTTGGAATTCAAAATTTTAGTTGAAGATTAGGTTTAAATTGAAATTCATATATATATAAAGGTGAATATAATTTATTTAAATATATATCCATATAGCGTGTAGGTCATTTTCTCCACAACACCCATATTGTCTCCTATGATATGAATCCAATTCAATCGCGTGAACTCTACTCATTACTGTACATATGGGCCTTATCGACGTTAGAAATTATCTTCATCAACACTAAAAAATCACCAATGTGGTATCTTTAATAGTCAACGTCTTTTATCGACACTAAAAAAGGACCCATAAAGTGGACCCTTTATCGGCGTTTTATTTACCACTAATAAAGGGGGTCATCATAACATCTCACCCCTCCCCATTGGATTGATTGTATCACAAAACCGGGTTTTCGCAGCGCCATCTTTTAATAGGCTGATAAGGGTACCCCTTTATCGTCACTTTTTTTAGCACTGTTAAAGGAGTACTCTTTATCTGTGCTTTTTTTTATTAGCACTGATAGAGAAGGTTCTTTATCATTGATTTTTTTACTAGTGATGTTAAAGTGTATGTCTCAAAAAATATCATTAAAAAAATATATTAATATATAAATATATTTATATTGATATAAATATAATATATATATTTTAAATATGTTTTAGATAAGTATAAATAGACATTTACATTTAATATATAAGAAATTTACAAAAAATGTATTAAAACATTTTAAAAAATATTATTAATTAATAATTTGATAATTATCATCGACTAATAATCATTTAATAACAATTTTAAGACACAAAAAATAAAAAAAAGAATAAAAAATCAAAAATAAGTTGAAAATGCAACTCAAACTTCAAACGTCCATAACTTTTGATCTGGGTGTCCGTTTGAGCGCTACAACATATCAAATCGAAACCCGCGACGAGCTCTACACGCTGGTGTCACAAGAGAACCTTCTATCTCATTTTTATACCAAAAAGACCCAAAAGGCCTCCAAAACTGATTTTTTAGTCGAGATACTCAAATTTTTTATTATTCGATGGAATTTCAATCTCATTTCAGGGGGTCTTTTTACCATTTTTTATGGGGACTGAATTTATTCCGAGGGCATTACATTCATATTGGTATTATGGATTTGAAATTTTATCATTTTCACAATGTAATGTTAATTATAATCAAATATATAATAATATATACATATTTTTTTATATATTCACATATAAAAATTTAATTTTATAAATAAGTAATTAAAAAAATTTACATATAAAGTATATTTTATCAATATATAAGCCTTATAATATCCATTTTATTTAAAATAAAAATATATTTATATTTATATACCTATGTAATGTGTGTGTGTGTGTGTGTGTATTAACGTGGGCCTCTATTAACAAACTGATATATATTATCTATCTATTCTAAAATATGAATATACATAAGAATATACAAATGAATATATATATGAAGATACATATGAATATACATATGAATATATAATATATGTATATATATATAATTATGTATAATTATACTTACATATACACACATATATATAAAATATATAGAACTGTATGTATGTTGTATATAAATATGTATGTATTTATTTATAAACACGCACAAAAAAATATATTTTATAAATTTATTTAAAACTAATCTTATAAATATATATTAATATACAAATATATATATATATATATATATATTAATATAAATATATATATATATATAACTAAATATACACACATATATATTAATATAAATCTATATTAATATACGAATAAATATAAGTAAATATATATATATAAATAAATAGATATATCATTAAATGGAGAACAAAGTAACATGGGGGAGTGGTAAAGGGTCGAGACATGTAGGGGAGAGGTATCGAGTTCGAATCCTGGGGGAGGAAAAGGCGCGTAGGTGGGTGTAGGGTGGGGGCTAGTGCTTTTAGAAGAGAGGAGGGGGTCAAGCACTATTAAAACGTGGATTCAATTCAAAGATTTATTTTTATTTTTTTGACTTTTATTAGTGCAAAAAAAAGCACTGATAAATGAACCTTTTATCATCATTTTTTTGCACTGATAAAATTCATTTTTTTAAAAAAAAATCTTTGAATCAGAGCCACCTTTTGACAACGCTTGAACCCCTTTTTAATAGTACTAGCCCCACCTTACACCCACCCTCGCACCTTTTCTTATCAATGCTTTTTTTAGCGCTGATAAAATGACCCTTTATCAGCACTTTTTTGAGAGCTGATAAAAGGGATCTCATTTATCTTCACTGAGATTAAAAATGCTTTTTAATGCTGTAAATTCCCTTTTCTAGCACTTTTAAAGGTCATATTTGCAGTAGTGTGAGAATATGAGAAGGTGTTATTGACCTTAAGTGACATCCCCAAGACATCAAACGCTAACACTAAATGTCATAGAGATAAGAGAACATTGGAGGATGATTTTTTCTAAAGTAAAACCACCTGCCTTGTAACGTCTCGGATCCGGGTGCCACTCAACGGGTTCCTTGAACCCAGTTGGTCACATGACATCAAGCAAATTTCTCCAAATGCCAAAGGCTACTGACTAGAAGTGAGGGCCTAGGTCTGATAGCGGGGAAACTATGTCATCATTTGTCAAAGTGTAGTGCAGCGGGGAAAATACAAACATACTAAAATCAGAAACAGTAAACAATACCAAGATTAAATAGACAACAATACAGAAGTAAAATATGACAACAACCTTATATATATGATGGTGCAATATGTCCATAAGTCTAAGAAAGTAGCCAAATAGGATACACTATAATTTGAAACAATACAATACAAGGGACAAATACAGAAAATCAAAATAAACAAAGCAACAGAAACTCAACAGCATCGCAAGCCTAAGCTCAGTCTCATGCTCTCCTACTCCTCTGCAACAATCTAGTACCTATATAGGGACTCTTTCCCTTATCAACCTCTGCAGAAATATAATCTATTTGGGACCAAGACATGACCCAAACAGGGTGTGAGAAATTATCCCAGTAGGAAACCACCAAAGGCCTGTGCCCAACTGTCAGTGAGAATGTGCAACAACAATGTGCAGTAATGAAATGCAGTAAACTAGGAATTACTAAAAAGTAAACATTCATACCAGTTATATTGACATTTAATTATTCTTTAACAATTAAATATAATTGAATTATTAGTTTCTGAGACACAGCCTCAGTTGACAATCTTCTAAACAGTGCTGCAGCAAAACCACAACAGGCTATCTAATAAGTTGAAGGTAATACAATACCAAGCCTGTGCTTTAGCTTGGTAGATATAACATAAGAGATCACCACAGTGAAATTCAAGTGAACATTTCCCTCAGGCTAAACAGTACCTTTCCCTCATGCTAATCAGAACCATGACCTCATGTTATACATAACCTTTCCCCCAGGATAATCAGAACCTTACCCTCAGGCTAAACAGAACCTTTTCCTCAGGCTAATCAGAACTGTGCCCTAGTCTAGACAGAACCTTGCCCTCAGGCTAAACAGAACCTTTCCATCAGGGAAAATAGAAACGAAACCCTCAGGTTATTGCCCTCAAGCATGGAAGCTACAACCCTCAGGCATATGAAACGTTACCCTTAGGATAAAAAAACACTTGCCCTTAGGCTAAACGAACCACACCCTTAGGCTAAACAAAATACTGCCCTCAAGCTAAGAAAAACAATGCCCTCATACTAAGCAAGTAACTGAGCCAAACTCAACAAATAAGCAAGAAATTTATATACATTTTCTCTCAAGAAAACTCAAATCATTCTATAATAATGGCATATCAACGGGTATCCTGTCCAAATGGCTAAACAAGGGAAACACACCCACAACGTGGCCTTGGATCAATGCAACGATCCCAAACAGCACAGTTTATACATATTCATTAAATTACCTATGCAATTCTAGGTATTTTATCAGTCAAGGCCTCAGCCATATGACTCCCCAATCATGGGCGCGTAACACAACGGTACAAAAAACACTCAACAGTTGGAATTAAACACCAGGCCACCTACCTTGATCTCCACTGATCGATATACGTGAACGAAGTCTCCCAAATCATCCGTGAACGACATATATCTGGGATAAACATTCACACATTCAAACCCAAATAACTCCCCCTCAGGAAATAATTGGAAAGGAACACACAAGGAGAGAAAAGGGATTACCCGCGCGGTCTAAACGTGATCGTTGACGAAGGAATCAGAGTCACGGTGTTCAGTTGGGAACTCTTCCAAGGTTCGGCCGTCTCTCCCGCGACATCCCGGCGTTCTAAGCTTTCTCTATTGAAAGAGGAGGCTACTGCTGGTTTAGAAAAAAAACACAACTACATGATGTGTACTTTACATTTTTTAGCTGTTCCTCTGGAGGCCACTTTCCACTGCCTCATTATTCATCTGTCTACATGAATACACGATGTGTATTTCTGAGTACACAGCGTGTACTGACGTTCCATTGGCGGCTACTCCCACCGCCTTACTATTCACCTACTGACTGATTTTACGGTGTGTACATACTAAGTACATGGCATGTAGTCTGTTTTTACACCCTTCATCGTCGAAAGACCTACACGCCCTGTGTACTCATCCCACACAGCCAAATTACACGACGTGTAGAAAAGTACACGGTGTGTACCCACAAATTTTGGGATTTTCCCCATTTTCCTTATTTTCTCAAAAACACTTAAGGAAAAAGGAAAAGAAGAAACTCGTACCTCAAGAATAAGAACCGGGTTCTTACAAACTTCCCCCATTAAATCAATTCGTCCCCAAATTTCTCTTCCAAGGGTGGTGAAGATAAAGCTGAGAACAACTCTAGCCACTGAGCACGCACGTCGGTCTCGCACTCCCAGGTTTCGTCCTGCACTCGACCATGCTGTCATAGAACCCGTATGAGAGGAAATGATCGGCCTTAGAGAACCTTTGTGCTCATATCAATAATACGAATAAGATTCTCCTCAAAGGATGCATCGACCTGAAGTTCAACCTTCTCGGGCTAAAAGACGTGAGACGAGTCTGAGTGATAATGGTGCAACTGAGATACGTGGAAGACGTCCTGCATGGACCGATACCTCTGTGGTAACTACAACCGATAGGAAACTGGCCCGACTCTCTCTAGAATCTCAAATGGCCCCACATATATCGGTGAAAGTTTACCATGTCTCCTAATCTGCATGTGTCCCAACCTCGGTAAAACACGTAAGAAAACCTGATCCCCGACCACAAACTCTAAGGGTCATCTACGGCTATTAGCATAAGACTTCTGACGAGACTGTATAGTAGCCATCCACTTCTGTATCAAATGGACCTGCTCTGAAGTCTCATGAACTAGAAATGTTCCTAGTAAAGCTGCCTCGCCTACCTTCAACCAACACAAAGGTGATCGGCATGGCCTACCATACAAATCCTTGCAAGGTGCCATCTCCAAAGTTGCCTAAAAACTATTATTGTAGGAAAAATAGAACAGGGGTATGTGCTTATCCCATGATCCCCCAAAGTCCAGGATGCATGCACGTAGAATGTCCTCAAGAACCTATATCGTACGCTCTGACTGGCCATCAGTCTGAGGGTAGTAAGTTGTGCTCAAAATCACCTCTATATCCAGTGCCCTCTGAAAACTCTGCCAGAAACGAGACGTAAAACAGGAGTCCCTATCTGAAACAATAGAACGAGGCACCCCATGAAGGCGTACTACCTCTAGGATATAAAACTTCCCAAGCTCATCGATATTGAAGGTCTCCTTGATCGATAAAAAGTGAGATACCTTTGTAAGTCTGTCCACAACAACCCACATGGCATCATTGCATCAAGGTGACCTCGGTAACCCAGTCATGAAGTCCATAGCAACATCATCCCATTTTCATTCTGGAATGGGTAACTATTGTAATAGTCCAGTTGGACTCTGATGCTCTGCCTTCACCTGCTGATAGGTGGAATATCTAGTAAAAAAACTAGCTACCTCCCGTTTCATACTCATCCACCAATACTGATGTCTCAAGTCACAGTACATTTTGGTACCTCCAGGATGCACTTACCAAGCTGAAGCATGAAACTCCCTCATCAAATCCTCACATATATCCCCTAGAACCCACACTCATCCATAGAAACACAATAACTCATCATCGCCGATCGTCCAACTATGAGGAGGGTCCTCACTTGCCACCGAATCTCATAGAACTAGGCCTTCTGAATCTGATAGATGTCTCATCCTCACTCTCTCCAGGAGGGTAGAAGTCACAGATCAGTATGAAAGATAGGATCGCCCCTGACTATCGTGCACCTCCAAATGCATCTCAGAGAACAAATCCATCATCTTCCACTCACCGCTGGCCTCCTACATTGCCTGTATCTGAGTCCTCCTACTTAGTTCATCGGCTACTGTGTTACCCTTACCAGGTGTATAAGAAAGCTCCAAGTCAAAGGACTGAAGGTATTCAACCCACCTTCGCTATCTTAGATTCAATTCACACTGGGTAAATATGTATTTAATACTTTTTTGGTCCGTAAACACCACAAAATGTTCTCCCAAGAGATAATGTCTCCAACGACGCAACACATGAACAACTGCAGCCAACTCGAGATCATGTGTCTGGTAATTCCTCTCATGTGGATTCAACTACCGAGACCCGTACGCAACTACTTGATCACCCAACATCAACACTGATCCCAGCCCAATACATGATGCATCATAGTAAACTGTATAGCTCTTCCCTTGCTTTGGAAGTATTAGGACTGGTGCTGATGCCAACCTTCCCTTGATCTCCTGAAAGGCTGTCCCATAAGCTTTTGACCAAATGAACTTCACACCCTTCTTAGTCAAACCCATCAACGGCACTGCTAAGCATGATAAGTCCTATATAAAGTTCCTTTAGTAACAAGTTATCCCTAAGAAACTCTGTATTTCATACACGTTCATAGGATTCTCCCAGAAAACCACTACTCTCACTTTCTCCGGGTCTACTGCAACACCTGCCTCTGAGATAATATGACCCAGGAAGTGTATATGGTCCATCCAAAAGTGGCACATTGAGAGCTTAGCATATAGCTGATGCTCTCTCAGTGTACTCAGGACAATCTCAAGATGGGTAGCAAGGTCATGTTGAATGTGTGAGTACTCCAAGATTTCGTCCATGAAGACTATCAAAAAATAATATAGATATGGGTGGAACACACGATTCATCAGAGCCATGAAAACTGCGGGCATGTTCGTGAGTCTGAAAGACATAGCCAAGTAGTCATATAGACTATATCTGCTCCAAAAAGCTGTAAGTGGTACGTTCGATGGTCTAACACACAACTGATGAGATCCAAATCTCAAGTCAGTCATCGAGAACACTCGTGCTCCTCGAAGTTGATAAAAAAGATCATCAATCCTCGGAAAGAGATATTGGTTATTAACTGTCAACTGGTTCAGCTTACGATAATCCACACAAATTCAGAGGGTACCGTATGCCTTCTTTGAAAACAGGACAGGAAAACCCTAAGGAGAAGTACTGGGTTGGATGAAACCTTTTGCCTGCAACTCCTTTAACTGCCTCTTGAGCTCCTGAAACTCTGGTGTAGCCATCCTATAAGGACAAATGGACACCGGTGCCGCTCCTGGCACAAGATCAATAGAGAAATCCACCTCTCGCTCGGGAGGTAGACCTGAAAAGTCATCCGGGAAGACATCCCTGAAATAATCAACCACTGGAGGGAAATACTTCTGACAAGTTCCCTAGTCATCCAGATATAAAATTGCAATATAGGTTGTCACACCAACTCGCCCACAATGCTTGGGTCCAGCTCGGCTCGCCTGGACATCCCATTCGCCCTTGTATAGGAACTCTCCACCCTCTGGTGACGTGAAACTCACCCTGCGAAGATAGAAATACACAATGGCTTGAAAGGATACCAACCTATCCATACCGATAATGACGTCATAGCTCATCATCTCTAAGACAAAGAGGTCCCATAGAAAGTGACACCCACCAACCTCTAGGGGGCACTCCATGCACTGATGCACGCCAACTTTTATAGTCCCCAACAGAGTGTCTAGCATCATGATATCAGAAGAAGAATAAACACGAAGCCCAAGGCTCTCCACAAAATGCACAAATATAATGATATGTGTATCACCCGTATCTAAAAGTACTGAAGATAAAATAGAAGCAACCAGAATAGTAACTCTGATAGTGGAAGGTCTGGGATCCTGCTTCTGTTGGGTCTGTTGCACTGGATATGCCTGCCCAGTGCCGCGACTCTGCGACACTACCTGGCTACCCTGAACTGACCTACCCTATTGTCTCTAAGATCCTGGTGTCTGGATACCACGGCCACAACCACCAACTTGTCCAGAACGTCCTGACATATTCCAATTCCCTGACTGGTAAGAAGCTACTGGTCCTGCTCCTGCACATGGAGTCTACACCAAACCCCTCTCACTAGCCACTGGTGGAAATGCCCTATAAAAACTCTGTATATGACCCATATTGCCGCAAGCTCGGCACTCCATTGGGTCACGTGGACACTGAGGTCTCTTTTTCCTCTATTTACCACACTGGTAGCACATTATTAGGCCACCTGAAGAACCCTTCTGGCTGGTACTGCCACCGTGAGAGAAATCCATCTGCTTTTTCCTCTTACTTATAGAAATAGTACCAGAAAATGGTGCCGAACCACCCTAGCCTACACCACTAGCTTCCCGCAGGTTCCACTCGGTAATAAGTGCCTGGTTCACAATAGCATGCACTGTAGGCAACCAAAAAACATTCACCATCGCTCATATGTCATATCGAAGACCATACTCAAAGTGTCTAGCCCTTAACGTCTCATCATTCACCAGAACAGGTGCAAAATGCTGTAGCTCAGTGAAGTGGGCAGAATAGCCCATTACTGACATGGAACCATACTGCAGATTCATGAACTCTCGAGCTCGATCTTCCCTCAGTGTCTCTGGAAAGAAAAATTTATATAAGACTGCCTGAAAATCTTCCCATGCCATGTCTCTGTGATTCTCAGTCTCGGTGGTAATATCTCACCATCTCTTGGCAGAATCACACAATATGTAAGTAACAAGCTTGAACCTCCTCCTAGGAGGCGTCTCTAGATGCTCGAAGATAGTCTGCATAGAACCCAGCCATGATTCTGCAACCTGTTGTCCGCTATCCCCTGAGAAGGTAGGTGGATGCTGCTGCTGGAATATACGTGTCATCTCTACCATAGATGTGGCAACCGGCGGTTCTCCTTAAAAGTTCTACATAAACCGCATGAAGCCTTCACAGAACTGTGCATCCGCGCCTGCATCCAGTATAACGGTTGGCGCCGCATCTAGCACTTCTAGAGGATCCATCGGTATCCCATGGCCTACCACCTCTAGAGTATAATCATTTCCGCTCTCTTGGCGAACAATTCGAGGTCATTTCGGCAGCATGACTCTACAAGGTCAAACACACGCCTTAGATTAAGATCATCAAGGACTAAGAACTGGAAGCGCAAGAAGGGAACATGAGAAAGAAAACATTAAAGTTTTACAAAACAAGACTACACAGCGTGTATAATAACTACACAGCGTGTTCCTTATGTCTTTCACATGGGCGTGTACTTCTGCCAAAATCGGTCATGTAACAACCCAAACACACGACGTGTTGTCCACAAACACGACATGTACATGGATTTTATTCCCCTGCCTGAGTCCTTCTACACAGATTAGTCACACTGCTCTCTTTTGAACGAGACTACATGGCGTGTATAAGGTCTACATGAAATATACTAAATGAGCTTTCACCGACTCGTGTTGTTCGTGACACGACCGGGTATACAGATCACACTACACGACGTGTTCCAAATAGACATGATGTGTACGGTTTAGATTCCAACTGCCCGTGTTGTTAGTGACACATCTGGATACTCGACTAACACTACACGGTGTGTTACACCTGAACACGACGTGTACACCACCCCATTTACCCAGCTATACGACCAAGTCCACACGGTCTCTTATCGGTCAATACTACACGACGTATACTAGACAAGCTTCACCGACCCGTGTTGTTCGTGACACGGCCGGATACACGACTCACACTACAGGGCATGTTCCAGATGGACACAGTGTGTACTAGAAAGGATAACACCGACCAGTGTTGTTAGTTACATGGCTATATTCCTAGGTTACACTACACGACATGTGTAAGGACTACACAGCGTGTTTAAGTGAAGATTTCTCCGTCCGTGTTGTTAGTCACACGGTGGACACATGGTCAACATGACACAGCCTGTACAACCGGTACATGGCGTGTTCCCTCTAGCATTTTCCCAATCCCATGTTTCTGCCTACATGGCCTATGACATGGTTAGGAACTACACGACGTGTACTTAGGGTACACGGCATGTACCTAAAACTTCGGCATTTTTTCCCGAACAGAAGAGTACATGGCGTGTGTTCATAAAACCACACGCCATGTTGGTCTGGGTTTCTGGATAGTAGTGCATAGAAACTACTCCATATCCCCCCTTTTACCTTAAATTTCAAGCGCCGGTTTTCCAAATTCTGATCCGTGGGGGCCCATACTCCCCGCGAACCAAATTTTAGCACTCTACCTTTCACATTATAGTACAGAACACAACAAAAGGCTGGATTATGATCCGCTAAATTCTGGTCCAAGTGAGCCCATACTTTGCAGGAACCAAAGTTTAGCATCCATCAACCCAACCGTAACATGTACCAATACCCTACCAATAGTAGGCATATCTAACAAGGTACCTATCACAACAACATGCATTTTCTAGCACAACATCTATCACAACAACATAAAATTTCTAATGTTGGCATGTGATTCTAACATGTTCCTAAATGATGCATGAGATGGAATACCCTCCTCTCATCGGGTTGCAACTAAATAAAACCCAGTATAATAATATAAACAGCACACCACAAGTGCGTCACCCAATAGTGAAAATCAAATCAACCATAAAATTTGAAATCCAGATAAATTGCAGTTAAATGAGTTAGATTGGCTTTTCCCTATACACAAGTTAGCTACTCCTGTGCACAACTTATTAAAAAATACCAATTCCGTCCTATCCCAGACTATAGACTCCGAATAGTAAGTCAAAGAAAAGAAACCCTCTGATACCACTTTGTAACATCCTGGATTCGGGTGCCAATCAACAGGTTCCCCTAACCCAGTTGGTCACATGACCTCGAGCGCATTTCTCTAAATGCCAGAGGATTCTGACTAATAGCTTGAGCCTATGTATGATAGTGGGGAAACTATGCCCTCATTTTTCAAAGTGTAGCGCAGTAGAGAAAATACAAACATACTAAAAGCGTAAAAAGTAAACAATACCAAGCTGAAATAGACAACAGTATGGAAATAAAAAATGACAACAGTATTATATACATGATGATGCAATATGTCCCTAAGTCTAATAAAGCATCCAAATAGGATACACTACAATCTGAAATAATACAGTAGAAGGGAAAAATACAGTAATGCAAAAAAAAGTGCAGTAGGAACTCAGCAACATCGCAAGCCTAAGCTCGGTCCCATGCTCTCCTACTCCTTTGCAACAATAAAGTACCTGTATAGGGACTCTTTCTTTTATCAACCCCTGCAACAATATAATCTTTTTGGGCCCATGACATGACCCAAATAGGGTGTGAGAAATAATCCCAGTAGGCAACCACCAAAGGCCCATGCCCAACTGTCAGTGAGAATGTGTAACAGTTGTGTGCAGTAATGAAATGCAGTAAACTGGGAAGTACTAAAAAGAAAACATTTCTACCAGTTATATTCCCATTTAATTATTATTTAACAATTAAATATAATTTAATTATAAGTTTCGGAGACACAAACTCATCTGAAAATCTCCTAAATAGTGTTGCAGAAAAACCACAACAGGCTATCTAACAAGTAGAATGTAAAACAATACCAAGCCTGTGCTTTATCTTGGAAGGTATAACATAAGATATCACCACAGTGAAATTCAGGTGAACATTTCCCTTAGGCTAAACAATACCTTTCCCTTAGGATAATCAGATCCTTTCCCTCAAGCTAAACAGGACCTTTCGCTCAGGCTAATCAGAACCCTGCCCTCAGGCTAAAGAGAACCTTGTCCTCAGGCTAATCAGAACCATGCCCTCAGGCTAAACAGAACCTTAGCATCAAGCTAAACAGAACCTTTCCCTCATGCTAAATAGAAATGAAACCCTCAGGTTATTTCCCTCAAGCATGGAAGCTACAACCCTTAGGCATATGAAACGTTTCCCTCAGGCTAAACAAACACTTGCCCTCAGGGTAAACAAACCCCACCCTCAGGCTAAAAAAACACTGCCCTCAGGCTAAGAAAAACATTTACCTCAGGCTAAGTAAGTAACTAAGATGAATCCAACACATAAGAAAGCAATTTATATACATTTACTCTCAAGAAAACTCAAATCATGCTATAATCATGTCATACCCACAGGTATCCAGGCCAAACGACTAAACAAGGAAAACGCACCCACGGGGTGGCCCTGGATCAATGCAGCGATCCCAAATAGCACGATTTATACATAATCATTAAATTACCTATGCAATTATAGGTATTTTATTATTCAAGGACTCAGCCATACGACACCCCAATAATGGGAGCGTAGCACAACGGTACACAAAAACACTCAACAGTTGGAATTAAACACCAGACCACCTACCTCGATTTCCACTGATCAATATACGTGAACAACGCCTCCCTAATCGTACTTGAATGATGTAGATCTAGAATAAATGTTCACCCATTCAAACCCAAATAACTTCCCATCGGAAAAGAATTGGAAAGGAACACACAAGGAGAGGTAAGGGCTTACCCACGCGGTCCAAACGTGATCGTCGATGAAGGAATCAGAGTCCCGGTGTTTGGTCGGGAACTCTTCCAAGTTTTGTACATCTCTCCTGTGGATTCCCGGCATTCTAATATTTCTCTATTTAAATAGGAGGATACTTCCAGTTTATAAAAAAACACAACTACACGGCGTGTACTCTCAAGTACACAACGTGTAATTTTAAATTTTTAACTGTTCCTCTGGCGGCCACTTTCCACCGCCTCATTGTTCATCTGTCGACATGAATACACGACGTGTATTTCTAAGTACACGATATGTACTGAAATTTCACTGGTGGCTAATCCCGCTGCCTTACAGTTCATCTGCCGACTGATTACACGACATGTATATACTAAGTACACAACGTGTAGTCAGTTTTTACACCCTTCATCGTCGATAGGCCTACACGCCCTGTGTACTCATCCCACATGTCCAAAGTACATGGAATGTAGAAAATTACATGGTGTGTACCCATAAATTTTGGGATTTTCCCCCATTTTCCTTATTTTCTCAAAAACACTTAAGGAAAAATGAAAAGAAGAAACTCGTACCTCAAGAATAAGAACCGAGTTCTTACATACCTACACAAAATAAACAATCCAAAGTGACTACATGATGCATGAGTATAAAGCAATACAACTAAAAAGTAAAACCAATGATCCAAAAAAATCATAGTGACAACAGAAACGAAAGACCACAAGTGGAAAAGACTAAAATTCCATACCCAATGACACCAAAAAGACATCATCCCAAGCAATACTCCAACTAGCTCCAAACTTAAACTCCATATTGTACACCATGGTATCAAGATACATCACTATAAAAATAAGATAACTTTCCCTTCTCTATGTCCCGGTAGACAATATCTTCAAACACACCAAAGGTTCCAAGAAAAGGGTAATTATAAATTTAGTAGGCAACCCCCAAAGGCTTCCCAACACACACCACTATGACAATAACTAGTTAACACATTTTATATAAAGTAATTGAAAAGAATATAAAATAGTTTATATATGGCTGTAAAGGAAATCCATGTGAGATAAAACATAACCAAACATAAAACCATTCCTTTATGTTTTGGCATAATCATTTCTCTGTCCATGTGCACCCAACCAAACACACACACAAACATGCTTGGTGTTTCACGTTGATGGTGGTACTTCATGACCATACTCCATCCCACTTTTTATGGTGGTACTTCAAGACCATAATCCATTGCACTTGAACACATGCCAACCCAATTATATCAAATTCCTTGACAAAAAATTTCACATAAAAACAATTCTTCCTTTGAATGAATTTCATCAAACACTTTTTATATATCAAAACCAATCCATAATTTTAAAATTATCATTTTAAAATTATAATCAAAAGGGGGTTTTCAAAAAGCCATCCATTTTTCCATATTTCCAAAACACAAACCTAAAACGGGTTCTTTTACAAAATAAAACAATGTTTCAATAGTACATCCAAGAAAAACCTTTAAATTAAAGTAAGCCTTCAAGTTCCAAGTCAAGTAAAGATGAGTGAGAAGCCACCTGCCTCTCAACAGATAATGGAAACGAAGAGAGACACTAAAAATATCTAGATCTGTACTTGAATCTTCTTCCCCTCACTATATCCAACAAGATATCACCATTATCCACTATAATAAACATAGATCTATCCATGGAGGACTAGATCTAACAATAAGGGTGAGAGAAAACAAGAGGATCTAGAGAGAGAGAGAGAGGAGACAATGACTTACCGATGAATCCAGATCTCCAACACACATTGATTTATCAAAAGATGCCTCCAGATTAAATGGAATCTCCAAGGGAGCCTAGGGAGGAAGGGGAGTTTGAGACCCTAGAAGAATAGGGAAAAAAGGTGGGTTTGAGGTCTTAATCAGGGATAAAATCTAAATTTTACATCTTTAAATGCACATTACATGTTTGGGCCGCACGATTTAAATACGTTTTCTATAACCATTCTCATGCTACCATCCCCCAAATAGAGAGCCACATATTTGTGGCCATGGTTTGGAAAGATGTGCACCAATCGTGCAGTGGAACCATCTTAAGAACAAAATCTCGCATGGTGGGTTCACATGGTTTGAAAAATCATCTTCCGACCATGATTTTCCCCATGTTCCCACTTTTAAAGAACTAGATATGTTTTCCATCAAAACCGGTACCCGAACCAGTCCACAATAAGTTCTGAAGGGCGCTCTCAATCCCCATGGGCTGGCACAAGTTCCTAGGTATGATAATGTAAAAGTTGGTAATGATTTACCAACATTTATAAACATAAAAGAACAACTGCAATAAATAAACTGAATCTGAAAATTTAATCCAAAAAAGACTTTACTAAAAATTCAGAATTGAAATACATGGTTTTAAAAAAATTCCAAGAGGGACACAACTCAAAAGTTACAGAAAACACAACCCAAGAACCAACGCAAGGTAAGGGGTCATCATCCCTAAGCCTTCTCTCCAACACCGCACCGAGGATGGAAGCTGACAACCCGAACCACCGATTCTGAAATCTTTCACCAAACTTACGACAAAGATTACCGAGTCTACTTACACACAAAGGTGTAATTAGGGTGTGAACCTAATAAAAATAAGATGCCACCCAAAATATATTCCCTCTGATAAACATTATAATACAAAAATCTTGCAAGTTTTTATAAACAGGACATGCCATAAACAATTTTTAAAAGATGCAACTTTCAATGAAAATAATTTTCAAGTGGGAAACTTTAAAGAATGAATTTTTTTAAAGAAAATTCACATGATATTGAATTTTCCAGCTTAAACACTCCACCTTCCAACAGTAAGTACAAAATATCCAATGAGAACTAGTCACGGGAACACCCCTAGGTACTAGTTAGTTGTGAGCCCCAAGTACCTTGTATATTTGTGAAAAGTAACCATAACAAATATCTGTTCTCGTGCACAAGCCACTAGCAAAGGAATCAACCATAACCTATTGGTAACCAAAATCATCATAATCATATTTTAGTTATTATTTTCATTCTCAAACTTTCCATGTGAAACAGGGACAAAACCACTCCAGATCACTAGCATACCAGTACATGTCCGCCCACCTAGATACCCGGGTTTTCCCTTTTTGTGCTCAAACAATTTCTACATCTTATAAAATAAAATTGCACATGAAAATTACATTTAAAAATAATACACACATCAAAAATCCCACACACAAGACACAAAATACCCCTTTTCACGTTCAAATTCATTTTAACATAATAATCACACCAAAACAGCCCATAAACATGTCCTGCACCATTCTCATAATTTAATAAATCATTCCAAAATTTATAAAATATTATCAAAACATTATAAATAACAAATCACCACTTTCCCTTTTAAAATCCCATTTTAAGAACATGCACACTCCAAAATAGTACCTCAATATCTTTTTCACACTTTATGTAACTCAATAAACCATTTGAGATTTTTATAAAACATCTTCAAGGATTATAACAAGATTTTTCACATCATAACCATTCAAAAACCTTCTTTAAAGGAAAAACTCACACTAAAACCACACAAAACCATATTATTTAGCCCAATCCACATTTAATAAACTAGTTTCATATTTTATAAAATGACCCCAAATGATACCACAAAATTTACACAAGAAAAGCACACCATTTCAAGAAAAAATGCAACTTTAAAATTAAACTCTTAACCAATTCAATCAAAAACAGATTTTTCACCACACACAACTTATAAGGAACATGATAAATAAGTAAATAAATCAATCTAACTCATCAATAAATGATTAAACATGGAATCATCTATCATTTGTGTAAAAAACTTCCAAATCATTGTGTGAAACTTCCACCGCACCAACGCCGCACCAAAAGGGAATGAAAAAAACCCTAATACAAGAATATTGAACCAAGAAACTCAAAAAATAAACCCTAGGTACGAAACCCTAGTTTCTGGACATTTGAAACATCAAGGAAGAGGGAAGAAACCCTAAGGATAATCTAAGAAACAAGAGGGGGATTCACTTACTTGAGAAACTTCAAAGAAATATCTCCAAATATACTAATAGTTGAATATCCAAGAAGAAAAAATTGAATTGGATGTTATAATAAGGATAAGGAGGTGAAGTGGAGATTGAAATGGGGGAAAAAGAGTAAAAAATGAATGATTTATGAAAGAAACAAATTACCTTTTCCAATTTGGATGATTTGAAAAGCCTGGAGAAATTTCACCCTAGTCCACGATGAAGAAGAGATTCAAAGAGGGAAGATAAAACAAGGGGGTGAACCTAGGGTTTTTGGTATTGAGCGATAGGTGGAATTTCCAAAAAATATTAAAACATTAATGGGATATAAATTAAATAAAATATATTTTTTATAACTAGAAATGGGCTCACGGGCTAGCCCAATGCCTGAATAAATCACCCAAATCCACCATGATTATGAGTTCCTAAGGGGCCCAAATGGATATGGTGGATTAAATAAGTCAGGGAAGGTCATGTGGGAAGTGTAATGGGTGAAATTTTTTTAAAAACTAATGAGTTATAAAAGAAAACAATTTTGTTTTTAAATTTGGAAATGGGCTCACAGTTTGGCCCAAATCTTGAACAAACCCACCCAATAAACATACCCCACAAAAGGTGCCACTAGAAGCATCACAATATTCAATTCCAATAAACCTCATCCTTATACCTTACCTTTAAAAAAAGATAAGGCCAAATTCCATCCAAGACTTCCAAGACTAATGACTTAGAACACCCAAGACACCAAACTTAAACCTAGAACACCTTGAAATAAAGAGAAAACTAAGAACCAAAAGAAGATTTGAAATGAAGAATGGAATTTAAAATCTGGGTGTGACACCACTTTCATGGTTTCTCTTGGGAATTCACATGGTTTGGAAAAACCATGCACCTGTCCAATGACTCTTTTTCTCACTTTTATGATTTCCTAAAGGTAGTTCATGGTTTCTACTAATCGTTTTCAAACCATTCACCTCTAAAAACACTTTAAAAACAATATAAAAATATCCTAAAACTTAGGAAACTTAACCCAAGCATTATGTAAGCTCAAAAAACATAGTAAGAGGGTAATGTACATGAAACAAAGGGTGTTACATTCTCCCCACCATTGGTCTTTCCATCCTTAGAAATAAAGAGCCCGGTGTTACTTTGGAAGAGATTGGTATATTAATCCAACATTTCTTTTTCATGTCCCCATGTATCTTCTTAAATCTGACCATACTACCATAAAACTCATACTGAACTGATGATTTTACCACACCAGATCCTCTCTTTCCTATCCAAAATATGTATCAGAAAATGAATAAACATAGTATCTAGATCAAGGTAAACATGGTCCCATCATATAAAATGGCCAGGGTCTGGTAGGTACTTATTTAATTGAGATACATGAAACACATTATGCACTAAACTAAATCTTATCCATAAAGATAACTGATAAGACACATAAAAAACTCATCCAATTATCTCAAAAGGGTTAATGTAATGAAGGGACAACATTCCTTGATTACCAAAATGAAAATTCTCTATAATTGAAGAGATTATCAAGAAAACATTATCACTCACATTAAACAATCACAATCAATGATGGTGATCTGTATACGATTTTGGGAAACTCTACGCCATCATCATTCTCTTTTTGATCATCTGAATATTCTATCTTGTCTCTTGCATAAGTGTAGGTCTAATAAGTAAAGTCTCACCTGTTTTCACCCAACAAATTAGAGAATGATAAGGATGACCATACAATGCTTCAAAAAGAGCCAAATATATCGAGGCCTGATAACTATTATTTTATGAGAACTCCACTAATGATATATACTCCACCCATGAGAATCTAAAATCCATAACAAAAGTTCAAATCATGTATTTAAAAGTTTGGATTGTCTGTTTGTATTGTCCAAATGTTTGAGGATGATAAGATGTGCTCATAGTCAACTGCATTCCAATGGCTTACTGCAAGGATTTATAAAAGCAAGATATAATCTTGGGGTCTCGGTCAGATACAATTGGAAATAGTATGTCGTGAAATTTTACAATATAATGAATGTATAGTTTGGATAAGAATTCTCCCATATTAGATTCAAGAATAGGGATTAATTTAGCTAACTTTCTAAGCGAATACACAATCACTCATGTGACATCGTGTTTCCTAACCATTCTTGGTAGAGCTATAAAAAAATCTATAGCTATCTTATTCTATTCCCACATGGGAATCAGTAAAGAATACAACATTCCTTCTAGTTATTGGTTCTTATCCTTAACATACTGATAGGTGATGAATCTCAAGATAAACTCTACCACATTCCTCTTTATTCTATCTCACCAAAAATATGCTCCCAACACCTCATACATTTTCTGAATACTAGGATGAAAAACCCATTTCCAATAGTGGTAGGCATTAAGAAGTTGTTCATGATAAGATATAAGAACCAAAATCCAATATATAAAACATATAATAGATATCTCATCTAGAATAAATCCCTTAATGGTCTCATCACCATTGAGTTTTGACCTTATGGACTGACATTCTAGATTAGATTTCTGATTATCCCCAACCCACACAACCAAATCAGGAACAAAAGAGACTAAAAAGATAATTTTAACATAACCTCACTCAACAAAATATAGATATATATCTTCTATGACTAACTTTATCAACCATTGATCCAAATCCTCTTTAGCTAAAAAATTATATGACTTCCTAATTAATAAATCAGTTATAAAATTCCCATTATATAGTGTATACATTAATTCAAAGTCAAATATCTAAATATATTTAATCCATATTTGTTTCTTTAAGTTCAAATATCTTATTGAAAAAATATGATTCAAGATTTTATGATCTGTAAACATAGTAAATTTATCTCCAAAAAGAGAATGATGAAAAGTATTTAAAACATTAACTAAAATAGATAATTCCAAATTGCGTGTTGGGAAATTCTTATTATGAACCCATAACTATCATGAGACATAAGTTACAATATGATCATTATACATGATAATAAATCCCAACCTAGATCATGATGCATCAAAATAGATCACATAGTCATGTTCTAACTCTAGAAATGTAAGGAAAGGTGATGAGGTAAGCCAAACCATAATCTCATAGAAAGATTTATGTCACCCATTGATCTATTGGAAAAGAACAATTTTACCTGTCAAAGTTGGAACTCGCAAGGTGAGTCATGAAAAATCATGAACAAATCATCAATAATATCCTACTAAGATAAGAAAATTGTGTATCTCAAAAACATTCTTTGCTGGTTTCCAATTGATAGCAATTTTTATCTTTTCAAGGACTATAGAAACTCTAATTTCAACGATGGCATGACTAAAGAAATGTACCTCCTGTATCTAGAAATCATACTTAGAAATCATTTATTAAAAGTAGCGTTCCTTCAATATACCCAATAATATAGCCAATTATTGTTCACGATCGACCTTAGATCTAGAATACACCAAAATACCACTACTAGAAAAAGATCATATACCAACAGTTTGGAACCATTGGTATAGGTCTCCAGACTATTGGAATAACCTATACCAATGGTTTAGAGGGGTGTTTGATGTTCTGTTGTTGGTATAGACCTATACCAATGGTTTTGTGGAAACCATTGGAATATAATTTTACCAACAGTTTTGGAAAACCTTTGATATAGGTCATATGAAAAACCTATAACAACAATTTTGAAAAACCATTAGTATTGGTAATGTAAACCCATAATTTTTTTTTCTAAAATTCAAAATTTTAATTGTATTATTATATAATTCAAACTCATAAAGGGATATTTTTTTGAGTATTAATTTTTTCATTCAATTTTTGAATTAAATGAACTAAAAAAATTGAAATTGAAATTAAAATTTTTTATTTTTGAATGGGCAATTTAGAAAAGAATGATTTTTAAATGATGGAAATTTTATATTCAAATTGATTGATTTAAATTAATTTGAAATTAATTATGTAAAGGATTAATTTTTTATTTTCTTTATTATTTATGTAATAAATTAGAACAAATTTATGCACTATTTTTTTTAAAACAAATATAGGTTGAAATATAGAAAAGTATCAAAGGGACCATGCATGATGATTTTCAAGTGACCACATGTTGAAATTATAGAGAATTTGAAAATTAAATTGACTGCATGGTGCACTCTCACGGTCACTTCCAAAGTGACCACACAACCAAATTTTTGAAGTGACCATGAACTAGAAATAATTCCAAGTGATCATGCCTCCTATTGACCACCTAAAGACACTTCAAGTAACCATGTCAAAAAATCTGAAAAGGCATGAACTATGTGACTCTCATGGTCAATATACCTATAGTGCATCTACTTCCATTAAGATACCATATGACCACCATCATCCTAATAGGGAGATCTTCTCACAAAAACGTTTCCACTTAACGTACCATGAGTACCCCCTCCCCAAATAACTGTGCAACTCCAAGCTACTATGAGAGTTAAAAGTACCATACCAGTGGAATTTCAAAGCCAAGATGAATAAATTTCATTCCAGATATTGAATATTCTGACTATCAATTGAGGGATATGAACACCTGATCCCATCAGCCACTTGGGGAAGATTGATGAGATCCAAAGTTGTGCCATTCATAAATCTCAAACTAGATTTTGAAGCACTAAAAATTGAAGCTCACTGAGGGAGGAGATCAAGTCACTCTTACCACAAATGAATTAGAGGATAATGACACCCAATTCCACTAAGGTCGAATGAATTCCAAATGAGGGATTAAGATCAAATGCTTGAAGAAACCTATTCACAACACCTGAGGAAAAGATCTGAGCCGCACCACAACACTGTAACAGTCGAGCTTGATGAGATTGATCTGTTACTATACTATTCAAGTACCACTGATTCTCTCCACCATGAGGGAGAATACCACTAAAAACTGAGCCTATGAACCATCGAGGGGGGGGGGGGGGATGAAATCAAACTTGTACCAGGGGTGAAGATTCAGCTCACTACTACAAAAACAGTCTTTATCAGCGCTCAAAATGGGTTTTATCAACGCTAAAAATCACTATAAATCTCGAAGATGATAAAGGGGGGTACCCTTCATCAGCGCTTTTTTAGTGCTGATAAAGGCTCCATTTATCAAATCTAAAAAATCACTGATAAATGCACCCTTTATCAGTACTAAAAAGGCGCTGATAAAGGTGGACTTTATTAGCACTTCTTTAGCACTAATAAACTAAACCTTTATCCGGGCTTCTTTAGAACTGATAAAGGTGCAGTTTATCAGCGCCTTTTTAGCGCTGATAAAAGCTCCATTTATCAGTGATAAAAAAGTGCTGATAAATTACCTGTCTGCTACTACGAAAAAATCTACAGCAGCACACCCGAACACCTACAAAAAAATTCAGCATCTCAATAAGCTAATTAGAGAAAGTATACCCATGAAAAATTAGCACATAAATCATAATCTAATTAAGCCAAGTATACCCATACAACAACTATACCCGTACACCATTAACACATAATTCATAAGTTAATTAAGTACATAAATATTTCAATTCAAAATTTAGGGGATTGGGGGGCTGCTCAAGGGTTTGGGGTGGGTTTCCAAGGGAGGGTTGGGGGTTTTCGGGGGGATGGGGGTGTCCGGGGGGGGGGCTTTCCAGGGGGTGGGATGGTGTCTAGGGTGTCAGGGGGGCTTTACACGGGGTGGGGTGGTGTCCAGAGGGGTGGGGGTGTCCAGGGGGTGGGTTGGTTTCCAGGGGGTGGGGGCGGTCCATGGGGATGGTGGGGTTGACTCGTACACATCACAAAGGACCCATGGATCGTTATTATAAAATATCAACACAATCAGAATGCATTTGGTTGGATTTTCGTAGGTCAGTTGTTTCTTTCACTTAAAATTGTGTCCATTTTAAACCAAAGAGAGACCCTTTGAGTGATACTGACCACATCGTGCCTTATATTGAGGCGGAGATGACTTTCACATGTCAAAAAGGACCCGTGGATCATTCTCCTAAAGGATCAACACAATCTGAATGGGTTTTTTTGGATTTGCATAGGTCAGTTGTTGTTTTCACTAAAAATTTTGTCCATTTTAAACAAAAGAGAGACCCTTTGAGTGGTACCGGCCACACCATGCCTCATATTGAGGCAGGGTTGACTCATACACGTCCCAAAGGACCCATGGATAATTATTATAAAAGATCAAGACAATCCGATTGCTTTTGGTGAGATTTTCATAGGCCAGTTGTTGTTTTCACTTAAAATTGTGTCCATTTTAAACCAAAGTGAGACTCTTTGAGTGCTACCGGACACACTATGACTCAGATTGAAGCGGGGATGACTTGTACATGTCACAAAGGACCCTTGGATCGTTCTCCGAAAGGATCAATACAATCTGAATGTGTTTTGTAGGATTTCCGTAGGTCGGTTGTTTTTTTCACTTAAAATTGTGTCCATTTTAAACAAAATAGAGACCCTTTGAGTGATACCGGAAACAACGTGCCTCGGATTGAGGCAAGGATGACTCGTACACATCAAAAAGGATTCGTGGATCATTCTACTAAAGGATAAACACAATCTGAATGCATTTGGTCGGATTTCTGTAGGTCAGTTGTTGTTTTCAATTAAAATTGTGTCCATTTTAAACCAAAGAGAGACCCTTTGAGTGATAGCGGTCACAACATGCCTCAAATTGAGGAGGGGATGACTCATAAACATTACAAAGGACCTATGGATCGTTATCCTAAAGGATCAATACAATCTGAATGTGTTTGGTCATATTTCTGTAGGTCAGTTATTGTTTTCAATTAAAATTGTGTCCATTTTAAACAATATAGTGATCCGTTGAGTGATACCGGCCACATAATGCCTCTTATTGAGGCGGGGATGACTCTTACATGTCAAAAAGGACCCGCGGATCATTATTCTAAAGTATCAACATAATCCGAATGGGTTTGGTTGGATTTCCGTAGGTCAATTGTTGTTTTCACTAAAAATTTTGTCCATTTAAAAAAAAGATACACTTTGAGTGATAGCGGCCACACCGTGCCTCAGATTGAGGCAGAACTGACTCATACACCTCAAAAAGGACCCTTGGATTGTTCTTATAAAAAATAAAGACAATCCAAATGCGGTTTCCTAGATTTTCGTAGGTTAGTAGTTGTTTTCACTAAAATTGTGTCCATTTTAAACCAAAGTGAGACTCTTTGTTTGCTACCAGCCACACCATGCCTCAGATTGAAGCAGGGAGGACTCTTACACATCAAAAAGGACCAGTGGATCGTTATCCTAAAGGATCAATAAAATCTGAATGTGTTTGGTTGGATTTCCGTAGGTCAGTTGTTGTTTTCACTTAAAGTTGTGTCCATTTTAAACAAAATAGAGACCCTTTGAGTGATACCGGCCACACCATGCCTCATATTGAGTCTAGAATAACTCATACACGTCCCAAAGGACCCTTGGATCGTTATACTAAAGGATCAACACAATCCAAATGGGTTTGGTCAGATTTCAGTAGGTCAGTTGTTGTTTTCACTTAAAATTGTGTCCATTTTAAACAAAATAGAGGTCCTTTGAGTGATACCGGCCACACCGTGCCTCGGATTGAGCCAGAGTTGACTCTTAAAATTCAAAAAGGACCCATGGATCATTATTATAAAATTTAAAGACAATCCAAATGCGTTTGTTTAGATTTCCTTAGGTTAGTTGTTGTTTTAACTTAAAATTGTGTCCATTTTAAACCAATGAGAGACCCTTTGAGTGCTACCAGCCACACCGTGCCTCGGATTGAGGCGGGGTTGACTCTTACACTTCACAAAGGACCCTTTGATAGTTCTACTAAAATATCAAGGCAATCCGAATGCGTTTTGTCTAATTTCTGTAGGCCAGTTGTTGTTTTCACTTAAAATTGTGTAGATTTTAAACAAAATAGAGACCTTTGAGTGGTACCGGACACACCATGCCTCATATTGAGGAGGAAATTAATTTTACACATCACTAAGGACCCTTGTATCGTTCTTATAAAATATCAACTCAATCCGAATAGGTTTGGTCATATTTCCGTAGGTCAGTTGTTGTTTTCACTTAAAATTGTTTACATTTTAAACAAAAGAGAGACCCTTTGAGTGATTGTGGTCACACCGTGCCTTGTATTGAGGCGGGGTTGACTCTTACACGTCACCAATAACCCTTGGATAGTTATTATAAAATATCAAGTCAATCCGATTGCGTTTTGTTAGATTTTCATAGGTCAGTTGTTGTTTTCAATTAAAATTGTGTCCATTTTAAACAAAAGAGAGACCCTTTGAGTGATAGCGGTCACAACGTGCCTTGGATTGAGGCGGGGTTGACTCTTAAACGTCACAAATGACCCTTTTATCATTCTCCTAAAGGATCAACACAATCGGAATGGGTTTGGTCAGATTTCCGTAGGTCAGTTGTTGTTTTCACTTAAAATTGTTTACATTTTAAACAAAAGAGAGACCCTTTGAGTGATAGCGGTCACACCGTGCCTCAGATTGAGGCGGGGTTGACTCATACACATCACCAAGGACCCTTGAATCGTTCTTATAAAAGATCAATGCAATCAAAATGCATTGGTCAGATTTCTGTAGGTCAGTTGTTGTTTTCAATTAAAATTGTGTCCATTTTAAACAAAATAGTGACCCTTTGAGTGGTACCGGATACACCGTGCCTCAAATTGATGCAGGGATGACTCGTAAACGTCACAAGGGACCCGTGTATCATTCTCCTAAAGGACCAACACAATCCGAATGGGTTTGGTTGGAAATACGTAGGTTAGTTGTTGTTTTCACTTAAAATTGTTTACATTTTAAACGTAATAGAGACCCTTTGAGTGGTATCGGCCACAACATGCCTCAGATTGAGGTGGGGTTGACTCATACATCTCACCAAGGACCCTTTTATCGTTCTTATAAAAGATCATGGCAATCCGAATGTGTTTGGTCTGATTTTCATAGGTCAGTTGTTTTTTTCAATTAAATTGTGTCCATTTTAAACAAAAGAGAGACCTTTTGAGTGGTAGTGGGAACACCATTCCTCGGATTAAGGTGGGGTTGAATATTAAACGTCACAAAGGACCTGTGGATCATTCTCCTAATGGAACAACACAATCCGAATGGGTTTGGTTGGACTTCTGTATGTCAGTTGTTGTTTTCACTTAAAATTGTTTACATTTTAAACAAAAGAGAGACCCTTTGAGTGATAGCGGTCACACCGTGCCTCAGATTGAGGAGGGGTTGACTCTTACACATCACAAAGGACCCTTGGATCTTTCTTATAAAATATTAAGGAAATCTGAATGCGTTTGGTCAGATTTTAATAGGTCAGTTGTTGATTTCACTTAAAATTGTTTACATTTTAAACAAAATAGAGACCCTTTGAGTGATAGTGGTCACACCGTGCCTTGGATTGAGGCGGGGTTGACTCGTACACATCACAAAGTACCCTTGGATCGTTCTCCTAAAGGATCAACACAATCCTAATGGGTTTGTTCAGATTTTCGTAGATCAGTTGTTGTTTTCACTTAAAATTGTTTACATTTCAAACAAAAAAGAGACCCTTTGAGTGGTATCGGCCACACTGTGCCTCAGATTGAGGCGGGGTTGACTCTTACATATCACCAAGGACCCTTGGATCGTTCTTATAAAATATCAAGGCAATATGAATGCGTTTGTTCAGATTTCCATAGGTGAGTTGTTGTTTTCAATTAAAATTGTGTCCATTTTAAAAAAAATAGAGACCCCTTGAGTGGTACCGGCCACACCGTGCCTCGGATTGAGGCAGGGATGACTCATACATGTCACAAGGGACCTTTGGATTGTTATACTAAAAAATCAAAACAATACGAATGGGTCTGGTTGGATCTCTGTAGGTCAGTTGTTGTTTTCAATTAAAATTTTGTCCATTTTAAACAAAAGAGAGACCTTTTGAGTGGTAGAAGGCACAATGTGCCTCAGATTGAGGCAGGGTTGACTCGTACATGTCAAAATGGACCTGTGTATTGTTCTCCTAAAGTATCAACACAATCCGAATGGGTTTGTTCATATTTCCATAGTTCAGTTGTTGTTTTCAATTACAATTTTATCCATTTTAAACAAAATAGAGACCTTTGAGTGGTACCGGCCACACCGTGCCTAGTATTGAGGCGGGGTTGACTTGTACACATACAAAATGACCCTTATATCGTTCTTATAAAAGATCAAGGAAATCCTAATGCATTTGGTCAGATTTTTATTGGTCAGTTGTTGATTTCACTTAAAATTGTTTACATTTTAAATGAAATAGAGACCCTTTGAGTGGTACCAGCCACACTGTGCCTCGGATTGAGGCGGGGTTGACTCGTACACATCACCAAGGACCCATGGATCATTATTATAAAATATCAAGAAAATCCGAATGTGTTTGGTCAGATTTTCATAGGTCAGTTGTTTTTTTCAATTAAAATTGTGTCCATTTTAAACAAAAGAGAGACATTTTGAGTGGTAGCGAGAACACCGTGCCTCGGATTGAGGCGGGGTTGACTCATATATGTAAAAAAGGATCCGTGGATTGTTATCCTAAAGGATCAACACAATATTAATGGGTTTGGTTGGATTTTCATAGGTCAGTTGTTGTTTTCAATTAAAATTGTGTCCATTTTAAATAAAATAGAGACCCTTTGAGTGGTACCGGCCACACCATGAATCAGATTGAGGCAAGGTTGACTCGTAAATGTCACAAAGTACCCTTGGATCGTACTTATAAAAGATCAAGTCAATAAGAATGCGTTTGGTTGGATTTTCATAGGTCAGTTGTTGATTTCACTTAAAATTGTTTACATTTTAAATGAAATAGAGACTCTTTGTGTGGTACCGGCCACAGCGTGCCTCAGATTGAGGCGGGGTTGACTCTTTCACATCACCAAGGACCCTTGGATCGTTCTTATAAAATATCAAGACAATCCTAATGCATTTGGTTGGATTTCCGTAGGTCATTTGTTTTTTTCACTTAAAATTGTGTTCATTTTAAACAAAATTGAGACCATTTGAGTGGTTCAACATTCTTACATGTTTCTGCTGCATATCATCTATTAAAATGGAAAAATTAATCATTAGATATAGGATGTTTTATTTAATAACAATTAAAATTTTCCTATGAACATTCACATACAACAATGTTTCATCTTTTGATCCCCTTAACCCCTCTAAAAAATGACCACCAATTGTACATGTCCCCAAGTCAGATCTTCATTGTATTTTTGTACAATCTTCCATCAAGTATGCGGACCAATCGTTTCTGAACACATCTATGTCATCTTGTGAGTATGAGGATTTTCGACAGTTAGAGTAGTACTGCAAAATATAAAAATAAAGAATTAATAAATAAATTAAACGATCTAGTAGTTGTTTTTGAAAATACCTCTTTAGGGATGCTAGTTTATTGATGAAAAACAATCTCTTTCATAAATTTACAAATATAATAACCACAATCATTATCGATTGTTTTTTTTTGTACACTGCAAAAAAAATTGACCATTAGGAGAATAAGTAACTTGTGTTGATATGTGTTTGGATAGTGAAATTTTATTATATATACCCTGATATTTGTCCAGACGTAGTACCTTCTTGCCTCCTTATGCTTAGCCCCTATCCTCATTCCTTTTTTTAGATGATAATGATACACCACCCTATCATAAAATAATCCTTAGTAAAAGATAATATAAATTATATTACTTGATGTTTAGACCTAAAACTTAATATGTACTGTCTTACAGATTCACAAATTCCATCATGTGTGGTCAGTTTGATGGATATCCTTGCTTTGAATCCAAAAAATAAATCTTTGGAGTATCCAAGTTCACCGCAATTAGTAACCAATGTTTCCTAAAAACACAAAAATGAAGAAGTAATAAAAGAAGTGAAAATATAATTGATATGCTTTAATCGTAGAGTTTTACCCCTGCATGGTTGGTATTAGAAAGAGTCTATCAATGTAATCTTCCTTTCAAATGTTTTCAACAAGCCGTTCACTATTTCATCCCTTTTTGATGGCTCTAATTTTGTTAGGTGTGTTGATATGGTATGAGGACTAACGAGTCCAAATCTCGTCTCATGGGAAAATTCCTTCAACTGTTTTTCATAAATGCATATGTCAATAATATAAAATACATTATTCATAATTTTCACATTAGATCATCTTTTAGAAAATCAATTCATGGAAACATACCTCATATATACATTTACAACTGTGACGCCTAACCAACCGTTTTCAAGGATCTCATTTACATTTTCAGTAGTAATGAAATCTTGAATTTCCATGTTCATATCCAAATGAGTCTTCAATGCTAGTAAATGTGGATAGAGAACAGGTGGTTTTATTGTGCTTTCAGTAGCTACTTGGGCTCGGTTGGTCGATCCTTTAGATGGTTTTGAGCCGATGTTTGTCACCCCCTTCCCTTTCTCTGTCTATAACAACAATCATTGGTTCGGACCCTTTTTTCATTAACTGTTAAAGGTTTAGCTTGAAAAAAAGGAAATAAATACCTCTTTGTCTGCATGTACTCTTACAAGTTGTGACGACCTTGCAATGAATGTCCCAATAGCCTTTTTGACCATATGAATTTCATCATCAACAAGTGGAATAGGTAGCTCTACATTTGGCTCATGAGCTACAGTAATCGTCACTTTCAGATGATCTTTCGGAAGTGGTCTATTATGCAGTGTGTCATCTGGGATATTGAACACTATAGCCCTCGCTACAAGGTGATAGGTGGGTGTTGACAGATATAAATCACAATCATTATCACCCTGTAGAAGATCAGTACAGAAAAATTACAGTGTTTTTCTGATTCACATTTCATAGGAACAATTATTAGAATATTGATTACCCCAGCCAAGACAGTTTTTTGAGGGGAATGGCTCACCTCAAAGCTGGTGGGGGGTTGGGTGGGATGTTCACGCACTGTTTGTTCCGGACTTGTGTCTTCCCTTTTCTTTCCACCCATAAAAGTTTCTAGAAACTCTCCCTGCCATTGCAATCGTTCTTTAAGGGTTGCTATTTTTTCGCTCATTTGTTCCAATTTTTCATCTGTATCATCCATTTTTTTATTCTTCTCAAAATATACTCGGGGTGTCACCCCAAACCCCGTACCTCTAACACGAACATATTTTTCTGACTGATTCAAAGCCATTGATAATAGGTCTGTATCCGCTATAGGCATAGCTGATTCCTATGACTATCAGATATAGGAAAATAACTAATTATTTTTATGTAATAGCAATTTAAAACAAAAATTTTTATCGTCATGTCATACTTACACATATTTCCCACACTTTTTGTGTGTTCTCATCTACTAAATTCCCTTCCTTATTCACACGTGGATCCTTCTATATCACATGATGTGGTATGGAACTGTATTTGGGTTTAGACTCATCAATCTACATATAAACATAGAAAGATAATTATTATGTTGTTTATTGGCACCTAACAATATTACTGTAAATTTAAAATACGTACCATTTTCTTTTCTAATGAAGTGTACCCCATCCTTTCTTTACAATAGGGGTATGATGGTTTTGATGCACATTCCTTATTTTTAGTACAGAGTTTCTGTTTCATAAATGAAATATCGACAATCAAAGTGATGAATACTGGTATCCTCAAACAATGTATTATCAACTACAATGTACCTAAAACATCTCATCCCCAAGATGGCCAATAAATGCATCCCATTCTTCTTGGGATATCAGGTGAGCATAGACAATGGGTGGGTGCGGGTTAATTTTACCTTTGGAATATTTCAGGTGACATCTTGTTAAAATAGTGTGAAAACCTCGATGAATCCTTCCTGCAAGACATAGTACATAATCCTTGTGTGAATCGTCTACTATAAATGTACTCTGCAAGAGATTGAGAAGAGTAAGAGATTGTTTCATTATTTTATATTCTAATAAATTAAAGAAATAAATTAATAATGTTACCATAATTTCTTCCCAGATCACATCCTTCTTCCCAGACACAACATGGTTCCATGAATCTATGTCAATCCGCACTCTTTTCCAAGTGACAACTCCAATGTAGCTTCTAAACATAGCCTTGTTGGGATTCACATGTTGGCCTTGTGCATTCCATCCGACTTAAAATTTGATTCCTTTGCTTTTTGCCTTATGAACTTTGGCTAACACCATCAAACTACGACGCACCTGTGTTTTCTGCGACGTCGGTCCTTCATTCCCGACCATTTCATCGATATCAACATCATCTATATGTTCATCTGAAATGGTATCAATGACATGTGTTGATGGTTGTTGGACCTCAACACTAGAAGAAGCAGGAGCCACAGCAGCAGGAGCAGCAACATTCGCAACAGGAGCAGCAAGAGCAGCAGGAGCCGCAGCAGGAGGAGCAGCAGGAGCAACAGGAGCCGCAACAGGAGCAGCAGCAGGAGCAGCAGCAGCTGCAGGAGTAGCAGTAGCCGCAGCAGCAGCAGCTTGAGAGACTTGTTCAGCCTCAAGATTAGGAGAATCGGAATGTGCAGAAGTCATTATCTACAAAAGTGGTTGAACAGTTAATTTAGATTACATAAATTCAGTAATGATAAGATAATAACATGAGATAACAGGATCTATATTACAAACAAAATATAACCTGTTTATTGAACTCTCTTTTTTTCGAAGGTTGAAGGGATTTGACACCTCTATCGATTATCCAAATCCCTTCATTATGGTCTCCTCTAACATACAAAACATCATCTACATTGGGACCGCTCCAAAATGATTGCGACGTACCACTGAAAGGATCCCCCTCAACTGAATTTTCATCACACCCTTCAGTAGTTTTGGACAATAACAGAACAATCTACCACTTTCAGTTTGCAAGATCTGGAACATAAAAAACTTGTACCGCTTGTGATGCCATTAGAAACTGTTCGTCTTTGTACCCTTCTTTACTAAAATAAACTTTCACAAATCCCCATTCATCTATTTTAACACCACTATTTTTATCAACCCATTTGTATTAAAAAATCGGCAATTGGAATGTTGTATAATCCAACTCCCATATTAGCTTGATAATGTCAAAGTATGATATATTTTCATAAATTGGATTTCTTTCCTTACTACCAGAAACATGCGTCGCTTCAGCCACTAGTGTAACTCCACTATTTTTCATGGTACTATATTCATCATGTTCATATGTATAGAATGTATAACCATTAATTAAATAACCACTGTAAGATAATACTTACACACTTGGTCCAATGGCTAGCCATCAAAGTCGTTCTGAAATTGAATTCGGGTTTTCATCCAACTGCTTAAAAATATGGTCCTAAAACCATCCTATAAACTGGTGATTATGTGTATTTGATAACCATTTTTCAGCCCTTGATGGATTCAAATGCCTAATAATTTCTTTGTGAGTTTCAATATATGGAAAAACATCCCAACTGTTATGAAAAACATAAATATGGGCTTGCTCCCAATCTGTAATACTGATTGTCACAACTTCTCTTTCCAGAAATTCCCTCACCCTCAATGCGTCCAGTGTGACGAGATTTCGGGATACCAATTCTTTCCACATCAGATAGGTATTCGGTACAAAATTAAATGGTTTCCTCAAAAATATATCTCTCCACTATACAACCCTCTGGCCAAATTTGATTTTTGACATACCCTTTCAAAATATTCATATATCATTCAACAGGATACATCCATCTATAGTGCACATGACCACAAAGTCGAATCTCTCTCACCAAGTGAATAATCAAATGAACCATCATATCAAAGAATTTTTGTGGGAAGAACATTTCTAATTCACATAATATGATGACAATTTCTTTTTCCATATCTGTAAATCTCACCAGGTCTAAAACTATTCTACATATAGCTTTGAAAAAGAAACAAAGTTTGGTTAAAGTATGACGAACATTCTTGGAAAAAATGCAATGTAAAGCTATAAGAATTAGATCTTGCATCAAAACATGGCAATCATGTGATTTCAAACCTTTTAACTTCAAATCATTAATTGACACAACGTTCTTGATATTTAATGAAAACCCCTCTGGAACCTTTACATCATTGAAGAAGTTGCAAAACTGATATCTCTCCTCCCTAGAAAGAGTATAAGCAGCTGGAGAAAGAAACATTCCATTTTCACCCTTCACGGGAGCCAACTCTTCTCGTATTCCCATGTCAACCATGTCCAACCTTGCCTTAATTCCATATTTTGTTTTTCCAGGGGCATTTAGAAATGTTCTGATAACACTGTCACATACATTTTTTTCCTCATACATCACATCAAGAAAATGTCTGACGTACAAACAATTCTAGTATGATAATTCAAAAAAAAACTGATCACGTTTTCCAACCGATTTTCATAAGGTTTTTCGAAAATGGTTTACCAAAAACAGTGTTTATATCTTTTACTTTCTCAAACAGCTGATCACCTGTTAGTGGAGATGGTGTTGCACATTGTTCTGAACTTCCATTGAATGATGTTTCCAAGATCAGTACTTATGCCGATGAGGTATAAATCTACGATGTCTTAGAAACACAAATTTCGATGAATGTTTCAACCTAATTGATTCTGTATCTTCTACGCACATGGGACACCATTGAGTTCCTTTAATGATATAGCCTGAAAATTTTCCATAAGTAGGGAAATCATTTATTGTCCCATACAACATCGCTCTCAACGTGAAGTATTCACTTTTATAAGCATCATACAACATAACACCCGAATCCCACAATAACATGAAATCCTCGATCAAACGAGCCAGATAAACATCAATATCGTTACCTGGTTATTTTGGTCCTGATATAAGCATAGATAACATGATGAATTTCCGCTTCATGCATAACCAGGGTGGCAAGTTATAATTTACCAACATAACAGACCATGTACTATGAGTGCTGGTTTGAAAACCAAAAGGATTCACTCCATCTGTAGATAATGCAAGACGAAGGTTTCTTGGCTCTTTTCCAAACTCAGGATACTCATGATCAATTTTCTTCCATTGAGGAGAGTCAGCTGGATAATGTAATTTCCCATCTTTATTTCTTTTATCTACATGCCATGACAATTGTCTTGCAGTTTCTTCACTTTCATATAGATGCCTAAACCTTGGAATGATTGGAAAGTACCATAAAACTTTTTTAGGATTGGATTTATCTTTCTTGTATTGAGAAGAACCACACTTTGGGCATTCTTTAAGTGATTTTTCTCCTTGCGAAACAATATACAGTCTTTCAGACAGGCATGTATTCTTTCAGAAATCATACCCATCGAGCGTAACATTCGTCTAGCTTCATATGTCTGGCTTGGGAGCTCATTATCTTCCAGGAGCATGTCATTCAAGAGAGCAAGTAGTTCTGTAAAAATGACATCACTCCACCCGTTGCCTACTTTCAATTTATACAACTTCAGTACAAATGACAATGTTTTATACTTTGTGCGACCATCATAAAATGGCGTCTTTGCACAACTCTTAAACTTCTCAAACAATTTTGGGAAATCACGGAGTTCATCTTCAATTGTCTTTGTCATTTCCTCAATATGATATTCATCCTGATTGAAATTTGTAATCACATCCTCCATACGGACTTCTTCATTATCCATATTTGTATTCATATCTGATGATCCATAAAACGCAGTTTTATCGTAGCCAGTAGCTACATTCTCTTTTTCTCCATATTTATTCCAAAATTTATAACTCCGATCTATTCCATGAAATATCAAATGTTCTTCCAACTCCTCTGGAGTAAGTTGTCTAGAATAAAAACAACGTAAACATGGAAAAATGATTTTATAAGGATCCTTTGCATGATCCTTTGCAAACATGATGAACTATTTCACTCCATTCTCGTACTCTATTGTCAAACGATTAGCATCCATCCAATATTTATTCATCTTCATCCTATTTGAATCTCAAATATTATTATTTATGGTTCAAGTACACAAAAAAATACATCCAAATACAGTAGAAGAGAACCACTTCCTTATAAAAATAGATATTAATAGAGCCTAACCATTAGTATTTATTCATCTTCATTAAATATAATTACTTTAGATTCATTATAGTTTCCTCAAATCACCCCAGAACGAACACAAGAATAATCAAGAATGATACATCTAACACTCTTAAGTCTATGCCCTACATTCAATATCATCATGTCTAAATACCCATATATCCACATATACACATGTACCAAACACATAAAAAACCATATCTACATCAAAACCAAAGTTCCAATATGGATTTCAATCAGTTTACTCGACTCAAGTGGTGGTGTGTAAGAAATAATAAGAAAATATAATAATTATATAGTCACACATAAATCTCAAACTGGTGTTAATAATCCAATAAACCAAAGGTATCATTCCATCTATCAGAATACTCTGAAGGATCCCATATGTGACAGTAGTCCCAAGTGGTGAAAGTTCCTGAGGAGGAAGGGGCGAACACGCACCTATCAGGGTTCGAGGTCATGTCACTGAGGTTGAATGTGTCTCGATACTCCTACAAGGGTTCATTACATATTTCAAAAACCATGTCCTCATACCCTAGGATGCCAACCCACTGCTGGTGGAAGTGAAACTGTTTCTGATGATCATGCCAAGAAGAAATGGAAACCAAGAGGGGGGATTGAATCAAAATACCTCAAGCAAGATGGAAAAACATGGTATTTGAGAATAGGTTAGTGGCTTTCATGTTGTCTAGACACCTATCCAATAGAATCCATAAGCGATGATGGCCCCTGCAGTTATTGCACCAGGTTAAACTGTCACCTGAGAAGCTGAGATCAATGAGGCCCTTCCTAGCCATGAACTGAACAAACTCCATGATGGACTTCCTCTGGAATGGGCATCTACATTTCCTTTCCTTTAGGTTGGAAATGACATTAAATTCACCCCCAAAAAACAATGGATGGTGGCCGGGATCGAAGGTATTTTGTTCACTCCATAGAGATTCCCTTTTAAGAGGGTCATAGCTTCCAAAAACAAAAGTCATAAAGAAGGAGGTGTCACTATTGGACACCTTGGTAGTGATGAATTGATTGAAATCTTGAAAAGTCTCAACAATATATTTATTGTGCCAAAATACCCATTTGCGTTTGTTGGAGGGGTCAGAGTGTAGAAATCCGTGAAACTTAATCTTCTTGGATAATTCTATGATTATTATAGGGTTTTTTTATGTTATTAGACAACAACAACAATGACATTATGCTTTTTGATTTCTATAGTGAGGAAGTCCGATTTAACATGGGCACTAAGACCATGAGCATTACATATGAAGATAATAATGATGGATAGGACAAGGTTATGGCATTGGATCTAGAGCTAGTAGCCTTATTGAAGTGGGATGATGATCTCTTATTTAGGTCCCTTGATTTTGAACATGTTCAAAATCCCTTCTGGTTGGTAAGCTTCATATGAGTGGGATATGAGGATCCAAAGGGGTAGGGGAAGGATGGGTAATGAAACTTGGGGTATGGTGAGGGAGTTATCTCTGGATCAATATGTATTTAGAGCTGGATGACAGGCTCAGAGCCAAGGGAGACAGAACAAACACTGCTAGAAAGGGTCCTGGCCACTACAGAGAAGCAGTCAGTAACCTTAGCGAGGGAGAAGGACAGAGATGGAGGTAGGGGTGGCAAGGCTAGAAATCTTGGTGGTTTGGAAATCATTCCATACAAGTTCACTTCCAGGCAAAGTCACTTAGATAGCATGAAGGAAAGAAGGGGGGAACCCCTCGAAGAAAATAGGGTTCAAGCATTGGATGACCTAGAAATTCATCAGAACCGAGTGGTGTTGTCCTTATAGAAAAAGGTTATCCATCATTCCTTACTTTATGGTTACATGGTGTCGGATCTAAGGGAATTGATGATACCTAGTAGAAATCTAGTGAAACTGGAATCCAAGTGTGAATGACCTTAAATTTTTCATAAACTTCACTCTGATTGTGTAAACTCATTGATCGCCATTGATGATGATCATATCAATCTTTCCACCAATAGAAGGTTTCTCAAGATATATTTTACATGAATAAACCATCCCTTTTAAATAAAATCAACCCATGTCAAAAATTCCCCAAAGATTCCACATTTTTATTTACAATAATAAAACTATACTAATAAAAAATCCTAGAATAATGGAGTAATGATAAAAGAAAAAATAAATATGTCGTAGCCACATATGTTCAAATAGTACGTGAAATTATAAAAAATACCCCATAAAACACCACTAAATTCAAATTTCAATAAAATATATTCTATTGAATCATGCCTCAAATCATGATGATACTCGTGCATTGATACCTGCACCGTGATGCACCTGATCAACATCATCATCAACAACTTCACTAAAAAGATAAAAAACTAGAATTCATCACCTTAGGAACCTCATCACCCATTTAAAACCCAAAATAACATAATAATATAATTAAATCAAAGCATATATATTCTATAATTCAAACCAAACCTTCTCATAAAGGTGATTTTTGGAAGAATCTATATAACATATCCATCTATACCACCATCATATTGAATAGTTTATAGGATCTAGAATAAACAAACACCAAATCACCTAAAAACCCACTGTAGTCATTAGAAAAAAGGTGATGCCTTAGGAGTAATAGAAATATATTGGATGATCACCCCCAAGAACCCCATCACAATATGTAGGAAGAACACTCATGAATCTATGATGAAGCAGAATCATCACCATAGAAGGAAATGAAACCTAGGGATGAAATAATTCAACAAAAAATCCACTAGAACACCATTGATGGGAAAGCCTCACATCCCAACACTCCAATTAAAAATGTTTTAATAGTGTGATATGATTTATAGAATAATATTTCTAGAACCATTAGAATATTTTGGATCAAACTAGAGCTTCGACAGGGGTCATTACCCTAGAGACAAACATGAAGAAGAAAAGGATGAATCATATATCCTACAACCATCACAATCTAAAATATCAATTAAATATATTATTCCAAATAAACATATGTTTATGTGTGATGAGAGAGGAGAACAATATTTAAAAATGATTTGGAAAACATTCCTTAAAGGGAGGTCCGACAAACTGAAGCTCGAGGGTGTTGCAGGAGGTGGAGGTCCGACAAACTGAAGCTCGAGGGCGGCGGAGGTCCGGCAACGCAAACTCAGTGGGCGGTGGAGGTCTGACAACGAGAAGCGAGGGAGGTGGAGGTCCCGAAACGTGAACTCATTGGGCGGCAGAGGGGAGTCGCAGAGTTCTAGTACCGTGAGAGCTTATGTCGCAATAAAATGAGGGCATTGTGTGACCGACTTTATAAAAAAATGGACTAAGGTTTTATCAGTTCTAACATTAGCGCTGATAAAGGTATCCTTTATTAGCACTTTTTTTGCGCTGATAATGGTCCTCTTTATCGGTGCTAAAATTTTAGCACTGATACATGGATTCTTTATCAGTACTTTTCTAGCACTGATAAAGGGTATTTTTATTAGCACTTGTTTAGCGCTGATAATGGTTACCCTGTATCGGTGCTAAAATTTTAGCGCTGAAGAAGGGATTCTTTATCAGTGCTAAAATTTTAGTGCTGATACAGGAAGGCTTTATCAGTGGTTTTTCTTAGCGCTGATATAAGGGGGTGCTTCCCTTGCCTGTTTTTGTAGTAGTGGCTGCACTATTTTTGATTTCTAGAAGCTCACTGATGGTGAGAAAGGAAAACAACTGAGCACCACCTCTTGAATAACTCATGACACTAGAGCTCATCAAACCACACATTGATAAATGTACAATCCATGAAACATGATAAGAAAAAACTTCACACAAAACCGCTTTCAATTATACTTTTCACACATTATATATGGACTACACAATCCACCCTATTTATAAACTTTTCCAAAAATCTGGAATCACAGCAAACACTAAAGGGCATACCATTAATTTTAGAGACAAAATGAAAAAAAGAAACATTTAATAACTTTCATTGGAAATGAAACAAAAACGTGGAGGAGAGAAACAGTAAATGGAGAAGATGCCAGTGACACTACTATTTTGTAAATCCAACTGATGAATTTGGTTTCCATTTCCAATATGCATGAACAGGACTGCAAGAAGAAAGAAAACCCATAGATGAGAACTTCTGATTTAATTCATGATCGATACATGAGGAGAAGTAGCACTGAGATCGATATCATTACACCATGTTCTTGAAGAAGATGACCATCGCGAAGATTGAACTATGGATACTAAGGAAGTTGAACTACTTTCTAGTGCCCACCATGGAAGCCGAGGAAGCCTCCTCTGTCAAACCACCCCTATAGAATATAATCTCACTCTTAACATAGAATAAAGGGAATAATAATAATAATAATATTAAAAAAAATATAATGATAAAATTATAAATAGAAGATTTAAAATAACAAAATGAGGCTGGGATGCGAAGGGATAACCAAACCTCATTATGAGGGAAACAAACCAAAACCCACTAAAATATATATTTTTTAAATTGTTTTATATATATATTTTTTCCCCATCCAGGTATAACTGAAGATTAAGGGACCTTAATGTTCCACATGATTGTGGCTGTGGGTTTGCAAGAGAGCACACACCGGGTGCTCGTCAAAATTTCCCCATGGGTGCACCATGTTCAAGCGGACAAACCAAGCTTCCTCCATAAACCAAAGTCTCTATTTAAACCATAAAACATTGGAACCTTATGTGCATGAACCTAAATCCACATCAGGATCAACAACTAAAACAAGCCCAATTTCCAACACTCATAATTCTTTATGCGATCAAGGTGGGAAACAATCAATTTTTTCCTTAGAGTCACAAAGCACAGAAATAATGATGCTCTAAATTTTATCAAAGGAACACAAACATGATAATGGGAGGAATTTTTTCAACAAGAATATATGAGTAATGTTGATCTCAACTGTTTCACATGATATGTGTAGTCTATCCAAGGAATAAAGAGCTCAATACCCGTTACACTAAAATAATGTAAGAAAATTTGATACATATAAATATTTTCCCTCTCCCCCATTTGAGATGATTTATCATCTACTAACCATAGCTAGGTTTCTTCTATAATTTATAAATCTTTTTAATTTCAATACTATTTCTATTTTCATTCTTTGTTCATCATGATGTTATCTCCTCCTTAATTTCTTTATGTTTCTCACCCCTGTGATGACTATGTGATCCCAGACTCTGTGATCATAGAGAGGTAACCCCCCAGTGGGTGTGTGATATCCCGGACCGGATGCCACTTAATAGGTGCCCCGATCCTGGTGGTCCACATGGACTCAAGCGCATATCCTCAAACTCAAAAGGCTTCTGACTAGTAGCAAGGGCCTAATCTATTGTAATGACCCGGAAATTTCAAGGAAATTTTTTTCTTAATTTTCTTGTGAATTTTACAAGAACGCATTTTCTAACGGCACCTGATTCTGAGGCCCGGTGTGCCCGGAATCATTTTCCGAAGTTTAGCTCGGGTACGCTCATTGAATGAACGAGCGGATTTTTCTAACTTTTGAACCAGTGCTTGGAATCAGATTCCGAGGGCACCATTGGAATCGCAGCGCCGGTAATTGCTTAGAAACACCTTTTCCGGAGTTGCGTTTGCTCAGGTGTGTTTTTTTTTAAATTTTCGGGTTAAGTAAATGAATAAAATAAATTGGCCGCACCATTTATTTTATTTAAGTTTTTTAACCTAAGTTAAGGGGTTAAAGTGGGACCCACAATATCATATACCACTAGGCAGGATATTTGTGGGGTGGGGCCCACATGAGCCCCAACTTTTTCAACCCCCTCCTTTAATTAAGAAACGCACCCACACCCCCTTTTTAATGAAGTCAACCCTTGCGTTTATTCTGGTTAATAAACGCCTCTTTAAATGGGCGGTTTAAACTCCTCAATTAATTCAATTAATTGATCGTTTCAATTCTTTTTGAAATTCAATCGATGACTTGTGTGTTAATAAAATAAGACAACTCTTATTTTATTAGTCTGGTGGTGTTGAGAGGGTTTGGGAGAAAGAGGGGAGGCTTGAAGATCTTCATCTTCCTCAACAAAGAATGGGAAGAACGCGAAGAACACGAAGAATGCCGACCTCCGACGAAGGTCGACAAGAACGCCAGATCCTCGGAGATCGACGACGCGATGCGACGAATCCTTTCTCTGCGACGCGATGACCCTTCTTCCACGACGCTTCTTCTGTGACGTTCCTTCTTCCGCGACGTGCAATTCTGCGACGAACCCTCGCTCGACGAAGCTTGAGGTAGGGGTTTTGGTTCAGTTAAATCTATGTGATTTATATCCTCGACATGTGTTTAAAAATTGTTAGAAGCCTTTTTTTTAACCGCTAACGCGGTGGGTGCGGACCAACGAACAAGTCCAGACCCACCGTCTCTTCGTTCTTGGTGTGAGGATCGGCGGGCGATGATGATGCAGGCCGCACAGGCGTTTTGAGGTGTTCGCAATGAAGAACCGGCCCCGGGAGGGCCGTTGGCGAAGACGACAGGCAAAACCGACCACCAGAGCTCGTCCAGTGGACCGCGGAACACTCCGCTGGTGCGCCTCGCCGGCACGACGGCCAGAACCGGCCGACCGCCAGGAGGCGACGACGCCCGACGCACCCCCGGGATGGGCCGCCGCGGCGGCAGGCCAGTAATCCTGCGACCGCATGGGACCGAGGGAGGTGGGACGCAGTGCTCGGCCGCGTCTGTTGGCAAGGGGCGGCCCCCACGTGGGGCCACGGTTTCTTTCAAAGGGGTGGCGCCCCTTTGCGTGGCCACTTGGCCAACGCCAGCGCGCCAGTGCGTCGGGCCGAGCTGCCTGGCCGGACCGTGCCAGCCGGGCCGGGCCGCGCCCAAGCTGGCCGGACCCGGACCCGGGTCGGGTCGACCCAGTTCGGGCCGAACCAGGGGGTACCGGGCCAGGTCGGACCGGGCCCGAACCCCCTAATACCGGAATGTTACGGTCTTTTGCCCATAACTTGGGCTGCAGACCTCCAATCAATTCACCGTTAGTAGAGATGCGATCCTTGGATCGAGACGGTCGTTTCGGTATACTACACTCAAGGTTTCGGAGTACTTTGGGTTTGGCAGGGTTGGTTCGTACACGAAACCAACCGGGCCCTCGGAGCGGAAACTCTTATAACTTGAGCTCCGGATGTCTGATTGACGTGCTGTCAAATTTATTGGATTCTTCTTGATGAGACGAAACTCTTGGAATGCTTCGCCTGAGTTTTGGATGCAGTTGGATAATGGATGGGTTGGATTGAACCCGAAATCCAAATGGGCCCCTGGAACGGAAAAGCTGATAGCTTTCAGACCGGACGTCCGTTTGACGATCCGTCAGCGGGGTTTGTGATCACGTTGAGAAATGGTCCATATGAGCATACCCTATGAGAGTTCGGGGTAAAATCGAGATACGGCTGGGTTGGTTCGCACTCGAAACCGACCGGGCCCCTGGGACAAAAAAGGCTAGTATCTCACAGACCGGGCGTCCGACTGACGCGCCGTCTCTTGCGTTGAGACCCCTATGACGAGGCGGTCCTTTGAGATACTTCTTAATGGAACTTCGTGATACTTGGAGTATCGACCGGTAGCTCGTGGAGCGGACCCTCCCGGTGATGAGCTAACAGAGTGCAGAGACCTAGTAGCTGGCTGACACTTGACGACTGCTGATCTATCGACTCAGTGTATTTCGGATAGCCCAGTGGGGAGCGCTTGGTTGTAGCGGCAGAACCACGGTGGAGAAGCGCTTGGTAGTAGCGGCAGACCTGCGGTACTCTTCAGAAGGAGTATCTCTGGAGGCTATGAGGGGGAGGAGCGCTTGGTTCTAGTGGCAGACCCATGGCAGAGGAGTGCTTGGTAGTAGCGGCAGACCCGCGGTACTCAACAGAAGGAGTACCTCTAGAGGCTATGAGGGGGAGCACTTGTTTGTAGCGGCAGACCCATGGAGGAGGAGCGCTTGGTTGTAGCGGCAGACCCGCGGTACTCAACAGAAGGAGTACCTCTGGAGCCTATGAGGGGGAGCGCTTGGTTATAGCGGCAGACCCATGGAGGGAAGCGCTTGGTTGTAGTGGCAGGCCCACTGTACTCAACATAGGAGGAGTACTCTAGCAGTCGTGGTTTTGACATCATGAAGAAGTATACCTGTGTGAGCTGAGTCCTGATTTTCAATCCTTATCTTCGATATGTTTGACTTGATATCCTTTGTGGATTACGTTATGATTTCCTGTGTGGATTTGGTTGTGTTTTCCTGTGTGGACTGGGTTGTACATGGGCTCGGATGTTGGAGCCGAACGAGAATTGATGACTTCGGTATATGTATGGGATAATACCTATGTGGTTTCGGATGTTACTTCGTGATTGTATCTTACCTTGTGGGTTATCCTTTGTGAATTCTGGGAGACCTTAGGGGGTCTCAGGGTCCCTACTGAGTAGCTTATACTCACCCCTGTACGGGCTATGCCCGCACTACATTGTGTTGGTTGTAGACGACAAACAACGCTGATCGTAGTTGAGGCACGAGGAGCAGGTCGGTACCTGGAGGAGGACCACTGGGCGGAGCGACTCAGAGCGGACGGCTGGATCCGAGGAGCTGTGGAGGCTATCTGTACCCACCCTTCTGGTGGGACTTACAGTGGACGGCTCGACGCTGCGGATTTACTTTTCAGTTGCTGTACTCTCTTTTTTTCAGTTGTACATTACTTTCAGTTTGGGTTTGTATTCTATCCCACTTACTTTTTTGCACTTACTATTGTACCCATTTTTTACTTAGTGTTTGCTTCTACTTACTTGATCTGTGGTGTTTGTTTACTTTAAAAAGGCAATGCCTTCCCTTTTTACTAGGAATTACCCCTTGGTACTAGTCACCAGCCCCAGGCCTATGGGAGGCGGGCTTGGGGTAGTCACGACACGGGCCCCGAGGACGGGTCGTGACAAATTGGTATCAGAGGAGTTCGGTTCTTCCTTAGAACTTCGGAATCTGATCTTTTTCTATGTGAAGCAATAGTGTTAAGAGTATTGAGTGTGGCTATCAGTCCAGGGAGTCTAGTGTTGGTGCGGCGACCAACGTATCCGTACACCAGGACCCTGACCTCTGATTTCCGACTTAATGCACGAAAACATTGATTACATGTGTGTTCCATGTTTTACTTGTGATTACTTTGTGTCAACTCACCTGGTATACTATTTAATCGTGACACACCTATTTTTTTTTCAGGATGGACCCACGACGGTAGCCAGCTAGGGTTCTGAGAGTTGTGTGTGACGACAACCCACCGAGCGATGAGGCCTCGGTACATGGCCCTTTGATAGCAGAGGCACCAGCAGTACCTCTACCCACCGAGCCACCGATGCTACCATCCCCAACCGTTGACGGTGCACGTCGCCTTAGTGAACTGCACGAGTTTCAGCATCAGCGACCGCCCAGGTTCTGTGGGGAGACGAACCCTCAGGCAGCCGAGGATTGGCTGGAGGTAGTTTTATGAGTTTTCCATTTGGTAGGGACAACAGCTGACCTTATGGTGGTCCTTGTAGCTAGCCTCCTACATGCGGCAGTAGGAAGATGGTGGAGCTTGATGCTCCAGCTGCACGACGAGGCATATATCCTTTGGACGGACTTTCATAGCCTTTTCCGCTCAGAGTTCGTTCCAGCCACCCTCCGTGCGGTACAAATCCAGGAGCTACTACAGCTACGGTAGGGCAGCCTGACAGTAGCCCAGTACGTAGCGAGGTTTACCGATCTCTCGCGCTATTTTATGGACATGGTACGAGACCCATTCTTCAGGGCCCGAACCTTCGAGCATGGGCTAAGGTGAGAGATCATAGATTCATTTGTTTCTCACAGCATTCCGACATAGGCAGGGGTGTTGGAACGAGCCCTCTTAGTGGAGAGTTTCCTTGCTGAGCAGCCTCCAGCAGTAGGACCCACCACTATCCGGCATGCGGCAGAGTCTTCTGCAGCAGGTAGTAGACATATGACGCAAAGTTCCAAGAGGACTAGACCTACAGGTGGTCGACCGCATGACACATGATCATTTGTGCGAGTAACCCGGGATGGACAACGACTTACCATGAGCGGACAATGTTACTCCTGCGGCGGGGTTGGTCACATGGTTCGTGGCTGTCCGACCCGCCATACGGATGACCAGTAGATGAATGAATTACCTACCAGGCAGAGGTAGAGGTTCGATCAAGGCGGACCACATGGAGCAGGAGACTGTGGCAGGGGAGCTGGCCGTGCAGCTGGAGGTGGACAACGCTTCGAGGTGTTGCCACCACCACCACCAGGAGGTCCACCCCGACCACAGGGAACTGGTGGACATGGGAGAGCTCAGATTCATGCAGCTGAGGCCTACGATCATGGAGCTCCGGGAGCAGATGGACAAGAGCGGGACTAGCTCCAGACTTGGAGACTTTTGTTTATGCTGCATCTAGCTTTGTTGATGTTTGTTTGTAGATGATTTCTGTCTTTGTACGTTGAGCTGCAGTAATAGAAGACACCTTTCTTGTGGCGTTTTCCTTCCTATCCTCTCTTATGTTGTTACTAAGAGGTTTCGGTTTAAAAACTGTTGACTTGACCCTCACTTTGAGATACCTACTGGAGGAGACCCAGTGACCACACACTGATGCCGACAGTGTGACTCAAACCATGGAGGTGAGAGTAACAGTTAGATCTCTTGGTAGTAGCGTCGAGGCCTTACGACGTCATCCCTGGTATGGGTTAGTATCATCCATGTAGGGATTGACTGTATTAGGCGAAGAACGTGGTTCATCCAGGGGATGATACCAGATTTCTCTTATTAGCAAAGAAGAAATCTCATCAGCTCTTGTAGGACTAGAAAGGTCCAAGTCATCCAAGTGTGGATGAGGACAACTCAGAGCCGGAAAAAGTCTAGTGCTGACAGGAGTCGGAGACCACTAGAGTTCGAGGATGGCGACCACGTTTCCCTACGGGTCTCACCTCGACATGAGTTACTGAGATGTGGCCGAGGGGACAAGTTATCACCGAGGTTCAACGGACCTTTCTAGGTCCTCAGCAGGGTAGGCGAGGTGGTTTACCGCTTGACCCATCCACCTCAGTTGCACCAGGTGCACGACGACTTCCATGTATCTCAAATGAGGAGATACGAACTCGACCCTTCGCTTTTCATCGACCATGAGGAGCTGGAATTGGGCGATGGGGTGACCCTCATGGAGGTTCCAGTGGGGATCGAGGAACGATAGGAGCGGATCCTACGAGGATGGTCGATTCCTCAGGTGTTCTTTAACTGGCAGTACGAGAACCTCCAGGTGAGCACATGGGAGCGGAAGGCTCAGATGCATGCTCGATACCGCTTTTGTATCACTATTTTGTGTTAAAGCTTTACGGGGACGTAAATCCTTGAGGTGGGAGTAATGTAAAGACCCAAAAATTTCAAGGAATTTTTTTTCTTAATTTTCTTGGGAATTTTACAAGAACGCAGTTTCTGACGGCACCTGATTCCGAGGCCCGGTGTGCCCGGAATTATTTTCCGAAGTTTAGCTCGGGTAGGTTCAGTGAACGAACGAGTGGGTTTTTCTAACTTTTGAACTGGTACTCGGAATCGGATTCCAATGGCACCGTTGGAATCGCAGTGCCGGTAATTGATTAGAAACACCTTTTCCGGAGTTGCGTTTGCTCGGGTGTGTTTTTTTTAAATTTTCAGGTTAAGTAAATGAATAAAATAAATTGGTCGCACCATTTATTTTATTTAAGTTGTTTAACCTATGTTAAGGGGTTAAAGTGGCACCCACAATATCCTACACCACTAGGTAAGATATTTGTCGGGTGGGGCCCACACGAGCCCCAACTTTTTCAACCCCCCTCCTTTAATTAATAAATGCACCTGCACCCCCTTTTAATGATGTCAATCCTTGCGTTTATTCTGGTTAATAAACACCTCTTTAAATGGGCGGTTTAAACTCCTCAATTAATACAATTAATTGATCGTTTCAATTCTTTTTGAAATTCAATCGTTGACTTGTGTGTTAATAAAATAAGACGACTCTTATTTTATTAGTCTGGTGGTGTTGAGAGGGTTTGGGAGAAAGAGGGGAGGCTTGAAGATCTTCATCTTCCTCGACGAAGAACGCGAAGAACGCCGACCTCCGACGAAGGTCGACAAGAACGTCGGATCCTCTGAGATCCACAGCGCGACGCGACAAATCCTTTCTCCGCGACGCGATGACCCTTCTTCCGCGACGCTTATTACGTGACGTTCTTTCTTCCACGACGTGAAATTCTGTGACGAACCCTCGCTCGACGATGCTTGAGGTAGGGGTTCTGGTTCAGTTAAATCGATGGGATTTATATCCTTGACATGTGTTTAAAAATTGTTAGAAGCCTTTTTTTAAACCACTAACGCGGTGGGTGCAGACCAAGGAACAAGTCCGAACCCACCGTCTCTTCGTTATTGGTGTGTAGATCGGCGGGCGATGATGAATAAGGCCACACGGGCGTTTTGAGGTCTTCGCAGTTAAGAACCGGCCCCGGGAGGGCCGTTTGCGAAGACGATAGGCAAAACTGACCACGAGAGCTCGTCCGGTGGTCCGCGGAACACTCCGCCGGCGCGCCGTCGGGATGGGCAACTGGTCCCGTGACCGCGCGAGACCGAGGGAGGTGGGACGCGGTGCTCGGCCGCGTCCATTGGCAAGGGGCGGCCCCCACACGGGGCCGCGGTTTCTTTCAAAGGGGTGGCGCCCCTTTGCGCGACCGCTTGGCCAACGCCAGTGCGTCGGGCCGAGCCGCCCGGCCGGACCGTCAGGCCGGGCCGCGCCTAGGCCAGGCCGGGCCGCGCCAGCTTGGCCGGGCCATGCCCAAGCGGTCCGGACCCAGATCCGGGTCGGGTCGACCTGGTTCAGGCCGACCTAGGGGGTACCGGGCCGGGTCGGACCGGGCCCGAACCCCCTAATACCAGACTGTTATGGTCTTTTGCGCATAACATGGGCTTCGGACCTCTGATTGATGCACCATAAGCGGAGAGGCGATCCTTGGATTGAGACGGTCGTTTCGGTATAATACACTCAAGGTTTCGGAGTACTTTGGGTTCGGCCAGGTTGGTTCGTACACGAAACCAACCGGGCCCTCGGAGCGGAAACCCTTATAACTTGAGCTTCGGACGTCCTATTGACGTGTCGTCGACTTTGTTGGATTCCTCTTGATGAGACGAAACTTTTGGCATGCTTATCCTGAGTTTTGGATGTAGTTGGTTAATGGCCGGGTTGGATTGAACCCGAAATCCAACCGGGCCCCTAGAACGGAAAAGTTGATAGCTTTCAGACCGGACGTCCGTTTGACGAACCGTCAGCATTATTGGTGATCACGTTGAGAAATGGTCCCTATGAGAACACCCTATGAGAGTTCAGGGTATAGTCGAGATATGGCTGTGTTGGTTCGTACTCGAAACCGACCGGGCCCCTGGGACGAAAAAGGCTAGTAACTCACAGACCGGGCGTCTGACTGACGCGCCATCTGTTGCGTTGAGACCCCTATGATTAGGCAGTCCTTCGAGATACTTATTCATGGAACTTCGTGATACTTGGAGTATCGACCGGTAGCTCGTGGAGCGGACCCTCTCGATGACGAGTTAGCAAAGGGCAGAGACCTAGTAGCTGGCTGAGACTTGACGACTGCTGATATATCGACTCAGTGTATTTCGGATAGCCCAGTGAGGAGCGCTTGGTTGTTGCGGCAGACCCACGGTGGAGGAGCGCTTGGTAGTAGCGGCAGACCCATGGTACTCAACAGAAGGAGTACCTCTGGAGGCTATGAGGGGGAGTGCTTGGTTGTAGCGGCAGACCCACGATGGAGGAGGGCTTGGTAGTAGCGGAAGACCCGCGGTACTCAACAGAAGGAGTACCTATGGAGGCTATGAGGGTGAGCGCTTGGTTGTAGTGGCAGACCCACAGCGGAGGAGCGCTTGGTTGTAGCGGCAGACCCGCGGTAATCAACAGAAGGAGTACCTATGGAGCATATGAGGGGGAGCACTTGGTTGTAGCGGCAGACCCATGGAGGGAAGCGCTTGGTTGTAGCGACAGGCCCACTGTACTCGACAGAGGAGGAGTTCTCCAACAGCCGTGGTTTTGACATCATTAAGAAGTATACATGTGTGAGCTGATTCTTGATTTTCAATCCTTATCTTCGATAAGTTTGACTTGATATCCTGTGTGGATTACGTTATGCTTTCCTGTGTGGATTTGGTTGTGTTTTCCTGTGTGGACTGGGTTGTACTTGGGCTCGGATGTTGGAGCCGAACAAGAATTGATGACTTAGGTATATGTATGGGAATATACCTAAGTGGTGTCGGATGTTATTTCGTGATTTTATCTTACCTTTTGGATTATCCTTTGTGAATTCTGGGAGACCTTAGGGGGTCTAGGGGTCCCTACTGAGTAGCTTATACTCACCCATGCATGGGCTATGCCCGCACTACGTTGTGTTGGTTGCAGACGACGGACAGCGTTGACCGTAGTTGAGGCATGAGGAGCAGGTCGGTACCTGGAGGTGGACCACTGGGCAGAGTATACTCGGAGCGGACAGCTGGATCCAAGGAGCCGTGGAGGCTATATGTACCCACCCTTTAGGTGAGACTTCCAATGGATGGCTCGACGCTGCGGCTTTACTTTTCGGTTGTTGTACTCTCTTTTTTTCAGTTGTACTTTACTTTCAGTTTGGGTTTGTATTCTGGACCACTTACTTTTCCGTACTTACTGTTGTACCCAGTTTTTACTTAGTGTTTGCTTCTACTTGCTTGCTCTGTGGTGTTTGTTTACTTTACAAAGGCAATGCCTTCCCTTTTTATCGGGAATTACGCCTTGGTGCTAGTCGCCAGCCCCTGGCCTATGGGAGGCGGGCTTGGGGTAGTCACGGCACGGGCCCCGAGGACGGGTCGTGGCAAGTATGTTCATGGGGAGACTATTCCCTCATTAGTGGAGTGTAGTATAGTGGATGGATAAGACATAGGTAAATAAATATCGGAATTGATATATGTAAATAGTGGAAGAAAACAAGAGTAATAGATAACATAGATAATAATGATTGAATAACTAGAATAAAATTTAATTACCGATGATGATATGTTATGTCACAAGAAAACTAGAAAACATGGATACAAGATAGAAGGAATAACATGTTTCCAAAAAAGTACAAACGAAAAACAAAATAATATCCCAAGCAATCAGATATCCAACTCAATCCTCTTATATCAAGCTCCAACCTAAACAACAAGCAATCAAGTATTCAAAGACACATGCTTCCCTTTATCAACACCTGCAGTCATGTAATCTAATATGGGTACCAAACAGCGCCTCAAGAGGGTGTAATCTAAATCCCAGTGGGGTACCACCAATTATTTCTATAATATCCAACATTTGTAATGGAATATAACTATGTGCAGACATGTATATATAAAGTAACCAGTAAAATGTAACTAAATACCCAAGTACCTACTTCAACCCTCAGTTGGTGTCTGAACATGTAACCAATTCATTACTTGATTGTTACCAATTTATCAATAAGTCACTTGTTAATAATAGTAAAGGTTACAAGATGTAACATGAAAACCTGTGATGATATTTAATAATCAAGTTCCAAAGTAGTAACCAATGCAACATAAACTTCAAGGGCCGCTAACTCAGTAGTATCTATGTCTAGATAAGGGGTAAGAATGTAATCCAAAGAGCATAGTCTAAGGCATTCCATAATGAGATGCCTACTAAGTCCAAAGAGTGTATCCAATGTAAAATGAGACTAAGAAAATACTGGGCCTGATGGGATTTAACCATGGAACCTACTTGTTAATGTTGGATCCATGGAGTATATCTATGTAATATTGGTACCTAAGGAGTGTATCCAAGGAATCCAATAGTACTACATGAGGGGGGACCCGATGGTTTCATAATGGGAATCCAAGAGAGACAAGTATAGGGTTTTAAGTGTGTCTCAACCTAAGAAATTTGTCCATGCACAACTAGAAAATGAGGCTAATTCCACAGACCTATACTCACAGTTTTTGTGGCCTATTGCCATGGTTTTAAAACCGCGACTATAGTCCAGTTATTGTGGCCTATGACCATGGTTTTCAAAACCATGGAAATAGGCTGTGGCTATTGCCACAGTTCTGTGGCCTATTTCCATGGTTTTAGAACTGTGGCTATAAGACACTTTTTTCAATGGCCTATTGCCACGGTTTTTCAAAACCGTGGCAATAGGGTTCTCGCGCTTTGGAGGGAAAAAAATTTCCCGCCAAAAAATTGGTGGGAAGACCTACCACCACATTTTTGAGGATATTCCAATAGTTTATTATAATATATATATATATATATATATCATAATATATATATAACCGTAATGTCACTCATTGTAGTGGTAAGTACTTTGGTTCATAGAGCAAAGGTGTAGGGATCAAAACCTGCTGGTGACATTTCTTATTTAGGCTATTGCCACAGTTTACCAAGGATATAGCCATGGTTAAAACCATGGCACTAGCTTCCTATAGCCATGGTTTAAACTGTGGACATAGGTGAACTGCCACAGTGGCAGTTTTTAAGACCTATTTCCACGGTTTTCAAAACCGTGGCCATAGGCAGCTATTTCCATGATTAAAACTATGGAAATAGGCTAGGACCTACTGCCATGACGATAGTGGCCATGGTTGTCCAAAACCATGCTCGTAGAATATTTCCACAGTTTTTGGGCCTATTGCCACGGTTTTGAACCATGGAAATAGGTATTTTTTCCAGTTATGTTGAATTCAAAATGGGTCCTCAAGTGCTCAAGGCATTCCCTTGGGAATCCAAGGCAATCTCGATTCAGACATTACTATTTTGATAATGAAGTCATATAGTATTTCATAAGGTTTAAGACTTTCCTTTCATTAGTGTGATAAGTTCAAGTACTATGAAACCATTTAATCAAGTCATAATTAATCAATAAGTTCATTCGGTTCAATCCTTTCCTTTCATTAGCATGACAAGGACAAGTAGTATGAAACCCTTATTAAATCCATTTAAGGCATATTCATTAATTAAGGTTCACTCATCTACCTTCCTTCAACATGGAAAGGGGTGCTATAGACATGAAACCTCTTCTTGTTTACATTTAAGACCAATTCATATATATAATATAATTTCTAATTCACATATCACATTTAATTTTCAAATTAAATGACTTACATTAGGTGGATCAAGTGGTGAGTATACATGGTACTTGACATGATGAAATTCAAATTATAAACAATCCATTTAATATAATAAATCGTACCATTATAATGGTCAAGGTGAGGCACACCCGAACGGTGGCTTAAATATGTCAAAACACTTAAAACCCAAATATGGAATAACCTTCGACATGGAAGGAATGGAGTTTTGGGTGTAACCACTAATAACTAATCATATATTTGGAATGAGCATAACCATATGGTTCTAATGAGTATAAGCATGGCATATAAATTTAACAAATGACACCTGATGAAATTTGCGGGCCCACATGAATATTTTAAAATAAAAAAACTTTAGGGATAAGTTATAGACCACCCAACTTAGGCTTTTACAACTCTACTCATCCGGTATTGGTCGTTGATTTGACTTAGATCAGAGTAGATCAAAGAAAAAGAGAAAAATGATCATAACCAAATAACTCAATTGAGAGAAAGAGAGAAGGAGAACATCTCAAGAGGAATCGAGTACTTACTGTTGCACATCCAACATGACGAACGAAAGCTTGATCAAATCCTAGATAGTGGATATATCTTAATCCCTTGTTTATATCTTAAAAAATCCCCAAATTGAGATAAAAATAGGTTAATCCCACTGGTTCATAGATTAGGGAGGCAGAGGGAAGTTTATAGATCATTAAGGGAAATTTTCTAAAATTACCCAGAAAATTAGCCTATGAATGGTTTGTCCACACCGGTTTTAAAACCATGAAAAAATCATGAGAGGTTTTCTGGGTATAAGGGGAACATTGCACGGTTAGGCTATGAGACCATGCATAAACTATGTGAAGTGGTTCTGTATAGAAATTTCAATCTGCATGGTTAGCCAAACCATGCACCAACCATGCGCTAACTGTGAAACCTATCCATTTTTTCCAAAAAGATGAGTTCTGGGCTCCGAACATACCCTGGACACCCCTAAGACCTTTTCTAACTCATTAGGCATTCATATTATGTCCAAAGTAAAGATTTAGACTAAAATTTTAAAGGATCCATACATGAGTGAAAAACTGGGTTCTTTTAATCTTCCCCCCTTAAATGAACTCCTCCCTGAGTTCACCTTCCAAGGGTGAAAAACCATTGTATGAGGAAAAATATAGTCATTGGGAATGTACGATAACTTCCCTCTCCCAAGTCTAATTATGTACTTGGTCGTGCTTTGATAGTACCCATACTAGATGGATAGACAGGTGTCAGAGAGCCTTCACGCTCTGGTCAATGATGCATACTAGATATTCCTCAAAGTCAGAATCGACATCTAACTCAACTTCCATAGAATAAATTGTATGAGATGGATCAACATGATATTAGTGAAGCTGTGAAAGATAAAATATTTAATGCATGGCATGGTACCTCTGAGGCAGTAGAGACTGATAGGCTACCAGCCCGACTCTCTCTAGAACCTCAAACAACCATACATAATGAGGAAAAAGCTTTCCCTACTTCCATAACCATATATTCCCAAGCCTAGGTGATACCTTAAGGAAATCATAATCCTCATCCATGAAATCTAGAGGTCATCTATGGAGATCAACATAATATTTCTATCTAGATTGAGCAGTAGTCATACACTTCCTAATCAGATGAACCTTATCTGATGTCTCTTGAACGAGACGAGGATCTAGTAGGGATGCTTCACCTACCTCTAGCCAGTATAGGGGTGAATGACACGACCCACTATACAAGGCCTCAAAAGGATCCATTTTAATCGCTGATTGAAAGCTATTATTATATGAAAACTCGACAAGATGGATATTCTTATCCTAAGAACCACTAAAATCAAGGAAACATGCTCGGAGAAAATCCTTTAGAACCTGTATTTTCCACTCTGATTGTCTTTCAGTCTGAGGGTGAAAAGCTATGCTTAGAAGCACCTGTGTTCCCATATCCTTTTGGAATATCTTCCCAAACCGTTACATGAAGCGAGAATCCCTATCTGAAAAGACAGTATGTGGAACCCCGTGTAGTCGTATGATCTCAATGATATATAGTCTTCCCAGGTCATTGACTGAGAAATTTTCCCAAATAGGTATGAAGTGGGCTGATTTTGTTAGTTAGTCAATGACTACACATATAGCATCGCTAACTTTTATAGATCTTGGTAATCCAACTATTAAATCCATAGAAACATATTCCCATTTCCATTTCAGGACTGGAAGTGGTTGTAACAAGCCTGTAGGTCTCTGGTGCTCCACCTTCGCCTACCGATAGGTGGAACACCTAGTGATAAATCTTGCAATCTGACATTTCATTCCAGACCACCAATATTGGCATCACATATATCAATACATCTTTGAGATTCCTGGATGAACTACCCATTGAGAAGTGTGGGAGTCTTTCATCAAATCCTCTCTCATGTTTGTAGGAACCCAGATATGTCCACATAGATGAAAGACATTATCTTTATACAAAAACTAATCCGAAGGTGGGTTATCTCCTGATATACTCTCATGGAGTACCAAAACTTTAGGATATGAAATCTATCTACTCTTAACCTTCTCCAGGTGGAAAGAGGTAACTGTCAAGGATGAGAGGTAAGACTACTCATGATTATCATTAAACTCTAGATGAAACATAGAAAATAGGGCCATCAATTTCCATTCATTAATGTGTTCATGTACGACCTATGCTTGAGTTTTCCAACATAATGCATCTGCAATCAAATTTACCTTCCTAGGAATATAGGCAAGCTCAAAATTAAAGGATTGTAGATATTCGACCCATATCCATTGTCTGAGGTTCAAGTCATGTTGTGAAAATATATATTTTAGGCTCTTGTGGTCCGTGTACACCACGGTTTGGTGTTAGGTGGTTTCCCTCATGAGGCCTTAACTGCTGAGATCCATTTGCAACAAATTTGTCCTCCTGCATCAGCACTTCTACTAGGTTGATGCCTGATGCATCACAAAAGATGGTATAGCCTTTTCCAGGCTCTGGTAAAATCAGAATAGGTGTAGAGGAAATCATCCCTTTTAACTCATGAAATTATTTCTCGTAATATTCAATACACATGAACTTGAAACCCTTCTTTTTAAGACCAATAAGAGGTGTATAATGATGTGAAAAGTCTTGTATAAAATGCCTATAATATCTATTAAGCCCCAAGAAACTCCTGATATTAAACATGTTCTTGGGATGCTCTTAGGAAACTACAACACTAAACTTTTCTGGGTCAATATAGACTCATAATTTAAATATAATATGACCAAATAAGTTAACTTTGTCGATCTAGAAGTGGAACTTAGCAAGATTGGAATAAAGATGATGCTCTATTAGTGTACTCAGAGTGATATCAGGATGTTTGGCATGGTCTCTATGATTGTGAGAATACACCAAGATGTCATCCAAAAAGACCATGAAAAAAGAATCCAAATAAGGGTGGAAAATCTTATTCATAAGATCAATGAAAATAGTGGGAACTTTTGTAAGACTGAACGACATAATAAGGTACCCATACATATCATACATACTATGGAAATATTTACAAGGTATGTCTGATTGTATGACTCACACCTGATGATAACCTGATCTCAGATTGATCTTAGAGAATACATTTGTTCCTTAGATCTATTCAAAGAGATAATCTATTCGAGGAAGTGGATATTAGTTCTTGACCATAATCTAGTTCAACCTTCTGTAATCCACACATAAAAGTAAGGCTCCATCCGACTTCTTGGAAAAAATCACCGGCAAACCCCAAGAGGATTTACTAGGTCGTATAAAACCATTAGGCTCTAAATCCTCTAAATACCTATTAATATCTTGAATCTTAGTAGGTGCCATACTATATTGAGGAATGGACATTAGAGCTGCTTCCAAAACAAGATCGATTATAAACTCTACCTCTCTCTCTAGTGGTAAGATGGATTTTTTTGGGGAAAGATGTCTCTAAAACAATATACTACTGGAGGGAAAATAATATGATATAAACCTTAATCCTCCATTAAGAGATTTCAAATCTGGGTGGTTACTTTACCTAGCCCATGATGCTTCGTTCCAGCTCTAACATCCTGGACATCCCACTCACCCTTATGTAGACAACTGCTAACTTCTGGTGATGTAAAAGATACCCTATAGCGATACCAGTCTACAAAATCCTAATAATGAACCAACTAGTCTATTATGAGAATGACATTGAAGCCCAAAATCTCAAGGAAAAATAGGTTCCATAAGAAAGGGTAACTACCTACCTCAAGGGGATTTTCCCTGCACTGGCATATTCCCTCTGTTTGTATCCCCAACGGTGTATCTAGGGACATTACACCACAATAATGTTGTATCTCAATTCTTATACTCTACAAGATAGATACAGAAATAAAAGAGTTTGAATCCCATATATCAAATAAATTAGATACAATAGTAGAGGCTATAAGAATAGTACCTCATACTTTAGATGGTCCCGTAGCTTGATCCTCGGGTATTGGCTGTAGTGCATGCAACTGACATGATCCATGGCCTATGAAACAGATGAACTACCACAATAAAAAATTCTATGTTGTAACTATTAGTAATCAGGGGTATAGATACCATGACCATGACCACCTCCTCCTCCAGACCTTCTGGTTCTATTCCAACTCCCTGCCTGATGTGGTGCAAAAGAACTTGTTCCTGAAGGTGGAGCTGGTGCTGAACCTTTCGCACTCAAAGCTAGTGTAAATGCCCTGCAGAAATGCTGAAGATGACCCATATGGATGCAAGACCAAAACTCCATTGGGTATTTATCGCAATGAGACTTCTTATACCCCATTCTTCCACACCAATGAAACACCACTGCGCTATAAAAATGGATACTCTAGTTGTCACTAAAATGACAAGAAACCTCGAAAGAACGTTTATTATCACCAAAAGAACTACTATCATGATATAGACTTGATTATTTAAAACCAATACTATTACCATACCTCAGGTTGCACTCAGTGATAAGATCTTGATCAACTATTGTAGAAAAGTTAAGAAGGTGAAAGAAATTAACATTCATATGGATGGCGTACTGAAGCCCATCCTCGAAACATCTAGCACACTAAATATCATCATCGACTAAAAGTGGTGAAAAGAGCTATAACTATGTAAAACATGATAAATATTCCATAACTGACATAGAACCCTGCTCCAGATGCATGAAATTTCTGGCTCTATTAGCTCTCAGCATTTGAGGAAATAAATGATCATAGAAAATAGTTTTGAAGTCAACCCATATCACTCCTTGATGGTGATCATCCTAGGTAAAAATATCCCACCAATTCTTGGATGAATCCTAAAACATGTATATAGAAATATTGAATCTCCACTCTGAAGGTGTTTCCATATTCTCAAAGATAGATAGCATGACCTCTATCCAAGACTCAACAGCCTATGGACCGCCATCCCACGAGAAGGTAGGAGGATGCTACTGTTGGAATTCACGATTCAGATCAACCATCATAGGTGCATGCCGTGGAGAACCATTCATGGACTGCATCAAGATTAGTAAACTATCATGAACTTGGGTTTCAGTGACCAAATCAGGTAAAATAGGTGGTTCTTCATGTGGCACTCCTGGAGGTAAGATTGGAGGCTTAGGGCCCACCATATCTGGAGCATGGTCGTTGCCATCCTCCTGGCATATGATACGAGGACGTTATGGTGGAATTGTTCTACAATATCCAAGAACATGCTCTTGAATATGCTTAATATAAGGATAACATCACTAGTGGAAGCTGAACATAAGAAAAATCACTACCCAAGGCATACTACCCCAACTGCCCATTGAAATGGCTAGGTATCAGTAAGTGCTCAAGTATACGATTCATTTAATTTTACATTTAATTACCAGGTTCACTCTTTTATCATTCATAAACATGAAAAAGGTGGGATAAGGATGTGAAACCATATCATATTACATTTCATGATTCACTTTATAATGGATATCCATTTTCAATGAATCAGTGCCTATACCCCTTTCACTAGAAACACCACCCATCTATTTATAGCATAATGGATTGAATCGCTAAATTACTCATCCCTACCCATGAGGACCCATACACCTAATGAATTGAGACATGAAATCACTCAATCACAACCAAAAGAAATACATGTACAAGTTAACTATCACATCATCACTCAACAATTACAGGCATATCAAGTAATGAAAAATAGTTAAATGCACATATATGGCATGGAATATGCATGACATGTGAAATATAGGTGCCTAATTTGATGCATGTAATAATTCTCCTTACCCTCATATCATCGGGCCAAGGATGAAAGAAAATCCTAAAATAGAGTAATGATCAACAACTCCACAAAACATGTGTGTCACCCAATAATGAAATAATACCAACTATAATAGGAAAAGGTAGCAAAATAATTATAATTTAGGCAACTTGGTTTTTACCCCGAACATGGGTTTTTGATTCCCAAGCACAATTTATGACCAAGTCCCAAGGATTAATAATCTCTGATCCATTGTCTCCAAATAGTAAATCAAGAAAGGAAACCTCATTTGATACACCACTTTATGAAATCTTGGACCCAGATTCCACTTAATAAGTGCCCTAATCTCGGTGGGCCACATGGCCTCAAGAGCATCTCCCCAAATTATAGAGGCTACCAACTAGTAGCAAGGGCCTATATTATGTTAGTGGGGAGACTATTCCCTCATTGTGTAGTAAAATATATGGACAAGACATAGGAAAAGAAATAGTGGAAGTGATATATGTAAATAATGTAAGAAGACAAGAGTAATAGATAACATGGATAATAATGACTGAATAACTAGAATAACATTCAAGTACTGATGATGATATTTCATGTCACTAGAAAATGTAAAACATGGATACAAGATAGTAAGCATAACATGTTCCCATAAATAAAAATGGTAAAAAAGTCTATCCCAAGCATCCTGATATCCAACTCGATCCTCTATTATCAAGATCCATCCTAAAAAACAAGCAATAAAGTATTCGAAGCCATGTGCTTCCATTTAACAACACCTGTAGTGATGTAATCTACTCCGGGTACCAAAAAATTCCCAATGATGGTGTGAGATAAATCTCAGTGGGTCACCACCAACAGTGTCTATTATATCCAGCCAGTGTAATGGAATATAACAATGCACAAGCATGTATATATAAAGAAGGTAGTACAATGTAACTGAATACCCAAGTACTTGCTTCATCCCTTAGTTGGTGTCTAAACATGTAACCAATTAAATGATTTATTGTTACCAATTTATTAATAAGTCACTTTTTAATAATATTAAAGGTTCAATGATGTAACAATGCAACCTACGATGGTATTTAATAACGAATTTCCAAGCTAGTAACCAAGGAAACATAATCCTCAAGAACTACTAACTCAGTAGTATCTGTGTCTAGATAAGGGGTAAGAGTGTAATCCAAGGATAATAGTCTAATAATTCCATAATGACATGACTATTGAGTTCAAGGAGTGAATCCAAGTTAAAATGGGGTTAAGCTAAGACTGGGCTCGATGGGCTTTAAACATGGGACCTACTTGTCAATGATGGATCCAAGGAGTGTATCCAAGGTATATTGGGACCCAAGGAGTGTATCCAAGTCATCCTATAGTACTGCATGAGGAGGGACCCAATAGTGTCATATTGGGCATCCAAGCAAGACAAGGATAGGTTCCTAGGTGGGTGTCAACCTAAGAAACCCATCCTTGAATTTGGAATGGGTCCTCGAGTGCTCAAGGAATTCCCTTTGGAATCCAAGGGGAGCTTGAGCCATCCATTCCTATTTTGATAATGAAGTCATATAGTATTTCATAAGGTTTAAGCCTTTCATTTCATTAGTGTGACAAGGCCAAGTATCATGCAACCATTTAATCAAGTCATAATTAATCATTAAGTTCATTTGGTTCAAGGATTGCCTTTCATTAGTGTGGCAAGTCCAAGTAGAATAAAACCATTTTTAATCCATTTAAGGAATATTCATTAATTTACATTCATTCTTCTACCTTCCATCAACATGGAAAGAGGTCCTACAGACATTCAACCTCTTCTCATTTACATTTTAGGCCAAGTCATATACTTAGTATACATTCCAATTCACATATCACATTTAATTTTCTAATTGAATAACTTACCTTAGGTGAGTCAAGTGGTGAGCATACATGGTACTTTATATTATGTAATTCCCATTATAAAAAATACATTTAATATAAGAAATATTACCACCCGAATGGTGGCTTAAATATGTCAAAACACTTAAAACCCAAATATGGCATAACCTTTGACATGGAAGGAATGGAGTTGTGGGTGTAAACACTAACAACTAATCATATATTTGGAATGAGAATAACCATACGATTATAATGAGTATAAAAATGTCATATAAATTTATGAAATGAAACTCTATGAAATCAGTGAGCCCCACACAAATATTCTAAAATAAACAAACTTTAGGGTTGAGTTATAGACTACCCACCTTAGGATTTTATGACTCTCCTCCTATGTTATTTCCCCTTGATTTGACTCAGATCAGAGTAGATCTAAGAAAAAGAGAAAATTGATCATACATCGACAACTCATTCGAGAGCAAGAGAGAAGGAGAATAGCTCAAGAGGACTCGAGTACTTACTGTCTCACATCCAACATGACTAATGAGAGCTCAATCAGATCCTGAATGAAGGATATCTCTTGATCCCATTTTTAGATCTTCAAAAATCCCAAAATTGAGAGAAAATAGGTTAATACCGTTATTTTTCAAATTCGAGAGGAAGAGGGTGGTTAATAGATCATGAAGGGATATTTTGTAAAATTAGCCTGAAAATTATCCTGTGCACGGTTTTTCAAACTGTACACAAACTAAGTGAGGTTTTCTGGGTATAAAGGGCACATTTCATGACTAGGTTGCATGGCCATGTGAAAACCATGAGAAGTAGTTATGTACAGAAATTTCAATTTTTACGGTAAGACAAAACGTGCGCCAACCAAGCGTTAACCATGTGACTAGTCCAGTTTTCCCAAAAAGATGGGTTTCTGGCTCCAAACATACCCCAAACACCCCTGAGACCTTCGCTAAATCATTATGCATCCATATTAGTTCCAAAGTAAAGACTTAGGTTGAAATTTTAAAGGATCCATGTCTGAGTGAAAAACCGGGTTCTTATCGGGTGGTATGAGGGAAATCATAGTGGTTCATGTGAAAATATGTGTTTCAATTCCTCAATCTATTTTATCTGATTCCAGTGTGACAATGAAGATGGTGTGTATAAGAGGTGTTCATAAATCTACATTCCATTAATTATATTTCACTCCACTACTAATTGGACTTCAATATCTCCCTCTATTCACATCTGACTTCATACCAGTAGAGTAGAATGATTTAAATTATATAATAATATGAAATTGTTGCTAGGAAAGTGAGTAATTCCATTAAGTTGATTGAGGAGTGCGCTTACCCATTCACCAAGGAGAATATATGAGAAACCTAGTCAGTTTGGGGGATTCTCGAGCATACTTGTGGTTTCATAATAAAGGTAAAATATTGTAGGGTGCATGGATGAATGATATTGAGTCTGTGAATTGAGTTATAAAAGTTATAATAATTGTAAATGATTATCTAACTCACTATAATTCACCCTTGGACTACATACATTACTCACTAACATGTGTTGTCTTGTTTTCATTTTATATTTCTGCTCATAAATATAAAACCCAACAAACAATAATTTTCAATTCTGGATACTTTTAAAATTGGGAAAGAAAAATAAATATTAATAATTGATTATATTAGTGAGGATCCAAACCGCACATTCTCCCTCGAAAATGGCCACAGTCATCCCTATGATACATTATTTTTTTTAATAAAATATAAATTCTTTTTGATCATGGACTTTGAAAACCTCAAGATCATTAGGTAGGAAATCATCCAATCATACTATATATGATTGCTGGATAGCTGAGTGGAGAACCATTTGTCTAATCAATCATATGGATAAACAAAACTCTATTAAAATGGTATCCTTCCCATGGGTTTTCAAGATTAGTGTAACCCAAAAACAAGAATCAATAGTAGACTAACAAAAGACAATCCAGGGGCACTCTACTAGGCCAGAACCTACCCAAAGATGATATAGTTCTATCTATCACTTTATTCCCTTATACAAGATAATTTAATGGATCCTTGCTGAGGAAGAACCATTCTAGTTGAATGATCGAGGTATTGAATAGTGATTATTTGGAAGGAATGTCACACTTAGTATTTGAAGGGGATTTAATCTCAACATATTATTTTATATTATTCCCTTTATATAAGAAATATTCTCAAAATTTAGTTTGGAATTATATTCCCACCACTAAATCAATATATTAAAACCATATTGATATGTAACTCTTTACACAACCCATAAGTTCTTATTACATACCTAAAAATAGAATTCAATTATGTTTCTATATATCTGAAAGCATCATATGCATATGGTATATGAACACTTCATGTAAAGGTTTACATTCATATGATATTGAAAATATCCACATGAATAAGCTTAGTGAAATAGATAGCCAACCCTATCCACTTTCCTATATAAGGAATAATCCTCTAGTTAAGTAGGTAGTCCAACCCTGAGTCCCTCTACTCGAAGATACATTACTCAAGATAGAATCCAATTTATCATACCTCTAACACCGAATATGAAAAAACTATATTTTGAAGGTTCCAGATGAAGTGGAAGCGTTATATGTGGTATTCCAAGTGCAATGTTTTTCTATCATAATGGATGATTAATCTATGATTTACATCGAAGATAAATACCGTGAAAAAAATTTGAATCAAAGAAAAATTAATGAATGAATTCTGGAACAAAAACATAGGATAATCACATAGTTATTTATAATTAATTTAAGAAATTAATGAAATACCTTACGATGAATTCTTTATTCAATGATGAATTTAAAAATATATCTACGTTGTACCATCATTAATTTGTAGGAATCAAGTGTAGATTCCCTCCATCAGTGATCCATATGTGCTCTATTAACCTCTAAATGCTACTGTAGGAATCTCTAGGTGCTAGCATGATAGATCATAACACTTGTGTCATTAATCTTTTATCACCATGACAATTACTTTAAGAAGAAATATCTTTGATCAATTTATAATTAAGTGTTTTGGTTGAGGAGGATCACTCTCCATACATGAGAGAATTCTTGGAGATGGATCTCTTTATGGACTTGAGATAATTATCCATATATTATTACACATAACAAAAATATGTCAACCTCTCCATTAGAAATAATATAATTAGGATTAAATAGTCACAGGGATAGAAAATAATAATTTCACAATCACCCTTATTATTTCCTTAATCCCTATAGAACCCCATACCTATAATAATAATGACATTGTTATTATTATTATTATTTATTGACATGTGAAAGACTAGTGATTTAATGAAATATAATTTATTCAAATAATATTTAATATTTATTATTTCCTACTAGACCAATAAAGTTAGTCTCTCATTCCCCTATAATATTTATCAATCCTTGAATAATGAAAATTTATTTAATAAATAAATATCACTACATTATTCTTTAATAAATAAATAAATATTATATTCACTAAATAGAAAATAAATATTTTTTAAATAATTTCTACCAAAATATTATCTTGAATAACTAGTGAAAAAATATATATGATCAATAAAATATGATTAATTATTAAATCATGTGAGGGAGTAATATTTACTGAACATGTTAAATAATATTATTATTTAACCGAGGTTTTGGATAAACTTTGTGTGTTACCCTCTAGGCCTCTTTCTCAACTACATTAGGCAAAGTAGCCCAATATGCATGGTTAGAATATAGAAACTCTCCAATTCACCCATTGAGAAGTAAATAAATGTTACAGTGACATAAAACCTCATACAGATGCTTATTATGTAATATAACCCCTTTATCATGATATCTCTAATCGAATAGGTTTCATTATGGTGAAATCAACCTATGTGCTTGATGTATTTTTCTTTGGATTTTCCAGATTTGAACTTACCCACAGAATACCATGACCATGGATTTATTTAAACCATATCATTTCCATAAAAGGGAATGAGATATAAACTTTCATTAAATAATATAAGGGATAAATCTTTTCTTTTATTATTCATTAATGAAATGTTACATGTGATGAACCCAACATATCATACTTCTCCATGAACATATGTCATCATGGTTTTCATCAATACATCAAAGTACATGACACACAATATACATTAATAATAATATTAAAGTCTAAGAATCAATAAACATGTACAAAAATAGGACATCCAATGACACATATAAATATATATTTCCTACTATTGGGTCTCATTCTCATAATCTCCGACACTATAAATTACTAATGTTGTACACCATGAAAAAGTGCCTCAAATTCCTATAAATATCCACCCCTAATAGCCAATATCATGTGTTTCACTTAAATTATTTCATTCGGATATAGAACATATATTTTAGAATACTTTCATGGCACTTTTGGGATCTCATCATTGTGGGGAATTACTATGACCTTTCAGTGTGACAACTACTCTTAGGACATTATCACATAGTATGTCTTATATAAGAACAATAATTACATGATTAATAGTTTATTAATATTCAAAACCATGAATTATAGTAATTATAAATTTCACATAAGTTGGTTCTAGGACACCAACTCCAATAGACGCCCACATGCACTTGATACAACCACTGACAAATTTCAGTTCACTAGATCTAACATGGTATTCATGATTCTATTGATATAATTATTTATTAAAGGTGTCCAAGATATTTTCTTACATAGAAACTCTGCTTACTTTAACTTCACCCCTATGAGAAAAATATCTCTAGAGGCTATACTTCTAGAGTATGTGATTTTTCCATTGACGTGACCTTGGATCTTTTGTAAGAGACACTAATATAGTATTATGAAAATATAATGTGATAAGGTTAGGCTTATCATCTAGAACCTAAATAATATTTCATATCCAAATAAATTCTTTGTCTTAATTAGATGTTGTTATATATTTGGACTCCAATATAGAATCAGTGATATCTTGCTGATTTGAACTCTTCCAACTCACAAATCATCTTTTTAGTCTGAATAAATATCCCATCTGTGACTTTAGATCATTCTGATCTATTTAAAAACTATCATCAATATAGCCTATGATTACTATATCCTTGTCTCCTCCATACACCAAAAACACATCCTTAGTTCATCTATGATATATATAGATAACCATAATAGTAGAACAATATTTTTCACCTGGATTATATTGAAATCCACCAAAAATAATCAATGAAAAGGAAACATAAATTCTTGTAAATAACATGGAATACATGATTGATCCTATCACTGATGTGTATGGGATCTTACTCATTATCACTCTCTTGTTGTGCATGTGGAAAAACTTTCTTGGAAAAATGTATACCATGTGACACTGGAACTGATCCCGTCTTAGATTGTTCTATAGTAAATATCTTTAGTATCTGGTCAATGTATAACCTCTATTTAGTCCCATTAGCCTCTTGGATCTATCATGAATCATATTAATCCCTAGAATGTAGGCTGCTTCACCTGAGTCCTTGGAGAAGTATTTTTTTAACCAGTCCTTAACATACTATAAGAAAATAATGTCATTTCCAATGAGTAATATGTCACCAATATATAATACTATGATAATAATTGAATTCCCAATAAATAACTTCTAAATACATGGCTCAAATTTTTTTATTGAAACCAAGTTATTGTATAGCTTCATCAAACCGTATGTTCAATGGCATGTATTATTGTTTCAATCCATAAATGGTTATCTATAAATTGTATATCATTTTATAATCTACTAGAGTCAGAAACCCCTATAGACGTGTCATATGGATATCATCCTAAAGGATACCATTAAAGATATAAATTTTCATATCCATCTACCAAATTTTAATGTTATGGTAAGCCATTATAGTATGTAGAATTATGATAGATTTAAATATATAAAATTAAGAAAAGTATTCATTGTAGTCAATTAATTTACATTTTTTAAATCCTTTAAAATATACCCTTTCTTTATAGGTACCAAATTTACCTTTCATGTCCAATTTTCTCTTGAATACCCATTTTCACCCAATAGGATTTACATCAATTTAAGGATCAACCAGAGCTCAAACATGGTCCCAATAAATGGAATCTATTTCAAAATTCATGGATTTTTACAATATTGAAAATTATTAGCTCTCTACCGACTCTTTATAGGATATAGGTTCACTATTGTCAGCAAATAATTAATCTCTATATTTAGTGACTAGAGAACTATATTTCTTTGGTTCCCTTACCTATCGGGTGCTCCTACACAATACATGTGTTTCAGGAATACCTTATTTCATAGAGACTAGTGGAATTTGTTCCTATACCAACTCTTTTATATCTTGAGCATTAACTTAATCAAAGTAAATCTGTCTCCCACTATCCTTATTTAATATTTTCTCCCTCTCAAGAAATAAGGCTTATTTATCAATAATTACTTTCTTGTATGATGGATTGTATAGGTATTATCCCATTGTTTCCTTAAGATACCCTACAAAGATACACTTTTCCCCTTAAGGTTCTAGTTTATTTCTCAAGATATCCTTAAAAAATGACTCACAACCCCATACATTTGTATGTGAAAAAACAAGTTTCTTTCCAAAACTAACATGAAGGGAATTATTTTTTCATCTTTATTTGGTAATCAATTTAGTGTGTATGACACATTATGTAATGAATATCACCAAAAGTATAAATAAATATCTGCATGAATCATCATCAACCTTATCATGTCTAGAAAGGTACAATTCCTCTTTAACTAACACCATTCAACAATGGTGTGTAAGGTGGAGTAAATTGAGAAATTATCCCCAACTCTCATAGAAAGTTTATAAGCTATTAGTTAAAATATTAACCACCTCAATCAAATTGAATATTATTTATCTTCTTTCCAAATTTATTCTCTACTTCACTATTGTAACATCCCAACCCGGAAGCCACTAACCCGGTGCTCTGAGCCAGTACGCCACAAGGCCTCAAGCACGCCTCCCCGTATGCCAGAGGCTACCGACTAGCAGCGAGGGCCTAAGGTGTGATAGTGGGGAGACTATGACCTTATACCAGAGTAAGAAAATAGTAGAAATAACTAAGTATCACAGACAACAGAAAATAAACAGAGTGCGATAGGAATAAACAACTGAAATAGAACAAGCTGTAATAATAAAATGCTGAAAAACCCCAAACAGCTATGCAATACAATACAACACTATTCACCCACCAGGCTGACCATATAGATAAAGTACAAAAGAAACTGAAAGTAAAAGTATAGGGCTTTTCTACTAACTCCGATCCAAACCACGTACCCAATCTCCAGACACTATAGAACTACAGTAGCCTGATCAGTAGAACCACTCGAGCAACACTGCTCGATCATTCAACACTAGGACTCAACCCTATCCACCATGCAACTCGTTCTCAACCTGAAAAGCAGGCATAAGGTCTAAACGTACACAGAGGTGCACATGAAGAGTTGAGAAATAATCTCATAAGGGAACCTCGAAAAGCAACCTATAACTATGCTACTAAAAGTGTATGCAACAACAACGTGATCAGCCTAGCTGGAACACAACAATTTGCTCAGCCTTGCTAGAACACAACAAAGGAAGTATACCAAATATGCAACCATAGTCAAACCTATGGAATGTAATCCCTGTCGACTGGGAAAGTGACACCATTGATGTACATATCTGTATACGTACACATGTATAGTCCCATACCTATACACATATACATAAATATGAATATTCATGATTAAGCGATTCAAATAATAAGAACAACATCAGCAGTCGATCCTTGGGACCATAAGCCCGATCTCCTAGACATCCCATGCAAGGGAATTGAGATGGAAGTCATGCCACTCAATCCGTGTATCATTAAGTCGATCTCTAGGTTCGTAATCCCATCAACATGTACCTACTTCAGCCAACGCTGGAATCATATCTCTGAGCAAGCTAATGAAAAAGAAGTAACCCTATGGAAGGATCTCACAGTCTAACCCCTTTGTTCAACAAGACATCAATCACAAACACACGACCTCCTGGCAGATCTCACAGTCTGAACCCTATGGGTCTAACATAGCATCAAATAAATTATGAAAGACCTCCAGGTAGCTCTCACAGTCAATACCCCCTGGATCCAACATAGCATACGACCACTTGGGTAACTCTCACATTCTATCCCCCTGGGTCCAACATAGTATACGACCACCTGGGCTGCCTTCACAGTCTACCCCTGGGTCCAACATAATATACGACCACCTGGGTAGCTCTCAAAGTCTACCCCTGGGTACAAGAGAATATACGACCACCTGGGAAGCTCTCATAGTCGAACCCCCTCGGTCCAACATAATATAAGACCACCTGGGAAGCTCTCACTGTCTAACCCCCTGGGTCCAACATAATATATGGCCACCTAGGATGCTCTCATAATCTAACCCCCTGGGTACAAAATAATATACAACCACCTGGGAAGCTCTCACAGTCTAACCCCTTTGGTCTCATGCAGACAAGGACTCTCTGAGGATGCTCACTCGGTCAATTCCCCTTATAGTTTCCTACACTAGGTTCTCACGGCCCTGTGTATGTCCATGAGAATAACAATGAAATACAGACAATGTAAACCTCAATAACTACTTGGATAATAGTCTACAGAATATTACAACATGTCAGATAAAACCACTCCATCCTAATAATACTAGGCATGGAAAACAAGGCAGCCTAATGGGAAAGCCAGACCAAACATTCAAAAACAAGCAACATGGGAAAACACATCCACAGCAAGGTAAATAACTCTATTTACAATAAAAAACCCTCTACTTAGTCACACAAGGAATAATAGGCATCCAAAAAAACAAGAAAGACTCCTCGTTTCAGGCTCAGTAGCCACCAACCAGGAAGCACCTCTGGTAACCACTAAGCATCAACAAACCAAGTCAGATATAAACAAACAAGTGTAGGTGGCCCGAATGCCCAACCCAACAATACATCCAAAGCCCAAAGGAATCACAAGTTTGGAACAAGTTCTAGGTGACACCCAATCACCATCTCTACCCAAACCCGACGTAACAAGTTAGGGTCGGTCAAACAATGAGCACCCACTGGATCCCTCAATTCAAACACAGAGGATGCATCATACTCGGGATCCTCTAGGTAAACACGAGCGAAGGCATCCAATGAGGGATCCTTAGTAAAGAGAAAGGGAGGAATCCTACTTGATATCCTCAAAGTAAAGACAACATAAGAATTCCATAACATGGCTCTTGTCAAAGGAAGACCAAGAGAGAGATCCTACAAAGGACTCCCTAGGTCAGCACACAAGAAAAGGCATCCCTCAGGGAATCCTTAGAAGTACCCCGTCTCAAAGCCTCATAGGCCCTAAGGGAACGTATCAGAAGGGAAACATCCTCTAAATCATAGGTTATGGGAGATAGATCATAGATCATTCGTATTAAAGGTCTCAACTATGTTGGTCCGAACACCCAACTTATCATCCACGCTAGGTCTCACTCTCAGGTGACAACTGAACTCGATAACTGGAGGAAGAACCCCTCCATTTAGATTGAAACCCCCAAAAAACCATTTATATGACCTATAAATTTAAAAAGTATTCCACCATTTTTATCTATGCAGAAAAACTCTCATAATCGACTACTCACACGCCCAATTCTGACTTCCAGAGCATAAGATATCCCAAAATTACTAAACTGGAGTAGTATATGGCCAGAGCACATGGCCAGAACACATTGGGCCTACCTGTGTAATAGTACATGGCGTGTAAATTACTTTACATGGTGTGTAATATTCACAAAAAGTCACCCCATATGTGTTTTCACTAAAACACATGCCCAAGTACTACTACACGTCATGTACTTATAGTACACGACGTGTACTCCTTAAAAACCACTATTCTGTGTTCTATTTCACATGACCAGTCACACGACCACAAACTACACGGTGTGTACTAAAAGTACACAGAGAGTAATTAATAAAGCTTCATCTTCCCCAAATGGGAAGAACACAAGGCGTGTACCCTTGGAATACAAGCCGTGTATTCTGGGTTTTCTGACGGGAAATCCTTGAAAACGTCCGAAACGGCCGTTTTCGCCCCCGAAACAACAGATCGAGCCCCATGGTCTTAAAATTAAGAAATATAAGGCTTTAAAGACTTAAAATAACATGTTTTAAGGGGATATATGGGGAAAACATAAATGGCCCTACCTTTGGGCGGAAACCGCTGAAGCTTCGGTTGATTTCACGGCTCCCGGTTGTCGCACGCCAACTCAACACGTCAAGAGCTTCGAATCGATACCCTTCTTACCTCCCAAATTTATCTAATTTTCAATAGCCATATCTTCCATAGGTTACAGAAAAGGGGGAGGAGTAGGAGATGTGCATAAAGAGGATGAGGAAGGAAGAGAGAAGAAAAGAAAAGAAAAGGAAAAGAAGAAAAAGGGGTCTGGGCCGACCACGATGCCCAACATGAGTTTATGCCTCCCCTAGGCTAAATACCCATTATGGAATCAACAGTGCAAACAAAATCTAAATACGACACTACTTTTAGAAGTTATTGACAAACGAACCTGTGCTAATAATTTAATATTTAATTTAATAATATTAAATATTAAATATTCCGCTAAAATTTGAACAGTTCATATTGCCACCAAACTCCTATCCTAGGGTAATATCCCTATTCCGGGACCAACAGAGTTGTCATAAAAATTATCCGAGATTAGATAGTAGGGGGAAATGACCATTTTACCCCTTATGTGGATCCAACCACAAAAATTCAAATTTCTGCTCAAAACTGCAGTCTAAAAAAACATGGGTTCTTACAAACTCCCCACCATAAAACTTCTTGTCCCTGAGAAGCCTAGTGAAGGGAATAATAGCCATGCTCCCAACCCGAGAATCTGAACAACCAAGCTATCTAGTATGTCCAACAACCAGCCATAGTATTAAAAACTACCTTCTACACAGAAGATATTCAACTAAGACCAAACTGGTACTCCCCACCATAGGAATACCCTTATCATCATATTAAAAGAAACTTTGAGCCCAAAAGCCCACTAGCAAACAACGTTGTTTAACCTAAACATGGAATCCCACCCTCAAAAGGCCAATAGTGCACTCCCCACCATATGGATTTTCTTGCACTACTCCAAGAGCAAAACCAGAACAGGTTCCATCCTCAATAGGTATGAACATTACGAAAGAAAAGGAGATCGATGTAGGGTCGAAGATCTCTCAGCATACTCAAGACGAATCAAGATATCACATGATAATATCTTACAGTAGTACACTAATATTTCACCGAAGGTGTGTGTAGCTCCCTCCGAGCCACACTAACATCCTACAAAAACCCAACCAGGATTCAAGCACGGGTCAACCATTTCACTGTAACCCAAAAATTCACAAAGTCACCTCTATAACATTAGGACATTTCAACCCAAATTCTGGGATCCGAGTCCACAGAAAGTCTTGAAACATCAGTCCTTGGCTCGCACCTGGCCACTCACCGATCTAGATTCAAATGATTCCACCTCCAACAGCAACATCAGAAACATTGGTCGACCAGGCCAGGCACCCGAACATGCCTGCTTGTCGAAACCAGTCGTGAAAAACAAACACCGCCAAAAGGCATTGGAAAACGATGGCCAACCATTCACACACAGGTTTCCCTAGAACAGAATAGACATCGACCTATATGGGTTCGAGTCCAAACCAAGTGTCTCTAGGTATTCCACCTAGACCTACAAAAAAATCCTCAAAACTAGGTCACAAGGTCTAACCACCTAGCCCAAAAGATCCAAAACCACGTAGAAGATGGGAAAGATCACAACAAACAGTGAAAGTAAAAACCAAAACACAACCTACAAGGGACCTGATCCTATCAAAGCATCCTAAAAAAACTACTCCTTAGAGTTCACAACCAAAACAGAAGAGACAATCTAAACTAACTCTCATCGGGTATCTATATACAACAATACCACAAGGAGGTCCCGTTCACAATAAAATCATGGGTATCTATCCACATCATTCTCAACGATCCGACTAGATTACCACAGACCCAAGAAACAACACCCAATAAGGGTTAAATATAAAGGCATCACGCACCACATAGACCAACTGGGGTCACTGCACCACATGTGCCTGAGGATTGAGTCATCAGGCTCACATCAACGCCTCAACATAGATCCACATAACCTTCCATCAGAGTAAAAATTATGTGTAAGCATACCCAAAGGTCTCAGTCGTCAGTAAAAACACACACTAGAATGCCTATATACTGTGAATCTTACGTGCCTAGTATGATGCGTGAGACGCCTATTTCCTTTGCCAGTCAAGAGTCAGAATCCATCCTTCGCATCTTACTGATGGACAAGAGCCAGAGATTTGTAGTAAATCAAAACACCACACAACATGTGCGTCACTCAAGGAAAAAATCATATACAACTGTAACATAGGAAAATTAGAACAACAATCCCCAACCCTGGCAACCAGGACTTCTTACCGGAACAAGTGTTCTCGACGCACTAGCCCGATATCCATCACAGGTTCTGACACATTCCAAATACTCCTGTCTACCATATCCAAAATAGTAAAGACCAGGAAAGAAAACTCCTCTGATACCCCTTTGTAACGTCCCGAACCGGAAGACACTAACTCGGTGCTCCGAGTCGGTTCACCACAAGGCCTCAAGCGCACCTCCTCGTATGCCAGAAGTTTCCAACTAGAAGTGAGGGCCTAGGGTGTGATAGTGGGGAGACCATTCCCTCATACAAGAGTAAGAAAATAGTGGAAATAACTAAGTATCATAGACAGGAGAAAGTAAACAGAGTGCGGAAGGAACAAACAACTGAAATAGAACAAGTTGTAATAGTAAAATGCTTTAAAATCCCAAAAAACAATGCAATGCAATACAACACTGGTCACCCACCGGGCTGAACATACAGATAAAGTACAAATGAAACTGAAAGTAAAAGTACAGGGCTCTGCTACTAACTTTGAGACAAATCACATACACGATCTCCAAACACTATTGAACTGCAGTAGCCTGATCAGTAGAACCACTCGAGCAGCTCCGCTCGATCATGAAACACCGGGCCTCATCCCAATCTACCATGCAACTCGTGATCAACCTGAAAATTAGACATAAGGTCTACACATACACCGAGGTGCACGTGCAGGGGTGAGAAATAATCTTAATAGGTCACCTTGACAAGCAACCTATAACTCTGCTGCTAAAAGTGTATGAAACAACAACGTGCAGTCAAACCTAGGGAATGTAATCCCTATCGATTGTGCAAGTGCCACCATGGATGTCCATATCTATATACGTACACATGTATAGTCCCATACCTATAAAAATATACATACATATGAATATTCATGATTAAGTGATTCAAATAACAAGAACAACATCAGTAGTCAATCCTTGGGACTATAAGCACAATCTCCTAGACATCTCGTGCATGGGAATTGAGCTGGATGTCGTGCCACTCAAGCCGTGTATCATTAAGTAGATCTCTAGGTCTGTAATCCCATAAACATGTACCTGCTTCAGCCAACACCGGAATTATATCTCTGAGCAAGCTAATGAAAACAAGTAACCCTCTAGAAAGTTCTCACAGTTTAACCCCTTTGTTAAAAAATCCATCAACCACAAACACACGACCTCCTGGAAGCTCTCACAGTCTGAACCCTATGGGTCTAACATAGCATTAAATAAATTATGAACAACCTCTAGGTATATCTCACGGTAAATACCCCCTAGATCCAACATAGCATATGACCACCTAGGTAGCTCTCATAGTCTAACCCCATGGGTCCAACATAGTATATGACCACCTGGGAAACTCTCATAGTCAACCCCTTAGGTCCTACATAATATACAACCACCTGGGAAGCTCTCACAGTCTACCCCCTAGGTCCAACATAATATACTACACCTGGGTAGCTCCCATAGTCTAACCCCTGGGTCCAACATAATATACGACCACCTAGGCAGCTCTCACAGTCTAACCCCCTAGGTCCAACATAATATATGACCACCTCAGCAACTCTCCCAGTCTAACCCCCTATGTCCAACATAATATAAAACCACCTAGGAAGCTCTCACAGTCTAACCCCTTTCGTCTCATGCAGACAAGGACTCTCTGAGGAAGCTCACTCGGTCAATTCCCCTTATAGTCTCCTACACTAGGTTCTCGTGGACTTGTGTACGTCAATGAGCATAGCCATGCAATACGACCAAAGTAAACCTCAAGAAATACTTGGATAATATTCTACAATATATTACAACATGTCAAATAAAACCACTCCATCCTAACAATACTAGGCATGGAAATTAAGGAATCCTAATAGCCAAGCTAGACCAAACAGTCAAAATCAATAAACATGGGAAAACACATCCACAACAAGGTAAATAACCCTATTTACAATAAAACCACCTATACTTAGGTACACAAGGAATAGTAGGCATCCGAACAAACAAGAAAGACACCTCATGTCAGGCTCAACATCCAACAACTAGGAAGCACCTCTGGTAACCACTAAAGCATCTGCAAACCAAGTCAGATATAAAAAAACGAGTGCGGGTATCCCGAACGCCCAACCCAACAATACATCTAAAACCCAAAGGGATCACCAGTTTGGGATGGGTTCTAGGTGAAACCCAATCAACAACTCTACCCAAAACTGACGTAACAACTTAGGGTCATTCAAACAATGAGCACCCACTAGATCCCTCAAGTCAAACACATAGGAGGCAGCATACTTGGGATCCTCAAGGTAAACACGAGCGAAGGCATCCAATGCGTGATCCTTAGAGAAGAGCAAGGGAGGAATCATACATGAGATCCTAAAAGGAAGGAAAACATATGAATTCCATAACATGGCTCCTATCAAAGGAATAACAAGAGAGAGATCCTATCAGGGACTCCCTAGGTCAGCACACAAGCAAAGGTATCCCTCAGAGAATCCTTAGAAGTACCCGGTCTCAAAGCCTCATTGGCCATAAGGGAACATCTCACAAGGGAAAAATACTCTAAATAATAGGTTATGGGATATATCTCACATATCATATCCTATTAAAGGTCTCAACTAAGTTGGTTTGAACACCCATCCTATCATCGACGCCATGTCTCACTCTCAGGTGACAACTGAACTCGATAACTGGAGGAAGAACCCCTCATTTTAGATATAAACCCCCAAAAAACACTTTATATGACCACTAAATGTAAAAATGATTCCAATATTTCAATATACATGAAATAATTCTCAGAAAAGACTACTCACACGCTCTATTATGACTTCCAAAGCATAAGATATCCCAAAATTACTAAACTAGAGTAGTACATGGCCAGAGCACATGGCTAGAACACATTGGGCCTACCTGTGTAATAGTACACAGAATTTACATTACTCTACATGGAGTTTACTATTAAAAAAAATTCACCTCGTGTGTTTTTTCACTAAAACACATGCTCAAGTACCACTACACGACATGTACTTGTAGTACACGACATGTACTTTTTAAAAACCATTATTTCGTATTCTATTTCAGACAACCAGTGACACAGACACAAAATACATGACGTGTACTCAAAGTAAACAGCATGTACTTAATAAAACTTTGTCTTCACCAAATGGGAAGAACACATGGAGTGTACCCCTGGAATACACACCGTGTATTCTAGGTCTTCCAACTGGAAATCCCTGAAAATGGATGTTTTCGCCCCCAAAACAACAGATTGAGCCCCATGGGATTACAAGAAAGAAATATATGGATTTAAAGACTTAAAAAAACATGTTTTAAGGGGATATATGGTGAAAACATAAATGTACCTACCTTTGGGTGGAAACCGCCGATGCTTCGGTTGATTTCACGGCTCCCGGTTGCCGCACGCCGACTCAACGCATTGAGAGCTTCGAATCGGTACCCTTATTGCCTCCCAACTCTCCCTATTCCTCAATATCAATATCTCTCATAGATTACGTCCAAGGGGGTGGAATAGTAGGCATTATCAAGGAGGAGGAGGAAGGAAGAGAGAAGAAAATAAAAGAAAAGGAAAAGAAGAAAAAGGGGTCTGGGCCGGCCCTGGTGCCCGACATGAGTTTATGCCTCCCCTAGGCTAAACTCCCCATTCTGAACTCAACGAAGCATAAAAAATCTAAACACGATTCTCCTTTTAGAATTTATTGACAAAAAAACCTATGTGAATAATTTAATATTTAATTTAATAATATTAAATATTAAATATTTTGCTAAAATTCGAACAGCTCAGATTTCCACCAAACTCTTTTCCTAGGGTAATATCCCTATTCTAGGACCAACATAGTTGTCAGAAAAATTATCTGAGATCAGATGGTAGGGTAAAATGACCATTTTACCCCTCACGAGCATCCAACCACAAAAATTTAAATTTCTGCTCAAAACTACAGTGCGAAAAAACACGGGTTCTTACAACTATTGAATTCATTGATTTTATTAAAGGACTCGGACTTATACCACATCAAGTATACATATACATATCTACTAAAATCACGATCAAATGTTATAGAGTAAGAATACCCACCTCTATATTTTATTGGAAATGGTCCAAAAACCTTGTTGGAACCAAGTTAGAAAGAATTTTTTTTTGAAAACTTGAAGAAGTTTGTGAATAAAGAGTTGTTTTTTGTTTTCAAAGAGAAAAGAAATCAATTAAATTTTAAACTGTTGATAATTAGACTCACCATATTAATAAAAATATCATACTAAAAAAGAATAAGAAATTATATCGGTTTGTGGAGATGTTTTCTAGAAGAAAAGGGACATCAAACTCACCTTGGATCCAAAAATAAAGGATAGATAATAATGGGAAGCTATTTAAGAGTTTGTATGGATACAATCAAAATATGATGATGTTATTATATTTTTTGTTTCACAAAATTCATAAGTTTTTTGAGAAACTTGTGATGAAATCCTTATAAAAGAAAGGGGGAGAACTAGTGCAGGGAATATTATTAAGAGAAAAAAGTTCTAGAAGGATGGGAATTTACAATACTTCCCAATGAATATCAGAAGATACTTTTTAAATATTAATGTTTATCAAAATCATGAAATTCATGATACAAGTAGAATATTGTGAAGGAAATAAGTTACTAAAGTCAAATATTTCTGGTCTCAATTCATTGGTGTGATATCAATAGATGAAAAATTGTTTGAATGCTATAAAGTTTTGTTTATAATGTGTGAATAAAAAGATGTTAGTTTTCAATAAGAACAATTATCCACAATATATAAATATTCATAGAAATAAGTTTCCATGAATCGTAATCATAAAAGGAATGAGGTTTCTAAAGATGAAGTTTCTCAATGCCGGTCTATCAGATGCGATGTGACACTAATCAATCAGAGGAAGAATCATTTGTATTGGATGTTGGTGAATAAGAAAATAAGTGAAGTGGTTGAGATCGATGAAAAATGGAATCATAGATCAATGAAAAATGTAATCAAACATTTTATTCTGGTTGAATTGTTTTTTGTATCAATTGGGTCAAGAGTAATAAGAATAGAGCCGACACTGATTATCAGAGTGAAGTAGAAAACAATATATCAGATGTAGGATGACGCTAATAAATATATTAGAAGTAGGATCATCAGTCTGGGGAAAAGAAGAAAATAAAAATTTCTTAATGAATTTTTAAAAGTGTTGTCAAGGGATGCATTAAGTTTGAAGAGTTCATAGAAAATGATTGTTAAATAAGTTTGAAGCTAATGTTGAAGTGTTGTCAAGGATGTGAAGGAATATTTAGAAGTTTCCACTACACTTATGGAAAATAAAGGCAATTGAAGTCTAACATAGTAGATTTTTTTATATAATGGTTTAAATGTTTTATAGTGTTTAGTTGGTATGAAGAATCAGAATGGGAAGTTTTTTTCCAGTTGATTCCATGAATCATAATGAGAAGACATGTGATTTTCATATATTTTAATTAGTGAAAATCAAAGTAATTAAGAATCTATTTTCTTCATCATAATAGGAAAAGCATAATAAAAATTAGAATCAAACTAATGATTGTGAAGAAAGATTGAAGTGAGCTGAAGTTGTGAAAATATTCAAGAAGGTTTGAGTAGAAACCAGAAGTGTTAAGAAGAATCAAATAAGTCAAAGATGAAGTTGAGATTTAATAGAAATTTGAAGATTTGGGAAATTTGGTTGAGCAAGAAAGTTCTTAAAAATCCCACCTAAACCAAATTTTTAATTTTTATAAATAGAGGGAAGTAAATTTAACTTTTGATGAGACAAGTATTGTTCACGTGGTGTAGAGATAAGGAAGAGTGATGAAAGTTTTTAGAGAGGAGTTTCCAAATAGAGAATTCCTGAGGAAGTTTACTAGAAATAATAAGAAGAGGGAAGACCATAATAAAAGTTTCTAGATCATACCATACAATCATATTGGGATTTCCAGAATGATACAAAGTTAGTTTAGATTTTTTCAGAGGTATTCTGATATATTTATTTTATCTGAATAAGCAATTGGACTAGCGAATCAGACTGGGTATCAGGATAAGTATCATTACAAAGTCCAGAGAATTTCTTACCTACTATTGGGTAGGAAAGTGGATAATTTATTTGAATATTATATTTGGAAAATTAGAAAAGGTAACATGTAAACAGGTTTTGAAGAAACTAGTGAAAGTTTCATAACTTATTACACAAATTTTGTTACATCATTTCTCACTACTTAAAGAACATGAATTGTTGTATTGATCATAATGTTACACAGGTGTAAGGGAATATCCTACTTTTTGTATCCACACAAAAGGATTGTTTTCTAGTGGATTTTGTGGTATTGTATTGTTTCCAAACCATAACAAGGACGTAGTTACTTTTATTGGGTAGTGAACCTTGTAAATTCTTATGTTCCTATGGATGTGTGATTGTTTTGTTTTCATCAAAGTCGTAACTCCTTAATAGGAGGTGAAGTTTGTTTCTAAAGGAAGTAAACTTAAAAGAAAAGATATCGCTAATTCATTCCTCCCCCTATCAAAGACACTTAGATCATGATTGGGTTATCTCAATTGGTGTCAGAGGGAAGGTTCCCTTCGTTTACTTTTTACTGATGTTTTGATAGAGAAGTTGTTATGGAGAATCTGAATTCTCTGAATAGTAATTGTATTATAGTTTTTTTATGGTAAGAACTATCATATCTTGGAAGATATAATGTTTCCTCATGTTATTTTTATTGGGTATGATGTTCTTGAAGCTACAATATATGGATTTAATCCTATTGGTAAAAAATTTCCTCTCACATATATTGATAAGAAGAATCTTGAGAATGACAATATTACTAAGAATGCTTTACTCTTATCATTTTTAAGTATATTTTTTATGTGTGAAGGGTTTTTTCACTACCAAAGGTATCTAGAATAAGCTGAAGAACATTTATAAAGGCAGTAAAAAGATCAGAAGTCAAAGTTACCAATTTAGAGGCTAAAGTATGAAGATCTAAAAAGGGGTGAGTATGAATATATTGGTGAATTATTTACCAGGGTGAATGATATTTTAATCACCTTTAGATGTCTTTTTGAAAAGTTGGAAGAATCAACTGATGTTGAAAATATCTTTAGAATCCTTCCTCACAAGTTTTATTCCAAATTTTCCTCGTTGGAATATAGAGATCCCGAAACATTATCTCTAGATGATTTTCATAGTAATATATTTACTTATGAAATGATAAGGGAGAAAGATATATAAGGGAAAACAAAAATTGATAGAGAAATATCCTTCTAGGTTTCCAATCAAGGAAAGTCTAAGAATCTTTTTGTAGAAGATGAAGTTGCTGACTCTAATTAAAAAAATGAGGTCTGCAAAAATATTGATTATTATTTATCCTTGTTTTTTAAAAATGTAAATATAGGTATAAGAAAGTATAATTGGAAAATTCCATTAAAATTATTTTAATTTGGAGCTATTAGTCACTTTACTAAAAATTGTCCCTAAAGAAAGAAATAAGAGGATAATGATGAAGATGAACGAAGGAAAAATAGATCTTGTAAGAAACATGGTGATAAGGATAAATCTTATTAAAAAATATAGAAAGTTCTACAAATCCAAAAAAATATGGGTATTGTCCAAATATAATGAAGAGGAAGATAGTTAAGTTGAATATGAAAAGCATACTGAAAAGGCTGAAGAGAATAATTTCATTACAGTAGTTAACAATGAAGAGTTTGTAAGTAGTAGTTCTAAAGAAGAAGAAACTCAATTAGAATTTTATCTAAAATAATAATTGAAATAACGTTGGAGAAAGATTGGGAGTGTTGAAAAAGAAATCAAGAATTTGAAAAATGAAAATTCTTCAAAAAATAATCAATAATTTTTTCAAAATGATAAAGTTTATCTTCTAGAAGAGATTGATGATTTGAATAATTCTCTTAATAAAATAATTATAATAATGAACATCTAGATGTTATGTTGAAGGAAAAATAAGGATAATTGGAACTTTTCCAACAAAAACATTATAAAGATGAATAGAGGGTTACATGATTCAATAAATATATCTCTAAAGTTGGTGAAAGATCTAGAAAGGGTAAACCTGAGAAGGATCAAAAGTTACCTTCAAAGGTTGAGAATGAAGTTGAAATTGTTTCTGAGAAGAAGAAATATGGGAAAGCTATGCATGTGGCCAAAATCAACAAAGAGGAATAGTCATAAGTGTATAAAAATTACGAGTCTAAAAAATTTTATATTACTTATGGTTTTGATAAGGATGAAATGAAAATTGAGCTGAATAAGAAGATTTTATTTGATAGCAGAAAGGTGGGAGGTCAAAAAATTTCTGATAAGAAAGATAATTAGGTTGTTGAGAAACATCCTCACAACTATGGATAGTATGGAAGTTTTAGAGGAAAATATTATTTCTATGGAATCTACTAGTATTGTGGTGGATTTTGGAACATGAAAAATATGTGTTGGTTAAATCCTCATCATTACAACTATTCCACAAGTCATAAAAGGCAAAGTTTGAGGGGGATTCAATCCCCTCAAAGAAAGTGTTCTGAGAAGGATGTTTTAAAGAAACATAAAAAGGTTGGTGTAAAAGTTTAAAATATGTTCTAACCTTTAGAAAATATTTCTAAAATATTTGTAAAACCTAGAATTATTGAAAAATTATGTCTTTTCCTTTTACCGGCATAATAAAAGTTTGTTAATAATTCTCAGAAACCATATGTGAAGAAAGATAAAGGGAAAGAAAAAATATTATTTTTGAAACCACTCTCAAAGATAAAAAAGTAGAATGACCATAGATTTTGGATAACAGGTGTTCTTATCATTTGATAGGGGAATTAAAATTATTGAAGAATGTGAAAGAATTCAAATAAGGATCAATGAAATTTGATAATGATGAATCTCTCAGAATCAAAGGTGTTGGATCAACCATCATTGGGGAAGAAAAGTTGAAATCTAAAAAGTATTTTTTTTATTAATGTGATGAAACAAAACCAATTATGTAAGAACCCAGATCTTCGTTTGAGGTATGTCTTTCCTTTTTCGGGAGTTTTTGAAAAAAAATGGAGTTTCTGGAAATTTTTGAAGTACACGCCGTGTACTTTATGAGTACACGCCGTGTACTCTTTTCTGGCTCGAAGTCTTGTGTTGGTCGTGCCCAAGCCACACACAAAGGGTGTAGGGGTGACATGGAGGCCGATTAAAGTAGAGTACGAAAAAACGTAGTACACGCCGTGTACTCTAAAAGTACACACCGTGTACTTTTTTTCCATTAAACGGACCGGGGTCGTGCCTAATCGAGGAAAACATATTCTTCTCCATCTTCTTCGTCTAAGAGCGACCCATACGGCCGTAGATCTTCGACGAGCTCTCGTTCCTCCATCCCTTATCTGAATCGATCGCTGTTGATTGCGTTGGAATTGCAGTGGTGAGTTCTCTCTTTGGCTTTAGCCTTGTTCTATGTTTCCTCCTCGTTTCCAAGTTATCATGGGTTGAGTGTTTTTAGAGTTTTCTCATATCTTCGACGTTCTAAGGGGAATCAATCGTCGTGGTTCGTGTATATCGATATAATAGAACCAAGGTAGGTGGTTTGTTCCTTTCCATAGGAAGTTTGTGAATATTTTGTGAAAATTCCACCAATTCCCTTGAATAGGGAATTGTGGGTTTCCTTTTATGCCCCTATTGTTTGACTGCTTTACTTGATTTCATGAGTAGAGATCATTTCTTGTGAATTTGGATAATTTATACTGTGTTCCTGTGATTTTCCTTGCATGTTTTTTTATTAGGTTTTTTTCCAGTTTCCATGCCTAGTTGTAGGATAGTGGGGCTGTTATACTGTTATGTTGTTGTGCCTTAGAATGATAGCCAAGTAGTTATTGAGGTTTACTTGGGATGATACGTTCGTGGTGAGCATGTTTATTTCACACAGTACTGTGGGAACCTATTATAGTAGACCATATAGATGATGGACATAAGGGATTCTCCAGAGTGTCTTTTAATATGCTGTGAGACCACAGGGGGAATTGATGATGAGTGCTTCCTCAGAGAGTATGTAGGTCCTCGACATGGGCCATAGGGGAAATGAGAAGTTGAGTGATTTCCCAGAGAGCCTTTAGTACGATAAGAGACTATTGGGGGAATTGACGGTGAGTGTTTCCTCAGAAAGTCTACTCTTAGCTGAACCAGAGGGGTGAGACTGGGTGTGCCTCCAAGAGGTTTGTTAGTAATTTTAGGTTGAACCATAGGGGTTAGGCTATGAGAGATACCTAGAGGATTACCTGTTTTCTACTTGTTGTTGGTTGTTTACTTGTGTACTTTGTATGCTAGAACTGTGGTTTGTAGCTGCGGTGTGCTTTTTCTGTTTATTGCTCCCTGTACTTTTACTTTCCTTGTATTCATTGACTATTAGGAACAGATATTTGGGTGATTGCCTACTAGGATTGTATCTCACACCCTGTTTGGGCCATGCTTTTGGGCCCAAGAAGACTTTGTTGTTGCAGGTATAGATAAGGGCAAGCACCCTTCGACTTCCGGTACTTGATTGCTTGGAGATGGAGAGCAAGGGACCAAGATTAGGCTTGTGATGCTACAGGAGTTGCTATTATTTTAGTACTTTGTTTTTACTTGTATTTCAGCACGTTGTTGTGTTTTTTGCGTTCCTTAGATACTTTTACCTGCTGTATCATTGTCATCATTACTATATATTCATTGCTTCGGCTGTTTGGTTTCAGTTTTTGCGTACTGTTTACTGATTCCGCTATTTACTATTAATTTCTTTTCTCTTTATACCTTACCAAATGAGGGCATAGTTTCCCCAATAACTTACCAAGTCCCTCACTACTAGTCGGCAGCCTCTGGTGTTTGGGGAAATGCGCTTGAGGTCATGTGACGAACCGGGCACAGGGCACCTTTGGGTGGCTTTCGGAACCGGGATGTTACAAAGTGGTATCAGAGGGGTTCTTTTCTCTTGATTTACTATTTGGAGACTTTAGATAGGGATAGGATGGATTTGGTACTTGGTGTTATGCTGTTCTCGGGAGTAGCTAACCCATGTACATGAAAAATCCATACTACATTGTTTATTGCAGTTTTCTGGTTTTGAGATTTACAGTTGATATGATTTCACCTAGAGTGATTTAGATGTCCTGTGTTGTTGTTGTTTTTCTATTGTGGTTCTATTTCTGACGCAACCCAATGATATGAGGGTATGCCATCTCATGAATCATATAGACACTTGTTAGAAATCACATTCCATGCATTCTTGCCATGCCACCTAGGGCGCATTAGCGATTGCATGTTGTTGTGATCAACTTGTGTAGATTTTTCATGCTGTTGTGACAGATGCTTTTATAGAATCTTTATTTCTTGATAGAGGATTGTTTGTATTGTACTTTGCTTGAATAAATGCCAAATTTTGGTTCTTGAGGTGTTATCGGCCCTCTTGAATCAGACATTGGTGGATCATTGACCTATTTTTCTTTGTATATGACTGTATTGGATGCCAAAATTTGATTAACGGGGATCATGGGCCCTCACATATCGTAATTTGGCACCATCATGCCTTATTTTCAGTGTTTTCTGGGCTTCGGTGCAGTTTCAGAGCTACTTCACGGAAAAAACCCAGAATACACGGCGTGTACTTTATATATACACGCCGTGTAGTTTTAAATCGTGTCTTTGACTGTGTGAGCCGAAACACGGGTTGTGAAAATCTCCAGGAACATGCCGTGTATGGTAGGTACATGACGTGTAGTAGTGAGCGTGTACTCGACTGTGTAACTAACCACATAGGTCGGGGAAGCTCGAGTAGAACATGCCGTGTTGGATTGAAACAAACCGTGTAGTCTTGCTCCAGGAACCCGACCGTGTCATGAGCAAAACGGGTCAGTGTTATCTTCTTCCATACACGCCGTGTTGTTCGGAACACGGTGTGTAAGGGTCATCCGTGTACTTGGCCATGTCACCAACAACACGGGTCGGGAAAAATCTTCAAGTACACGCCGTGTTTGTTCGGAACACTCCGTGTAGTCTCAGCCATGTAGACGGCCGTGTAGCTAGAAACACGGGTCGTTGAAACCTTGTCTACTACACACCGTGTCCACCAGGCACACGCTGTGTAGTCTCAGTTTAAGAAGACCGTGTGGGTTAGCCGTGCAAGGAGACATGAGCAGGGAAACAGAGTTAAGTACATGCCGTGTATATTTTATACACGTCGTCTAGTCTTGTTTTTTAAATCTTGTGTGTTTCCTTCCCCTATTTTTGTTTTGTACTCCTTGGTTCTCTGTCCTTGTTTTCCTAATCTAAGATATGTTTTGATCTTTCAGAGCTATGCCTCTGAGATTTCCTCCGGTTGTACGTCAGTTGTCAGGTAGTGATCATACGCCAGATATGGCTGATCAGGGACTTCCTGCCAATCCTCCAGTCAGGCCAGCCTTGGCGCTAGCTGTCATACCAGTTGCAGGCGCAAATGCGCAGTTCAGGGAAGGTTTTATGAGGATGATGCAGACATTTCAGGGAGAACCACCTCCTACCATGACTATGGAAGACTTGACATGGGTTTTCCAGCAGCAGCATTCTCCCACTTTCTCGGGGGAAGGAGGACCTCAGGCTGCAGAGTCATGGATGGAATCCATGTTGACCATCTTTGAGAATTTGGAGATGCCTCTAGAGAGGCGGGTCAAGCTCGCTACCTATATGCTGTGAGACTCCTCCAAGAGGTGGTGGGACGTGATCTCACAGGTGGGTCATCAGCAGGTTATGGCTTGGGAAGAGTTTCAGTGCGTCTTTTATGACTACTTCTACCCGGAGACCCTGAGGGCTGATCGAGCCTGGGAGTTCATGAGATTAGAGCAGGTTAATCTTTCTGTTATGGAGTACTCCTCTCGTTTCACCGAGCTGCAGCATTTCACACCCCTCCGGGGTGGGGATGGGATGTTCTTAGTGAGGAAGTTTGAGGATGTTCTTAGGTGGGAGATCCGATCGCAGGTGAATCTCTTCTAGTTGACTTCCATCACTTTCATCGTCAACCAGGTACTGATTGAGGAGCGCAATATGAGAAACTCCGGAGCTGCGAGCCATGGAGGTTCTGCTTCCAGAGCTAGTATTCCTCCAGATGAAAGCAAGAAGCACCATAGAGAGTCTATGCGCGGTGATCCGAGGAAGCGATATGCATCATCAAATAGCCAGGTGATATGCTACCAGTGTGGCCGGTCAGGGCACACGAGGCCGTAGTGCCAGAGAGACCCCGTGGAGTGCCGATCTTGCAGCAAGATGGGTCACCTTCAGCGTTTCTGTTAGGTTTTCTCACCAGCAGCTAGCGATGAGGGTTCTTCTATGACTCCTCGATCGGGGGAAGCACCACCAGTTTCTCACCAGTCGGGGAACTGGAGTTCTTCTGGCCGTTCGGGCCGAGGTGGAGGTCGATGCCATGGTAGTCAGCCACCAGTCTTTCAGTGCTAGCAGGGATGATCAGCTCAGAGTGGTTAGCCAGGGTCACAGGGCCACGGGACATGCCATACTTTTGCGGTGGAGCAGGCCTATCAGGAGCAGGATCCCGGACCTTCTACCGTTCGAGGTACGATTTTAGTATCCTCAGTTTTATCTTCAGCTCTTTTCGATACTGGTTCTACGCATAGTTTTATCTCTATTACTGTCGTGGGGAGCCTTGGGCTTTGTATCTTTTCTTCTACTGACTCTTTGACACTAGACACACATTTGGGGACAAGGACATCTAGTGTACTTCAGTGTAGAGAGTGCCCTCTCGAGGTTGCAGGGAATCATTTCTTATGAGATCTCTACTTCCTAGAGATGACATGCTATGATGTCATTCTTGGGATGGACTGGTTGGTTCCCTTCTAGGAAGTCGTCGATTTTTATCACTGTAGGGTGAGTTTTATCTCACCATATGGTGAGTCTTTTCTTCATAGAGGCGAATGGGATGTCCGGGCGAGTCGAGCAGGACTCGAGCATCATGGGATAGGAAGGGTGACTACCCATATTTCTAGTATTTATCTAGATAATCAGGGGACTTCACAGTTGGACTTTCCTCTAGTTGGTGGATCATTTTAGGGATGCCTTTCCAGAGGAATTTTCAGGTTTTCCTCCAGAGTGTGAGGTGGACTTCTCTATTGAGCTCGTGCTAGGAGTGGAACCGGTGTCCATTAATCCTTATAGGATGGCTACACCTGAGTTGCAGGAGCTCAAGAAGCAGTTGGAGGAGTTGCAGGCAAATGGTTTCATCCGACCCAGTACTTCTCCTTGGGGTTTTCCTATCTTGTTTGCAAAGAAGGAAAATGGTACCCTTAGGATCTGTGTGGATTATCGGAAGTTGAACCAGTTGACGGTCAAGAACCGATTTTCCTTGCCAAGGATTGATGATCTATTCGATCATCGTCAAGGAGACCGGGTGTTCTCGAAGATCTATTTGAGGTCCGGTTATCATCAGTTGCATGTTAGACCATAAGATATACCTCTGACAGTCTTTAGGATCAGTTATGGTCTCTACGAGTATACGGTTATGCTGTTTGGTCTCATGAATGCGCCAGCAGTTTTCATGGCACTAATGAACCGAGTGTTCCATCCTTACTTGGACTCCTTTGTCTTGGTCTTCGTGGAATATATCTTGATGTACTCTCACACTCAACACAACCATGCAACCCATCTTGAGATCGTTCTGAGTACACTGAGAGAGCATCATCTTTATGCTAAAATCTCAAAGTGCCACTTTTGGATGGATCAGATTCAATTCTTGGGTCACGTCATCTCAGAGGCAAGAGTATCTGTGGACCTAGAGAAAGTGAGAGCTGTAGTTTCCTGGGAGCAACCGAAGAACGTTTTTGAGGTGCAGAGTTTCCTAGGGATGGATGGATACTATAGACGCTTCATTCGGGACTTCTCACGCCTAGCAGCACCATTGATAGGTTTGACCAAGAAGGGAGAGAAGTTCTTATGGTCGGATTCTTGTGAATCAGCCTTTCAGGAGCTAAAGGGAAGGTTGACGTTAGCATCGATACTAGTCTTTCCAGATCCAGGAAAGAGCTACACTATTTATTGTGATGCCTCAGGTGTCGGGCTAGAAGCTGTGCTTATGCAGGGAGATGCAGTCGTTGCGTATGGGTCTCGTTAGTTGAGGCCACATGAGAGGAACTACCCGACGCATGATCTGGAGTTGGCAGCTGTTTTTCATGCCTTACACTGTTGGAGTCATTACCTTCTAGGAGAGCACTTTGTGGTTTTCACCGACCAAAAGAGTCTTAAGTACATCTTCACTCGGTGTGATCTGAATCTGAGATATCATAGGTGGGTCGAGTATCTTCAGTCTTTCCATTTCGAGCTTTCCTATATGCCGGGAAAGGGAAATGCAGTGGAAGATGCGTTGAGCAGGAGAACTCAGATTCATGTAGTTTAGGAGGCCAATAGTGAGTGGTAGCTTATGGCCCTGTTCTCTGAGATGCATCTGAAGGTTCACGATAGACAAGGACATACTTTTCTATCTTCTGTAGCTATTACCTCTACACTACTTGATCGGGTACGGATGAGGAAGCTATTAGACTCAGAAGGCTTAGTCCTGTGGGACAGTGTGTCAGGAGAGGAGCCTCTTCCTGGATAGATAGTGGGCGAGGATGAGATATTTCATTTCCAGGGACACGTATGGGTGCCAGCAGACATACACGAGGAGCTGATGAGGGATTTTCATTCCTCAGTTTGAGAAGTTCATCCTGGCGTCACCAAGATGTATCAAGATCTTCATCGCCAGTGCTGGTGGCCAGGTATGAAGAGAGATGTTGCTGGTTTCATCTTAAGGTGATCTACTTTTTATCAAGTGAAGGCAGGGCATCAGTGACCAACATGAATTTTACAAAAGTTACCCATTCCAGAGTGGAAGTGGAATGATGTCGCGATGGACTTCGTGTCTGGATTGCTGAGGTCGCCTCGAGGGAACGATGTTGTTTGGGTTGTCGTCGATAGGCTTACGAAGGTTGCTCACTTCTTACCGATTAAGGAGACCCTCCATGTTGATGATCTGGGATGATTGTACATCCTAGAGATTTTACGTCTGTACGGAGTTCCACACTCCATCATCTCAAATAGGGATGCACGCTTTACGTCTTGGTTCTGGCAGGGGCTTCAGAAGGCATTGGGTACATAGGTAGTTTTGATTACAACATACCATCCCTAGACAGATGGCCAGTCCAAGCGTATGATCCAGGTGCTAGAGGATTTTCTCAGAGCTTGAATTATAGACTTTGGCTGTTCTTGGGAGAAGCATATTCCTCTTTTTGAGTTCTCCTACAACAATAGTTTTCAGGCGACTATTTAGATGGAACCTTACGAGGGTATGTACGGTAGGCCATGACGATCACCCTTATGCTGGCTGGAGGCAGGAGAGGCAGCTTTGTTGGGACCTTATCTTGTTTAGGAGACCATAGAGAAGATAGAAATGATTTGGAAGAGGATGGCTACAGCACAGTCTCGACAGAAGTCTTATGCTGATCAGCGGAGATGACCTCTGGAGTTCAAGGTCGGGGATCAGGTTTTCATGCATGTCACACCGAGGTTGGGACACAAGAGGATTCAGAGACAGGGTAAGCTTTCATCGTGGTAAGTCGGGCCATTTGAGGTATTGGAGAGAGTTGGACTGGTTTCCAATAGGTTGTAGCTACCTCAGAGGTACTGGTCCATGCATGACGTCCTCCACGTCTCTCAGCTCTGACATTACTTTTCGGACCTGTCTCATGTATTTCAGCCCAAGGAAGTTTAGCTCGAAGCGGATGCATCGTTTGAGGAGCATCCTATCTGGATTATCGATCGTAATACAAAGGTTCTCCATGGGTGGTCTATTCCTCTAGTACAGGTGTTATGGCAGCACAGACGAGTACAGGATGAGACCTGGGAAAGGGAGGTCGATGTACGATCATAGTGGCAAGAGATGTTCTAGGTTTCTTCTTCCACGCCTCGTTAGGGAAATTCAGGGACTAATTTCTTTAAGGGGGGAAGTTTGTAAGAACCTGGATCTTCGTTTAAGGTATGTCTTTCCTTTTTCGAGAGTTTTTGAGAAAAATGGAGTTTCTGGAAATTTTTGAAGTACACGCCGTGTACTTTATGAGTACACACCGTGTACTCTTTTCCGGCTTGAAGCCGTGTGCTAGCCGTGCCCGAGCCACACACACGGGGTGTATGGGTGATGTGGAGGACCCTTAAAGTGGAGTATAGAAAAACCTAGTACACGCCGTGTACTCTAAAAATACACACTGTGTACTTTCTTTTTTTCATTAAACGGACCGGGGTCACGCCTAATCGAGGAAAACGTCTTCTTCTCCAGCTTCTTCATCCGAGAGCGACCCGTACGGCTGCAGATCTTTGACAAGCTCTCGTTCCTCCGTACGTTCTCCCAATCAATCACTGTTGATTATGTTGGAATCGCAGTGGGGAGTTCTCTCTTCTACTTTATCCTTGTTCCATGTTTCCTCCTCTTTTCCAAGTTATCGTGGGTTGAGAGTTTTTGGAATTTTCTCAGATCTTCAATGTTCTAAGGGGAATCAATCATCGTGGTTCATGTATATTGATCTCCTAGCACCAAGGTAGGTGGTTTGTGCCTTTCCGTAGGAATTTTGTTAATATTTTGTGCAAATTATACCAATTCCCTTAAACAAGGAATTGTGGGTTTCCTGTTTTTCCCCTGTTTTTTGATTGCTTTGCTTGATTTCTTGAGTAGAGATCATTGCTTGTGAATTTGGATAATTTATACTGTGTTTTTGTGCTTGGCCTTGCATGTTTTTCTTATTAGGTTTTTTTTCCAGTTTCCATGACTAGTTGTAGGATAGTGGGGCTATTATACTGTTATGTTGTTGTGCCTTAGAATGATAGCCAAGTAGTTCTTGAGGTTTACTTGGGATGATACGCGCACGGTGAGAATGTTTATTCCACACAGGACTGTGAGAACCTAGTGTAGTAGACCATAGGAAGAATGGACGTAAGGGATTTTCCAGAGTGTCTTTTAATATGATGCGAGACCACATGGGGAATTAACGATGAGTGATTCCTCATAGAGTCTATAGTTCCTCAACGTGGGCCACAAGGAAAATGAGATGTTGAGTGCTTTCCCAGAGATCCTTTAGTACGATACAAGACTATAGGGGGAAATGATGGTGAGTTCTTCCTCAGAAAGTCTACTCTTAGCTGAATCAGAGGGGTGAGATAGGGTGTGCCTCCTAGAGGGTTTCTAGTACTTGTAGGTTGAACCATAGGGGTTAGGATATGAGAGCTACCCAGAGGATTACATGTTTTCTACTTTTTATTGGTTGTTTACTTGTGTACTTTGTATGCTAGAACTATGGATTGTAGCTGTGGTGTGCGTTTTCTATTTTCTGCTTCCTGCACTTTTAATTGCCCTGTATTCATTGACTATTTGGCACAGATCTTTGGGTGATTTCCTATTGGGATTGTATCTCACACCCTGTTTGAGCCATGCTTTTGGGCCCAAGAAGACTTTTTTGTTGCAGGTATAGATAATGGAAAGCGCCCTTCGACATCCGGTACTTGATTGCTTGGTGATGGAGAGCAAGGGACTAAGCTTAGGCTTGCGATGCTGCAGGAGTTGCTGTTATTTTAGTACTTTGTTTTTACTTTTATTTAAGCATGTTGTTGTGTTTGCTTCATTACTTAGATACTTGTACCTACTACATCATTATCTTCATTACTATATATTCATTGATTCTGCTGTTTGGTTTCAGTTGTTACATATTTTTTACTACTTCGTCTATTTACTGTTAATTTCTTTTCTTTGTATACCTTACCAAATAAGGCCATAGTTTCCCCAATAACTTACCAAGGCCATCACTGAATGTCGGTAGCCTCTGGAGTTTGGGGAAATGCGCTTTAGGTCATGTGACAAACCAGGCACGGGGCACCTCTGGGTGGCTTCCGGAACCGGGACGTTACATATTAAGTGTTTCATATTTTTTTATGAAGGAAACAATTTTTTTTCCAGAAAATATGGGTTTTTTGAAAAGATAAGAATATAGAAACATATTTATAAAAGGCCAGTGTAACATCTCAAAACTAGTTACCCAGAGTCGGTGCATTATTATATAACATTTTCATAATCATAAGAGATTAAGTCTCGAAATACTGATTAGTTTAGTAACCTTGGATGTACTAGATACATACATAAGTTTTACATTACATCATGAAATAAAGAAAAACAACTTTAGTTCCCCTTTGAAAACACTCATATCCTTTGTCCTATCCCTATAAGTTAATCATAATATACTTCTTCACATATTGGTAAAAATAAAACAAAAGAAAGGGGTGATCTCAGATGATCAGTAGGGATAACAATATAGCAGAAACTATCATAAATAAGCATAAATATTTAAGGCAATGTATAAGACTAAAACACAATCCATTTAAACTTAAACTTCAGCATAATATGGAAAATATAAATCAAATAATTCCATTTAATTATTCATATGGATATTCTTCTAGTCTAATAATCACATGTAAAATCAATAGCTAATTTCATAATGATGGGATGCATAATGTCGGACATCATAACCACATAGTCAAGGCCTCATGCTAAGACTATAAATAATTATTTGGTCAAGGCCATATGTTAAGACACTAGTTTGTCTCATGAGACCTACCGATGCATCGAGGAGTTATAGCGGGCTCAACCCGTTACTTACTAAGTCCAATGCATTCCTTATAAGAAAAGGTTGAAACATAATATAAACATTCTTATTAAAACTATCATATGAAATGTCAATATTTTAACCACAAACTATAAATGGTATAAAAATAGCACGTCCACAGTCAAACATAACTCATTCAATACAATATGGAAGATTGTATTATAATAAATCAGCCTCAATCAATAATAATGAATTATATTTACATAGATGAAAATAATCACTAAAAATATTTGAGAGAAATATCCCTTTTTTCATGAAAACATTTAAATGTCTCACTATTTATCAAGAAGCTGTTTAAAATGGATTTTTGTATCAAAGTTTCCCATGCCAATTTGAAACTTTTAAAAGGAATTTTAATTTTAACACATTCATGTCCATATAAATAAATCCTTAAAACAATTTTTAAAACATGAACATTAATCATAAATATTTAGAAGAATAAATCTTTAAAACATTTAAAATGATATTTTAGTTAGAGTTCCTAAAAAATGAGAGATGCTTGAATAAAAATAATTGAGGTAATAAAAACTTTAAAATAACATGAGAATAAAGGTATTCATGATATAATATGTCAAAGTACAGTATATACACCATATAAAAGTGAATTGTTGCATAATAACAAAGAAGTCTCAATGGAATAGAAATTGAGATGAAATACCTTATAAAGACTGTATTCTTAAGTTAAGGATAAATAAATGACATAATTATGTGTGAAAAATATAAATACACTCAATATTATTGGATATTTAGTGTAAATAAATCAGAGTGAATTCACACATATTCTTGTAAAAACAACACCAATGACTTGGATGTTTAACTTAATGAATGGAAATTGAGTAAAGATTACTCTTATCAAGTTCATATTGATGAATTGAGAATTTATCAATGAAGTGATTATGTGTATAAAATGTATATCCACACAAATTGGAGTGGAAATTACTACATAAATAAATAAATAGTGATTTCACACATAATCTTTGAGTAAAATAATCAATGAAGTTTGCATAAGCCCAATGAGTGGAAATCAAAATTAGAAATTCCCTTACCGATTTGGTAACTTATGAAACATACACCCCATGAAAGAAATATCATACAATTAAGATGAAAATACCCATAAAATAAAGTATATTTTACAAAGAATACAATCATGGGATGTATATACACCACACAAAAGGAAATAATGGCAATATACCATGAATCTCACGGGAATATGAAGTAAGATGAAAACACCTAACCTTGTACTTTTCCTTAGTTGAGGGGAGGTTAAACTCCTGTATAATGGTGAAATAATTGTTATTAAATTATAAAATAACCACATACATAAATATTATATCATATATGAGCTTCTAATATTGCTTTGTTAATGATATTTCAGTAGTATCATTGTTTTGGGTGTTAACTGATTCATTTTCCTTTATACGTTTTGTTATGTAAGTCATGTTTGTTATGGATTTGATGTATTTAATTCATATACATAATGATATTAAGTTATAAAAACCTATTTTTAATCAACAAATGAAAATTATTTTTGAATGGTTATGATGGGGAATGAAATCTCATTGCGTCGTGGAGACGGTAAGACGTACGTACGCACAAGTGACAATATCATTCATTTAGTGGTGAAATAGTATGTAAATGGATGGTATATTAAATATAAATAATAATTAAAATGTTATATTTATTATTTAAATCAATTATACTCATTATTATACCCATCCAAATAATGAAGTGTTGAATAACAAACTACACCACAATGTGGAGACGGTAAACCGTACGTACACACATATGGTGACTTTGTCATTCATAGGATGGATAGAATAATGAATATGGTTGTACAATATTTATAATAAAATCATAGTATGTATAAGGTTCTGGAGTTATTATTTTGGTATGGAAACAACAAATAAAGAAGAAGTGTAAGAAGAAAATAACTTTGAAAGAGGTGATGAAATTATTACATCTTCTTCGGGTGCTTCCTTTTGATTTGGTCAAAAGGGCTCCTTAGGTTGTATTCTGATCAAAGTAAGGACTCAAGGTTAAAGTGAGGGTAGTTGGGAGGATATTTTACCAGAGTTTTTCCAAGCCAAATGAATTTGAAGGTGTGATATTAAGAGAAGGAGAAGTACCCTTTTATAAGATAGGTGAGGGTCACTTTAGGAAAAGATTGAAATATTAATTTATTATACTGTCATATTCAGTTTATAATGTATCCAAAAGGATTTATTTAGAGGATAAGGTGGGGTTGTGTCTAAATCCTCTCATAAAATAGTTTTTAGATAGGTTTAGGTCACCATATTAACCTTATATTTTATATTTAACTCTTAGTTAAATAGTTTAAGTTTTACCATGTATTCTTGTATTAGTATAATAAATGGTTAATAAACTTACTATAAAAATCCAAGAGAACCCCAAGTGGTTCATTATTGAAATATATAACCTTATCTAAGTAATTTGTCTAAAACATATATTTTTAGGAATATTATATCAATTAATAATATAGTATTTGTTTTAAAAACTCATTTATGTCAATTTTGACACTATTTAGTATTCGGTTTTTGTAAAAGTAAAAAAAAACTTGATTACTTTGAAAAAAAATAAATTAAATAAATACTAAAAAGTCATATTAACCTATAAAATTATTGGAATGCATCAAAAGTCTCAATTTACATTTATTTGTATATTTAAAATATCATTTTTTTAATCTTTCATTAATATGGAAATTTCTACATCATCATTGTGTCATAAATAAAATAAATTAATTAATGTCTAGAAATTATATATAAAATACCATTATGTAGGAAATCTTTTTATATTTATGATGAATATTTATAGTCTAATTTATCTTATGTGTAACCCTATATTAAAAATGGTTTAGTTATTAAATTTTGAATTTAACACTTTTAACTCTTCTTTAAATAAAATAATAATTAATATCCTAATATAATAAAAATGGATTTAATAGGATAATATTTTGTTCCTATGGTTGATTTTGGTCGAAACAAACTTATCCTATAGAATTAGGACTTGTATTAGGGTAATTATATTACCATTTTTACCTTTAATTATTCTATTTACTTTTAATCGTTGTAAATAAAATTCAAAAGTTACTATTAACCAAAAATAATTTTCATCCTATTGAACCACATTTTACTTACTAATGTCAACTCTGTCTCTCAGAGTTTTTAAATTCAATTCACAAAAGCGGTGAAATTACGTTTTATGCAAATTTGAAAATGTGCCTAGAAGGTGGGTAAAAGATGTTAAAAAGTTCAATAAAAATTTATATATCTAATCATATTATAAAATGACTCCAGTGAATTAAATTGAACTAAAATATGTATTAGTTATCTATTTTGAATTTAAAATAAATTTATGTAAAAATAATAATTATTTAAATAAAAGTCGGTTTTAAACAATAACACTGTGTTTTTCACTATTCATCAAAAATTGAAAGTCTTTAGAAAAATACCAAAAAAATCACCCAAAGCTAATATTGATATTAAAAATTAAAAAATGAAGTCTATTTTACCAAATTCAAAACATTGGAGTTGCATTAACTAATTTAAAATTTATTCCTATTGTTAAAACCAAAATGTGACTTTTTGAAAAGTAAAAACTGTCAAAAGACTAATATGTGTTTATGTCCAATTTAAATGTGAAATTACATCCAATGACTAATATTGGATTAAATGATAAAAATATAATCTAATTATAATTCAAAACCATTCAAATGTATAATTTAACACTATAAATTATTTTGAATAGATTTTTTTTTCAATTAAAATTTAGTATCTTTTACTATTCATCAAAATATGTAAGTTATCAGAAAAACACTAAAAATTTATCCAAAATGAATTTTTACGTCTCTATTATAAAAAAATATGTTTATTTTTTCAAATTTAATTTATAAAAGTGTTAACCATTTGATTTAAAAAGGGTTCGTCCTAAAAAGGTAGTAAAATTTCATTTTTTAAAAAATACTTATTTTATATAAAAAATTGAATTTGTTCTTATATTATATCTAAGAAACACATAATTTGGATGTTAAAATTATATGGAGTATATAAAATTCAAAATTTAGTTAATATTATTCATAACAGTTTTTTGAACAGCTAGTTTGGTAAGTCGTGGTGCGCTTGAACTCAGTGTCGCATGCAGCGCAATCTATTGAATTATTTTAATGAAAATAACGTACTATGAAATCATGGGGTGTTAAATTCTTCCCCCTTTTGGAAACTGCGTCCTCTCAATTTTTAAAATTGGTATTGGGAACTTCATTGAAAGTCCCACATCAGAAAAAGTGTCAATAAAACTATCATTTTAAAAGAAAGAAAGAAAAGTACAAAGGTCACCCGAGATAACCCATACTAGGATTCCATGTAGGAAAACATGGATATGGAAGATAAACTAAGTGTCACGTTCTAATAGAGAGTGATAGAAAATATGACCAGGAGAAAGTTAACAATAAGAAAACCACAAACTTTTGTTGGTTTAAACAGTCATTATTTTCCCAGTAGGAAAACCAAAAAGATAATGTTTTTTGTTTTAAGTTCCATTTCATAAAGTTGAGGAATTTATTTATGATACTGACTGAGAACATAAAGATATATACTTACTTTTTATGTAGAGTTTCATCCTTTAATAAATTTCTACCACTAACTCATCTTTTCTGCAAATGATGAGTATTCAAGATGACTTGGTCACACCTGAAGTGCTAGAATCAACTTCTAGAGAATAAAATAATCCACAAAGGATAAAATATATATTTTCCTTGTCTTTAGATATTAACCAAAACCAAAATGGTTAGTACAAGATCAGATGACCCCCAAAATGGATAATCCTTTATAGAAAGAAATACTAATCTTTATTTACAAAATTAAACAAACAATACCCAAAGTTCAATAAAGACCATTCAATAAACAATTGTCCTTAAAATCCTTTAGTTTAATCCAACTAATATTGAAACCCAAAACTCATAAGAATTTAATCACATATTATTTCATAGTAAATATTAACATTTATCTCCAAATAACATCAAATACTCTTAAAGTATCATATATAAGTGTAATTAACCAAATCGAATATTCTCTATGATAAGTTAATCATTTCCATCAATAACCTGAATCTATATAAAAAACATAGATTCTTCCAAAATAAAAAAATCCACCATTACTCCTTAAATTAAATCCCAGAGTGTTCTATTTTCCTTAGGAATATAGTGTTTTCAAAAAAGTGAACGTCTTTCAAAATAACATTTATCACTTAATCACCAAATAATTTCCCTATACTAAGGATATCTATTTGATAAAACAAATGATTTCAAATAAAGTTAATATTGATCAATAAAATAATTTAACTAAAAAGAATTACTCACACTAACTAGGGACGTCACATAGTCTAGTGGGAGGTGATAAATCCCAGTCTCACTTTGGTTGTGGGTTTGATTCCCGCAACTTTGTCTAACGCGACGGGTTGTCATACGGTCTGCATGTTGTCCTTTTTCAAAGAATATATTTTATAACATTCCCCAAATGAGATAAATTCCAAAAAATTATCATAAAATAATTTAACCACAAATTTTATCTCATACCTCGCATTTTCATCCCAAAATTTAATAACCTGTAATTGCCTCAAATTCAAGGATCATATACACCCAAATGGTTCTTTATAACTATATCCATAAAAGAAAAGATAATTCTTCCTCAAATAAAATTTTCACATAAAAAACTATAGGGTTACACATACAAGAGAAAATTATTCCAAAGTAATCCCATGAACAAAGATAATTAATACTTTTAAACATTTATCCATCCGTTTATTTCTACAAAGGTTCTTCCTTGACCTAGTGGTTATCCTATATAATAGGGAATTGACTTGGGTAATTCCAAGGTCCCCTACATTTATGAAAAATTAATGTAAATGGATTCTTAGAACATTTTTTATTTTCTTCTATAATACTCTTCATTTTTTCTCGACAATTATTTACTTTATGTCCTTCTTTCCCACACATAAAGCACATACTTATTCCATTGAGACACTTTCCTGGGTGTCTCCTTCCACATTTCTGGCATGATGGAAATTGAGGTTTATTTTCTCCATAGTCTCCACTGCTAGATCTCTTATCATTCTCCACATTTCTCTTCTTTGTTGAGTTTGGGAGTTGGTTAATGTATATATTTTTGATCATATTTTTGGAAACCTGCTTCGGCATGAACACAATATCTTTTATACTTATCAACATTCCATTTAGTTTCTCATTTCCACAATCGTGCCCACATTTTACATCATGTTCAATGTTACTATGACTTCCTTGGAATCTAACTATTGACTAAAACTAGAAAGCATAGTGTGAGTAACAATAGTCATAAAATCATTTAGAGAATATCATGCCACCTTATTTTCAATCTAAAACACCTTAGGATTAACCAAGATTATTTATTCTCATCTTATATAAAAATCCTTCAAATTGATTTGTAAAAAATGGGAATAATCCTAAGCATATACCCCAAGAGTGTCATAACCAAGAGTGCAAAAATGCCCATTGTTGTGCACTAGTTCTCGTTCGAGTCTAGCTCAAAGCGGTGTTTTCAAGTTTTACCCCTAGGTACATCTATGCCAGAGCCACCTCTACCTGCTCATATCCAGACATGAATATCTTACTTGGAAAAACCATATAATATTTACATTACCAATTTTTTTGAATGTTCTTCTATACTAATCCTCAAAGTCTATCCTAGGGTAGTGTTTTCTAATCAGAGTTTTTTCTAAATCTAGCATCCATGGTTTTTACTAAACTTCCTATGATACCAACTATAACACCCCAACCCTAGTTACCCATAGTCGGTGCATTATTATATAACATTATCATGATCAAAATAGACCATGTCTTGAAAGAACGATTAGTTTAATATTTCTGGAATTAGTAGATACATAAATAAGTTTTACATTATATCATGAAATAAAGAAAAAAAAATTATGTCCCCATTGAACACACTCATATACTTTGGCCCATCCATGCAGGTTAATCATAATATACTTCTTCACATCGGGGGAAAAATAAAACATATGAAATGGGTGAGATTAGATGCTCAGTAGGGATAAAAATATAGGGGACACTATCATAAATAAGAATAAACATTTAAGGCAATGTATAAGACTAAAACACAAGACTTTTAAACTTAAAAGTAAGCATAATATGGAAATGATAAATCAAATAATTCCATTTAGTTATTCACATGTATATTCTAATAGTCTAATAATCACATGTAATATCAATAGCCAATTTCATAATGATCGAATGCATAATGTCGGACATCATAACCACATAGTAAAGGCCTCAAGCTAAGACTCAAAATAAAACTTTTGTCAAGGCCTTGTGCCAAGACACTAGTTTGTATCATGATACCTACCGATGCATCTAGGAGGTAAAGCGAGATCCACCCGTCACATACTAAGTCTAATGAATTCCTCATAATAAAAGTTTGAAACATAATCTAAACATTGTATTAAAACTAGCATAAAAAATGTCAATATTTTAACCACAAACCATGAATGGTATAAAAATAGCACATCCAAAGTTAAACATAACCCATTCAATAAAATATGGAAGATTGTATTATAATAAATCAACCTCAATCAAGAATAAAGAAGGATATTTACATAGATGAAAATAATCACTAAAACTATTTGAGATAAAAATCCCTTTTTTCTTGAAAACATTTAAAAGTCTTAGTATTTATCAAGAATCCGTTTAGAAGAGATTTTTGAATCAAAGTGTCCCATACCACTTTGAAATTTTTAAAAGGAATTTTAATTTTAAAAAATTAATGTCCACACCAATAAATCCTTAAAACCATTTTTAAAACATGGACATTAATGAGAAAGATTTTGAAGAATAAATCTTTAAAACATTTAAAATGACATTTCAGTTAGAGCTCCTAACCAAATGACTCCAAATCCATATTTTAATTTTCGAAATAAATCACTTTTTGGTTTAGTGATAACATGAATAGAATAATACCTTCAGATGATAAAATCCAACATAGGAAAACAACAAATGGAAAATTTCAAAATAAAAAACATAAGTCGTGCCACAAAACACTAATCAGTCTCCAAAATTCAAAATTCAAATTCAATCCGATCACAATTGCACCTTGAATTTGCCTTGATCCCTCCCCAATACCACCACCTCAGGCCACAAACCACCATTCAAAGTTCAAAATTCAAATAAAAGGAAAATCACAGCCCATCATTATCACCCCTAGGGACGCAAGATTTCCGCTAGCCACCACCTGCAAGACCTGACACAAAGTCATCCTAATCAACAGAGAACTGTCATCATCACCACTAACCTTCTTCAACAGTGTCAACAGCCACAGCCGGCCCCCACCGAAGAACTAACCATCGGACCATCACCGGAGTAGATAGTCATCATGAACAAACCCCACATCAGTCGGAGTCGCGTCGCTGCCATTCGCCATCATCACCAAGGTAGGCCATCGTCATCGTCGACATCGACACTGCCCAAACCGCTGGAGCCGATGACCATAGTAAAAAAAAAACCAACCAGAACCGAACATCACTGCAACCATAAATCGAGAATTCTTAGACAAAATACAATAAACCTTCACCGATGGCTCTGAGTAAGAAACACCAAGAAATCCATTACCACGACCGAAGACACCACCATCGTAGATGAAAGAACTAGATCATCTTGAAAGGATAAACAATCACCAATTGTGCAAAGAATACCACTGACCCCCAAGTCCCACATCCCAAAGGCTCAATATAACCACCGCTTGAGTTCCAAATCATAAAGGAGTATAGGAGCTTGAATCCAGAGTAGTGATTTGAGCAGCTGAGGGTTCCAGATGACGACAAAACTGAATCTAGAATCTAAACAAGTCCAAGTCATAGTGAGAGTGATGTGTGAAACCATCGACCGAACTACCACAAATCCTAAAACCAAATTTGAACCCCTGCTCCAGATCTGACCTAGAGAGGAGTGATGGAACTCAAGGCCAAAGAAAGTTTAAACGGCTAATGGCTCCCACATCAAAAAATCTCAAGAGTTCTATTGAAACACCTTGAAAACCCAATGATAAGAGTTGCACCAAAGTCTGGGGAGCAAGATCCCACCTCAAGGAGAGGCCATAAGAGAGGGGAAGGAAAGGAGGATTCTCAAATAAGCGAGGGAGATGAGAGGGAAGACACCGGTACATCCTCCCCCATAGAATCACAACCGAGGAAAAACCTAGAGTGAGAGTGAGAGAATTAAACACCGCTCAGAGGCTTGTCCCTTGCTAAGGGATTTATTTTCTATATTTTCCTAACCAAATGAGAGATTCTTGAATTAAAATAATTTAGGTAATAAATGTTTTTATAATATCATGATAATAAATGGATTCATGATATAATATGTCAAAGTACTGTATATACACCATATAAAAGTGAATTGGTACATAACAATAAATAAGTCTCAATGGAATGTATATTGAGATGAAATAACTTATAAAGAACATATCCTTAAGTTAAGGATAAATAAATGAAATAATTATGTGTGAAAAATATAAATACACTCAATATTATTGTATATTTAGTTTAAATAAATTAGAGGACATTCACACATATTCTTGTAAAAACAACACCAATGACTTGGATGTTTAACTCAATGAATATAAATTGAGTTAAGATTACTCTTATCAAGTTCATATTGATGACTTGAGAATTTATAAATGGTGTTATTATGTGTATCAAATGTATATCCACACAAAGGGTAGTGTAAATTACTACATAAATAAATAAATAGTGATTTCACACATAATCTTGGAGTAAAATAATTAATGAAGTTTGTGTAAAACCCAATGAGTGGAAATCGAAATTAGAAATTCCCTTACCGATTTGGTAACATACAAAACATAAACCCCATGAAATAAATATCATAAAATGAATATGTAAATACCCATAAATTAATGTATATTTCACAAATAATACAATCATGTGTAGTACATGCACCACACAAAAGGAAATAGTGGCAATATAGCATGAATCTCATGGGAGTAAGAAGTGAGATGAAAACCCCTTAACTTGTATTTTTACTTAGTATAGGGTATGTTAAACTCCTATATAATGGTGAAATAATTGTTATTAGATTATAAAAGAACCTCATGCATAAATATGATATCATATATGATCTTCTTATATTGCTTTTTTAATGACATTTCAGTAGTATCATTGTTTTGGGTGTTAACTGATTTGTCTTCCTTTATATGTTTTGTTATGTAAGCCATGTTTTTTATGAATATAATGTATATGATTAATATCAAGAATGATATTAAGTTTCTAAAAATTATTTTTAATCATAAAATGAAAATTATTCATGAATGGTTATGATGGGGAATGAAATCTCATCGCGTCGTGGAGACGGTAAGCCGTACGTACGCACGAGCGACAATATCATTCTATTAGTGGTAAAATCGTATGTAAATTAATGTTATATTAAATATAAATAATACTTAACATGTTATATTTATTATTTACATCAATTATACTCATTATTATACCCATAAAAATAATGAAGCATTGAATAACAAACTACACCATGACGTGGAGACGGTAGGCCGTACGTACGCACGTATGGTGTCTTTGTCATTCATAGGATGTATAGAATAATTAATATGGTTATACCATATTTATAATAACATAAAAATATGAATAAGTTATTGGAGTTATTATTTTGGTATGGAAATAACAAATAAAGATGAAGTGGAAGAAGAAAAGAACTTTGAAAGAGGTGATGAAATTATTACCTCTTCTTCGGGTTCTTCCTTTTGATTTTATCAAAAGGGATCCTTAAGTTGGATTCTGATAAAAGTAAGGAATATAGGATTATGTGAGGGTGGTTGGGAGTATATTGGAGTAGGTTTTGGCTAAGCTAAATGGCTTTGGTGGTGTGATATTATGAGAAGCTGAAGTACCCTTTTATAAGAGAGGTGATGGTCACTTTAGGAAAAGCTTGAAATATTAATTTATTATACAATCATATTCAGTTTATAATGGCTCATAAAGGATTTATTTAGAATATAATGTAGGTAAGGTTTGAAAAAATATCATATAATAGTTTTTATATAGGTTTAGGTCACCATATTAACCTTATCATTTAGATTTAACTCTTAGTTAAATAGTTTAACTTTTACCATGTATTCTTTTATTATTATAATAAATAGTTAATAAGCTTACTATAAAAATACAATAGAACCCTAAGAGGTTCATTATTGACATATAAAACCTTATATAAGTCCTTTGGATGAGCCTTATATTTATAGTAATGTTATATCAATTAATAATATACTATTTTTTTAAAAAACTCATTTATATCAATTTTGACCTTATTTAGTACTTGGTTTTTTTGAATGTCAAAACAACTTTGATTAAGTAAAAATAAATAAGTTAAATCAATACTAAAATGTCATATTAACCTAGAAAATTAGTTTAATGCATCAAAAGTATAAATTTAAATTTATTTGTATATTTATAATATCAATTATTTTAATCTTTCATTAATACAGTAATTACCGCATCATCATTGTGTCATAAATAAGTTTAATTATTTAATGAATAAAAATTATAAATAAAATTTCATTATGTAGGAAATATTTTTTTATTTATAATTAATATTTATAGTTGAATTTATCTTATGTATAACCCTATATTAAAAATAGTTTAGTTATTAAACTTTGAATTTAACACTTTTAACTCTTCTTTAAATAAAATATTAATAAATGTTATAATCTAATACAAGTGGATAAGAGAGGATAATATTTTTTTCATAAGTTTTATTTTTTTTCAAAAAACACTTATCCAATATAATTAAGAAATTTTTTAGGGTAATTTTAATATCATTTTTACATTTAATTACCCTATTTACTTTTAACCATGGTAAATAAAATTCAAAAGTTACTATTCACCCAAAATTAGTTTCATCTTATTGAACCAAATTTTACTTACTGATGTAAACTGTGTCTCTAATATTTTTGAAATTCAATTCACAGAAGTGGTAAAATTACGTTTTATGTAAATTTGCAAATGTGCCTAGAATGTGGGTAAAAGACTTTAAAAAGTTCAATAAAATTTCTTATATCTAATCTTATTATAAAATGAATCTAATGAATTACATTGGAATAATATAGGTATTAAGTATCTATTTTTTACTTTAAAATAAATTTATGTAAAAATAATAGTTATTTAAATAAATTTTGGTTTTAAACAATGATGTAATGTTTTTCACTATTCATCAAAAATTGAAAGTTTTCATATAAATACCAAAAATTCACCCTAAGATAATTTTGATATTACAAATTCAAAATTGATGTATATTTTACAAAATTAAAAGTATAGGAGTTCCATTAATTATTTTAAAATTAATTCCCATTGTCAAAACCAGAAAGTGGGTTTTTGAGAAGTAAAAACTATCAAAAGATTGATATGTGTTTATGTCTAATTTAAATTTGAAATTACTTCCAATGACCAATATTGTATTAAATGATAAAAATATAATCTAATTATACTTCAAAACCATTAAAATTTATAATTTAACACTATAAATTATTTTGATTAAAAAATTTTTTTTCAATTAAAATTTAATATCTTTGACTATTCATCAAAATATGAAAGTTATCAGAAAAACCCCAAAATTTTATCCAAACAAAATTTATATGTCCCTCTTATAAATAAGAAGTTTATTTTGTCAAATTGAATATATAAAAGTGTCAAATATTGGATTTAAAAAGGGCTCTCCATTAAAAGGTGGTAAAATTGCATTTTTTTTGAAAAATACTTATTTTATCTAAAAAATTGAATTTGTTCTTATATTATGTCTAAGGAACACTTAATATGGATGTTAAAATTATATGGAGTATATAAAATTCAAAATGATTTTAATATTATTCATAACTATTTTTTTGAACAGCAATTTTGTTAAGTCATGGTGCACTTGAACTCAGTGTTGCGTGTAGTGCAAGGTATTGAATTAATTTAAATAAGTTAAGTTACTATGAAATATTGGGGTGTTACAACCAATGTAAAAAAAGTATCTTGTTCCAAGATGGAGAGGTTAAAAATTATTTTTAATTAGGTATGGTGGAAGAAAATTAGTTGTGGCATAAAAGGCTGGGACACATGTGTCATAGAAACATGAGAAAGCCATCAAAGTGATACAATGTCTATGAAATTCATGGTATAACAGGAATAAGTGATTGATTTTTTTACAAATTATCATAAAGGAAATATCACAAACTATGTTCATAATAAAGTTGTCATCTTTTTCAAAATGTCCCATGGAACTTATTAATTATGATATTTGTGTGCCAATGAGAAAGAAATAAACTCCTGAAGATAAGTACTTCGTTACTTTCATTGATGAATTTAATCACATTACATATGTTATGTATATGAAACATAATTAAGATGATCTATAAATTTTTTAAAGTTTTAGGAGGAAAGATGAGAAGGAATTTGAGTATTCTATAAAAAATTTGAGAATAGAAAATGGTGGTGAATAAAATAATGAAGATTTTTAAAGTTATCTTAAGAAGTATGGAATTTGACATGAGTTTAATACACCTTACACTCCTTAAAAAATGTGTTTTTGATTTAAATAATAGAATTTTGGTAGAAATGGGGTGAATTATATTACTTGAACACGATCTCTTTCCTTTATTTTGGAGGAAATCAATTAGAACTATTGTTTATATTGAAAACCAATAATTCTATATTACTGGTTCTAGTACGAATCCTTATGAAATGTTTTATTACAAAATTACAATTTTGAAAGACTTATGATTTTTTGGGAGTACATGCATCATAAAGAAGAAAGGTTCAAACCTTGTAAAGTTTGAACAAACAGGTGATGATGAAAATTTTCTTGCCTATGCATCTTAAGGAAGAGAATACAAATTTTTCAACAAATAGACAGTAAGGTTAGTTGAATATGTTGATGTGGAATTTATTAAAAAGGCTAATTAAGTTGTTCAAAAATCTTTTGCTAATAAGGAATATGAACATGAGGAAATAAATTTTGTTAACAATTGTTATAACGATGCTAACAATGGTAATCCTACTCAGGAAGAAGAATCAAAATCAACTATTTTTAGTGATGAAGAAGAATATCAAAAATATCATCCTTGGTCAATGAATAAAGTGTAAGATCAAAACATTATTAGTGATCAAAATCAAAGGGTTTATACAATAAGAACATAAAAAGTAATTACATATACATTCTTTTATTCAAATATTGAGCCAAAAGATGTGAAGGAATATTTTGAGCATCCAAAATGGGTTCAGGCAATGAATGAAGAGTTGGATCAGATAGAAAAGAATAATAATTTGGAACTCATACCTAAACCAAATGATTTTTTATAGGTTCAAAGTGGGTTTTATAGAACAAGATGAATGAATATCATGAAGTGATAATAAACAAAGGAATATTAGTGTATAAAGTCTACTCACAAATTAAAGGCATTGATTTTGATGAGACTTGTTCTCCAGTGGCAATGTTAGAAACAATCATATTTTTTATTTCTATTATTGCATATCTAAGTTAATTTTTTTAGATGGATGTCAAATAATTATTCTTGAATGGTTATCTTGATGATGAAATTTATTTTAAACAACCATGTGGTTTTTTTGTTTGGAAGGATAAAATTTATATGTGCAAGTTGAAGAAAGAATTGTATAGGCTAAAACAAGCTATGAGGGCCTAGTATTCCAAGTTAGATACTTTATTGAATAAGATGAATTTTATTAAAGGAAGAGTTGATAGTAATATGTACATTAACGAAATTCTGGATCCTTCCCTCATCATAATTGTCTTAATTTATTACATTATATTTGTTGGGAATGATGAAAGAATGTGTGAATGTTTTTCTAAAGAGATGAAAAATTTATTTGAGATGTACATGATAGTTGAAATGAAATACTTGGGTTAAAAATCTCACAAAAGAAGAAACATATTTTTCTTTCTCCAAAAAAGTATGCTAAGTAAATTCTTAAGAAGTTGAACATAGAAAATTTTAAACCAGTTCCCACACCAATTCTAGTGGGATGCAATTTTAATAAAGATGGATAAGGTAAGTATGTTGATACTAAATATTTTTTTAGGCTGATTAAAAGTTTTTTTATTTCCTCAAGATCCAAAATTTTTTATGTTATTACCTTATGTAAAATATTTCAGATTTCTCTAAAAGAATCAAATCTATTTTCTGGAAAAATAATTCCCAGATATATCAAAGGAACAAAAAATTTTAGAATCAGGTATGATATCTTAGAAAGTATCAACTTTTTTGGGTATTCATATGTTGATTGGGAATAGAATGTTGATGATAGAAGATCCAAATATGGTAGAGTTTTCTTTCTAGAAAAATTTGTTTTAGTTGAAATACAAAGAAAAAAATTTAGTAACACTTAGAATAGATAAAGCTGAGTATGTTGTTTCCACTCAATATGCTACCCAACTTATATATATGAATACTCAATTGGAAAATTACTTGTAGAATTAAATTTACCCTTGCTCTTGGGTTGTGATAATCAAAGTACCATAAACCATACCATAAATCTAGTAAAAAATTATCCTTAAAAACATTTTGATATCAAATATAATTTCATCAAAGATCATGTGGAGAAGAATTAATTGAAGATTGAGTAAGTTCCTACATTAGAACAAGTATATTACATTTTCAAAAAACCTTTACCGTAGGAATATTTTTACAAACTGAGGTTGAACATGGGCGTCCAACCTCTTTCTAATCATGGTTGAGGTATGTATTTATGTCACCTATCTCATTTAGTCTTTGGATAGTGTTTTCAAGAGGTATAATTGTTTCATAAATCTATCCATTAATATATGCTAAACCTTTTAAGGAATCATTAATGTAATGGGAGTTATGGGTAAGCTTTTAGTTCAGCATATAAGCATGTGAACTATTCTAATAGTTTTTTGGAGTGGTTGTAGGAAAATTTTGTTTAAAGGAATGTGGAAGAAGTGAAGAAAGATGTAAAGGAAAGATGAAGATGTTTCATGGGTCAGTACTTTTGGAAATATTATTTTTTCTATAAATAATTATTATTTCCTACAAAGAGTTAGCTCATATAGTCTTATAATTATTGATAAGTGATACATTAATTGAGATTAAAAAGTTCAGTGATTTATGAATCTTAGTTGACGACAAAATACAAAGGTGGATATTTTCGGGACCAAGTTGGTAGGAAGTTTTTTTGAAAGATAGAATAAGTTTGTGAAAAAGTGTTTTCCTTTGTTTTCAAATATAAAATAAATCAATTAACTTTGAAATTGTTTACAATTAGACTCACTATCATAATCATATGATCAATCTCAAAAATCATAAGAAATTTCATTGGTTTGTAGTGAATTTTTTGGGAAAAAAGGTTTATCAAAATCACATTAGATCAAAAAAATAAAGGTAGTATGATAATGGAAATATGTTTCAGAGTTTTTAGGTATCTGATGAAAATCTGATAATGCTTTACAGTTTTATATTTCAAAAAATTCATAACCTTTTTGAGAAAATTATGATGCAAGACTTATGAAATAAATGGGGATAACTAGTGGATCTAATTGTATTGAGAGAATGAAGCACCAGAAGGAGGGGAAGTTATAATAATTCCCAATGAAATTCAAATAATAATTTTTTTGATGTAAAATGTTCTTAAAATCACAAAGGTCATGATATGAGAAGAAGTTTGTAAAGGAAAGAAGTTACTGAAGTCAAAGATTTTCAGTCTCAGTTCATCAGTGTGAGATCACCAGACACATAATTATTTGAAGGTTGTGATGTTTTGTTTGTAATGTGAGAAGATAAATATTATGGTTTCCTTTGAGTCAAATAAGACAGAATATATACATCTCTGGATAAATAATTTGGTATTAATAATAATCAGAAAAGGAATGAAGTTACTGAAGTCGAAGTTACTAATACCAGTCTACTGGATGTGCTTTGTAACCAATCAATTAGAGGCTGAATAATTTATATTAGGAGTTGGTTAAGAAGAAAATAATTTAAGTGGTAAAGATTGATCGAAAATATAATCAGATATAAATCAACAAAGTAGCCAAAAATTTGCATCTATTTTAATTGGTTTTTGAATCAATTGGGTCAAGAGTAATGAGATTGGAGTTTACACCAATTATCAAAGTGAAAAAGAAACTAATTCATAAGTTATAGGTTGACACTGATAATTACATTGGAAATAGGATCATCGTTTTGGGGAAAATGAGAAAAGAATAATTTCTTAAAGTATTTTTGAAATTTTTGTCAAGGGAAGCTTGAAGTTTGAAGAGTTTAGAGAAAATTATTTTCAAAAACGTTTGAAGCCTATGTTGAAGTATTTCCAAGGAAGTGCATGAATCATCATAAATTTCTACAATGTTTATGGAAAATTAAAGGAAACTAAAGTATAAAATAATATAAAAAATGTTTTGATAAAATGGTTTCAATGTTTTATAGTTTTAAGTAGGTACTGAGCATCGGAATGGGAAGTTTGTTTTCAGTTGTTTCCAAGAATCATAATGAGAAAACATGTGCTTTTAATATATTTCAATTGGTGTAGAGAAACATAATGAAGAATATTCTATCTTCATCATAATGGGGAAATCATAATGAAAATTGGAATCATAATAAAGATTATGAATAAATTATGAAGGGAGTTTAAGCGATGAGAATATTTGATAAGGTTTGAGAAGAAAAATAAGAGTTGAAGAAGTCAATGATGAAGCCATTATTTAAGGGAGATTTGAATATTCAGGAAATTTGGTCGATCATGAAAGTTGACCGCACTGTCGTGACACATCAAATTGATTATGTTTTTAAGGTTGATTTAAAGTCTAGGGTAGACCCTAGGTCATCTCTCAAGGAGCTTTGGTAGGTTTAGAGAGTGTATTTTTAATAAAAATGACTAAGAGAGGGGGTGGTTTTGAAAAGAGTTTAAAACAATGAATTAGTTGAAATAGCTTAAAAGTTGAGTGACCAAGTGGATTTTGAAAAATATGAGATAAAACGGTCGATGTGATTTCACTACACACATATCCAGTTTATTGTTCATAGAGATTTATCTTAGGTTTAGAGTAATTCTTTGGTTGGAGTTAATTGGAATCCCGATTAATTCCTATGCTTTTATTTCAATGCTTTAAGGACAAAACCTTGACATAACAATCCTATTGTCATGGTCCAATACTTATTCATGGAATAAGATCTTTGAAAGCATATTGAAATCTCAATAAGGTGGGTATGAAAAGTATTCTTGTGATGTCCAATCGGAACAACACAAGTCACACACTCAAAACCTCACACCGATCGGTTAGAAATTAAGAGCATAACACTCACATGTATCAAATCAAGAATTAAAATCTGAAATAAAATAAGATACATGGAATGAAATGTTTAAACACCCAAATTAATCCAAACCAGTAGCTAGTGTATGCATCTTAAGTCCCTTGACATGTGTGTAGCACCCTCACAGCGAACACCCAACGTTTAGCTTGACATCGGGAGGAGGAGGAAGCTCGGGTGGAACTCCTTCTTCATCCTTGATTCCCCTATGAGGATATGGGCCTCCAGAACCTCCAAGGTGATTAGGAGACTCCTATATGGCTCCAAATTGGCAGCACTTCACTCCTTGGCCAATCTTTCAAATGGGGAGCCCAATGTGCCATTTTATAGGAAAATTGGAAGGTGGTTTTAGGCACACATATTTCATCAATCCACTTTAACCACAAGTTTCGGCTTTCAGACAACCTTATCTCGCTTTGGAGAAAATATAAAGGTTAGATACATACCTCTTGACTATCTCCATCGAAAGTTTTGCACCATTTGGACAAATACATCTCAAGATATTGATAAAATACAGAACACCACATTTGACTTGGTCCAAATTCGGTGGCTTGGACAGATCAGTTTTGATGGGCCCAATAGAAGCCGAATCAGGATTGGGTTCCTTAATATAAATGGTATCATATTAAATTTTGGATAGGCCCACAATATTTGGGACCATTTTGATGCACGAATTTCGTGTACTATTCAAAACAATGGACATATGTCCATAGATCCATGCAATTTTGGCCCATTTTTCTTCCACTTCATCAAGGGCCCATCCAAATCACCTCCACCTACATTGAAATAATAAAAACAAGTAACATTTACCATTATAATGTTGATTAAAATTAATTAAATGATTCAAATATAAAGTTAAATTTATTATTATATTTGGAATATTCATTACAAAACTAGTTTAAAACAGCGGTGTAAGGGTGGAATAAAACAGTGAATCGTGGTACGATCACACTCCCACACCTAAACATTTGAACACCTGGGAAAAGTCACATATCCAAATACAATGATGAATATATATATATATATATATTTCCAACATCCTGAAGATTTAGCATTTTAGGAAATTTTATTTAAAGTAAAGTGATCAATGCACGAACCACACCAAGGAGTTCTTCCTAGTGAAAATAGAAAAAGATGTCTCATAAATCATATCATAGGGAAATTCAAAAAGATTCATGATACCAAATTGATAAAGGAATTCAAAAGTAAACCATGACACTAAATCTCTATGTGTGTGTGTGAAAACCATTCCATGATATTCTTTCCTCTTACTATCAAATAAATATATGTTATTTTAACATTTTTCAGCTTAAATGATTTTGTCACCGAACCTGTCCTACATCCTTTGCAATCATATTTCAAGACCCACTCATTTAAGCATTCCCAAAAGTCAAACCATAATCTCCCGACCTAGATATCCCCATATGTTGCACATTTTATCACTCCCCTCATTTATTATATTTTTTTGAAGTTTCAATTGGAACAAATATCACACTCATCTCCCAACCCTTGTTTGATCTCCTCAAGACACTAATTGTAATAATTATAACAAGATCAAAGGTTGAGAATGAGTGGGTTTTGACATGCCCAAGACAGAACCTTTTTTTGAGGGCGTACAATAGTCAGACATTAGGTACACATGCATAGGTCAATCTGGTACAGTAATGAAACAGATCGGATAAGGAACGAACGTATGGAAATGTCATTTCAAGCTGAAAAATATTAACCCAACATATATTGACCTTATATTAAGTAAGAAATATTCACACTTTGTGGTTTGGTGCAAAAATGTATGGAGATATTAGTGACACAGTTTTCCCAAAACTACTCACACAAGGGGCATCAATCATCTCAAATGGTTCATTGTGATACAACCATTTATATCATTGACATAAAACCAATTCACTAAAAAAAATCACTCCTTGATGGTAAACTCATACACAAATTCTTTTTAGCCTTCATTATGGTATTATTACATTCCCCACTTTATGGTCGCCAAATCATGGAACTTCAAAATTGTTGATGGGGAAAAATTAAAATACCATAAAGAAGTCCAAAAAGAGAAAACAAAAGGAGAAAACGATGAAAATTACTAACTAACCCCGGAATGTATCCACCCCCCACACCTAGAGTATGCAGTGTTTTCACTGTAGTAAAATAGAATGTGGGAATGAAGGATAAACCCTGGTGGATGTCATTCATATTTTGCTTCTTGAACTTGGAGTTCCTCCCTCGGGGACTCCGGAATGGATTCATGGAAGTGCTTCAACTGCTGCCCATTGACGATGAATGTTTGCTTGGTTTCTTTATTTTGAACCTGAACAACACCAAATGGAGAGACATTAGTAATAATGTATGGTCCAAACCAGCGGTAACGAAGCTTACTGGGATGCAATTTTAGCCTTGCATTGTAGAGGATGACCTTCTTCCCAATATGGAACTTACGATGAATGATAAGACAGTCATGGGAAGCCTTGGTTCTCTCCTTATAAATTTTGGAGTTTTCATATGAATCTCTTCTCATTTCCTCTAGCTCCTGAATCTGCAACTTCCTTTGAGAACCTGCACCAGAATGATTAGAATTGCATTGTTTGATGGCCCAGTAGGCCCGGTACTCAATCTCAACAGGGAGGTGAGAACTCTTTCCAAAAACAAGCCTATAAGGTGACATTCCAAAGAGAGTTTTAAAAGCAGTACGGTAATCCCATAATGAATGATCGAGTGTAAGACTCTAATATTTCCTATTGAGTTGGACCGTTTTTTCAAGAATTTGTTTTATCTCTCTATTTGACACCTCAGCTTGACCATTAGTCTGTGGGTGATACGTAGTAGATACTCGATGACTAACCCCATACCGATGCAAAAGTGATTGCATTGTTTGGTTGCAGAAATGAGAACCCTGGTCACTGATGATGAACCTAGGTAATCCAAACCTACAAAAGATCTGTGTTCTCAAAAATTCTACAATTGTTTTTGAATCATTTGTCCTTGTGGCCCGTGCCTCTATCCATTTTGATACATAATCAATGTCCAAAATAATGTACAAGTTTCCAAAAGAATTGGGAAATGGCCCCATAAATTCAATGCCCCAAACATCAAAAATGTCATGAAAGAGCAAGGGTTGTTGTGGAAGTTCATTCCTTTTAGAGACATTCCCCATTCTTTGACAATGAGGACAAGATTTAAAAAATTCATGGGCATCCCAAAAAAGTGTTGGACAAAAGAGACCGGAATCAAGAACATTGTGAGTAGTCCGTTGGGGACCAAAGTGCCCCCCACAACCAAGAGTGTGGAAGAATCTAAGGATAGATTGAAACTCACTATCGGGATCACAACGCCTAAGGACCTGATCGCTATATGTTCTCCAAAGGTAGGGTTCATCCCAAATGTACCAATGAGACTCATGTTTTAGATGACTGGCTTGGTTTTTTTTAAATCAGTAGGAATGCAAAATGCTACCAAATAATTTACAATTTCAGCATACCAGGGAATAACATCTTGCACTTTGTACAATTGCTCATCAGGAAACATGTCATTAATGGGAATACAGGGGGATGAGATAATGTCTGAGGATGGGGGGATCCTACTGATATGGTCTGCCACCACATTCTCTGCTTCTTTTTTATCTCTAATTTCTAGATTGAATTTCTGAAGGAGGAGCATCCAACGAATGAGACGTGGTTTGGCTTCTGCTTTCTTTAGGAGATACCGGAGGGCTGCATGGTCTGAGAACACAATGACTTTGGACCCTAAAATGTATGACCTGAATTTATCCAAGGAAAACACAATGGAAATAAATTCTTTTTCAGTGGTGGTGTAGTTTTCTTGGGCAGGGTCCAAAGTACGTGAGGCATAGGCAATTACATGTGGAGCTCGATCGACCCTTTGTGATAAGAATGCCCCAACTACATAGTTAGAGGCGTCACACATGAGCTCAAATGGTAAATCCCACCAAGGTGGTTGGATTATCGGCGGTGATGTGAGAATCCATTTTAACTTATTAAAATATCGTTCTCATTCCTTATCAAAAATAAATTCCTTTTCTTTTTGGAGTAAGCTGGAGAGGGGAAGTGCAATCTTACTAAAATCACGAATGAAACGATGGTAAAATTCAGCATGACCTAGGAAAGACCGCACATCACATACATTTTTAGGAAATGTTAGGGAAGAAATGACATCCACTTTCGATTTATCTACATGGATACCATCCCCAGAAATGACATGTCTCAAAACTATACCTTGTCGCACCATGAAATGGCATTTATGATAATTTAATACAATATTCTTTTCAATACAGTGACGTAGGATGGAACCAAGACTACTTAAACATTCATCAAAAGTGTATCCATAAACAGTAAAATCCTCCATGAAAACTTCCATGAAATTCACCAGGTAATCCGAAAAAATACTAACCATACATCACTAGAAAGTACCCGGAGCATTGCACAGGCCAAATGGCATCCTTCTATAGGAAAATGTGCCAAAGGGGCAAGTGAAGGTTGTCTTTTCCTTATCCTCAAGGGAAATATGGATCTGAAAGTATCCATAATACTCATCAAAAAAATATTAATGGAACCTCCCCGCTAGCCTCTCTAGCATTTGGTCAATGAATGGCAATGGGAAATGGTCCTTCTTAGTGTGTTGGTTTAGTCGACGATAATCTATATAGACATGCCAAATATTGTACACACGAGTTGGAACCAATTCATTGTATTTATTTTTAATTACTGTTAGGCCAGGTTTTTTAGGAACTACTTGAACGGGATTGACCCATTGGCTATCAGAGATGGGGTAAATGATTCTAGCAGCCAATAATTTTGTTTCTCCATTTTTAACTACTTCTAAGAGGTTTGGGTTCAGTCGACGTTGTGCCTGCCTCACTGGTTTAGCCTCATCAGTTAATAAAATATGATGTGTACAAATTGATGGGCTAATACCAGGAATGTCCGCAAGTTTCAATCCCAATTCTTGTTTATACTCCCTAAAAAGTTCAAGGAGTCTCAATTCATGCTCAGGAGGGAGTGAACTAGCAATGATGATGGACAACTTGTTTCCATTCTCAAGATATGAATATTTTAAATCTTGATGCAGTTTCTTTAGTTCCAATTCATGTGGATTTTGGATTGATGGGAGTGTGTGTGAAAGTGAGAGGTCACTAATCTCATCTAACTGCTCAATGGTATCATCCTCAGATGAGGAATTAGCTTTTACAAGCATAGAAGTATCATCGATGGTCAGTGGATCATCAATGTTCAAGAAATCATTAATCAATGAACATGCATGACACTTTTATAGACCACTACAACATTCAAAGCATGAATCATTTCCTAGAATTTATATCAATGAAGAAAACTCAGAAAGGGGATCGAGGGAAAGAAAATTTGTTTTTTAGAGGTAGGGAGTACATCAATTGAATTAATAGTGAGAGAGGAATGTTCTTATGAGGGGTGATTCATGGAATCAAGGATGTTGAAATGGACTATGTCACCATCAAATTCCATAGATAATGTACCATTGTGGACATTAATTATGGTTTTGGAGGTTTTCAAGAAAGGTCTCCCCAATATAATCGGGGCATGTCCATTAATCCTATCATCCTCCATTTTAAGCACATAAAAGTCAGCATGAAAAATTAAATTCTGGACCCTCAGAAGAACATCCTCTAACACACCAGAGGGGTGTGCAGTACTCCGGTTAGCTAGTTGAACAATAATTCCAGTGGGCTTCAGTTCACCGACCTTCAAAGAAGAGTATATGGAGTGAGGCATCACATTAATAGAATCACCCAAATCAAGCATAGCATTAGAAAAATAATACTCCCCTATGTTACATGGAATTTAGAATGTTTCAGGATCATTGCACTTGGTGGGAAGCAATGGCTGTATCAATGCTGAGACATTCCTCCCCAAACTTACCTTCTCATCACCACGAAGTCTCCTTCGATGTGTACACATCTCCTTTAGAATCATAGAATAACATGGAATTTTCTTCACGACATCAATCAATGGAATGTTAACCTACACTTTTTTGAAAGTCTCCAAGATTTCTTTGTCAAGTTCAGTTTAGTTTTGTTTCTTTGGTTGGGTGTCTCTTTGGGGAAATAGAAGAGAAATGCTTGGGCTTGGTAACTCATCAATAGACACACTCTTTCCTTTGGTAGGAATTCTCTCAAGACAAGGTTTCACCTCATTTGAACCTTTTTCAGTGGTTGGGATGGTGGTTTCCTTAGGAGAGGATGACTCTAATGGAGGGCTCATTTGGATTTTAAGTTGAGTTCCACTCTTAAGGGTGATGGCACTAACATTTCCCTTATCCCTAGGGTTGAAAAGTGGTTGAGATGGTAGTTTACCAGACCCATGGCTTTGGATTTCACCCACTGAGTTATCTAGTAGGCCTAATTGGGTTTTGAAGTCCTGTATGGCTGCTTGGGTGGTTTTTTGGAACTGGAGATTATTGGCAGCCATTTGTTTCACCATATCTTCTTGTCTAGGCTCGAGTTTTGGAGGGGGTTGTTGGAAAGGCCTTTGGGGTGGTTGAAAATTTCTGGGTGGTGGTAGTTGATGACTACTTTTCCCTGGTTGGTTCCATGGTTGATGAGGCTGGTTTGAATACCCCCCTTTCCTATAGTCTTGGTTGTCTTTCCACCCAGGGTTGGATGGATAGTAAGGTTCTTGCCTAATGGGTTGGTTATAGGGGCGTCCTGGGAATATTGCCTCACAACTCTCAGAAGTTTCTCTCAATTGAGGGCATTGGTCAGAATAGTGGGTATGAGAAGAGCATATACCAGAATGTATGGGAGGAGAAGATTGGACTTTTCCTTGGGAAAGAGAAAGTTGTCGTAGAAGGGTACTTACCTCTTAAAACATTGTGTCCACCTTCTTCTTGAATTCAGCACTTTCCACCTCATGGAGACCTCGAATGGTTACACTGGACCTTGAAATGAATTGTTGAGTGTTCTGTGCCTTGGTCTCAATTAGGGTCCTTGAAACGATTGGGGTTTTATCCACTAGTGCACCACCTGCAGCAGCATCAATCATGTTTTTATCAATAAGGATTAAACCTTCATAAAAATATTGTATTAAAAGTTGATCGTTTATTTGGTGGGGTGGACAACTTGAACATAATATTTTAAAGGGTTCCCAATATTCATGAAGGGTTTCTCCCTGATATTGTATTATCCCACATATTTCTTTCCTTATTGTTTCAGTTCGAGAGACTGGAAAGTATTTTTCATGAAAAAGTCGTTTCATGTCCGCCCAACCTCTAATAGGTGAAATAACATAATACAAGCAATCTTTAGCTGTGTCTTCTAATGAAAATGGAAATTCACTAAGTTTTACTTTTTCTTCATCCACATTAACAGGTTATAATTTTTAACACACAATATGAAATTATTTTAAATTATTATGTGGATCTTCTCCAGACAGTCCACAAAATCTTGGTAATAAATGAATTAAACCAGATTTTAGTTCAAAATTGGGTGCCTCTCTTTGTAATTGAATGTAATTGGGTCAGATATCAACATCATGCGAGGATAGTTATTTTAGTGTTCTATTATTTTCATCAATTTTATACAAGTTATGTTTAGTTTCAACTTTTGTTTCATAAGAAGAAGAAGGATCAAGAATAATTTTAAGATGTGATGTCTCCTCCTTCAAAGTGTTGTCTTGTGTGTCTCGGTTTCGTTGATGTAGGACCCTCTCCGGTTTGGGTTAGAAAGTTTGTAGCTATCCTAGAGTAGAAATATTCATACAAATAACCTACACAATAAATAAATTAGAACACAAAATAAATACAAAGGTAGAAGATAAAACAAACAAATAGTCACAAAAATTACAAAAATTTTATCAAAAACACGCACAAAAAACCAAAGCGCTCTCCGGAAACAGCACCAAAATTTGACCGCGCTGTCATGACACGTCAAATTGATTATGTTTTTAAGGTTTATTTATAGTCTAGGGTAGACCCTAGGTCGTCTCTCAAGGAGAATTGGTAGGTTTAGAGTGTGTATTTTAATAAAAATGACTAAGAGAGGGGGTGGTTTTGAAAAGAGTTTAAAACAATGACTTAGTTGAAATAGCTTAAAAGTTGAGTGACCAAGTGGATTTTGAAAAATATGAGATAAAAGGGTCGATGTGATTTCACTACACACATATCAAGTTCATTGTTCATATAGATTCATCTTAGGTTTAGAGTAATTCTTTGGTTGGAGTTAATTGGAATCCCGATTAATTCCTAAGCTTTAATTTCAATGCTTTAAGGACCAAACCTTGACATAAAAATCTTATTTTCACGGTCCAATAATTATGAATGGAATAATATCTTCAAAATAAGATTGAAATCTCAATAAGTTGGGTATGAAAAAGATTCATATGATGTCCAATCGGAACAACACAAGTCACACACTGAAAAACCTCACAACGATCAGTTAGAAATTAAGAGCATAACACTCACATGTATCAAATAAAGCATTCAAATCTGAAATAAAATAAGATACATGAAATGAAATGTTTAAACTCGCAAATTAATCCAAACCAGTATCTAGTGTATGCATCAGAACTCCCTTGACATGTGTGTAGCTCCCTCACAACGAACACCCAACGTTTAGCTCGACATCGGGAGGAGGAGGAAGCTCGGGTGGAACTCCTTCATCATCCATGATTCCCCTATGAAGATAGGGGACTACAGAACCTCCAAGGTGATTAGGAGAATCCTCTAGGACTCCAAATTCTCAGCACTTCACTCCTTGTCCGAACTTGCAAATGGGGAGCCCAAGGTGCCATTTTATAGGAAAATTGGAAGGTGGTTTTAGGCACACAGATTTCATCAATCCACTTGAACCATGAGTTTTGGCTTTCAGACAGCCTTATCTCGCTTTGGAGAAAATAGAAATGTTTTATACCTACCTCTTGAATGTATCCACCGAAAGTGTGGCACCGTTTGGACAAATACAGCTCAAGATATTGATAAAATACAGAACACCGCATTTGACTTGGTGCAAATTCGGTGGCTTGGACAGATCAGTTAGGATGAGCCCCATAGAATCCTAATCAGGATTTGGTTTCTTAATATGAAATGTATCCTATTAAATTTTGGACAGGCCCACAAAATTTCAGCCCATTTGGATTTACGAATTTCGTGTAATTTGAAAACAAATGGACAGATGTCCATGGATTCATGCAATTTTGGCCCATTTTTCTTCCACTTCATCAAGGGCCCTCCAAATCACCACCACCTACATTGAAATAATAAAAACAAGTAACATTTACCATTATAATGTTGATTAAAATTAATTAAATTATTCAAATATAAATTTTAATTTATTATTATATTTGGAATATTCATTACAAAACTAGTTTAAAACAGCGGTGTAAGGGTGGAATAAAACAGTGAATCGTGGTACGATCACACCCCCACACCTAAACATTTGCACTCCTGGGAAAAGTCACATATCCAAATACAATTATGAATATATATATATATATATTTCCAACATCTTGAAGAATTAGAATTTTAAGAAATTTTATTTAAAGTAAAGTGATCAATGCACGAACCACACCAAGGAGTTCTTCCTAGTGAAAATAGAAAAAGTTGTCTCATAAATCATATCATATTAAAATTGAAAAAGATTCATGATACCCAATTGAGAAAGGAATTCAGAAGTAAACCATCACACTAACTCTCCATGTCTGTGTGTGAAAACCATTCCATGCTATTCTTTCCTCTTGCTATCAAATAAATATATTTTATTTTATCATTTATCAGCTTAAATGATTTTGTCACTGAACCTGTCCTACATCCTTTGCAATCATATTTCAAGACCCACTCATTTAATCATTCCTAGAAGTCAAACCATAAGCTTCCGACCTAGATATCCTCATATGTTGCACATTTCATCACTCCCATCATTTATTATATTTTTTTTTGAAGTTTCAATTGGAACAAATCTCACACTCATCTCTCAACCCTTGTTTGATCTCCTCACGACACTAATTGAAATAGTTATAACAAGATCAAAGGTTGAGGATGAGTGGGTTTTGACTTTCCCAAGACACAACATTTTTTTTGAGGGCGTACAATAGTCGGACATTAGGTACACACGCATAGGTCAATCTGGTACAGTAATGAAACATATCGGATAAGGAACGAACGTATGGAAATATCATTTCAAGTTGAAAAATATTAACCCAACATATATTTACCTTATATTAAGTAAGAAATATTCACACTTTGTGGTTTGGTGCAAAAATTAATGGAGATATTAGTGACACAGTTTTCCCAAAACTACTCACACAAGGGGCATCAATCTTCTCAAATGTTTCACAGTGATACAACCATTTATATCATTGACATAAAACCAATTCACTAAAAAATCACTTCTTGATGGTAAACTCATAATCAAATTCTTTTTAGACTTCATTATGGTATTTTTACTTTCCACACTTTATGGTCCCCAAATCATGGAACTTCGAAATTGTTGATGAGGAAAAATGAAAATGCCATAAAGAAGGTCAAAAAGATAAAAAAAAGGAGAAAACGATGAAAATTCCTAACTAACTCAGGAATGTATCCACCCCCACACCTAGAGTATGCAGTTTCCTCGCTGTAGTAAAAGAGAATGTGGGAAGGAAGGATAAAACCTGGTGGATGTCATTCGTAGTTTTCTTCTGGAACTTGGAGTTCCTCCCTCAGGGACTTCGGAATGGATTCATGGAAGTGCTTCAGCTGCTTCCCATTGAAATTGAATGTTTGCTTGGTTTCTTCATTTTGAACATGATCAAAACCAAATGGAGAGACATTAGTAACAATGTATGGTCCAAACCAGTGGGAACGAAGCTTAATGGGATGCAATTTCAGCCATACATTGTAGAGGAGGACCTTCTGCCTAATATGGAACTGACGATGAAGGATAAGATGATCATGGGTAGCCTTGGTTCTCTCCTTATAAATCATAGAGTTTTCATATAAATCTCTTCTCATTTCCTCTAGCTCCTAAATCTACAACTTCCTTTGAGAACCTGCACTAGAATGATTAGAATTTCATTGTTTGATGGCCCAGTGGGCCCGGTGCTCAATCTCAACAGGGAGGTGACAAATCTTTCTAAAAACAATCCTATAAGGTGACATTCCAATGGGAGTTTTAAAAGTAGTACAGTAATCCCATAATGAATCATTGAGTCTAAGACTCCAATCTTTCCTGTTGGGTTGCACCGTTTTTTCAAGAATTTGTTTTACCTCTCTATTTGACACCTTGGCTTGACCATTAGTCTGTGGGTGATACACAGTAGATACTCGATGACTGAACCCATACCGATGCAAAAGGGATTTCATTGTTCGATTGTAGAAATGAGAACCCTGGTCACTGATGATGAACCTAGGTAATCCAAACCAACAAAAGATCTGAGTTCTCAACAATTCTAAAACGGTTTTGGAATCATCTATCCTTGTGGCCCGTGCCTCTACCCATTTTGATACATAATCAACGACCAAAAGAATGTAAATGTTTCCAAAAGAATTTGGAAATGGCTCCATAAAGTCAATTCCCAAAACATAAAAAATGTCATGAAAGATCAAGGGTTGTTGTGGCATTACATTCCTTTTAGAGACATTCCCCATTCTTTGACAATGAGGACAATATTTACAAAATTCATTGGCATCCCGAAAAAGTGTTGGCCAAAAGAGACCAGAATCAAGAACTTTGCGAGCAGTCCGTTGGGGACCAAAGTACCCCCCACAAGCAAGAGTGTGGCAGAATCTAAGGATAGACTGAAACTCACTATCGGGGTCACAACGCCTAAGGACCTGATCACTACGTGTGCGCCAAAGGTAGGGGTCATCCAAAATGTACCAATGAGACTCATGTTTTAGATGACTAGCTTGGTTTTTGTTGAAATCAGTAGGAAAGAATGATGATACCAAATAATTTACAATTTCATCATACCAGGGAATAACATCTTGCACTTTGTACAATTACTCATCAGGAAACATGTCATTAATGTGAATAAAGGGGGATGAGACAATGTCTGAGGATGGGGGATCCTACTGATATAATCTACCACCACATTCTCTACTTCTTTTTTATCTCTAATTTCTAGATTGAATTCTGGAAGGAGGAGCATCCAACGAATGAGACGTAGTTTGGCTTCTGGTTTCTTTAGGAGATACCGGAGTGCTACATGGTCTGAGAACACAATGACTTTGGACCCTAAAAGGTGTGACCTGAATTTATCCAAGGCAAACAAAATGGAAAGAAATTATTTTCAGTGGTGGTGTAGTTTTCTTGGTCAGGGTCCAAAGTACATGAGCCATAGGCAATTACATGTGGAGCTCGATCGACCTTTTGTGATAAGACTGCCCCAACAGCATAGTTAGAGGCATCACACATGAGCTCAAATGGTAAATCCAACCGAGGTGTTTGGATTACTAGGGGTGATGTGAGACTCCATTTTACCTTATTAAAATCTTCTTCTCATTCCTTATCAAAAACAAGTTCCTTTTCTTTTTGGAGTAAGTGGGAGAGGGGAAGTGAAATCTTAATAAAATCACGAATGAAACGACGGTAAAATCCAGCATGACCTAGGAAAGACTTCACATCACGTACATTTTTAGGGAATGGTAGGGAAGAAATAACATCCACTTTCTATTTATCTACTTGGATACCATCCCCAGAAATGACATGTCCCAAAACTATACCTTGTCGCACCATGAAATGGAATTTCTTATAATTTAATACAAGATTCTTTTCAATACAGCGACGTAGGACGGAACCAGGACTACTTTAACATTTATCAAAAGAGGATGCATAAACAGTAAAATCATCCATGAAAACTTCCATGCAATTCTCCAGGTAATCCGAAAAAATACTAACCATACATCACTGGAAAGTACCCGGAGCATTGCACAGGCCAAATGGCATCCTTCTATAGGAAAATGTGCCAAATAAAAAATTGAAGGTTGTAAAGACCCAGAAATTTCAAGGAAATTGTTTTCATAATTTCTTTGGGATTTTAAAAGAACGCAGTTTCTGACGACACTTGATTCTGAGGCCCGGTGTGCCCGGAATCAATTTCCGAAGTTTGGATCAGGTACGTTCAGTGAACAAATGAGCGGGATTTTATAACTTTTGAACCGGTGCTCGGAATCGAAATTTGAGGGCACCGATGGAACCGTATCACCTGTAATTGCTTAGGAGCACCTTTTCTATAGGCGCGTTTTCTCAGGAAGAGTTGTTAAATTTGTGGTTTTAGTGAGGAATAAATAAAATTATATTACAAATTATATTTATTTTCCACTAGGTAGTTTTATCCTAAGGGAGTTGGGGGTGGGACCCATATGTTGTTAACCAACCATGAGTGGCTACTTGAAAGGTGGGGACCACACAAGCCCCAACCTTTCACATTCCTATAACTCTCCTTTAACCCCCATTTAATCTCCCCTTATTTAACTCTTGAACAACTCCCCCTTTTTAATTAAAACTCTTCTCCTTCCATTCCCCCTCTTAAGTGCATGCCAACACTTTTTAATTAATGAGTTAAACCTCTTCAATTAATTAAGTTATTTGAATTTTGAATGGCATGGGTGAATAAAAAATAATGGCTTTGCTATTATTTTTGGGGGATTCCATTGTGTTGAGGGGTTTGGGGTGAGAGAGATTGGTGGAAATAGTGTAGGGTGTTCTTATCACAATGAAGAATGCCTCTTTGACGAAGAACGCCTCCGACGGAGAAAGCGAAGACACCGATGATGTTCCTTCTCTACTTCTTCCTCCGTGTCAAGGGAGGAGACACCACCGCGGGGAATGTCGCCATCGACGACGACTCTTCCTCCAATGACAACGGAATCGACACCGATCTTCCGCGACGACCGATCATCGCGACGCTTGCCTCTTTCCACGGCACGACGACATGCGACGTCTTTTCGAGGTAGGGGTTTTTATATATGTTTGAATTCGTTTTATTGATTCTTCATATCCTAAATTCAGGACGACGATGACCAAATGAACATGATCATCATCCTGCACATAAACCATGCTCCTTTTTCCTTTTATTCTTCACATGTTCTTCGTGCGTTCTTCAATGCCAAATATTTATTGACGTTGGAAACACAGAGTTTTGTTGAGAGAAATATATGGATGCGAAGCCCTTTACGCAAGGATCACAAATATGCAATCGTTTAATTTTTCGGGCTTGAAACGAAGCCGCAATGGCTTGCGGAAGGAGGAAGCCAAATATTTATCAACGCCGGAAACACAATATTCTGTTGAGCGCGACATATGGACGTGTAGCTCTCGACCCGAGGATCGCGAATATGCGATCATTTTAATTTTCGGGCTTTGAATGAAGATACAGCGATGCACGGAAGGAGGAGACGCGGCGGCGCCGACGACCGGAGGCGGCGGCCAGAGCCGTCCGGCCGCCTGGAGGCGGTGGCGCCCCAGCGCGCCGCTGGAAGAAAACCCGCCGCCGCATAGCCGCAGCGGCGAGGAGCCGGACCCCGCGGCCGTGTGGGATCCGGGAGGCAGGGCGGCGCCTACTGGCGCCGCCGGTTACAACAAGGGGTCGCGCCCCTTGTGTTCGGCGCGGCCAGCGCCGAGTCGCGGCCGGCCTGCCGGGTCGGGCCGCGCCAGCCGCGGGCCGGGCCACGCCAGCCGGACTGGGCCACACCCAACTGGGCCAGACCTGGACCCGGGTCGGGTTGACCCGGTTCGGGCCGACCCAGGGGGTATTGGGCCGGGTCGGACCGGGCCCAAACCCCCAAATTTCAGTCAGAATTGTTCAAAGGCCCATAACTTGTGCTACGGACCTCCAATCGATTCACCGTCAGTTGCGATGCGATCCTTGGATCGAGACGGTCGTTTCAGTATATTACACTCAAGGTTTCGAAGAACGTTTTGTATGGCCGGGTTGGTTCGAACCCAAAACCAACCGGGCCCTCGGAGCGGAAACACTTATAACTTGAGCTCCGGACGTCCAATTGATGTGTCGTCGACTTTGTTGGATTCCTCTTGATGATACAAAACTTTTGGACTACTTAGTCTATGGTTTGGATGCAGTTGGATAGTGGCCGGGTTGGATTGTACCCAAAATCCAACCGGGCCCCTGGAACGAAAAAGCTGATAACTTTCAGACCAGACGTCTGTTTGAAGAACCGTCAGTGGCGTTGGTGATCTCGTTGACAAATGGTCCCTATGAATATACCCTATGAGAGTTATGGGTACAGTTGATATACGGCCAGGTTGGTTCGCTCCCGAAACCAACCGGGCCCCTGGGACGAAAAGGATAATAACTCACAGACCGGGCGCCCGATTGACGCGCCGTCTGTTGTGTTGAAACCTCTATGACGAGGCGGTCCTTTAAGATAATTTTTCGTGGGACTTTGTGATACTTGGAGTATCGACCTGTAGCTCATGGAGTGGACCCTCCCGGAGATGAGTGTACGGAGTACGGACACCGTGTAGCTGGCTGATACCTGACGACTGCCTGACCAAACCGACTTGGAGTGAGTCGACTAGCCTAGTGGACGGAGCACTACTTTGTTTGGGTGCAGACCCATGGTGGATAGAGCACTACTGAGTTTGGGTGTAGAGCCGCGGTACTCGTCCGGAGAGTACCTCTACAGGCTATTTGGGGGGATGTACTACTGTGTTTGGGTGGAAGACCCCGGCGGGAAGCACTACTGTGTTTGGGTGGCTGACCCGCCGTACTCGACAGGAGGAGTACCTCAGCAGTCTTAGGTTAGTGAGCAGTACCTCAGAGTCATGACAGGATCACTGTACACGATAGAGACGGGACTCTTCAGCAGTTAGGATTTTGATAATGAAAATCCTGGTTTGATCTGAGTCTATGACCTTTGTGTTTACCCCATGATTGAGATGGATCACTTGATAACATAGGTATATGTATGGGAATATACCTGGGTATTGGTTATCCATTGATTTCATAATCTTTGTGTTTCCTCAGGATTGAGAAGGGTTACTTGATAACTTAGGTATATGTATGGGCATATACCTAAGTAGAGGTTATCTGTTGAGATTTTATTTGTGGTTATCCTTGTTGGATTTAGTGAGACCTTGAGGGTCTCGGGGTCCCTACTGAGTATCATTATAATCACCCCTACACGGGCTATGCCCGCACCTCGTTGTACTGGTTGCAGACGACAGGCGGCGCTGACAGAGGCCGAGTGTTCGAGGACTGGACGGTACCCGGAGGTGGATATCACGACGAGACAGTATTCAGAGGTGGACTTCACAACGTGACGATACTAGGAGGAGGTTGACGAGCGAGAGCGTTGTAGAGGCTAACTGTACCTACCCTTCAAGTAGGATCCGTGGTGGACGATCCAAGAGCTGCGCTATCTGTACCTACCCTTCAGGTAGGATCTGAGGAGGGTGACCCAGGAGCTGCTTCCATTCTTCCAACTGTTTGTATTTTTCTGTTGTACTTTCGTTCAGTTGTAGCTGTACTTTCAGTTGGGTTTATATTCTGGCCCACTTACTTTTCAGCACTTTCTTTTATACATAGTGTATTACTTCCGCTTGTACTCTGTGTTGCTTTGTTTACTATTATAAAGGAAATTCCTTCCCAGTTATCAGATTTTTATGCCTTTGGTGCTAGTTTCCAGCCCCTGGCCTATGGAAGGCGGGCTTGGGGTAGTCACGGCACGGGCCCCGAGGACAGGTCGTGACAAATTGGTATAAGAGGAGTCGGTTCTACCGCATGACTTATAACTATGATATTTTATTTTCTGTGAAGTAATAGTGATAAGGGTACCGAGTGTGGTCTTCAGTTCAGGGCGTCCAGTGTTGGTTCGGTGGCCGACGTATCCGTACACCAGGACCCTGACTACTGATTTATGAATTTGTGCATGAAAACACTGATTGTGTGTGTGTTTCAAAAAGTTTTAAAGTCATCTCAATCCAAGTCATCTCACCAGGTATAAAACGTTGACCGTGTCGCATCTGTTCAGGATGTCTCCACACAGAAAGTCAGTTGGAGTTCTGAGAGAGTACTCGAAGACGGCTCACCGAGCGACGAGGCTCTGGTGCATGGCCCTTTTTACTTTGTTGGAACCCTCGGGTGGTGTACCAGCAGCACCACCACCTATTGGGCAGTAGATTCCACCAGCTAAACTAGTGAACTGTGCACGCAGGCAGAGCGCGTTGCACGAGTTCCAGTAGCAGCGGCCTCCGAGGTTACGAGGCGAGGCAGATTCCCAGACAGCAGAGGACTGGCTGTAGGCGATTGCTAGAGTTTTCCACCTAGCTGAGACACCAGGGGAGTGGATGGTAGACTTGGCTACTAGTTTTTTCTAGTGAATGACCATGAGGATGGTCCGCATAGTGATGAGGCTTCAATACATGGACCGATGCCTGAGATAGTGTCTTCGGGTAGTGTGTCATCTATACATCACTACCTGTTGGTCAGCAGTTACAACCAGTGGTACTGGTATGTCACGACCCGTCCTCGGGGCCCGTGCCATGACTACCCCAAGCCCGCCTTCCATAGTCCAGGGGCTGGCGACTAGCACCAAGGCGTAAATCCCAACAAAAAGGGAATGCATTGCCTTTGAAAAGTAAACAAGCACTCAGAGTAAGAAAGCGGAAAAGTAAACACTAAGTCAAAACTGTACAAGCTGTGCTGAAAGAAAAAGGGGCCGGAAATACAAGCCCAACAGTAAAGTACAACTGAAAGGAAAAACAGCAACTGAAAGGGAAAACTGCAGCGTCGAGCCGTCCTCTGGAAAATCCCACCTGAAGGGTGGGTACAGATAGCCTCCTCTGCTCCTCGGGTCCACCTGACCGCTCCGAGTACGTCCCGCCCAGTGGTCCACCTCCAGGTACCGTCCTGCTCCGCACACCTCCACCACGATCAGCGCTGTCCGTCACCTGCAACCAACATAACGTAGTGCGGGCAAAGCCCGTGCAGGGGTGAGTATAAGCTACTCAGTAGGGACCCCGAGACCCCCGAAGGTCTCCCGAAATCCACAAAGGATAATCCGAAAAGGAAGGATAAAATCACGAAGTAACATCTGACACGGCTTAGGTATATGCCCATACATATACCTAAGTCATCAATTCCCTTTCGGCTCCAACGTCCGAGCCCAAGCACAACCAAGTCCACATAGGAAAGCAAACGTAAACCCACACAGGATGGAACAACACAATCCACAAAGGAGAGTAGACAGTAAATCCACACAGGATAGCTCAACACAATCCACAAAGGAGAGAAACACAAGGATCATTGACTCAGCTCAAACCAGGATTTTCATTATCGAAACCGTAACTGCTGAAGAGCCCCATCTCTGAAGTGTACAGTGGTCCTGTCACGACTCCGAGGTACTGCTCACTAACCTAAGACTGCTGAGGTACTCCTCCTGTCGAGTACCGCGGGTCTGCTGCCAACTACCGGGCGCTCCGTCCGCTGAGGTTCTGCTGCCAAATACTGGGCGCTCACCCAAATAGCCTATAGAGGCACTCCTCCAGTCGAGTACCGCGTGTCTGCTGCCAACTACCAGGCGCTCCGTCCGCCGTGGGTCTGCCGCCGAATACCACGCCCTCCGTCCACTGGGCTAGTTGACTCACTCCAAGTTGAGTCGGTCGAGCAGTATTCAGGTCTCAGCCGGCTACACGGTCTCCGTACTCTGTACGCTCGTCTCCAGTATCGCAGGTCTGCCGCTACAACCGAGCGCTCCACTGCCAAGGATATGCTGCTACAACCAAGCGCTCCACCGCCCAAGGTAAACGGAAGATTCAGCTCACACAGGTATACTTCTTCGGATGACGATAAAGATGATCACTGATCCATCTAAGTCGTCGGACCCACGAAGGATCGATAGGTACTAACCTCGCAGTGACCCACACAGGATCGGGCCCACACAGGACTGGGCCCACGCAGGACCTGTAGGCACTGGCTCACACAGAACCGCTGAGCGCTGACCCACGCAGGATCGGACCCACACAGGATCGGTAGCACTGATCCACGTAGAATCGTTGAGTGCAGTAGTCGTCGCAGTCCACTGAGGATCTCTGCACATTCGGCGCCGCAGTCCACTGAGGATCTCTGCACAGTCGTCGCCGCAGTCCACTGAGGATCTCTGCACACTCGTCGCCGCAGTCCACTGAGGATCTCTGCACGGTCGTCGTCGGAGTCCACAGAGGATCTCTGCACGGTCGTCGTCGCAGTCCACTGAGGATCTCTGCACGGTCGTCGTCGGAGTCCACGAAGGATCTCTGCACGGTCATCGTCGGAGTCCACGGAGGATCTCTGCATAGTCGTCGCTGCAGTCCACTGAGGATCTCTGCACGATCCTCGCTGTCGAAAAAGCAGTCGCAGCCAGCCTTGGGTTCCCGCACACAGCAGCTCATTCGGGAGGGTCCGCTCCACGAGCCGAGAGGCTGATACATCAACTGACACAATGTCCGAAGTTGATGTATCCAAAAGTTCTGTATCGACAACAGGAACTCAACGTCGCAGACGGCGCGTCAATCGGACGCCAGGTCTGAGAGTTATTGGCTTTTTCGTCCCAGGGGCCCGGTTGGTTTTAAGGCAAAACCAACCCGACCGTACTCCACCTGCGTCCAAACCTCGGGCGGATTATGCCAAAAGATCAGTCTCACTTAGAGTAAAACAATGAAACAGACGGCACGTCAATCGGATGCCCGGTCTGTTAGTTATTGGCCTTTCCGTCTCACACCCACCCTGGGAAACTTCCCAGGAGGTCACCCATCTTGATCACTGCTCTAGGCCAAGCACGCTTAACTAAGGAGTTTTAACTATGTAGGCTTCCGAAAAAGAAGGTGAACCTTGAGTATAGTATACCGAAACGACCGTCTCGATCCAAGGATCGCGTTGCCGCTGACGGCGCGTCGTTCGGAGGCCCGTTGCTCAAGTTACGGGCGTTTGAACAAAAAACCGTCTGAAGACGGGGGTCCGGGCCCGGGCCGACCCCCCCCCCCCCCCCGGGAGTCGGCCGAACCGGGTCGACCCGACCCGGTCCGGCCGGGGCGCGGCCCGGCCGAGGCACGCGGGGCGCCCCCCCCCCCCCCCCCCCCTGCGGCCAAGTGGTGTTGCGGCCCCCCGCGTGGGGCCGCGTTGAGTCGGGACGCGGCTTCAGCCGCGTTTGAGGGCACCGGACCCGCGCGGCCGCGGGTGCACGGGTGCCGCCGCCGCCGCGCCGGCGACCCGCGCCGCCGGCGAGTTCCGCAGGCCACCGGGATCGCTCCGGTGGTCCGATTTTGTTCCCGCCTGCGCCGCTGGTCCTCCCGGGACTGGTCCTTCACTGCAGAATCATCAAACATCCGTTGCGGCACGTTCCGTCGTCGCCCGTCAAATCCACACAAAAAGAAGAACATCGGAGGGTCGTCGGGCCGTGTTCGTTTGGCCCGCACCCTCCGCGTTAGAGATAAACAACCGGGAGAAATTTGTTCAACACATGAAACGACAATTTTAATAAAATAAAATTGTTCAATAGAAACTGGTTCTTTAATTTTTAAAGAACGTTCACGGGAATAAAGAGGGGTATTCCAAATTATGAAATCTCTACCTCGTCGATCGTCGCGCGCTGGCGTTCTTCGCGGAAAAGCTCTTCGCGGAAGAGAGGGATCGTCGCGTCGCGTTGTCGCGGAATCTGGTGTTGAGTCGGCGAACTCAACGCACCATGAAACAACAGATTTAATTTAATTAATTAAATCCATGTTTTTGGTTAAGAACCACGAAGGAGATAAAAAGGAAGGTCCGAGACTCTTACCTCAAGCAGCCGATCGAAGATCCGTCGCGGAGGAAGAGACGTCGCAGAAGAACGTTGTCGGCGTTGCGGATCACGGCGTCGCGTCGTCGATTTCCGGGTTCGGCGTTCTTCGCGTTCTTCGTGTTCTTCGCGTTCTTCGTGAAGGAGGAAGAGGAACAAGGATTCTGTCTCAACCAGTAATCCACCAAAAGGTTTTGGTTGGTCTTATTTTATTAACATGGCAACACACGAAAATAGGATAAGAAACGATTGAATTAATTCGTTGAATTAATTCAACGAAAGAAACAGCCCATTTAATTCACGAAATAAACCGCCCAATTAAATGGTCTGTTAAGATTTTTAAGAAACGCGTCAGTTGACTTTCATTAAGACGGGTTTTCGCAGGTGCGTTTCTTAGCGGAAAGAAACGGTGGGGCTCATGCGGGCCCCACCTCACAAATATCCTACCATGGGGGTAAGATATTTCTGGATATAATCCTATCCGGTTCAACTCAGTTCAAGCCGCCTTTAAGTGGCCTCAAGTGGCTTCCAAGTGGCTTAAGCGAAAAAAAATAAAGTTGTCGCAAAATTATTTTATTTCTCAACTTTAAGCCTGAAAATTAAAAACCACACTCGAGAAAACGCAACTCCAGAAGAGGCATTTCTATGTGAATACCAGCGCTGCGATATCATCGGTGCCCTCAGAATTCGATTCCGGGCACCAGTTCAAAAGTTAGAAAAACCCGCTCGTCCGTTCACTGAACGTACCCGAGCCAAACTTCGGAAAATGATTCCGGGCACACCGGGCCTCGGAATCACGTTCCGTCAGAAACTGCGCTCTTGTAAAATTCCAAAGAAAATTAAGAAAAAAAATTTCCTTGAAATTTACGGGTCTTTACATTACTCCCACCTCAGGACTTTACGTCCCCGTAAAGACACATCATAAACTAGGGAAACAAAGGTGGGTACTGAGCACGCATCTGAGCCTCCCGCTCCCAAGTGCTCTCCTGGAAGTTCCCGTGCTGCCATCTGATGCGCATAAGAGGAATCGATCTCCCACGTAGGACCGCTCCTGTCGATCCTCTATCTCCACTGGGACCTCCGCAAAAGTCGCCCCATCATCCACGTCTAGCTCCCCATAGTCAATGATGTGCGTCGGGTCGTTCACGTATCTCCTCAGCTGGGATACGTGGAAGACGTCGTGCACCCAGTGCAACTGAGGTGGCAGAGCCATGCGATAAGCCACCTCGCCAATCCTCCGCAAACCACGCCGAGGTGAGACCCACAAGAAGACATGGTCGCCATCCTTGAACTCTAGTGGTCTCTGCCTCCTGTCAGCATAAGGCTTCTGTCGGCTCTGAGCTGTAATTATCCGCCCCTGGATGACCTGGACCATCTCGGGTCCCACAAGAGCTGAAAGATTTCTTCTTTTCCGATAAGAGAAATCTGGTCCCATCCCCTGGATGAACCACATTCTTTGCCTAATACAGTCAATCCTAACATGGATGATACTAATCCATACCAAGGATGACGTCGTAAGGCCTCGACGCTACTACCAAGAGATCCAACTGTTACTCTTGCCTCCAAGGGTTGAGTTACATTGTCGGCATCAGTGTGTGGTAACTGGGTCTCCTCCAGTAGATGTCTCACAAGTGAGGGTCAAGTCAACAGCCAAAACTGGAACCTCTTAGTAACATCACGAAAGAGGACAGGGATGAAAATATCACAAAGGTATGTGTCTTTTATTATTGCAGCTAATAATACAAAGACGCTACACAATAGCAACAAGGAACTAGAAGTACAAAGGACATATCCACTAGTTCTGCTCCTGTCCATCTGCTCCCAGAGCTCCATGATCGAAGGCCTCGGCTGCCTGAAGCTGAGCTCTCGCATGTTCATCTACTCCCTGTGGTTGGGGCGGACCTCCTGGTGGTGGTGGTGGCAGAGCCTCAAAGCGTCGCCCACCACCTGCTGCTCGGCCAGCTCCTCTGCCTCGTCCGCCTCCTCCCTGCGGACCGCCACGGTCGAACCTCTGCCTTTGCCTAGGATGTTCTTTACTTAACTGCTGATCAACAGCATAGCGGGTCAGACAGTCATTAGCCATGTGACCAATCCCGCCACAGGAGTAACACTGCCCACTCTCGGCACACCTGGCTCTGACTCCACCCCGGCTCCCCCGCACAACTGAGCCTGAGTCGTGCAGTCAGCCACCGGTAGGTCTGGTCTGCCTGAAACCCTGAGTCATCCGTCGGCTACCTGCTACCGAAGACTCCGCTATCTGCTGCCCTGCGGTAGGTCTCGCTGTGGACTTAGCCAGGAAGCTCTCGATCAGGAGGGCTCGCTCTAGCACTCCTGCCTCGGTCGGGATGCTGAGGGAGATCAATGATGCCCTGATCTCATGTCTCAATCCCTGCTCGAAGGTCCGGGACCAGAAGAAGGGGTCCCGTACCATGTCTATCGAGTACCGAGAAAGGTCGGTGAACCTCGCCGCGTACTGGCCGACCATCAAGTTGCCCTGCCGCAGCTAAAGAAGCTCCTGGATGCGCACCGCACGGAGGGTGGCTGGGACGAACTCTGAGCGGAAGAGGCTCTCGAAGTCCGTCCAGATGAGGGAGGCCTCATCGTGTACCTAGAGCATCAGGCTCCACCATCGCCCTGCTGCTGCGTGCAGTAGGCTCTCCGCGAGGATCACCATGAGGTCTGTTGGTGTCCTCACTAGCCTGAAAACTCGGACGACCGCCTCCAGCCAGTCCTCGGCTGCCTGGGGGTCCGACTCCCCACGGAACCTGGGTGGTCGCTGGTGCTGGAACTCGTGCAGAGCTCCGAGGCGTCGTGCATCGTCAGCTGCCAGTGCTGGAAGCATCGGGGGCTCGGCGGGTAAAGGTACCGTCGGTGCCTCTGCGGTCAACGGGCCCTGTACTGAGGCCTCGTTGCTCGGTGGGATGTCGTCGCGCTCTACTCTAGGAACCCTAGCTGGCTGCTGTCGTCGTGCCATCCTGAAAAGGAAACAAGTGCGCCACGGTCAGAACATTATACCTGGTGAGCTGACACATGTAATCACGAAGAAAACTTGAAACACACATGCAATCAATGTTTTCGTGCATTAAGTCGGAAATCAGAAGTCAGGGTCCTGGTGTATGGATACGTCGGCCGCCGCACCAACACTGGACTCCCTGGACTGATAACCATAGTCAATATGCTAAACACTATTGCTTCACATAGAAGAAAGATCAGAGTCTGCGGTAGAACCGACCACCTTTGATACCAATTTTTCACGACCCGTCCTCGGGGCCCGTGCCGTGACTACCCCAAGCCCACCTTCCATAGGCCAGGGGCTGGCGACTAGCACCAAGGCATAAATCCCAACAAAAAGGGAAGGCATTTCCTTTGAAAATTAAACAAGCACTCAGAGTAAGGAAGCGGAAAAGTAAACACTAAGTAAAAACTGTACAAGCTGTGCTGAAAGAAAAAGGGGCCGGAAATACAAGCCCAACAGTAAAGTACAACTGAAAGGAAAAACAACAACTGAAAGGGAAAACTGCAGCGTCGAGCCATCCTCTGGAAAATCCCACCTGAAGGGTGGGTACAGATAGCCTTCTCTGCTCCTCGGGTCCACCTGACCGCTCCGAGTACGTCCCGCACAGTGGTCCACCTCCAGGTACCGTCCTGCTCCGCACACCTCCACCACAATCAGCGTTGTCCGTCGCCTGCAACCAACAGAACGTAGTGCGGGCAAATCCCGTGCAGGGGTGAGTATAAGCTACTCAGTAGGGACCCTGAGACCCCCAAAGGTCTCCCGAAATCCACAAAGGATAATCCACAAAGGAAGGATACAATCACGAAGTAACATCTGACACGGCTTAGGTATATGCCCATACATATACCTAAGTCATCAATTCCCGTTCGGCTCCAACGTCCGAGCCCAAGCACAACCCAGTCCACACAAGAAAGCAAACGTAAACCCACACAGGATGGAACAACACAATCCACAAAGGAGAGTAGACAGTAAATCCACACAGGATAGCTCAACACAATCCACAAAGGAGATAAACACAAGGATCATTGACTCAGCTCAAACCATGATTTTCATTATCGAAACCGTAACTGCTGAAGAGCCCCATCTCTGAAGTGTACAGTGGTCCTGTCATGACTCTGAGGTACTTCTCACTAACCTAAGACTGCTGAGATACTCCTCCTGTCGAGTATCGCGGGTCTGCTGCCAACTACCGGGCGCTCCGTCCGCTGAGGGTCTGCTGCCAAATACCGGGTGCTCACCCAAATAGCCTACAGAGGCACTCCTCCTGTCGAGTACCGCGGGTCTGCTGCCAACTACCAGGCGCTCCGTCCGCCGTGGGTCTGCCGCCGAATACCAGGCGCTCCGTCCACTGGGCTAGTCGACTCACTCCAAGTCGAGTTGGTCGAGCAGTCTTCAGGTCTCAGCCGGCTACACGGTCTCCGTACTCTGTACGATCGTCTCCAGTATCGCAGGTCTGCCGCTACAACCGAGCGCTCCACTGCCAAGGATATGCTGCTACAACCAAGCGCTCCACCGCCCAAGGTAAACGGAAGATTCAGCTCACACATGTATACTTCTTCGGATGACGATAAAGATGATCACTGATCCATCTAAGTCGTCGGACCCACGAAGGATCGATAGGTACTAACCTCGCAGTGACCCACACAGGATCAGGCCCACATAGGACCGAGCCCACGCAGGACCTGTAGGCACTGGCTCACACAGAACCGCTGAACGCTGACCCACGCAGGATCGGACCCACACAGGATCGGTAGCACTGATCCACGTAGGATCGCTGAGTGCAGTAGTCGTCGCAGTCCACTGAGGATCTCTGCACAGTCGGCGCCGCAGTCCACTGAGGATCTCTCCACAGTCGTCGCCGCAGTCCACTGAGGATCTATGCACAGTCGTCCCCGCAGTCCACTGAGGATCTCTGCACGGTCGTCGTCGGAGTCCACAGAGGATCTCTGCACGGTCGTCATCGCAATCCACTGAGGATCTCTGCACGGTCGTCGTCGGAGTCCACGGAGGATCTCTGCACGGTCGTCGTCGGAGTCCACGGAGGATCTCTGCATAGTCGTCACCGCAATCCACTGAGGATCTCTGCACGGTCATCGCTGTCGAAAAAGCAGTCGCAGCCAGCCTTGGGTTCCCGCACACAGCAGCTCATTCGGGAGGGTCTGCTCCACGAGCCGAGTGGCTGATACATCAACTGACACAAAATCCGAAGTTGATGTATCCAAAAGTTCTGTATCGACAACAGGAACTCAACGTCGCAGACGGCGCGTCAATCGGACGCCCGGTCTGAAAGTTATTTGTGTTTTCGTCCCAGGGGCCCGGTTGGTTTTAAGGAAAAACCAACCCGACCGTACTCCACCTGCGTCCAAACCTCGGGCGGAGTATGCCAAAAGATCAGTCTCACTTAGAGGAAAACAATGAAACAGATGGAACGTCAATCAGACGCCCGGTCTGTTAGTTATTAGCCTTTCCGTCTCACACCCACCCTGGGAAACTTTCCTGGAGGTCACTCATCCTGATCACTGCTCTAGGCCAAGCACGCTTAACTACGGAGTTTTAACTACGTAGGCTCCCGAAAAGGAAGGTGCACCTTGAGTATAGTATACCGAAACGGCCGTCTCGATCCAAGGATCGCGTTGCCGCTGACGGCGCGTCGTTCGTAGGCCTGTTGCTCAAGTTACGGGCGTTTGAACGAAAAACCGTCTGAATACGGGGGTCCGGGTCCGGGCCGACCCGGGCCGACCCCCCCCCCCCGGGAGTCGGCCGAACCGGTCCGGCCGGGGCGCGGCCCGGCCGGTCAGACCGGCCTGGCCCGGTCCGGCCGAGCGGCCGAACGGCCGAGGCACGCGGGGCGCCCCCCCCCCCCCCCCGCGGCCAAGTGGTGTCGCGGCCCCCCGAGTGGGGCCGCGTTGAGTCGGGACGTGGCTTCAGCCACGTCCGAGGGCACCGGACCCACACGGCCGCGGGTCCGCGGGTGCCGCCGCCGCCGTGCCGGCGACCCGCGCCGCCGGCGAGTTCCGCGGGCCACCGGGATCGTTCCGGTGGTCCGATTTTGTTCCCGCCTGCGCCGATGCTCCCCCTGGGACTGGTCCTTCACTGCAGAATCATCAAACATCCGTTGCGGCACGTTCCGTCGTCGCCCGTCAAATCCGCACAAAAAGAAGAAAATCGGAGGGTCGTCGGGCCGTGTTCGTTTGGCTCGCACCCTCCGCGTTAGAGATAAACAACCGGGAGAAATTTGTTCAACACATGAACCGACAATTTTAATAAAATAAAATTGTTCAATAGAAACTGGTTCTTAAATTTTTAAAGAACGTTCACGGGAATAAAGAGGGGTATTCCAAATTATAAAATCTCTACCTCGTCGATCGTCGCGCGCATGCGTTCTTCGCAGAAAAGCTCGTCGCGGAAGAGAGGGATCGTCCCGTCGCGTCGTCGCGGAATCCGGTGTTGAGTCGGCGAACTCAACGCACCATGAAACAAAAGATTTAATTTAATTAATTAAATCCTTGTTTTTGGTTAAGAACCACGAAGGAGATAAAAAGGAAGGTCCGAGACTCTTACCTCAAGCAGCCGATCGAAGATCCGTCGCGGAGGAAGAGACGTCGCAGAAGAACGTTGTCGGCGTTGCGGATCACAGCGTCGCGTCGTCGATTTCCGGGTTCAGCGTTCTTCGCGTTCTTCGCGTTCATCACGTTCTTCGCGTTCTTCGTGAAGGAGGAAGAGGAACAAGGATTCTGTCTCAACCAGTAATCCCCCAAAAGGTTTTGGTTGGTCTTATTTTATTAACATGCCAACACACGAAAACAGGATAAGAAACGATTGAATTAATTCGTTGAATTAATTCAACGAAAGAAACAGCCCATTTAATTCACGAAATAAACCGCCCAATTAAATGGTCTGTTAAGATTTTTAAGAAACGCGTCAGTTGACTTTCATTAAGACGGGTTTTCGTGGGTGCGTTTCTTAGCGGAAAGAAAGGGCGGGGCTCGTGCGGGCCCCACCTCACAAATATCCTACCAAGGGGGTAAGATATTTCTGGATAGCATCCTATCCGGTTCAACTCAGTTCAAGCCGCCTTTAAGTGGCCTCAAGTGGCTTCCAAGTGGCTTAAGCGAAATAAAATAAAGTTGTCGCAAAATTATTTTATTTCTCATCTTTAAGCCCGAAAATTAAAAACCACACTCGAGAAAACGCAACTCCAGAAGAGGCGTTTCTATGCGAATACCAGCGCTGCGATTTCATCGGTGCCCTCAGAATTCGATTCCGGGCACCAGTTCAAAAGTTAGAAAAACCCGCTCGTCCGTTCACTGAACGTACCTGAGCCAAACTTCGGAAAATGATTCCGGGCACACCGGGCCTCGGAATCAGGTGCCGTCAGAAACTGAGCTCTTGTAAAATTCCAAAGAAAATTAAGAAAAAAAAATTCCTTGAAATTTACAGGTCTTTACATGGTAGGTGACACATGTAGCCTTACTGCCTTACACGTGTACCAACACCAGATACCCTCAAGTTCCAAGGCGAGCCCGACTCACAGGCAGCTAAGGACTGGATTGAGGAGGTGGCTGAGAGCTTTATAGAGCTTATACAGCTTCGGCATGATGACTTGTCGGTAGCCGAGAATTCATTGGGGTGTACAAAACCATTCACGGTACTCGATGAATGCGATTCGATCAGTGATATAGAGCTCGGACCTCTAAGTGTTTTGTGTTTAAGGACATTCGAGCCAGCACCTTTCTCCGCTATGCATTCCTACTCACGTTAGGGTGCTAGAGAGAACCTTGAGGTTGAATTTTCTTTTGCTGAACAAATATAGCTAGAGAATGTTAGAAGTTGGAACACAACGAGCTGGTGCCAGTCTCATAGACTTGGGCGTGCGAATGTTTCAATAAGATAAAATGTTAAGGACAGATGAGTCTACAAAGCAGCAGACGTGGAGGCAGATCTTGGAGAGCAGCATGAGGTGGTGTACATTTCAACATGTTACAATCACCTGCCTTTGTAGCCCCCGTCAGGCTCAGGGAGCTGGAGGGTAGGGGAAGAGAGTAGCTGCATCCGGTCAAGGAGTGTGACTGAAAGGGATCTAAGGATGATTCGAAGTGCGGACTTTTCCTTCTACTAGCTGCTTTAGCCACAAACATCGATACGAATCATCCCTTCCTTCCATTAATCTAGTCCCAGACCTAGAGTTTCCGGTTAAGCCGTTGACTTGACCCTCACGTCTGGAGATACCTTTGGGAGGAGACTCTATAGTCACACTTATGCCGATGGTGTGATATGACCCTTGAGGTGAGAGTCACGGTTGGGACCTCTTGGTGACAGCGTCGAGGCATTACGACGTTAGTTTGAGTATGGATTGGGAAATCACTGTTCATAATCAAATTGAAGGTATTAGGAAAATGTCGGGATGGGTTTTCCTTGGTCGGCGAAAAGGAAAACCTAGGAAGCACAGGATAAACTCGTTCATGGGAGGGTGTAGCCGATCATTCTTGGGTCAGCCAACCTTACCCTCGTGGCAGCAGGAGTTTTGAGTTTCAATTCTAATCAGGAAAGGGAGACCTCTCGAGTTCGAGGTTGGTGACCACGTTCTTATATGGGTCTCACCTCGATGATGTTTACAGAGATTTAGCCGAGGAGGCAAGATATCTCTGAGGTTAAACGGACCATTCTAGGTCCCCAATAGGGTAGGAGAGGTGGTTTACCGCTTCACCTTTCCACATCAGTTGCACCGGGTGCATGAAATCTTCCATGTACCTCGGCTGAGGAGATACGTGCATGATCCTTCACATATCATTGACCATTGGGAGTTGGACGTTGGCGATGAGGTTACTTTTGAAGAGTTCCATTAGAGGTTGAGAATCGATAGGAGCGTGTCCTACGAGGAGGATCGATTCCTCTTGTGTGTTTTCGTAGGCAGCACGGGAACCTCCAGGTGAGCACATGGGAGTGGATGGATCAGATGCGTGCTCAGTACCATTTTTTGTATCCCTAGTTTGTGTTAAAGCTTTACGGGGACGTAAATCCCTGAGGTGAGAGTAATTTAAAGACCCAAAAATTTCAAGGAAATTTTTTTCTTAATTTCTTTGGGATTTTACAAGAACGCAGTTTTAGACGGCACCTGATTCTGAGGCTTTGTGTGCCCGGAATCAATTTCCAAAGTTTGGCTCGGGTACGTTCAGTGAACGAATGAGCGGGTTTTTCTAACTTTTGAACCGGTGCTCGGAATCGAAATTCGAGGCACCGATGGAACCACAACGCCGGTAATTGCTTATAAGCACCTTTTCTGTAGGTGCGTTTTCTCAGGAAGAGTTGTTAAATTTGTGGTTTTAGTGAGGAATAAATAAAACTATATTACAAATTTTATTTATTTTCCACTAGGTAGTTTTATCCTAAGAGAGTCGGGGGTGGGACCCACATGTTGTTAACCAACCATGAGTGGATACTTGAAAGGTGGGGCCCACACGAGCCCCAGCCTTTCACATTCCTATAACTCTCCTTTAACCCCCATTTAATCTCCCCTTCTTTAACTCTTGAACAACTCCCCCTCCTTAATGAAAACTCTTCTCCTTCCACTCCCCCTCTTAAGTTCATGCCAACACTTTTTAATTAATGAGTTCAACCTCTTCAATTAATTAAGTTATTTGAATTTCGAATGTCATGGGTGAATAAAAAATAATGGCTTTGCTATTATTTTTGGGGGCTTCCGCTGTGTTGAGGGGTTTGGGGTGAGAGAGATTGGGGGAAATAGTGTAGGGTGTTCTTCTCACAATGAATAAGTCCAACCTTCCGATGAAGAACACCTCTTCGATGAAGAACGCCTCCGATGGAGAACACAAATACACTGACGACGTGCCTTCTCTTCTTCTTCCTCCGCGTCAAGGGAGGAGACACCACCACGGGTGTCACAAACCGAATCTGGTCGCCGCCAAAACCGGCACCAAACCCATCCCGTGACATGACCCGAAGGGCGTTACCTATCCCCACGGGCTAGCACAAGTTCCCTAGTATCATTAATTTAGGCTTGGGAATGATTTACCCGAGTATGAAAGCATAAAACTTTGAAAACAATCCATAATATAAATCTGAAATTTTTTGAGCCAAACAAGACTTACGTAAAAACCATAACTAAATACATTGGTTTAATGATAATACAAGTGGTCCAAATAAAAATAATTATAGCATCAAGACATTCCCAAGGACTCCACACGACTAGGGGTCATCACCCCCAAGCTGTCTCCACAACTCCGCACTAAGGATGGGAACTAACACCCTGAACCGCCATCACCCTTAGCCTTTCCTTTACCTGAATCAAATATAACCAAGTCTACTTAAACCAAAGGGGTTTAAGTAGGGTGTGAGCCTAATCCCAATAGGATACCACCCAATGATTCCAAGGATTAAGAAATTCAATGTGAAAAAGCAAGCAGTTTTCAAACGCAAGGAAAAGTAGTGTTAAAATTTCAAGAAATGAAACCTCCAATTGAAAATAGTTTTCAATCAAAAATTTTCAGAATATTAACACATTAAAATATAAATGTTATATACTGTAATTTACTTCCAGACACACCCTAAGACATGGGTAAATACTACAAATCCAATGAGCAACAACATTGGGAACACCCCTAGGCACTAGGTTGTCTTGGGCCCTTTGTACCTCGTACCTCGGTGTAAAGTAACCATAGAAAAATCCGTTCTCGTGCACGAGACACTAGTAGGGAACATACCCATAACCTAGTGGTCCCCAATAATCATCCACAATGTTTAGTTAGAGTTTTCGTTATCCAAATTCTAAGTGAAACAGGGACAATACCCATCCGGTCCACTAGCCGTACTAGTACAAATCCGCCCCACCTAGGTACCCGGGCTTCCCCTTTTGTGCTCAATAAATTTCAGAATTAAACATAAATAAATTTTCATATAAAACACCATTACTGGTAAAACACAACCAATACAGTAGCTATCACATTTTATACCACTTAAAACACACAACAAAACACTTAGATTTTTCATAAAACAATTCCTCAAAACTCCGTAGTGTTTCGGACACAAAACTCCTTATAAACCTCAATTTCATTCTATGTGCACATTTTTAAGTTTCAAAAACAGAAATTTCAGCCTACTACATTTCAGTGAAAACACAAAATCATTTTTAGGGAAGCCCTATATGGTTCAAGAAACGACATCATTGCAAAATCTCTATTTTTACACAACACAACTCTTAGAATTTCATGTCGTTCACAAACACCATTAAAACCATATTTTTCAGCAACAAAAACAAGGGATAATCATTAAAAACAGTATTTTTATCCCTATTATAGTTCAATAAAATCAATTAATTACTTATAGGGTAGCCCCAATTAAACTAATAAAACATTTCGATGAAGAAACCCCCAATTTCACATGAAATTGGTATTTAGGATTCATTTTAAATACAAACACCACTAAAACTATTTTTTTCAGAATTAATAAAATTAAATAAGCATGAAAATACCATAAAAACAGTATCCAATTCACAAAGATTTCATACACAATGGAATCACCTACCAAAACCAAGGAAAACCTTGAATCCTTTGTGTGAAAACTTAAACACACCACCGCCGCACCTCAAGGAAGGTAAACCAGACCTAAAACCAGAATTTCAGACCATGAAACACAAGTTAAAACCCTAAATTTTATACCCTACATTCTGGACATTAGGAACCTCAATGATAAGGGAAGAAACCCAAAGTACATTGGATGTAACCCTAAAAAAATTGAAAGAATAAAGAAGGAGAACAACTTACTTAAAATATCTTGTAGAAATCGCCCCTAAAAATACCACTATCTGATTTCAAAAATACCCAAACCTTAACGGGAGGTTCGAAAAAGGATAAGGATATCATTTGGGAATTTTAATAGGGTAAAAAGAATAAAAATTAAGATATATATGAAGGAAATACTTTACCTCTTCAAATCCGGGCGATTTGAGGAAGCCTAGGACGTTTGGCACCAAATCGCGATTAACCAGAGCTCCAACGAGGGGGGAGAGAGCTCAGACGAGCGTCTGGGTTAATTGGTCTTGGGTGAGACTTGGAATCACCGAACAATCCCAAAAATTGAATAAGTTATAACATAATCAAAATTTATTTTTAAAACAGGAATTGAGCTTTCGGGCTGGCCCAACCCCTTAGATAAAAACCCAAATAAACCCTAGTTATGGATTTCTAAAAGCTCCAAATTAAAATGGTGGTGTTCATAGGCCAGGGGAGGTAATTTGTAAAGTTGAATGGGTGCAAAATATAAAAAAATGAAAAAGTTATAAAAGAAACAAAATTGGTTTTTAAATCTGGAATTGGGCTCACGGTTTGGCCCAATTTATGAAAACTCTCTCATTCCTCCATAAAAGAATAGGACCCCCCAAAAACAAAGTATGAATGGAAATAAAATGAAATTTAACTTTAAAATAAGTCATGGTTGTGACAATTATCCCCACCATAAAGCATTCCGCCCCCGGAATGCCACAACAACACCAGATGCAAAAGCAAAGACCAAACGATAGACCAAGACAGACTTCCTTGCCACGTTTTCACCCGCTTCAAAAAGGATGAACATCTCCAGTTGATCAAACAAAGGAATATAATACTCTTACCAACCAAAAATAACCCCACTTACTTAAAATTATGAAACACATTCAAAACATATCCCAAAACAAAACACCTCAAACACTACAAGACGACTCTCAAGCAATCCACTTGAAACGAACAACAAACTCAAATAACGCTACCACAACATTACGTAAAAAAAACCATTGGGTGTTCTCCAACCCCAAATTTACCCAAGTAACAAATTTGTGGATATATAGACTTGAAAGATACTACCTCCTACCTAGAATACACCAAGGAGAAAACTGAGTCGCTAGTACGGGGTGACCCAATCTGGACATCCCACCACTAGGGACAACTCAATTTCTAAGACAGAATAAGGATAACAATTGGGGAAGGAATGGACGGTCTCCCCATCATAAGGGGTAAACTAACATTATTCCTTTTCCAAGAGAACACACATGATACCCATGATGGGTCTCCCCACCATAATAACAAACACAACTTTCCTTAAGACAAAATCAAGACACTAACAGGGGGCCTCGAACAGACTTCCCCACATTAGGGGTAGATTAATATCAGAATTCATCCAATGAAACATACATGATACCCATTTTAGGTATACCCAATACAAAAACCAACCATATTAACAAACTATTATGGGATAGCAACAAAAAAACAATAGAATTTTAAGGAGCTGGCATGGCCGCACGGTTGGTTTACATGATTTGGGAAACCATGAGTTAACTGTGCGGATCATTCTGTCCAAAGAGGAAACTTCACACAGTTTACTTGGCCAAGGATCATGGATGTGTAGAGACCATGCAGTAGCTACTGTATCTTATCACACGGTCCTCTGGGTTGGCACACAGTTACTGATAACTATGCACAAACTAGGCACTTCAACCTGCTTAACCCAAATTTTAAACTTTTCTCCAAAAACACAAGGGAACCCAAAGGGGAAAAAATAAACTCAGGGTATGACATGGGAAAAAGGTACTCACACCTCTTTCCACCAAATGTGAGAAATTGGAACAAGAAGACGACACTAGAGAATTAAACTATTCCTATCTTTCATATTGAGGATATGACATTGACCAGAAGTTTGAACGACTTCAGGATTTCCCCTAACTACGCGCCAGCTTCTCTCCAGGGCCTTTGGCTGGAGCTCAATGGATTGAAGAATCTTTGGCCTCGCAGTTAGAATTTGGAAACCCCTAAAATAAACATGTTATTACAGTGCCAAAAACAATTTTACTGTAATATCATATGATCTCATTGAGACATGACACACATCAAACCCGCTTTTCCCCAACCCATCATTTTACCAAAACAAGAACTTAGAGGATGCACACACATCGCCCCTTTTGTTTCTTTGGATGATAAACAGCGGAATGAAAGGACATATAGAAACACATTCCTCTAGAACATAGGATTTAGAATTTCTTATAGGGAGACACACATCCAACAAAATAGTGACTCTCATAAGATTGCACAATATTCACCCTTATAGTCAAGTGAACACATGACATCGCAAGGCATCACCAAACATGAACATCATGGATAAAAGAAAACACAAGGAGAGGGACCTTGTACTGAGTCCCAAATAGCACATGATTCCAAAAAGTGTCCATAATAGCCACTCTTGGTCAGATCTTGCACACTGGTGGCCTAACATGAAATCTTGCTTCAATGAGACTAACAAAAGACCCAGAGGCCCTTTAAGACATCATTCTACATTGAAAAACCTGAACTTCATTGACCTTCGACAACTTAAGAAACATAATAAAATATGGTCTAATTCAACCTCCCACCAATACTCTCCCACTATAGGGGGGTACACATAATTGAAAAAGAAGAGGGGTAAACTCAATCTCCAAACCTAAAGAATAAAGTCTTTATGTTGATCAACTGAAGGATCATCCAACGGTGAATCACCATAGGCCAAACATGAATCATACATTAACACTTTATGGGGGAGTACCCTAGCCTACAGGAAAACCCAATGACCCAACCAATATCATCATTTGGTCACAACAGACCACAATCCTGAACCGAACACATGAGGGGAGCCACCACATTGGCCTCCCAAACTTTTCCTCAAAAGAGTCCACTGACCAACACTTCATTCCAACTCATCAATGAAACCCAAATCCAAAACATCGTTAAAAAAATAGGGGTTATTTAACTCGAAACATCCCACAATAATAACCCCGAAAACACATAATCCATACCTTCCAACCATACATTATCAAAACACAACACTTTCCATAAAAACATTATTTAAAAAAATAGTGTTGGTCGGTTGTGCATTTACCGATGGTATCTCATGAGCCTCACACATGAATGTTTACATGCCACACTGGGAACCCACCTCATATCCATCCATATTCCCAAATAAACCTATGCATGTGGTCACCCTTGAGAATACCAAATACCAAAAATCAAACCATTCCTCTTTTTAAAATCAAACTTTTAACCAAAATTTTCCTTTCTCAAAAACACTAACCATAATATCAAAACACAATTTTTCATCTCATAAAACAATATAGAAACGAATGCATAATTCAATAAAAACAAATATTCATGCCTTTCACAATTATTTCAAAACATTTCAACCCATTTCAAAACACTTCTAATTTCATGAAAAACACCATTTCATAAATCTCCATTTAATTAAGAACTCAACTCTTCTCATTTCAAGACAAGGTTCTAAAAGTTCATAATTTTTTTTTCAAATGTTCAGTAGTCACCAAACCCAAAATCCATCTTCAACCCCCACTCAAAAATTATAGAACACTTAATTCAATCTAAAACACTTTTCCACAGTTAAAAAAAATTCCACTAGTAACATATTTTCAAAACCCCAATTAACATAGTTCATACTTTAAAAAGAGGTGTAAACACATAATTTAACCTTTTGAAATAATTCTGAAATTTCATTTATAGACTTTAAAAAAACCATTTTCACTTTAATAGAAAATAACATCACAAAAATTCACACTCCTTAAAGTGAAGTCATTTTTTTTTCTTAAAAAAACCAAGTTTCCAAGATTCCAAAACAAAGAGACACAAGACAATGTGAGAGGAAACTAGTTTCAGTGGGTAACTTGGACATATGGTTGGCAGACATATTCCAATCACTTCACCGTAATAGAGAGTATTCTAGAGAAATATCCACGGCTCCACATGGCTTTCCAGGCCCTGCGAGCACACTGAGATTATTCTCCCAACTATTTTTTCATTTCCCATAGTCATCATTAAACCAAGAAAACCAAAGGAATCAGATAAATCCATACTTCCCATGGTGACTTGAATCCCTTCATGAGGTGTGCTGGCCAGGCAGACTACCCATGACTGAAATTTCAAGTCCCGACAATCCTAGCTCCAGACTATCCTGACTCTTCCCCAAATAACATGACCCAAGGAGCAAACCTCCTCTGATACCATTTTGTCACGAACCGAATCTGGTCTCCGCCAAAACCAGCACCAAAACCAGCCCGTGACATTACTCGAAGGGCGTTCCCTATCCCCACGGGCTGGCATAAGTGCCCGAGTATCATTAATTTAGGTTTGGGAACGATTTACCCGAGTATGAAAGCATAAAACATTAAAAACAATCCATAATATAAATCTGAAATTTTTTGAGCCAAAGAAGACTTAAGTAAAAACCATAACTAAATACACTGGTTTAAAGATAATACAAGTGGTCCAAATAAAAATAATTATAGCATCAAGACAGCCCCAAGGACTCCACACGACTTGTCACACACGGTTTTTTTTTCTGTCTTTGTATTGATCCGACCAATTAGAAATCCCAATCATTTTCATGGGTATTTGATGAGATGAATCTTGAGTTTTTAAGTTTCATATATGTCTAACCACCATAATTTGGAATCCCCATTGCTTGTTTAGGAGTTTTTGAAGAAAGGGTGGTTACTTCATGATTTGGGCCAACCGTGAGCCCATTCACAGTTTTAAAAACTGAATTTGTTTCTTTTATAACTCTTTTTTTCATCCTTTTTCACCCATTCAACTTAACAATTGTCCTATAATGATATATTAAAATTTATTTATCCTTTTGGACCCATTATAAATTCATAAGCCGGGTGTATTTGGGTTACTTATTTAGGTATTGGGCCAGCCCATGGGCCCATTTCCTGTTTTAAAAAATATAATTTGTTTCATTTATATCTTTTTCATTTTTTACTATTTTTCGGTGATTCCACCGCCCCATCGAAGAAAATAACCCTATCATAACCCTCATAATCTATTTTACCTCTTTGGAACTCATGTGGGTCGCATATTAGGGCAACAATTCTCAGGAAACCTCAAATCTCCCAGAATTGCCAAGGTAGATTTTATCATTCCTAAATCAATCAATTCGTACTTTTTTAGACACCAATATTCTTCCCCTGGTTCTTCCAGACCTTAGGAGTCTCTCCAAGAATTTTCAAGCCATTCCCTTTTCTCTAGGGCTTCTGATCTAATGGTAGACGAAGAGTTTTCTAGGATGAAAGGTGAGATTCCTTCTCCTTTCTTCTTCCTCTTCCCCCTCCTTTCATTATTTCTTGGTTTTATATTATACCCTAGTCTTGATCGACCTAGGGTTTTTTTATAAAATGTTTTTTATGGGTTTTATGTTTTTTAGATCTGGTATTTATAGTTTTAGGGTTTATAAACCCGCGGCGGGTGATTTCGGGTGTGCGTTTCAATTACGCCAAAGATTTGAGGTAGGATATCCCTTTCACATGCCTTTATCATAGAAGTTTCATCATTTTAATATTATCCTATACTGATATAAATGTTTATTATTGTTTTTAATCCTTTTTATGATTTTCTTGGTGTGCAAAGTCATTGTTTAATCACTGTTATGTGAAAGGTAGTGTTGTTTTGTCATGAAAGTTCTCAACAAGTGTTTGTTTAAATGTTCCATTATCTTTTAAAATTTTTTTGTGAGGTTCATAATCTGGTTTATGGTATTTTTAACATTTTACAGTATCTTGAATGAAAATATGACATTCAATTGTTGTTTTATTCCTTTTCATGTACATAAAATAAATTTTTTTTGTTTAAAAAGGGCATGACATGTGTTCGGTAAATTGCCCGGTTGGATTTTATGTGTGATGTGTGATTTAAAAGTTATTTGATTGGATTTATAAAGGAAATGGAAGAATTATAAATGGTATTTTGGGTACTTATATTTATTTCCAATTTGGATTTGTTTTTACAAACAAGTGGGTTTTGATTTACAACATATTTTGGCCCGAGTTGCCCAAAAATGGACCGTTTCACATCTTTTTGAAAATGGTTGTGCTTTGAATATGTAACCTAGGTATTATAAGAGATTTATGAATGAGGTTTTCTGCTGTAAATTATGTTTATACAAATCCTTAATAAAATTAAAATGCATACCTTCATCAAAGGTTAGTTTTGAGAAAATGTTTAAAGGCCTGTTTGGCATTTCCTAGAAATGAAGGAGTGTTTTACTTGTATATAACAAGTTGTGAAATTGGGATTGTTTTATATTCCATTAAATGATTTTATTAAATGTTTATTGGGATGAAAAATTTTATTTGGTTTGGTTATGATGTGTGTTTATAATTTAAAGTGTGTTTTTGAAAGAGTTTTATGTGCAATGCCTCAATACACTTCATGAAATTGTTTTACCAAAATATTTAGCAGTTTATTGATTAGTGTAAGAAATGTGAAGAAAGATTATGGTATGTTTGTGTTTTTATGGTTTTGGAATGGAATGTGGATGTGAAATGTGTATTTGATAATATGTGTAACTTTATTGAGAACTAAAGGGAATCCCGGGTATCTAGGTGGGCGGACGTGTACTAGTATTCTAGTGATTCTGTGGGGGTTGGCCTCTGTTTCACGTAGCAAGTTTGATGATGACAACACTAACTAAACTATGATGATGATGATGATTGGGGACCACTAGGTTATGGGTATGTTCCCTACTAGTGGCTCGTGCACGAGAATGGATATTTATTATTGTTACTTTCACTGAGATACGAGGTACCTGGGGCTCACAACTAACTAGTGCCTAGGGGTATTCCCGTGACTAGTGCTCATTGGCTATTTTGTACTCACTGTCGGCATACGGTGTGTTTGGTTGGTAAATTCAGTAGTATGTGTTATTTATTTGAATGTTAAAATTATTTAAAGTAGCCCTCTTGAAAAGTATTTTCATTTTGAAGTTTCACCTCTTTGAAAAGAATTTTTACTTGCATTTTTGTTTATTAAACATGCATGTTTTTGTCTGATAATTATTATAGCATGGAACCTCATTTTAAAACCATAATTTCAAATATTGAATTTAAAACTATAAATTGACGTTTCTTTTATTTTAAAGGAATGTTCATTGGGAGTAGAATACCGGGCTAACCTACTGAGTTTTAATACTCACGCCTATAGTCTTCTTTTTTTATCCCTTGTGCAGGTTTCATCTTTAGTTAGATCACCTTGGGCGAAATTTTATCATTGTGTTGGAGAGTGACCAGAAGTGTCACATGGAGTTAGTTGTTCATCGGGTTTGTTTATTTGAGTTGTTGGTTTTGTTCTAATTTTAGTTTCTTATACAAATAATATTTAGTTCAATTTTTATATAAATTCATTTTGGGATGTCCGTTTATTTCCACTGTTTGTTTGATTGTTTATATATGGGAGAAATCGTTCCCTTGTGTACTCTATTGATGCCCTTAGTGCTTTTCACCATCATGGGAGGATCGGGAACGCCTCTTGGGACTTGTCGCGGGCTGGCCTGGGTGACTGGTTCAGGGTCGACTCAGGCTGGTTCGTGACAAAATGGTATCAGAGGAGGTCGGCTATTAGCGGACCTTTCTTTTTAGAGCGCCCTTGTTATTTTGGGGATGTAAAGGTAGATGGAGTAGGATTTTTGGGACTTGAGGGGTAAGTTCAAGAAGAGCGTCACGAACTCTTTCTTGTTATAATCCTCAGGTTTCCATGGAAGTCCGGTTTTATTAGTGTCCATTGTTCTAGTTGATTGATTGGTATTGGGATATGACAAGGGGAGTCTGACCAATGGACTTCGTGAGCTCATAGGGCCTGGAAAGCCATGTGGAGCTGGGGAATGGTCCTAATAAGTCTCTCTGTGTTGTTTTTGTGTTTGGCATATGGCCGCCAACCATATGGTCAAGTCACCCACCGACACTAGTTCCCTTTTTTTTGGGTCTCTTGAACCTTTCTTGAATTCTGAATTTTTGTTTTTAAAATCCTTGTGTGAGAATTGTGGAAATGGGTTTTAATATAAGGATTAGATTTTGAAAAGTGAAAAAATGGGGTTTTCAATAATTAAATATAAGAATGGTTTTGGAAGGTTTTGTTTTTTCGAAAAAATGGAGGGAAGCAGAAATGATTTAAAGGGATTGGATTATCCATAATCTAAACTTGTGGTTTGTTGAAATAAAATGTTTTGAAATTGTGAATCATTTTAAAGTGATTCTAGATCTTTTTTTTAAATGGGGTATTTTAGGATGTTAAAAAGTTTTTGAATTGGATAAATTAGTTTTGGAAATTGGTTTTGATCGGTTGGTGTTTTTCTACAAATAGTATTGGTCTCAATGGACCTCGGATTATGAAAATATACCTTGATGATTTTTTTTTAAAAAAATGGGAAGGTGTTGTTTGAAGTGGCTTGGTTATTTAAAAACTTTTTAAAAATGAAAAGGGGTAGGTTTTTAAGAAAATGGTTCTTAATTAATTGTTGTTTTTTTTGTGAAATATGAAAATGTTTTTTTGACTTGGTGGTTGGCGTTCCTTTTGAAGGTAAATTGTTTTTTTGAATTATGATGTTTAATTTTAGCCTTTGGTGTTTTCATGGGTGCTCACATGCATGGTTTTATTTATATCTGGAAGTATGTCCTATATGGTATGGTGGTTGGGTGCCAGGGGTGGCATGAAAATCTGCATGTGGGTGAGACTTGATGAAACACCATTGGTGAATGTGGAAACACACCAAGTTAGTTTGATTTTTCAAAATTGTTTTGAGATGAAAATTGTGGCCTTTTTTTTAAAACCAATGGTTATGTGGCTTGATTTTTCTATGTCTTAGAAGAGTTGTTTATTTGGTTAGCTTCCATGTGATCTATAATTCATACTCTTGTTCTATCTAGTGATGAGATCTTGTTGGTGGCTCGGTTTTGGTGTAATTTTCATTGGGTTTCTAAAAATGTGTTTGATGTTGTGATGTGGCCATGGATAGTTCTGCGTTGGAAATATTTCCTGCTAATCAACCTAAGGATTCCTTTCAAATTTTAAATCCACCTCTTTTGATGATGCCTCAACTTGTTTGTTGGAATAGAGATCTATTTGGGATCTATTAAATGTGCTTCTAGGTCATGATAATTCTTTTGTACAGAGCAGTTGTGTTCGATGATGTTGATGTGTTTCATCGTATTCCTTGTCCATTCTGCCCCTCGTTTGTATTGAGATAGAATTTTGATATGTATCTATGAGTTCCTATTTAGATGAAGGTTTTTTTTGGTGATCAAGTGTGGTTTTTTTGAGTGGTGTGATCCTTATCACCTGATTGCGGTGCAGAAAATGCTTCATGAATTAGGGCTCCAGCCATAGGCCTCGGAGTGAAGCTTTTCACGTAGTCAGTAAATCAACAGAGGTGTGGAGCGCTAGATTAAGATCCTTACTCCTCTGTTTTGGTAAGTTAGTTACTATGTCAATGTTTTGGTTCCTCATTTCTATGAAAGAGTGTCTATGGTTATTCCTTCATGGATGTGGGTTTTCAATCAATGTCCCTGTGTGGACCGCCTCTAAAATCAGGTGCAGTCTTGGTGTTACCTATTCATAGGGGGAGATTTTTGGGTAGTTTCTTTGTTTCTTTTTTTGTTTCAGTGGCCAAATTATTGGGTCCCCTTCCCCCCCATCCCCACGTGACGGGGGTCCAGAATTGTGCTGAATGTGTCGACCAAGTTATTGTCCCCTCCATTCGGGAGTGGATGGTTTATATGTTCATGTTGTAACTCTATTAACTTGTTATAGTAGGTTTTTGTAGTAGGGTTTTTTGGGCTTGTGTGAGTGAGTCCCAACTCTAGCTCATGTTCAATTCTTGTCTATTCATTGCTAGTTGGTTTCTAATGGTGGGGAGAACCACCATGGGTCTCCTGGATTTTCATCCTAAGAACATTTCTAGTGCTAGTTTATTCTTAATGGTGGGTAGTACATTTTGGAATACTTAGGTGTTGTTTTTTTTTCAGCCGGAAAGTGTTATGGCTTTCCGGGGGCGGAAAGCTTTAATGGTGGGGAGAATTGTCACACACGGTTTTTTTTTCTGTCTTTGTATTGATCCGACCAATTAGAAATCCCGATCCTTTTCATGGGTATTTTATGAGATGAATCTTGAGTTTTGAAGTTTCGTATATGTCTAACCACCATAATTTGGAATCCCCATCGCTTGTTTAGGAGTTTTTGAAGAAAGGGTGGTTACTTCATGATTTGGGCCAACCGTGAGGCCCTTCCCAGTTTTAAAAACTGAATTTGTTTCTTTTATAACTCTTTTGATTTTCATCCTTTTTCACCCATTCAACTTAACACTTGTCCTATACCGATATATTAAAATTTATTTATTCTTTTTTACCCATTATAAATTCATAAGCCGGGTGAATTTGGGTTACTTATTTAGGTATTGGGCCAGCCCATGGGCCCATTTCCTATTTTAAAAAATATAATTTGTTTCATTTATATCTTTTTCATTTTTTACTATTTTTCTGTGATTCCACCGCCCCCTCGAAGAAAATAACCCTATACTAACCCTAATAATCTATTTTACCTCTTTTCAGCTCATGTGGGTCACAGATTTGGGCGACCATTCTCAGGAAACCTCAAATCTCCCAGAATTGCCAAGGTAAAGTTTATCATTCATAAATCAATCCATTCTTACTCTTTTATACACCAATCTTTTTACCCTGGTTCTTACAGGCCTTAGGAGTCTCTCCAAGAATTTTCAAGCCATTCCCTTTTCTCTAGGGCTTCAGATCTAATGGAAGACGAAGAGTTTTCTAGGATGAAAGGTGAGATTCCTTCTCCTTTCTTCTTCATCCTCCCCCTCCTTTCATTATTTCTTGGTTTTATATTTTACCCTAGTCTTGATTGACCTAGGGGTTTTTTTATACAATGTTTTTTGTTGGGTTTTATGTTTTTTTAGGTCTGGTATTTATAGTTTTAGGGTTTATAAACCTGCGGTGGGTGATTTCGGGTGTGCATTTCAATTACGCCAAAGATTTGTGGTAGGATATCCCTTGCACATGCCATTATCATAGAAGTTTCATCATTTTAATATTATCCTATACTGATATAAATTTTTATTATTGTTTTTAATCCTTTTTATAATTTTCTTGGTGTGCAAAGTCGTTGTTTAATAACTGTTATGTGAAAGGTAGTGTTGTTTTGTCATGAAAGTGCTCAACAAGTGTTTGTTTAAATGTTCCATTGTCTTTTGAAAATATTTTGTGAGGTTTATAATCTGGTTTATGGTATTTTTAACATTTTACAGTATCTTGAATGAAAATATGACATTCAATTGGTGTTTTATTCCTTTTCATGTACATAAAATAAATTGTTTTGTTTAAAAAGGGCATGACATGTGTTCGGTAAATTGCCCGGTTGGCTTTTATGTGTGATGTGTGATTTAAAAGTTATTTGATTTGATTTATAAAGGAATTGGAAGAATTATAAATGGTATTTTTGGGTACTTATATTGATTTCCAATTTGGATTTGTTTTTACAAACAAGTGGGTTTTGATTTACAACATATTTTGGCCCGAGTTGCCCAAAAATGGACCGTTTCACATCTTTATGAAAATGGTTGTGTTTTGAATATGTAACCTGAGTATTATAAGAGATTTATGAATGAGGTTTGCTGCTATAAATGATGTTTATACAGATCCTTAATAAAATTAAATTGCATACCTTCATCAAAGGTTAGTTTTGAGAAAATGTTTAAAGGCTCGTTTGACATTTCCTAGAAATGAAGGAGTGTTTTACTTGTATATACCAAGTTGTGAAATTGGTATTGTTTTATGGTCCATTAAATGATTTTATTAAATGTTTATTGGGCTGCCAAATATTATTTTTTTTGGTTATGATGTGTGTTTATAATTTAAAGAGTGTTTTTGAAAGAGTTTTATGTGCAAAGCCTCAATACACTTCATGAAATTGTTTTACCAAAATATTTTGCAGTTTGTTGATTAGTGTAAGAAATGTGAAGAAAGATTATGGGATGTTTGTGTTTTTATAGTTTTGGAATGGAATGTGGATGTGAAATGTGTATTTGATAATATGTGTAACTTGATTGAGCACTAAAGGGAATCCCGAGTATCTAGGTGGGCGGACGTGTACTAGTATGCTAGTGATTCTGTGGGGGTTGGACCCTGTTTCACGTAGAAAGTTTGACGATGACAACACTAACTAAACTATGATGATGATGATGATGATTGGGGACCACTAGGTTATGGGTATGTTCCCTACTAGTGGCTCGTGCATGAGAACCGATATTTATTATGGTTACTTTCACCGAGATACGAGGTACCTGGGGCTCACAACTAACTAGTGCCTAGGGCAATTCCCGTGACTAGTGCTCATTGGTTATTTTGTACTCACCGTCGGCATACGGTGTGTTTAGTTGTTAAATTTAGTAGTATGTGTTATTTATTTGAATGTTAAAATTCTTTAAAGCATCCCTCTTGAAATCTATTTTCATTTTGAAGTTTCACCTCTTTGAAAAGAATTGTTACTTGCATTTTTGTTTATTAAACATGCATGTTTTTGTCTGATAATTATTATAGCATGGAACCTCATTTGAAAACCATACTTTCAAATACTGAATTTAAAACTATAAATTTATGTTTCTTTTATTTTAAAGGAATGTGCATTGGGAATAGAATACCAGGCTAACCTACTGAGTTTTAAAACTCATGCCTATAGTCTTCTTCTTCTTTTTAGCCCTTGTGCAGGTTTCATCTTTAGTTCGATCACCTTGGGCGACATTTTATCATTGTGTTGGAGAGTGACCAGAAGTATCACATGGAGTTAGTTGTTCATCGGGTTTGTTTAGTTGAGTTGTTGGTTTTGTTCTAATTTTAGTTTCTTGTAAAAATAATATTTAGTTCAATTTTTATATAAATTCATTTTGGGATGTCCGTTTATTTCCGCTGTTTGTTTGATTGTTTATATATGGGCGAAATCGTTCCCTTGTGTACACTATTGATGCCCTTGGTGCTTGTCACCATCCCGGGAGGATCGGGAACGCCTCTCGGGACTTGTCGCGGGCTGGCCTGGGTGATCGGTTCAGGGTCGACTCAGGCTAGTTCGTGACACGACTAGTGGTAATCGCCCCCAAGCTGTCTCCACAACTCCGCACCAAGGATGAGAACTAACACCCTGAACCGACATCACCCTTAGCCTTTCCTTTACATGAATAAAACATAACCAATAATACTTACACCCAAGGGGTGTAAGTAGGGTGTGAGCGTAAGCACAATAGGATACCACCCAATGATTCCAAGGAGTAATAAATTCAATGTGAAAAAGCAAGCAGTTTTCAAACGCAAGGAAAAGTAGTGTTAAAATTTCAAGAAATGAAACCTCCAATTGAAAATAGTTTTCAATACAAAATTTTCATAATATAAACAAATTAAAATAGAAATGTTAGATACTATAATTTACTTCCAAAAACACCCTAATACATGGGTAAATATTACAAATCCAATGAGCAACAACATTGGGAACACCCCTAGGCACTAGGTTGTCTTGGGCCCTATGTACCTCGTACCTCGGTGTAAAGTAACTATAGAAAAATCTGTTCTCGTGCACGAGCCACTAGTAGGGAACATACCCATAACCTAGTGGTCCCCAATAATCATTCACATATTTTAGTTAGATTTTTCATTATCCAAATGCTAATTGAAATAGGGACAATACCCATCCGGTCCACTAGCCGTACTAGTACAAATCTGCCCCACCTAGGTACCCGGGCTTCCCAATGTTGTTGCTCATTGGATTTGTAGTATTTACCCATGTATTAGGGTGTGTTTGGATGTAAATTAAAGTATCTAACATTTCTATTTTAATGTGTTAATATTCTGAAAATTTTGGATTGAAAACTATTTTCAATTGGAGGTTTCATTTCTTGAAATTTTAACACTACTTTTCCTTGCAAATGAAAACTGCTTGCTTTTTCACATTGAATTTCTTACTCCTTGAAATCATTGGGTGGTATCCTATTGGTATTAGTCTCACACCCTACTTACACCCCTTGTGTGTAAGTAGACCTGGTTATGATTGATTCAGGTAAAGGAAAGGCTAAGGGTGATGGCGGTTCAGGGTGTTAGTTCCCATCCTTGGTGCGGAGTTGTGGAGACAGCTTGGGGGTGATGACCCCTAGTCGTGTGGAGTCCTTGGGGCTGTCTTGATGCTAAAATTATTTGTATTTGGACCACTTGTATTATCTTTTAACCAATGTATTTAGTTATGGTTTTTACTTAAGTCTTGTTTGGCTCAAAAAATTTCAGATTTATATTATGGATTGTTTTTAATGTTTTATGCTTTCATACTCGGGTAAATCGTTCCCAAACCTAAATTAATGATACCCGGTAACTTGTGCCAGCCCGTGGGGATAGGGAACGCCCTTCGGGTCATGTCACGGGCTGGGTTTGGTGCCGGTTTTGTCGGCGACCAGATTCGGTTCGTGACAGCGGGGAACGTCGCCATCGACGACAACTCTTCCTCCGATGACAACAGAATGGGCACCGATCTTCCGTGATGACCGATCATCGCAACACTTGCCTCTTTCCGCGGCACAACGACATGCGACGTCTTTTTGAGGTAGGGGTTTTTATATATATTTGAATTCATTTTATTGATTCTTCATATCCTAAATTCATGACGATGATGACCAAATGAACATGATCATTGTCCTGCACATAAAACATGCTCCTTTTTCTTTTTATTCTTCACGTGTTCTTCGTGCGTTCTTCAATGAAAAATATTTATTAACATTGGAAACACGGAGTTTTGATGAGAGAAATATATTGATGCAATGCCCTTGACGCAAGGATCACAAATATGCGAGCGTTTAATTTTTCAGGCTTGGAACGAAGCCGCAATGGCTCGCAGAAGGAGGCGGCCAAATATTTATCGACGCTGGAAACACAATATTCTGTTGAGTGTGACATATAGACATGGATATATCAAACCATGGATCATGAATATGCGATCATTTTAATTTTTGGGCTTTGAATGAAGATACAACGACACATGGAAGGGGGAGACGCGGCGGCGCCGACGACCGGAGGCGGCGGCCAGAGCCGTCCGGCCGCCTGGAGGCGGTGGTGCCCCAGTCGCTGGAAGAAAACCCACCGCCGTACAGCCGCAGCAGAAAGGAGCTGGACCCCGTGGCCATGCGGGATCCTGGATTCAGGGCGGCGCCAGTTGGCGCCGCCGGTTACAACAAGGGGTCACGCCCCTTGTGTTCCGCTCGGCCAGTGCCAAGTCGCGGTCGGCCTGCCGGGCCGGGCCACGCCAGCCGCAGGCCGGGCCACGCCAGCCGGGCTAAGCCACGCCCAACTGGGCCGGACCCGGACCCGGGTCGGGTTGACCCAGTTCGGGCCGACCCAGGGGGTATTGGGCCGGGTCGGACCGGGCCCAAACCCCCAAATTTCAGTCAAAATTGTTCAAAGGACCATAACTTGTGCTACGGACCTCCAATCGACGCACCGTTAGTTGCGATGTGATCCTTGGATCGAGACGGTCGTTTCAGTACGTTACACTCAAGGTTTCGGTGAAGTTTGGGTTCGGCCGGGTTGGTTCGAACCCGAAACCAACCGGGCCCTCGGAGCGGAAACACTTATAACTTGAGCTCCGGACGTCCGATTGATGTGCCATCGACTTTGTTAGATTCCTCTTGATGAGAAGGAACTTTTGGAATACTTCTCCTGAGGTTTGGATGTAGTTGGATAGTGGCCGGGTTGGATTGTACCCGAAATCCAACCGGGCCCCTAGAACGGAAAAGATGATAACTTTCAGACCGGACGTCCGTTTGATGAACCTTCAGCGGCGTTGGTGATCTCGTTGAGAAACGGTTCCTATGAATATACCCTATGAGAGTTAGGGGTACATTTGAGATACTGCCGGGTTGGTTCGCACACGAAACCAACCGGGCCCCTGGGACAAAAAGGATAATAACTCACAGACCGGTCGCCCGATTGACGCACCGTCTGTTGTGTTGAGACCCCTATGATGAGGCGGTCCTTTGAGATACTTATTCGTGGGAATTTGTGATACTTGGAGTATCGACCCGTAGCTCATGGAGCGGACCCTCTCGGAGATGAGCGTACGGAGTACGGAGACCGTGTAGCCGGCTGAGACCCGACGACTGCCGGACCGACTTGACTTGGAGTGAGTCGACTAGCCCAGTGGACGGAGCACTACTTTGTTTGGGTGAAGACACATGGCGGACGGAGCACTACTGAGTTTGGGTGCAGAACCACGGTACTCGTCCATAGAGTACCTCTACAGGCTATTAGGGGGGATGCACTACTGTGTTTGGGTGGCATACCCTAGTGGAAAGCACTACTGTGTTTGGGTGGCTGAACCATGGTAATCGACAGGAGGAGTACGTCAGAATTCTTAGCTTAGTGAGCAGTACCTCAGAGTCGTGACAGGATCACTGTACTCGACAGAGACGGTGCTCTTCAGCAGTTACAGTTTCTATAATGAAAATCCTGGTTTGAGCTGAGTCTATGAACTTTGTGTTTACCCCATGATTGAGATGGGTTACTTGATAACTTAGGTATATGTATGGGCATATACCTGGGTATTGGTTATCCGTTTATTTCATAATCTTTGTGTTTCCTCAGGATTGAGAAGGGTTACTTGATAACTTACGTATATGTATGGGCATATACCTAATTAGTGGTTATCTGTTGAGATCTTATTTGTTCTTATCCTTGTTGGATTTAGTGATACATTGAGGGTATTGGGGTCCCTACTGAGTATTGTTATACTCAGCCCTGCATGGGCTATGCCCGCACCTTGTTGTGTTGGTTGCAGACGACGGGAAGCACTGACAGAGGCCGAGTGTTCATGTACTAGACGATACCCGGAGGTGGATCTCATGACGAGATAGTATCCAGAGGTGGAATTCACGACGTGATGATACTAGGAGGAGGTTGACGGGCGAGAGCGTTGTAGAGGCTAACTATACCTACCCTTCAGGTAGGATCCATGGTGGATGATCCAGGAGCTGCGCTATCTGTACCTACCCTTCAGGTAGGATCCGAGGAGGGCGAACCAGGAGTTTCTTCCATTCTTCCAGCTATTTGTCTTTTTTTGTTGTACTTTCGTTCAGTTATAGCTGTACTTTCAGTTGGGTTTGTATTCTGGCCCACTTACTTTTCAGCACTTTCTTTTGTACTTAGTGTATTACTTCCACTTGTACTCTATGTTGTTTTTTTACTATTATAAAGGCAATGCCTTCCCAGTTATCAGATTTTTACGCCTTTGGTACTAGTCGCCAGCCCCTAGCCTATGGAAGGCGGGCTTGGGTTAGTCACGACACGGGCCCTGAGGACGAGTCGTGACAAAGGTTGTCTTTTTCCTGATCCTCGGGGGCAATATGGATCTGAAAGTATCCAGAATACCCATCAAAAAAATAGTAATGGGACTTCCCCGCTAGCCTCTCTATCATTTTATCAATGAATGGCAATGGGAAATGGTCCTTGCTAGTGTGTTGGTTTAGTCGGCAATAATCTATACAGACACGCCAAATATTCTGCACACGAGTTGGAACCAATTCATTATTTTCATTTTTAATTGCCGTTATGCCAGTTTTTTAGGAACCACTTGAACGGGACTGACCCATTGGCTGTCAGAGATGGGGTAAATGATTCCAACAGCCAATAATTTTGTTACTTCATTTTTAACTACTTCTAAGAGGTTTGGGTTCAGTTGACGTTGTTCCTGCCTCACTGGTTTAGCCTCATCAGTTAATAAAATATGATGTGTACAAATTGATGGGCTAATACCAGGAATGTCCGCAAGTGTCCATCCCAATGCTTGTTTATACTCCCTCAAAAGTTCAAGCAGTCACAATTCTTGCTCAGGATGGAGTGAACTAGCAATGATGATGGGCAACTTGTTTCCATTCTCAAGATATGAATATATTAAATCTTGTGGCAGTTGCTTTAGTTCCAATTCATGTGCATTTTGGATTGATGGGTGTGTGTGTGAAAGTGATAGGTGACTATTCTCATCTAACTGCTCAATGGTATCATCCTCAGATGAGGAATTAGCTTTTACAAGCGTAGCAGTATCATCGATAGTCAGTGGATCATCAGTGTTCATGAAATCATCAATCAATGAACATGCATGAAACTTTTATATACCACTACAACATTCAATGCATGAATCATTTCCTAGCATTTCTATCAATGAAGAAAACTCATAAAGGGTATCGGGGGAAAGAAATTTTTTTTAGAGGTAGGGAGTACATCAATTGAATTAATAGTGAAAGATGAATTTTCTTCTAAGGGGTACTTCATGGCATCAAGGATGTTGAAATGGACTATGTCACCACCAAATTCTATAGATAATGTACCATTGTGGACATTAATTATGGTTTTGGCGGATTTCAAGAAAGGTCTCCCCAATATAATTGGGGCATGTCCATTAATCTTATCATCTTCTATTTTGAGAACATAAAAGTCAGCAGGAAAAATTAAATTCAGGACCCTCAAAAGAACATCCTTTAACAAACCAGAGTGGTGTGCAGTACTCCGGTTAGCTAGTTGAACAATAATTCTAGTGGGTATCAGTTCACCAACCTACAAATAAGAGTATATGGAGTGAGGCATCACATTAATAGAAGCACCCAAATCAAGAATAACATTAGAAAAAGAATACTCGCCTATGGTACATGGAATTGAGAATGTTCCAGGATCATTGCACTTGGTGGGAAGCGATGGTTGTATCAATGCTGAGACATTCCTCCCCAAACATACCTTCTCATCACCATGAAGTCTCCTTCGATGTGTACACATATCCTTTAGAAACATAACATAACGTGGAATTTACTTCATGACATCAATAAATGGAATGTTAACCTACACTTTTTTGAAAGTCTCCAAGATTTCTTTTTCAAGTTCAGTTTCGTTTTGTTTCTTTGGTTGGGTGGCTCTTTGGGGAAATGGAAGAGGAATTCTTGGGCTTGGTAACTCATCAACAGACACACTCTTTCCTTTGGTAGGACTTCTCTCAAGACAAGGTTCCACCTCATTTGAACCTTTTTCAGTGGTTGGGATGGTGGTTTCCTTAGGAGAGGATGGATCTAATGGAGGTTTCATTTGGATTTTAAGTTGAGTTCCACTCCTAAGGGTGATGGAACTAACATTTCCCTTAACCCTAGGGTTGACAAGTGGTTGAGATGGTAGTTTACTAGATCCATGGCTTTGGATTTCACCCACTGAGATAGCTAGTTGTCCTAATTGGGTTTTGAGGTCTTGTATGGCTTCTTGGGTGGTTTGATGGAACTGGAGATTATTCGTAGACATTTGTTTCATCATATCTTCTAGGCTAGGCTCGGGTTTTGGAGGGTGTTGTTGGAAAGGCCTTTGGGGTGGTTGAAAATTTCTGGGTGGTGGTGGCTGATGACTACTTTTCCCTGGTTGGTTCCATGGTTGATGAGGCTGGTTTGAATACCCCCTTGCCTATAGGCTTGGTTGTCTTTCCACCTAGGGTTGGATGGATGGTAAGGTTCTTGCCTAATGGGTTGGTTATAGGGGCGTCCTGGGAATATTGCCTCACAACTCTCAAAAGTTTCTCTCAATTGGGGGAATTGGTCAGAATAGTGGGTATCAGAAGAGCATATACCACAATGTATGGGAGGATAAGATTGGAATTTCCCTTGGGAAAGAGCAAGTTGTCGTAGAAGGGTACTTACCTCTTCAAACTTTGTGTCCACCTTCTTCTCAAATTCTGTACTTTCCACCTCATGGACACCTCAAATGGTTACAATAGACCTTGAACTGAATTGTTGAGTGTTCTGTGCCTTGGTCTCAATTTGGGTCCTTGCAACGATTGGGGTTTTATCTACTAGTGCACCACCTGCACCATCATCAATCATGTTTTGATCAATAGGGATTAAACCTTCATAAAAATATTGTATTAAAAGTTGATCGCTTATTTGGTGGTGTGGACAACTTGAAAATAATCTTTTAAAGTGTTCCCAATATTCATGAAGGGTTTCTCCTTGAGATTTTCTTATCCCACATATTTCTTTCCTTATTATTGTAGTTCGAGAGGCTGGGAAGTATTTTTCAAGAAAAAGTCATTTCATGTCCGCCCAACCTCTAATAGGTGAATTAACATAATACAACCAATCTTTAGCTGTGTCTTATAATGAAAATGGAAATGCCCTATGTTTTATTTGTTCTTCATCCACATTAGTAGGTTCTAATGTTTAACACACAATATGAAATTATTTTAAATGCTTATGTGGATATTCTCCAGACAGTCCATGAAATCTTGGTAATAAATGAATTAAACCAGATTTTAGTTCAAAATTGGGTGCCTCACCTTGTAATTGAATGTAAGTGGGTCTGATATAAACATCAGGCGAGGTTAGTTCTTTTAGTGTTCTATTATTTTCCACCATGTTATACAAGTTATTTTTAGTTTCAACTTTGGTTTCATAATAAGAAGAAGGATCAAGAATAATTTAAAGATGTGATGTCTCCTCCTTCAAAGTGTTGTCTTGTGTGTCTCGGTTTTGTTGATGTAGGACCCTCTCCGGTTCGGGTTCAAATGTTTGTAGCTCTCCTGGAGTAGAACGCTTCATACACATAACCTACACAATAAATAAATTAGAACAAAAAATAAATGGAAAGGCAGAAGATAAAATAAACAAATATTCACAAAAATTACAAAAAATTTATCAAAAACACGAACAAAAAACCAAAGCGCTCCCCGGAAACGGCGCCAAAATTTGACCGCGCTGTCATGACACGTCAAATTGATTATGTTTTTAAGGTTGATTTATAGTCTAGGGTAGACCCTAGGTCATCTCTCAAGGAGCGTTGGTAGGTTTAGAGTGTGTATTTTTAATAAAAATGACTAAGAGATGGGGTGGTTTTGAAAAGAGTTTAAGACAACGACTTAGTTGAAATAGCTTAAAAGTTGAGTGACCAAGTGGATTTTGAAAAATATGAGATAACAGGGTTGATGTGATTTCACTACACACATATCAAGTTCATTGTTCATATAGATTCATCTTATCTTTAGAGTAATTCTTTGGTTGGAGTTAATTGGAATCCCGATTAATTCCTAAGCTTTAATTTCAATGCTTTAAGGACCAAACCTTGACGTAACAATCGTATTGTCATGGTCCAATACTTATACATGTAATAAGAGTTTCCAAAGCAGATTGAAATCTAAATAAGGTGGGTATGAAAAGGATTCTTGTGATTTCCAATCGGAACAACACAAGTCACACACTCAAAACCTCACACCGATCGGTTAGAAATTAAGTGCATAACACTCACATGTATCAAATCAAGCATTCAAATCTGAAATAAAAAACTATAAATGGAATGAAATGTTTAAAAACCCAAATTAATCCAAACCAGTAGCTAGTGTATGCATCAGAACTCCCTAGACATGTGTGTAGCTCCCTCACAACGAACACCCAATGTTTAGCTCGACATCGGGAGGAGGAGGAAGATCGGGTGGAACTCCCTCTTCATCCTTGATTCCCCTATGAGGATAGGGGACTCCAGAACCTCCAAGGTGATTAGGAGACTCCTCTATGACTCCAAATTTTCATCACTTCACTCCTTGGCCGAACATGCAAATGGGGAGCCCAAGGTTCCATTTTATAGGAAAATTGGAAGGTGGTTTTAGGCACACAGATTTCATCAATCCACTTGAACCACAAGTTTCGGCCTTCAGACAACCTTATCCTGCTTTGGAGAAAATAGAAAAGTTGTATCCCTACCTCTTGAATATATCCACCGAATGTTTGGCACCGTTTGGACAAATACAGCTCAAGATATTGATAAAATACAGAACACCACATTTGACTTGGTCTAAATTCGGTGTCTTGGAAAGATCAGTTTGGATGGGCCCCATAGTTGTTGAATCAGGATTTGGTTCCTTAATATGAAATGTATCCTATTAAATTTTGGACAGGCCCACAAAATTTCATCCCATTTAGATTCACGGATTTCGTGTACTATGCAAACCAATGGAAAGATGTCCATGGATCCATGCAATTTTGGCCCATTTTTCTTCCACTTCATCAAGGGCCCTCCAAATCACCTCCACCTACATTGAAATAATAAAAACAAGTAACATTTACCATTATAATGTTGATTAAAATTAATTAAATGATTCAAATATAAAGTTCAATTTATTATTATATTTGGAATATTCATTACAAAACTAGTTTAAAACAACAGTGTAAGGGTGGAATAAAACAGTGAATCGTGGTACGATCACACCCCCACACCTAAACATTTTCACTCCTGGGAAAAGTCACATATCCAAATAAAATGATGAATATATATATATATATATATATATATATATATTTCCAACATCCTGAAGATTTATCATTTTTGGAAAATTTATTTAAAGTAAAGTGATCAATGCACGAACCACACCAAGGAGTTCTTCCTAGTGAAAATAGAAAAAGATGTCTCATAAATAATATCATAGTGAAATTCAAAAAGATTCACGAGACCCAATTGAGAAATGAATTCAGAAGTAAACCATGACACTAACTCTCCATGTGTGTGTGTGAAAACCATTCCATGATATTCTGTCCTCTTGCTATCAAATAAATATATGTTATTTTATCATCTTTCAGCTTAAATGATTTTTTCACCGAACCTGTCCTACATCCTTTGCAATCATATTTCAAGACCCACTCATTTAAGCATTCCCAGAATTTAAACCATAAGCTTCTGTCCTAGATAACCCCATATGTTGCACATTTCATCACTCCCCTCATTTATTATATTTTTTTTTTGAATTTTCAATTGGAACAAATCTAACACTCATCTCTCAACCCTTGTTTGATCTCCTCACGACGCTAATTGCAATAGTTATAACAAGATCAAAGGTTGAGGATGAGTGGTTTTTGACGTGCCCAAGACACAACATTTTTTTGAAGGCGTAAAACAGTCGGACATTAGGTAAACACGCATAGGTCAATCTGGTACAGTAATGAAACATATCAGATAAGGAATGAACGTATGGAAATATCATTTCAAGCTGAAATATATTAACCCAACATATATTTACCTTATATTAAGTAAGAAATATTCACACTTTGTGGTTTGGTGCAAAAATGTATGGAGATATTAGTGACACAGTTTTTCCAAAACTACTCACACAAGGGGCATCAATCATCTCAAATGTTTCACAGTGATACAACCATATATATCATTGACATAAAACCAATTCACTAAAAAAAATCACTCCTTGATGGTTAAATCATAGACAAATTCTTTTTAGCCTTCGTTATGGTATTTTTACATTCCCCACTTTATGGTCGCCCAATCATGGAACTTCGAAATTGTTGATGGGGAAAAATGAAAATACCATAAAGAAGGCCAAAAAGAGAAAACAAAAGGAGAAAACGATGAAAATTCCTAACTAACCCAGGAATGTATCCACCCCCATACATAGAGTATGTAGTGTCCTCACTATATTAAAAGAGAATGTGGGAAGGAAGGATAAAACCGGGTGGATGTCATTCATAGTTTGGTTCTTGAACTTGGAGTTCCTCCCTTGGGGACTCCAGAATAGATTCATGGAAGTGCTTCAGCTGCTGCCCATTGAAAGTGAATGTTTTCTTGGTTTCTTCATTCTGAACCTGAACAACACCAAATGGAGAGACATTAGTAACAATGTATGGTCCAAACCAGTGGGAACCAAGCTTACTAGGATGCAATTTAAGCCTTTCATTGTAGAAGAGGACCTTCTACCCAATATGGAACTGACGATGAAGGATAAGACGATCATGGGAAACCTTGGTTATCTCCTTATAAATCCTGGAGTTTTCATATACATCTCTTCTCATTTCCTCTAGCTCCTGAATCTACAACTTCTTTTGAGAACCTGCACCAGAATGATTATAATTTCATTTTTTGATGGATCAGTAGGCCTGGTGATCAATCTCAACAGGGAGGTGACAACTCTTTCCAAAAACAAGCCTATAAGGTGACATTCCAATGGGAGTTTTAAAAGCAAAATGGTAATCTCATAACGAATCATCGAGTCTAAGACTCCAATATTTTTTGTTGGGTTGCACCGTTTTTTCAAGAATTTTTTTTACCTCTCTATTTGACACCTCGTCTTGACTATTAGTCTTTGGGTGATACACAATAGATACTCGATGACTGACCCCATACCGACGCAAAAGTCATTGAATTGTTTGGTTGCAGAAATGAGAACCCTGATCACTGATGATGAACCTAGGTAATCCAAACCTACAAAAGATCTGAGTTCTCAAAAATTCTACAACTATTTTGGAATGATCTGTCCTTGTGGCCCGTGCCTCTACCCATTTTGATACATAATCAATGACCAAAATAATGTACAAGTTGCCAAAATAATTGGGGAATGGAACCATAAAGTCAATTCCCCAATCATCAAAAATGTCATGGAAGAGAAAGGGTTGTTGTGGCATTTTATTCCTTTTAGAGACATTCCCCATTATTTGACAATGAGGACAAGATTTACAAAATTCATGGGCATCCCGATAAAGTTTTGTCCAAAAGATACCAGATTCAAGAACTTTACGAGCAGTCCGTTGGGGACCAAAGTGCCCCCCACAAGAAAGAGTGTGGCAGAATCTAAGGACAGACTGAAACTCACTATCGGGATCACAACGCCTAAGGACCTGATCGCTACATGTGCACCGAAGGTAGGGGTCATCCAAAATGTACCAATGTGACTCATGTTTTAGACGACTGACTTGGTTTTTGTTGAAATCAGTATGAATGAAAGATGATACTAAATAATTTATAATTTCAGCATACCAGGGTATAGAATCTTGCACTTTGTACAATTACTCATCAGGAAACATGTCATTAATGTGAATAAAGGGGGATGAGACAATGTCTAAGGATGGGGGGATCCTACTAATATGGTCTACCACCACATTATCTGCTCCTTTTTTATCTCTAATTTCTAGATTGAATTCCTAAAGGAGGAGCATCATATGAATGAGACGTTGTTTGGATTCCGGTTTGTTTAGGAGATACCGTAGGGCTGCATGGTCTGAGAACACAATGAATTTGGACCCTAAAAGGTATGACCTGAATTTATCAAAGGAAAACACAATGGAAAGAAATTCTTTTTTAGTGGTGGGGTAGTTTTCTTGGACAGGGGCCAAAGTATGTGAGGCATAGGCAATTACATGTGGAGCTCGATCGACCCTTTGTGATAAGACTGCCCCAAATGCATAGTTAGAGGCATCATACATGAGCTCAAATGGTAAATCCCACCGAGGTGGTTGGATTACCGGGGGTGATGTGAGACTCCATTTTATCTTATTAAAAGCTTCTTCTCATTCCTGATAAAAAAAAATTCCTTTTCTTTTTGGAGTAAGCGGGAGAGGGGAAGTGAAATCTTACTAAAATCACGAATGAAACGACGGTAAAATCCAGTATTACCTAGGAAAGACCGCACATCACGTACATTTTCAGGGAATGGTAGGGAATAAATGAAATCCACTTTCGATTTATCTACTTGGATACCATCCCCAGAAATGACATGTCCCAAAACTATACCTTGTCTTACCATGAAATGGCATTTATCATAATTTAATACAAGATTATTTTTAATTCAACTATGTAGGAGGGAACCAAGTCTACTTAAACATTCATCAAAAGTGGATCCATAAACAATAAAATCATCCATGAAAACTTCCATGCAATTCTCCAGGTAATCCAAAAAAATAATAACCATACATCGCTGGAAAGTACCCGGAGCATTGCATAGGACAAATGGAATCCTTCTATAGGAAAATGTGCCAAAGGGGAAAGTGAAGGTTGTCTTTTCCCATTCCTCAAGGGAAATATGGATCTGAAAGTATCCAGAATACCCATCATGAAAACAGTAATGGGACTTACCTACTATCTTCTCATCATTTGGTCAATGAATGGCAATAAGAAATGGTCCTTCCTAGTGTGTTGGTTTAGTCGGCGATAATATATACAGACATGCCAACTATTCTGCACATGAGTTGGAACCAATTCATTGTTTTCATTTTTAATTACCGTTAGGATAGTTTTTTTAATAACTACTTGAACGGGACTAACCCATTGGCTGTTAGAGATGGGGTAAATGATTCCAGCAGCCAATAATTTTGTTACTTCCTTTTTAACTACTTCTAAGAGGTTTGGGTTCAGTCGACATTGTGCCTGCCTCACTGGTTTAGCCTCATCAGTTAATAAAATATGATGTGTACAAATTTATGGGCTAATACCAGGAATGTCCGCAAGTGTCCATCCCAATGCTTTTTTATACTCCCTCAAAAGTTCAAGCAGTCGCAATTCATGCTCAGGAGGGAGTGAACTAGAAATGATGACGGGCAACTTATTTCCATTCTCAAGATATGAATATTTTAAATATTGAGGCAGTTTCTTTAGTTCCAATTCATGTGGATTTTGGATTGATGGGAGTGTGTATGAAAGTGGGAGGTCACTAATCTCATCTAACGGCTCAATGGTATCATCCTCAGATGAGGAATTAGCTTTTACAAGGGTAGCAGTATAATCGATGGTTAGTGGATCATCAGTGTTCAAGAAATCATCAATAAATGAACATGCATGACACTTTTCTAGACCACTACAACATTCAATGCATGAATCATTTCCTAGCATTTCTATCAATGAATAAAACTCCGAAAGGGGATCGGGGGAAAGAAAATTTGTTTTTTATAGGTAAGGAGTACATTAATTGAATTAATAGTGAGAGAAGAATGTTCTTCTAAGGGGTTCTTCATGGCATCAAGGATGTTGAAATGGACTATGTCACCACCAAATTCCATAGATAACGTACCATTGTGGACATTACTTATGGTTTTGGATGTTTTCAAGAAAGGTCTCCCCAATATAATCGGGGCATGTCCATTCATCCTATCATCATCCATTTTATGCACATAAAAGTCAGTAGGAAAAATTAAATTCTGGACCCTCACAAGAATATCCTATAACACATCAGAGGGGTGTGCAGTATTCCATTTATCTAGTTGAACAATAATTCCAGTGGTCTTCAGTTCACCGACCTGCAAAGAGGATTATATGGAGTGAGGAATCACATTAATAGAAGCACCCAAAACAAGCATAGCATTAGAAAAAGAATACTCCCCTATGGTACATGGAATTTAGAATGTTCCTGGATCATTGCACTTGGTGGGAAGCGATGGTTGTATCAATGCTGATGCATTCCTCCCCAAACATACCTTCTCATCACCACGAAGTATCCTTCAATGTGTACACATCTCTTTTTAGAAACTTAGCATAACGTGGAATTTTCTCCATGACATCAATCAATAGAATGTTAACCTGCACTTTTTGGAAAGTCTCCAAGATTTCGTTATCAAGTTCAGTTTCGTTTGGTTTCCTTGGATGGGTGGCTCTTTGGGGAAATGGAAGAGGAGTGCTTGTGCTTGGTAACATATCAATAGACACACTCTTTCCTTTGGTAGGACTTCTCTCAAGACAAGGTTCCACCTCATTTGAACCTTTTTCAGTGGTTGAGATGGTGGTTTCCTTAGGAGAGGATAACTCTAATGGAGGGTTCATTTGTCTTTTAAGTTGAGTTCCACTCTTAAGGGTGATGGAACTAACATTTACCTTATCCCTAGGGTTGACAAGTGGTTGAGATGGTAGTTTATCAGAACCATGGATTTGGATTTCACCCACTGAGTTAGATAGTTATCCTAATTGGGTTTTGAGGTATTGTATGGCTGCTTGGGTGGTTTGTTGGAACTGAAGATTATTGGCAGCCATTTGTTTCATCATATATTCTAGTCTAGGCTCGGGTTTTGGAGGGGGTTGTTGGAAAGGCCTTTGGGGTGGTTGAAAATTTCTGGGTGGTGGTGGTTGATGACTACTTTTCCCTGGTTGGTTCCATGGTTGATGAGGCTAGTTTGAATACCCCCCTTGCCTATAGGCTTGGTTGTCTTTCCACCCAGGGTTGGATGGATAGTAAGGTTCTTACCTAATGGGTTGGTTATAGGGGCGTCTTGGGAATATTGCCTCACAACTCTCAGAAGTTTCTCTCAATTGGGAGCATTGGTCAAAATAGTGGGTATCAGAAGAGTATATACCACAATGTATGGGAGGAGAAGATTGGAATTTCCCTTGGGAAAGAGCAAGTTGTCGTAGAAGGGTACTTACCTCTTCAAACTTTGTGTACTCCTTCTTCTCGAATTCAGTACTTTTCACCTCATGGACACCTCGAATGGGTACACTGGACCTTGAACTGAATTGTTGAGTGTTCTGTGTCATGGTCTCAATTAGGGTCCTTGCAGTGATTGGGGTTTTATCCACTAGTGCACCACCTGCAGCAACATCAATCATGATTCAATCAATAAGGATTAAACCTTCATAAAAATATTGTATTAAATGTTGATCGCTTATTTGGTGGTGTGGAAAACTTGAACATAATCTTATAAAGCATTACCAATATTCATGAAGGGTTTCTCCTTGAGATTGTCTTATCCCACATATTTCTTTCCTTATTGTTTAAGTTCGAGAGGCTGTGAAGTATTTTTCAATAAAAAGTAGTTTCATGTCTGCCCAACCTCTAATAGGTGAATTAACATAATACAACCAATCTTTAGCTGTGTCTTCTAATGAAAATGTAAATGCCATATGTTTTACTTGTTCTTCATCCACATTAGAAGGTTTTAATTTTGAACACACAGAATGGAATTCTTTTAAATGCTTATGTGGATCTTCTCCAGGTAGTCCATGAAATCTTGGTAATAAATAAATTAAACCAGATTTTAGTTCAAAATTGGGTGCCTCGCCTTGTAATTGAATGTAAGTGGGTCAGATATCAACATCAGGCGAGGTTATTTCTTTTAGTGTTCTATTATTTTCATCCATGTTATACAAGTTATGTTTAGTTTCAACTTTGGTTTCATAAGAAGAAGGATCAATAATAATTTTAAGATGTGATGTCTCCTCCTTCAAAGTGTTGTCTTGTGTGTCTCAGTTTCATTGATGTAGGACCCTCTCCGGTTTGGGTTCAAAAGTTTGTAGCTCTCCTGGAGTAGAATGAATCATACATATAACCTACACAATAAATAAATAATAAAACAAAATAAATTCAAAGGTATAATATAAAACAAACAAATATTCACAAAAATTACAAAAATCTTATCAAAAAGGCGCACAAAAAACCAAAGCGCTCCCCGAAAACGACGCCAAATTTGACCGCGCTGTCGTGACACGTCAAATTGATTATGTTTTTATGGTTTATTTATAGTCTAGGGTAGACCCTAGGTCATCTCTAAAGAATATTTGGTAGTTTTAGAGTGTGTATTTTTAATAAAAATGACTAAGAGAGGGGGTGGTTTTGAAAAGAGTTTAAAACAATGACTTAGTTGAAATAGCATAAAAGTTGAGTGACCAAGTGGATTTTGAAAAATATGAGATAAAAGGGTCGATGTGATTTCACTACACACATATCAAGTTCATTGTTCATATAGATTCATCTTAGGTTTAGAGTAATTCTTTGGTTGGAGTTAATTGGAATCCCGATTAATTCCTAAGCTTTAATTTCAATGCTTTAAGGACCAAACCTTGACATAAAAATATTATTGTCACGGTCCAATAATTATGCATGGAATAAGATCTTCAAAATAAGATTGAAATCTCAATAAGTTGGGTATGAAAAGGATTCTTATGATGTCCAATCGGAACAACACAAGTCACACACTGAAAAACCTCACATCGATCAGTTAGAAATTAAGAGCATAACACTCACATGTATCAAATAAAGCATTAAAATCTGAAATAAAATAAGATACATGAAATGAAATGTTTAAACTCCCAAATTAATCCAAACCAGTATCTAGTGTATGCATCGGAACTCCCTTGACATGTGTGTAGCTCCCTCACAACGAACACCCAACGTTTAGCTCGACATCGGGAGGAGGAGGAAGCTCGGGTGGAACTCCTTCTTCATCCTTGATTCCCCTATGAGGATAGGGGACTACAGAACCTCCAAGGTGATTAGGAGAATCCTCTAGGACTCCAAATTGGTAGCACTTCACTCCTTGTCCGAACATGCAAATGGGGAGCCCAAGGTGCCATTTTATAGGAAAATTGGAAGGTGGTTTTAGGCACACAGATTTCATCAATCCACTTTCACCACGAGTTTTGGCCTTCAGACAGCCTTATCTTGCTTTGGAAAAAATAGAAAAGTTGTAGACATACCTCTGGAATGTCTCCACTGAATGTTTGGCATCGTTTGGACAAATACAGCTCAAGATATTGATAAAATACAGAACACTGCATTTGACTTGGTCCAAATTCGGTGGCTTGGACAGATCAGTTAGGATTGGCCCCATATAAGCCGAATCAGGATTGGGTTGCTTAATATGAAATGTATCCTATTAAATTTTGGACAAGTTAAAAAAAATTTCACCCATTTGGATGCACAGATTTCGTGTACTATGCAAAACAATGGATAAATGTCCATGGATCCATGAAATTTTGGCCCATTTTCTTCCACTTCATCAAGGGTCCCCCAAATCACCTCCACCTACATTGAAATAATAAGAACAAGTAACATTGCCCATTCTAAAGTTGATTAAAATTAATTAAATGATTCAAATATAAAGTTCAATTTATTATTATATTTGGAATATTCATTACAAAACTAGTTTAAAACAGCGGTGTAAGGGTGGAATAAAACAGTGAATCGTGGTATGATCAAATGTTTTTCAGAATCTTACCTAAACAAAATTTTGAACACCTATAAATAAAGGGAAGTACATTTTACTATTCATGACACAAGTATTGGTCCTGAGGTGTATATAGAAGGTATAGCATTGAAAGTATCAAGAGATAAAATGTTTCTAAATAAATCATTCGTGATGAAGTTTTCTGGATATAAGGATAAGAGATAAGATCATAATCAGAGTTTTCATATTAGACTAGGAAATCATATCATTATTTCCTAACTAAGACAAAAGTATTTCATATTTTTTAGAGGTATTATGGAAGATTTATTTTATCAGACTAAGAAATCAGACTGCCGAATCAAACTATGTATCATACTAAGTATCATTATGAAATCCATAGAAGTTCTTACCAACTTTTGGGTAGGAAAGTGGAGAATTTATTTGAAGATCGTATTTTGGAAAGTTTACAAGGTTGTGTAGTAACATGTTTTGAAGTAATTAGTGAAAGTTTATTAACATGTTACACAAATTATATTAGATCAATTCAAGATACTTGAAGCAAATACACTGTTGTATTTATCATAGTGCTACAAATGTGTAAGGGAATATCCTACTTGTTTAATACACAAAAAGGGTTGTTTTCTAGTGTATTGTGTGGTATTGGATTGTTTCCCAACCATACCAAGGATGTATCTAATCTTATTGAGTAGCGAACCTTGTAAATTATTGTGTTCCAGTTGATGTGTGATTTTTTGATTCTAGAAAATTAATAACTCTTTAACAAGAGGTGAAGTTTTTTTCAAAAGGAAGGAAACATAAAAGAAAATATATCACTGATTGACCCCCTCCCCCACTTAGTGATACATAGATCCATCCTAGGAAATCTAAAAAATTAGTGTATTTCAATCCTAGAAACTCTATATCCCTTTCACCTTGTCCATAAAATAGCCGTTTGTTGATTTTTACTTGCAAACAAGCATGAAATTTTTCAAGTGGTTTTATCTAAAATGATTATAAATAACTATCTTTATAGGGATTTTTTATATTATTCTATTTTAAATTACTAATAGGGAAATTCCACAACTGGGTCCTATATGAGTCATGTGAACATGTTTTTTTATCAATTTATAATATATAGTTTCCATAATTTAATTCATAAAAATAATTTTTAAATGTTCTATATCATAACATATGAAATGTTTATAAAATTAACAGATTTTATTTCCAAATGTAAAAATAAAACCATATGCATCCTAGTAGGATAAAAAAATTACGTTTTTGGTAATATTTGATACATAATAATTTTTTTTAAAACCAAGATCATTACTATTGGAAATAGAAGGTGGCAGTCTCTAATGGCCACAACAGCTATCCTCACACCATTGGTAACCCAAAAATCCACCACTTCTCTACAAATATTTCATAATTTACATAGTTCCTTAATTGGGATACATATTTGAGTGTAAAAAGCTGTATCTAAAACCCAATGTGTAGATATAAAAAAATTATACTCAATAATGAATGCGCCTATAGCTTCCCCTTACTTTTGAGTGTGGTTATTTTTTAGTGGCCCTAATTTCCACATGTAAAACATACTACATATTTTTCCTCCACCTACCTTTAGATATTCCTATACTTGGATGGATTATTCTTGGTAGATTTAGACTTTTAATCAGTCTCGAGACACTTTTACTTGTTCTTACTCTTCATGTTCACTATATGGACCATGGGTTTGTCATGACCCGGGTCTGTGTCAACTTGGAGAATGAGTGTGAGAAGTTTTGAAAGTATCTTCTCATTATTAGTCATGTTATAATTGAAAATAAAATTGGAGAAGGACTTGGGTTGTAGAGACTCAGGTATTGGACCTGTCAGACTTTGGAATATGTCTATGAATAATCCAGAGTTAGGCGTGAAGACGGCATGCGATTCTGAGGCCTGGTGTGCTTGAAATTAATTTTATAAAAATATGAAATATTTTTATACTATGCACATAGAGGGGGTGTGTTTTCTCCTAAATGGTAGCTCAGAATAGGAATCCAAGGGCACGATTGCGTTTGGAGCGTGCCGTTTACCCTAGACGAGGTGTAAACTTTGCTGGCACGGGCCTGCTATGGAAAAATCCACCAGGGGAATTTTTGTAAATAAATGGAAAAGATTATTTATGAGTTTCAGCTTAAATAAATTCTGAATGGAGTCTTGGATCGAAAATACGAGCCCACCGTTGCGTTTATAACGATGCGTTTACCCTTAGTGTGACCTTGTCTTCTCTGCGTCAGGAGGTTTGGTCTGGGGCGGGGTGTGGGTTGATTTAATTGGTTTAAAAAAAAGAAATAAATATCAATCCCCCTCCCCCTCCTTCCTCTATGCTCCGACAAACCTCCCCTTCTTCCTCCGTTATTCACTGGCGATCCTCCAAATTGAGAAAACAAAGTGCCGTCGGTCTCAGATCTTGACGACGGACGCTCTCGGATCGTGCAGTAGCAGCAGCGAAGCGTGCAAAGAATCGGTGTTCCACCAAAAGATAGGAGGTTTGAGTTTTAAAATTCTAGATCCCATATTTGTGGTGTTTTTCTTCAAAATTTTGTAAGGGTTGTGTAGTTTGGGTCCTGAGATTTCCGAAACATTTTTCGGATCTGAATTTGGAGCACCGGGGTGCTCCTGGTGGCTCTCGGAAGTTTTCCGGCGGAAACCTGGTTTTCGGCGGTGGAAATGGCGGATTCTAATAGGTGGTGCGGCAGATTCCTGTAGGTGGCGGCGGATTCCAGTGAGGGTGATGGTGACACGACAGATTCCGGTGGCGGCACGATGGTTTCCGGTAAGGTAAACGGTGGTCCGAGCAGAATTTTTTCGGGGGTTCCTTAAACCCCCGTAACTCACAAACGATAACTGTGATTTGCGAGCCATTTGCGGTGATGCAAAGCTTGTGTCAAGACATACCTCTTAAGATCTTTATGGAATTTTGTGATTTTGGTTTTTGGCCAGGGGCCATGAAACGTTGAAAATAATAATAATATTTTATTATTTTTAACTTCGATCCGCCATACCTCCTACACGGAGTGTCCAAATGATGTGCCGTCAGTGGAGTTGAGACTTGGAAGGTAAAAAAGAATTTTCAAGATAGTTTCCAAGTGTTGGGAACAAGAATAGGGTTTGGGCCCCATGAGGCCGGGTTCCGGCATTTACGGAGAAACGTGACTTTTCCGCCAGGTGCCCGTTTTGGACGATCAAGTAGTCGATCTCATGGGTTTTCCCAAGGGGGTCGCAATGATGTGTTCTTCTTGATGTGTTTTGGGATCTTGGTGTGGGCCCCACATAGGCATGCTATGGTGAATAGTACCTTGTTCACCAGTTCTCTGTTTTGTGCGAGTAAATAGCCTATCCTGCATGTTTTTCCGCGTAGACCGCGATGGTGGCCTCAGTATCATCCTAGAAGGTGAAAAATGTGGAGATGTTGTGGGTCACTCAGGTTTGCAACGTTTGGACTAGCAGTGGTTGAGGGTACTCCCTTAGTTTGCTCCTATGAGAGTTCTTGTGGAATCACAACCGTGGTATGGGTTTGTGATCCCCTCGATAGAATCTCTAATCTGTTATAGTTGTGGCATCTTTCCAGTGGGCCTGGGTCGGGATCCTCTAGCTTCTCTACCCTAGATTGGATTCTTGGTATCACTGTGACCGCTTATCCATGGGCGGTAATCCCCTATCTAGCTGGTTAACCCTCGTAGGGTTTGTGGCATCTTCGGAAATATGATCCCCTACGCATTAGGCCATGCTTAGTAGGGTTGTGGAATCGTCGGGTATATGATCCCCTACTCAGCATGTGGTTTATATTAGGGTTGTGGAATCATTGGTTATACGATTCCCTACTTAGCACACAGTTTCGGTAGGGTTGGTGCATCATCGGTTCAATCCCCTACTAAGAAAGTTATACCAGATGGGGTTTCGGTATCATCGTGACCGCCTTAACAGGCGATGATCCTCTATATGAGTGATGTGATTCTGTGGAGCACCAGATCGGGTTGTGGTATCCCCTAGTGGATCTTGGGAGTGATCCCTTATCTGTGAGATCTCCGAATTCTAGATCGGGTTGTGGTACCCCCCCAGAAGACCCTGAGAGTGATCCCCTATCTGTGATATCTTCATATACTGATGTGGGTTGGGGTATCCCCTAGCGGACCCTAGGAGCGATCCCCTATCCGAGGAGTTTGGTGTTTATGTTCTTTCAATGAGGTTTCCTTAGTGAAGATATCCGACGAGCGTGATCTCTCAGGTGAGCGTCTGAGATGTTTATGTGGGACCCAATGTAGTGTATCTCTCTTACGAGTGTCATCTGGGATGACAGTGATCAAGGAGTGTGCTCTTCTGGTTGTGAACCGTTGCTGGTGATGAGGTCGGTACCTCTTGTGGCTTGGTGCATGAGCTGACTATATCTGGATGTTTTTGGTATATGTAAGAGCATATATCTGAGCAGATGTTCAAGGTGTATGTATAGGAATACACCGGGATTGAGATGACTAGTTGTGTTTAGCCGAGGATGTCCACGAGATGAAGTTTCTCTCTCATCTGGGTTCCCTCTGCTGGGATGAGCAGACTATTTCCTTTCAGTTTCTTTCTTTTGTTTAGGGTTTTTGGGGTGCCTAATGAGTATTGTTATACTCACCACTGCACTGGATTTTCCCGCACATGTTTGTGTCTTGTGCAGACCACATGCCTTTCGACGGCGTCCAAGGAGGACCAAGAGTAGGCAAAGCTTAGTGAGCGGGACTGACCATGGAGTCTTACCCGAGCTGTGCTGACGAGATTTCTAGTGGTGCTTTTGGCATCATACTCCCTTATTCCGAGCAGGTTGGACACCTTTGTAGTTTTATTTTGGTTGGCCCTGTTTTCCCCTTATTGTACTGCTGTTGCACTCTGTTTTAGGAAAGATGTATGCATGCCTTTCTTTTAAGTTTTATATAACTCTGCACTGTTTCATGGAGTTGTATGTGGGTGCGTGTGTACATGTGACTTATGTTAATTCCTCCCTTGTGTGTGATAGACTGCTTGGCACTAGTTTCCTACCCCTGGCCTATTGGAGGAGGGCTTGGGGAGTCACGACTTGAGCCCTGTTGGGTTGGGTTGTGACAGAGTGGTATTAGAGGAGGTTCCACCTTTGAGATCTCAGAGCATAGCTGGTCTAGCTGTGAGTTTGGTTTGAGTTGCATAGCAGTAGTTTCAAGATGTTTCGAATTCGGATTTCAGGCCAGGGACTCCAGTGTTGGTGCGGCGGCCGACGTATCCATTCACTAGGACTATGATAACCTGCCTTTCAACTCGGGATGTTTGGACACTAGTCATAGGGACATAATGGTACATGCATCATATTGGACTGGGTTTTTGGGTTTCCTATGTTCTTCTTGAGTCAGCTCTCCAGATATACTCTTTAACTATGGATCGTCTTGATTGTATTTAAGGATGCCTCCATGACGACAGCCAATGAGGGTTCCAAAACATGGTTGTGCTGACGATCCACCCCATGTAGAGGCTATAGACCAGGGCACATGTTCTAAGGCTGCACCTCCAGGTGGTCCACCAGTTGAGCCACCACTTGTCGAGTAGCTGGTTTTACCGGTAGTGCAGGATGAGGTTGCGCACTGGCTGAGTGCGCTTCATGAGTTCTAGAGGCAGAAAAGTCTATGGTTTTGGGTTGATTCAGACCCTCAGGAAGCTGATGACTAGCTTGAAGAAGTCACTTGAGTTTTCCACCTAGTGAGGACACATCCTGATTAGATGGTGGTCCTAGCAGCGAGCCTTCTGCTTGGTTCAGCTGGGAAATGGTGAATCCTAGTGACATTGTCCCATGATGAGGAGACACTCATGTGGTCAGATTTTGAGCGACTCTTCAGGGAAGAGTTCTATCCAGTGAAGCTGAGGTCAGTGCGGATTCAGGAGCTTCTGCAGCTTCAGCAGGAGGGCAAGACTATGTCAGAGTACTCATCGAGGTTTACAGACCTGTCGCGCTACTCCCGGGATATGGTTCGGGACCCATTTTTTAGGACTCAGACCTTCGATCAGGGCCTATGCAGGGACATCCGGGCAGGTGTGGTTTCCGTGTATCTTCCCACCTATGCTAGAGTGCTGGAGTGAGCCTTAGTGGTGGAGGGAATTTTGGCTAAGAAGATTCAGCCCATCAGTGCTGGGCTTGTGGAAGCTGGGACATCGGTAGCTGGTAGCTAGCGGTAGGCACAAGGGTCTGGATGTGGCCAACGTTTCAAGAGGCGACCCCAGGGTAGAGAATCTAAGGCTTAGGGCTCACAGGGCTCGCATGCCAGTTTTGGTCAACCGCAAGAGAGGTGGTGTTACACTTGCGACAATCAGGGACATCTTGTTAGAGATTGTCCGACCCGTCGTGCTACTGAGAGGGAGATGGTCGATAGGTCACCATAGCAGCGGCAACATATCGCGTTTGGAGGTCCGTAGGGTGGTAGACATGGCGATGTATCTGGTGCAGTAGTGGGAGGTGGTAGGCGGTATCAGATTCCACCACCACCACCCCTAGGTGGTCCACACAGAGATCAGGGAGTTGGAGGGATAGGGCGAGGAAAACTGTAGGCCTTATAGGTTGTTGACCCAGAGGCTCTGCGTGTGGATGGAGGAATGCTCTGTGTCCTTTCTACTTCTCTATTTGTTTTGATAAACACTATTTAGAAGTACTCTTCCCTTTCTGTTGCTTGCTCGAGTTTTGTTCAGGGTGTTGGTAAAACCCTTTGTGGGTGTTGTTCGGCATGCTTCAAATTTGTGAGGATGAGGGATCCTTTCCCCACCAAGACACGTCTTTGATATGCGAACAAAACCGTGCAGGCGAGTCAGTTCCTCCCAAAGCAGACAATGTTGAGGTGTGGTGGATGAGTCCCTTTGACTTATGTGTTCGGGAAGTGGTGTTTGTTGGCGAAATCGCTGGCATGGGAGACCCAGTTGAGAGTCCAGTTGCTTTCCTTGTGCTTATGACTTTTCAGGGACGAAAAGTTTTAAGGTGGGGAGGATGTAGCGACTCAGATTTTGGCCCTGTCAGACTTTAGAATATTTTTATGAATAATTTCAGAGTTAGGAGGGAAGACGACATGCGATTCTGAGGCCCGATGTACCTGGAAATAATTTTATAAAAATATTAAGTATTTTTATACTATGCACATGGTGGGGGTGAGTTTTCTCCTAAATAGTAGCTTATAAAAAGAATCCGAGGGCACGATTGCGTCCGGAGCGTGCCATTTACCCTAGGAGGGGTGTACACTTTGCTGGCGTGGGCCTGCTGTGGAAAAAGCCACCAGGGGAATTTTCGTAAATAAATGGAAAAGTTTATTTATAAGCGTCAGCTCGAATAACTTCTGAACTAAGTCTCAGATCAAAAATCTGATCCCACCTTTGCATTCAGAACGACGCGTTTACCCTAGGGGTGACCTTATCATCTCTGTATCGGGAGGTTTGGTCTGGGGCGTGGTGTGGGTTGATTTAATTGGTTTTAAAAAAAGAAATAAATATCAATCCCCCTCCCCCATCCTTCATCTATGCACCGATGAACCCCTCTCCCTCCCTCCTCCATTCTTCGCTGGCGATCCTCCAAATCAAGAAAACGAAACACCGCCGGTCTCTGATCTTGACGGCGAACGCTGTCAGATCGTGCAGCAGCAGTATTGAAGCGTGCAAAGCACCGACGTTCCGCCAAAAGGAAGGCGGTTTGAGTTTTAAAATCCTGGATCCCATTTTTCTGTTGTTTTTCCTCATATTTTGGTAAGGGTTGTGTAGTTTGGGTCCCGATATTTTCTAAACATTTTTCGGATCTGAATGTGGAGCACCGAGGTGCTCCCGGTGGCTCTCGGAAGTTTTCCGGAAGAAACCCGGTTTCCGGTGGTGGAAATGGAAGATTCGGGCCGGAGGCATGGCAGATTTTGGTAGGCGGCGGCGGATTCTGGAGAGGTCGGTGGCGGCATGGCGGATTCCGGCGGCGGTGCGATGGTTTCCGGCAAGCCAGACGGTGGTCCAGCCAGAATGTTTTCGGGGGTTCTTTAAACCCTGATAACTCGCAAACCGTAACTCTGATTTGCGAGCTGTTTAGGTCTAGATAGACCTCTTAAGATTATTTAGGGAATTTTGTGATTCGGGTTTTTGACCTAGGGCCATGAAACGTTGAAAATAATAATAATATTTTATTATTTTCAACTTCGATCTGCCATAACTCCTGCACGGAGTGTCCAAATGATGCGCTGTCAGTGGCGTTGAGACCTTGATGGTACGAAAGAATTTTCAAGATAGTTTTCGAGTGTTGGGACCGAGAACAGGGTGTGGGCCCCACGAGGCTAGGTTTCGGCATTTATGTAGAAACGTGACTTTTCTGCCAGGTGTCCGTTTTGGACGATCGAGTAGTCGATCTCATGGGTTTTTCCTAGGGGATCACAATGGTTTGTTCCACTTGATGTGTTTCTGGAACGTGGTGTTGGCCCCACATGGGCAGGCTACGGTGAATAGTACCTTGTTCACCGGTTTTCTGTTTTAGGTGAGTAAATAGCCTATCCTGCGTATTTTTTCATGTAGACCGTGATGGTGGCATCCGTATCGGCCTAGGAGGTGCGTAGTCTAGAAATGTTGCCGGTCACTCAGGTTTGCAACATTTGGACCAACAGTGGTTGAGGGTACTCCCTTAGTTCGCTTCTATGAGGGTTCGTGTGGCATCACAACTGTGGTATGGGTTTTTGATCCCCTTGATAGGATCTCGAATCTTTTAGAGTTGTGGCATCCCTCCAGTGGGCTCGGGGCGGGATCATCTAGCTTCGCTACCCAAGATCGGGTTCTTGGAATCACTATGACCACTTATCCACGGGCGGCGATCCCCTATCTAGCAGGTTCACCCTCTAAGGGTTTGTGGCATCTTCTGGAATATGATCTCCTACACATTGGTCCGTGCTCAGTAGTGTTGTGACATCATTGGGTATATGATACCCTACTCATCATGTGGTTTATAGTAGGGTTGTGATATCGCTGGTTATATGAACCCCTACTAAGCACGTGCTTTTGATAGGGTTGGTGCATCGTCGATTCGATCCCCTAGTAAGTGAGTTATACCAGATGGGGTTTTGGTATCGCCGTGATGACCTCAATAGGCGAAAATACTCTATCTGAGTGATGTGATTCTGTGAAGTTCCAGATCAGGTTTTGGTATCCCCCAGTGGATCCTGGGAGTGATCCCCTATCTATGAGATCTATGAATGCCAGATCGAGTTGTGGTAACCCCCCAACGGACCCTGGGAGTGATCCCCTATCTGTGAGATCTTTGTATAATGGTGTGGGTTCTGGTATCCCCTAGTGGACCCTAGGAGAGATCCACTATATGAGGAGTTTGGTGTTCATGTTGTTTCAACGAGGTTTCGTCAGTGACGATATCTGACGAGCGCGATCTCTCAGGTGAGCTTCTAAGATGTTTGTGTGGGACCTGATGGAGTGTATCTCTCGGACGAGTGTCATCCGGGATGACAATGATCATGGAGTGTTCTCTCCTGGTTGTGAACCTTTGCTAGTGATGAGGTCGGTACCTCATGTGGCTTGGTGCATGAGCTTAGTATATCTATATGTTTTTGGTATATGTAAGAGCGTATATCTGAGCTGATGTTCAAGGTGTATGTATTGGAATACACCTGGATTGAGCTGACTAGTTGTGTTTAGCCGAGGATGGTCAGGAGATGGAGTTTCTCTGTCATCTGGGTTCTCTTTGGATAGGATGAGAAAACTATTTCCTTTAAGTTTCTCTATTTTTTTTTGGGTTTTTAGGGTGCCTACTGAGTATTGTTATACTCACCCCTGTACGGGATTTTCCCGCACATGTTTGTGTCTTATGCAGACCACAGACCTTTCAACGGAGTACCAGGAGGACCCGGAGCAGGCGGAGTTGAGTGAGAGGGATTGACCGTGGAGTCTTACCGGAGCTGTGTTGGGGAGCTTTCTGGTGGTGCTTTTGGCAGCGTACCCCCTTCTTTTGAGCAGGTTGGCTGCCTTTGTAGTTTTCTTTTGGTGGGCCCTATTTTTCCCTTATTGTACTGCTGTTGCACTCTGGTTTGGGATATATATATGCATGCATTTATTTTCAGTTTTATATATCTCTGCACTATTTTGTGGATGTGTTTGTGGGTACATGTGTACAGGTACCTTAGGCTAATGCCTTCCTTGTGTGTGATAGCCTACTCGGTGCTAGTTTCCAATCCCTGGCCTATTGGAGGAGGGCTTGGCGAGTCACGACTCGAGCCCCGTTGGGTCGGGCATGACATGGGTATTGATGAAATGATGATATTTGAGCATAACTCATCTAGTAATTTAATTACCAATATATCTAATCATTTTATATAGCCAATAATCCTGACTACATGAGGCCTAGCTAGTGCTGGCTCTCTAATATTGCATGTAAATAGTGCATTGGAGAACATATATCTATCTTGTCCCACTTTATCTCAATAGAGATAATGATGGTGAGATATCATAATATATGCATTAATGTCCTCATGTTTCTTTATAATATCTTTAGTCATGGATGTTATCATTAAACATTGGACATATATAACATCATCTAAATGTTTCTCATAGAGAGACAACTCTTCCACATTAGCCTTTTGTCCATGCACTTCAGAAATAGGGTTTTATAGCAGATATAATTTCCTTTTATGGAATAGGATAACACATAAGTGTCTTTACCATTTTTATAAACTATTACTAGTGACAATGTAACACCCTTGAAATTTTAAAATAACACTATGTTCGATAATGTATACAACACTTAACACTAAGATTAAATAAACCATGACGTATTATTAAAATGTTATTACTTAAAAAATACCATTATAATCTAACCATTAAATTATAAGGTATGAATAATATTAACTACTTTATGAAATATATATAAATGTTCAAATAAATATAAATATATGTATAAATTCTTATGAAATAAGAACTCAATTTTAAATAAACAAATTTATTTCAAAAATGCTATTTATTTATTTTTGAGAGAAAATATTATAATTTATATTTAGATATTTTAGAAATTTTATTTTAATAAATAATGTTTTTTATTAAATCATAATATCAATATTAACTTAGGGTAATTTTTTTGTATTTTTTTGGAAAATATTATTTTTTCAGTAAATAATGAAAAATACATTTTTTTTTCTAAAACTGACATTTATTTTAATAAATTATGTTATTTAAAAGTCACATTTTTATTTAAATTTGATTTAATGTTAACAAAAGTATTATTTATTTAGTTATAATATAATTATTTACATTTAAATCACCTTTATATTGGATTTTAGTATAATTTTTTTTTAGGCTTAAAAACACATTTGGTTGAAATCTATTTTAAAGTGTATAATGTTACTCTATTTTAATTAATTAACATAAAAACTAATTAGGAATGATTTAAATTAAATTTTAGATTAAATATTCATCTTTGTGAATTTAAATTCATATAATGATTTTTTCTTTTCATACAGTTAAAATAAGATCATGTTTTCCTTAAATATTGTATTTTTTGGAAAACCAATTTACATCACACTTATGGTTATTTTATTTTAAATTAAATTCCAGAACTTCTGAAAATGTTATTTGATAAAATGTATTCAAAGTTTTTAATTATCATAATTTATATTATATAATAAATTCAATTTAATTTTTGATAATAATGAATAGTAAAAACAGTGAAAAACATAAATATCATGGTGAAAAAATTAAAATGGTAATTGCAAGTAACCATAGAGTTAAAAAAGATAAAATTTCTAAATAATATTTATTTTTGTTGTTATATGTGTGCATAATAGTTATCTCTACCCCACATCATTTTTTCAAAAATTTTAGGCACTTTTCTTGAGAGTGATTTACCATTATTGAATAGTTTTTGGTATTTAAAAAAATTATCACTCCTAAATTATATAAGGGTACCCTTCCCATCACTTATTTATAGTTTTCAATCCATTTTGATCTACCAAAACCTAAAAAAACATCTCCTCAAAATCCTTAATCACATTATATAGCTTTTAATATTCCCAAAATACCAACCTTAGGGTCATTAATAAGAGATCCAAAGGAGCTTCTTCTAAATTAAGGTAATCATCTTCACCGAGCTCATCCTTTTTTAATTATTCATTTTATACCATTAATTATGTCTTAACAATTATAATATTATAATATAATTATATCATTTATACTGAGGGGTTATTATGTTTATGTTGTAATATTCATCCATATCCTCTTCTATCAAATGGGAAACAAAACCATCGTTCATATGTACAGAGGACTACCACCTCACAGACCGATTTAGTTTATTTTCCATCATCACCTCACACAGTTGTTCATGTTTATGGATTGAATTTTTACAGATTTTATTCATTAAATATTAATCATTATTGATGTGAAATATATCATACACCTTTTTACCTTACCATCCATTTAAAAAATGATAACGTCATTCATGTGTACGTCGGAATACCACTATACAAAGCAATACAATTAATTTTTATTAAAAAATTACATGGATAGTATGCATAAGTTTATTTAATGAAATAATATGATATATATGATATAATTATCATTATTTAAAGATAAAATAACAATTACCTTATTTCCATTATGATTGATGAAAAATAAAAATGTTACACATGCGTACACACGACCTTTTGCCTCTATGATTATAACATAATTCATTTTTCATAAAAATAATTCATAAATATTTTTAAAAGTAATATATATATATATAATATAATTATTTCATTATTATTATTCCAAATATGATAAACCAATTAACCCTTTGATGACGGTCAACACACCAATTATATTTTGAAATTATGAACCGAGCATCCATAAAACACCCAATGTTGACATAATTGATTAAGTAATTAAATAATTCATTAAAAAAACGAATTAAATGGTTTATATATAAAATATTAAACATTTAAACGTTTCTTAAGAAAAAAATAATTGATATAAGTTAATTATACAAGAGATAAAAGACAGACAGGAAAAATCCTGGTCTCAAGGTAATGGTTTCATCTCAAAACATCTTTCTTTGAGACACATGTTCTTTTATGAACCAAATTTATTTTTAATGGTATATATAATAAAATTTAACATATTATATCATTAATCCTAAAAAATTCATGATATTTTATGTTACAATTCATCTACTTCATTCATGGGGGTTATGATTCAAAAGTTACCAAAGCGGTAAGGGTTTATGTTTCAATCTCATTTTAATGAGGATGATTTATTATCGAATGTATATTATAAAAAATTAGTTGATCAATGTATAATAAAACCATTTAATTTTATTCTCATATGGTTATTCATGATTTTTTTAAGTAATATTACTATTTACCACTATTTGGTACTTAAAATTATTTAGAAAATGTATTTAAGAAAAGATGAATTCATTTCTATTTTTGGTTGAAAATCCTTTTTCACCCATATCAACGTTTTCTAAAAATATTTTAATGAATATTTTTAATATTACCAAAAATATTTATTAAATAAATTTTAGACATGATTTTAATTTTTACAATTTTTTTTGAAAGAAAACTTCTTGTTTTTTTTCTAAATGAGAAACTTGTTAAAACTTTTTACAATAGTGTGAAAGGAATATTTATTTTAACTTATACCGAATGTATGGAATTACCCCTACATTACCACTCAAATATTTGAATGTTACTTTATAATTTCCCATGGTTATCTTTAAATAATTTTTTTCTATACAGTTTTGGAATTTTTTATATTTTAAAGAAGTGATTTAAAAGTGAAAAAGGCATTTTTCTCAAGAAACATTCCATATAAACTATTAAAGAAATTTTCATTAATGATGATAACCATTGATGTCATAGATTTCTTATAAATTATATATATATGTCTCTCACATATATACCTATATTGTTCTCCATTACTTTAATGGGGTAATACATGCGCTATGTTCATCTATCTAATGTCTTTATTATGATGTTTACTTTGATTATGATATGAGAGAAGATTATTCAACCCATTTATTTATATGGGAAACACTTAGGTTTATGGCTTATGATTGATTTCCTTTTTGAGGAAAAAATAGTCAGGAACATTCTATGACGGGTGTTCCAATAAAATAATCCAAAGCATTGAGTAATGTTTTTAGTCTCATAAGATTTCATATATGTAATTAATGGGTAATTTTACTTCATTTTGGGAAATTTTCCACCATGTGATATTTTCTAGGTAGTAATCCTTGGCTTATGATTATTTAATGTTATATACTGTTTCCACATTTAATATGATACCATGATATTATAATACCATGTTATTTATTTTATTATCTCTTGTGATTACCCTTGAACATTTTCTTTTATGACATCATGTTGTAACTTTAACTCACACATTATGTTTCATTTTCATGATTATTCCCTTACTAGGATTTTTTTAGATCACCACTTTTTTCAATGTATTCCCTACATTGTCCTATGTATTTTTTGGAGGATGAAAGGATTTAGGATCTCATTGTGGAGAATAAATTAATGATTTTTTATTTTATCCTCACTTTGATATATTATGAACCTAGTCTTCCAAAGTCACTAGTACTCATGATCTTTGAGTTGTAATTAATATATATTCATGTTAAAAAACATATAATAATATGTGTAAAATACTTGGGTTGATATAGTTGGAATAAAAGGAAGATTAAGTTAATATTTGGAGACTAGGATAAGAAACATTTAGTGATAACCATAAGGATTACTTTAACTATTGGAAAAAATTCTAGAATTTTGGTGAAGGATAGAGTGAGTGGTTTCAAAGAAATTAGATCTCTATCTAGATACTTCAAGTGGATGTGGCACTGGAACACCTATACCTATGGGTAATAACTATAAACTCAGTGCATTTATTTATAAGTAATATTTACATAGTGAATGAGAATGGACTCTTCTATACACCTAGTTTGAACCTCCTGGGGGATATTTTTTGGAAAATAAAAAAATATTTATGAACCATTATAAAGGACATGAATGAATTGTTAGGTTAGAAAATCTAGAAGAGAAATTATCATGGATAAAATGGATTTAAACCTAGAGTCCCATAATTATGGACATACTTATCATTTATATTTTATTCCTTCTATGCTTATAAGTTACATTTTGTATGTTAATGCATTCTCAACTTGTTTATTTTTTTCATTTTATTTAATGACAAGAAATTGATGAAATCTTTCTAAAACCAATGTAATGGGAAAATTAATGATTTATATAATGAGTTACCTATCCTAATGTGAATTCAATTTAGATATGTTTTTATCATGATGAATGATCAATCTAGAATTTTGAATAACAACTAAAACATTGTTTAATTTATAAATACATCACTAAAGAGTAGGATGGAATCTCATGGAAGTTCAAGTGTTAAATATGATAAATAAAAGAAGATTCAATTTCTTAAATATCAAAAATTTGGGAAGAGACACTATGGAAAATGACTTAAAAGGACTAGAAGATGCATTATGTGTTGAAAAGGAGGGAATTTAGAAGTTAACTTCTAAATAAAAAAAAGAGTTTGATTAAAATTATGTAGGGAAATAAAGTTCAACCTAAGGCCTGACAAACAGTTTAATGTCATAGATGTGGTTAACTTTGTCATTATCCATGTCAATTCCCTAACCCAAGGATTAATACCTAAGGTACTATGTTATAAAAATCATTGAAGTGGAATTATTAATGTTTTTAGGTGTTAAAACTCAAGAATCATGTTGTTAAAGTATTTTTATCAATGGTATACTAGTTATAAGAATCATGAAACTTCTATGGATTTTTTAGAAGATTTTCTTTTAGGATTTTATAAAATATGTTTAATGGTACTAATGACCTAGAAAATTGATTTAATGGTAAGGTGACATTTTATGGAAAACACATGGTTAATCATTTATATGTGATTGGAACTGAGGTAATTATAGTAAATTAATATTATTTAATTATAAGACTTTAGTGGTTAAAAATATATTTTAAGATTAATTTTTCTTGTTGGGTGAAAAATCATCAAATATGGTAAGGTTTGTACCCACATCCAAAATGCGATAAGGATGCAATGCCTACTATTGGCCTACATAATGTACTGGTTAGCATGAATTTACTTTTAATTAAATAATTTAGCGGATAAGTTTTAATTTGATTTTGGGAAATATATCATATGATAAAATATTTTTGAATTTTTAGTATTTTTAGGTGAATAATGATATTTTTTGGAAAAATTTTATTAGGTTAATATATATATATAATCATTAGGTTTACCATGAATTATTATATGGTAATAATGTTATTATTTTGGATATGTAATTCGAAGGGTATGAGATAAAATTTGATGTTAAAACCTTATTTCATGTTGAGGTTATTTAGGTTATTTGGGTTATACCACTATTTATTTAAGGAATAATCTATGTTAAAATATTGGTTTTATTGTTGAATTTTTGAGATTAATATATTCCTATTCATTTTGGGTATTATCTTAATTTTTGCTGACTATTTTGTTTTTAATAAAGATAAGAAAAATATATTCTTACTATTTATGGATCTTATGATTTGTTAAAAGATAATTTTATTCCTTCAGACATAAAAAAATTTATATTGGATATTCATTCCTTAGAGTGATAGGTGAAGTTGAAATTGATCGAAGCTTAATGAAATGATGAAATTGTGTTTATGAAATACAATTATACATAGTAAATATATTTTATAGTGTTAACTATCTTTATGGTAAAATAATCTATCATATCTAGGAAAAGGATCCTAAAAAAATCTATTTTAGTACGCTCATATCCTATGAATACACAGTCTTTTAATTCATCACATATTTATGGTTTTCTTTTTGTTAACTTTCTCTTGTTCATTAAATTCATTATGATTAATGATCTATATCAATATCCATAATTATTTATGATTTTATTTAATGTATATAATTTTAGTTCACACTAGGGTTTTCCTACCTAGAAACCTAGTCCTGTGCTATTCCAGATGACCTCCATATTACTCTTTAACTCATTTAAGAGGAAGTTTTATCTACACTTTTTATGATGTGGGTTTTCCACAAAGAGAAATTTTAAATGGAAGTCCATTGATTACTAAGAACATGTTCAAATTGATATGACACAATTTATTTAAGGTGTATAATGTAACACCCTATTATTTTAAAAGAACACTATGTTTAATAGAGTATACAACACACAACACTAAAATTCAACAAACCATAACATATTATTAAAATATCATTATTTAAATATGACCATTATAACCTAAAAATTAAATTTATGGGTATGAATAGGTATAGATACTTTATGAAATATATATAAATTTTCTAATCAATATAAATGTATTTATAAATTATTAGGAAATAAGAACTCAATTTTAAATAAAAACATTTATTTCTAAAAGGTTTTTATTGTTTTTTGTGTGAAAATATTATAATTAATTTTTAGATATTTTAGAAATTTAATTTTATAAAATTTGAATATTTTTTTAAATCAGCATATTGATATTAACTTAGGGCGGAATTTTTGGGGTTTTTTAGAAAATATTTATTTTTCAATAAATAGTGAAAAATATAGTTTTTTGTAGAATTGTCTTGTCTATTAATAAATTAAATATTTTAAAGGTCCCATTATTATTTTATTTTTTTAAAAGTAACATAAGTATTATTTATTTATATATAATCCAATTAATCAAATTTAAATAACTTTTATACTGGATTTTTGTATAAGTTTATTTTTAGGCTTAAAAACACATTTTTATTGATATAATTTAAAAGTGCATAACATTACTCCCTATTAATTAATTAAAATAACCCATATTGGGGAATTATTTAAATTTAAATTATATATTATATATAAATATTGGTTAATTTAAATTCATATAATGATTATTTATATTCTTACAATTAATATATGATCATCTTTTCATGGAAAAATGCAATTTTATGAAAACTACTTTTCGTTGCACATGTGGGTTTTATTTTAAATTAAATTATAACAATTTTATAAATTGAAAATGATAAAATGGATTTAATAAGTATAATAATCATAATTTATATTATATAATAAGTTCAAATTAATTTTTGGACATGATGAATAGTAAAAATCATAAACAAATAGTTACCGTGGTAGAAAAAATAAAATGGTAAATGTGGGAAACCATAGAGGTAAAGAGGATAACATATTTAAAACATGTTTCCATTTAGTTATATAGGTTTTATTCATATTTATATCTTCTATAATCCTTTATTTTTCAATTTGGGAGGCACTTGGATGGGGAGTAACTTCCCATTATGGAATAGTTTTCAGTATTTACAAAAATGCCACTCCCCCTCAATTATTAAAGGGATCCCCTCCCCTCACTTATTCACACCAATCATGTCATTTGGAATAAAAAACACTAGCTAAATATATTCCCAATATCATTATAAAAACTATAAAGTATCATTTCTTCCTAAAAGACCAACCTTTGGGTTCTTAATAAGAGATCTAACGGAAGTTCTTCCGAGTGAAGGTAATCGTCATTACCGAGCTCATTCTTTTTTCACCTATTCTTTTTACACATTCAGTTATGGTTTGAAAATTACAATATAATTACACAATTATCTCCTATATAATTATATTTTATTATATTGATGTCATAATATTCATCCATATCCTCTTCCATTAAAGGGGAACTAAAACCATTCTTTATGTGTACGATGAACTAACACCTCACAAACCGATGTAAATGTTTTCCATCATCACATCTCATAGGTAATCATGATGATGGATTTCATATTTATATATAATATTCATGGTATATTAATAATTATATAAAATTAACATATAATATTCCTTCTTACCTTACCATCCATTAAAACATTATAACATCATTCATGTGTATGGAGACTACCGCCTTACAGAGCGATGTGATTCTTTTTTTTATTAAAACATCCCATGGATGTTCTATGTAAGTAAATTTAAATAAATAATATTATATTTATTATATTATTAACATTTTTAAAGATAAAATATCATGTACTTACTCCCCATTATGTTTTTTTGAAAAATAGAAACATATACATGTGCACGTACGACCTACTATATCTCTAATGGTAACATAGTTCATTTTTCATAACCATAAATCATAGTTAATTTTAAAAGTATTATTTTTTTATAAAAATGATAATTATTTTATGTTTATTATTCTGGAGATGATGGAAAACTAACCCTTTAACCAAGATCAACATGCAGATGCAGTTTTGAGATTATTAATTTAGCATCCTCAAAACACCCTACATGGACATAAATTATTAAGTAATTAAATAAATTATTGAAATAAATGAAGTAAACAGTTTAAGTATAAGAGACTAAAAATATTAATGTTTATTATTAAGATACATAATTTTTATAATTTTATTATATAGGAGACAAAATACAAACACGAAAAATCCCAAACTCCAGATAAGGGCTTTGTCTCAAAACATCCTTCTTTGAGACACATGTTATTTTATGCACAAAATTTATTTTAAATGGTGCATATATGATACACAAAATATTTTAATGCACAATTTTAAACAAATTATAATCATTTTTTATTCTTATTAAAAAATTTCCCCAGGTAATTGTTTATTTAAAATAAGATGGATTAAACCTCAATAAATATTATGGGTTAAAATGGATTTAAATGAGGAGTTTTAAATGTAACATTTTATTTTGAATACTTTTTTTGAAATTAATTGAGATTTAAAATGATTAATAATTTAATTAGGTAAAAAAATAAGGTTAAATGAGGCTGGACCTCAACCAGTGGACCAACCCGACACAAAGATAACCAACAAGGGGCTATCTAGCCAAGCCAACAACCAAGAGAGCATGCCCAATTGACAAAAGGGTATGTTTCATGGGGATGATCCCATAAAGTGTGTGGCATAATGTCTACATAGGCCTGTTCATCTCACCATGATCCCATCATGTTTGTGTGAAAGTATATCAATAGAACAAACCCAGAGTAGGATTCCTAGCCACAAAAGCCACGAGATGATACATAAATGAGAATGAAATATGGTATTATTTTTGATGTGGGATTCATTTTAAGTAGGTACTCTTCCCACTTAAAAAATGGTGACATCCCACCTCAGTCCCACTTTACCCACACTTATAAATTTATCACACAACACCTATTCCACCTTGATGCCTCCCACCATCGATCAATGCTGCCACCGCCATATGTAATATTGAAGTACATTCCTTGTCTACAACTAGAGAGCCTAATCTAGAGTTGAAACACCAATGATGAGGCCCCAAACCACTATTGATCATGTATAATACCTTGGTAGACCTTGTTTAATACCATTTCAAAGGAGGTGATTCCTTACATGGGATATGAGTTTCATCCACCCACTATGAAGGATGAATAACAAGAGGTACTATTAGATAATAAAATTATAATACTACTAATTCTATGTAATGAATCGTACTTTTTAATAAAATTCTAACAAATGGAAGAATGAGAAAGAGATATATCTCCATTTAAAAATAAAACATTATGGAGATATAGGGGGAGGATGAGGCACTCTCTTATATAATAAAATTAGAATACTACTATAGTTAGATGGGAGGGGGTGGGGGTGGGAGTTGATGAATTTTGGAGGATTGAAGGAGAATATTTTGGAGAAGGAGGAAACTCTAGAGAAGGAAAGATTAGAAGAATCCACTAACTCCATTATTCTGTCCACTTATATCCTCTCATCCACTTTCTATTTTGTTTTTTATTTTCACTAATTATTATACTTAATCTTCTTGAATGACACCCCATTTAATGTTGGGATAGAATATTCTTAGTGGTTCGGTGAATTAGAGGTGAACATTGTGATGCTTGAGTTTTGTTTTAACCAAATTTATAAAACTATTTTTAATTATTAAATGGTTTTCAATTTTCAATTTTAGAATTTAATTTAAATACTACTGGGTTGTTTTGTTTAATTATGAATTGTTAATTTGTATTGATTAAGAAATTTTTTCTCCCTCTTCTTTGTTTTGGATCACATTGACTTATTGTTCTAATGTTAAGGGGAGAGGTGTTTAGTGATTACTAAACACACGAGGAATTAACACTCGACTAACTTTTATTTTTGGGTATTTCAATAGCATATTAGGTATTGACTAAATAATTTAAGGTAGACCCATTTCAAATTTCACACATTGGAAGGAGAATAATAAAAGTAAGGAAATTTTTTAATGTTAGTCTCATTATCATCTACATTAGTGCGTGGACCCATGAATGTAGGAAATATTTCCACGTTTTGATGCACACTTGTCATTGGGTGCAACAAAAACTATTTATTTTTCCTCTAAGGGTGTAGTAGTAGTAGGGAAAAAATTTATTTCGAGGAAGAAGCGTTTTAATCTAGTTTTCATGAGTGTATATGGAAATAAAAGAATAAAATTTTTATGTTTAGGAAGTGAAAGAACATGGATTATGAAATTTAGATGAGGGTAACTGATTGGGTTTAGGTTTGGTTTCCGTTTTTTAATGTTATCATGATCCTTTATAAATGAGTGTAAAAAATTCATTTATAGGTTAAATGAATGTATTTATAATTGTTTTATTCTATTAAACCTTTATCAAGTTTGATGATATTTAAAATAATATTAAACAATTTCCTTTGATGGATTATTCTACTTCCAATGTGTGAAATTACCAATAGGTCTATCTTGAATTATTTAGGCAATACCCAATTAATTATTAAAATTCCCAAACATGAAAGTTAGTCTAGTGGTCCATACTCATGTGTTTAGTAATTACTAATCACTTCTCCCCTTTACTTTAGACCAACCAATTTGTGTGATCCAGAGCCAAGGAGAATGGAAACAAATTTATAAATCAAGATAACTTAAAAATTTAAAAATAAATAAAAAACTAAATCATAATTAAATCAAATTATGAAATTTAAAATCTAAAACTCTTAAAAAAGTAAAAATAAATCCATGAATTTGGTTAAAATAAAACTTAAGATTCAAAATGGTCACCTCCCCTTCACCCATCCAATAAGATTATTCTACCACTCCATTATATGGGGAATCATTGAAGATGACTGAGTAAAATAATTAATGAAAATAAAAATGAAATAGAAATAGGATGAAAAGTTGTAGGTAAATAGAATAGGTGTGGTAACATGTCTTCCTTATACCTATTTATCTACAGTAGCCTTTATATGAAAAAAAATTATCCCTCAATCTTCTAGTATGTGTTAACTTCTAAAACCCCCATCCAATGGAAAAAACCTCCTCATTTTATAGGCTAAGAGAGTATATCAATCTCCTCCTATATCTCCATGATATTTTATCATCGAAGGGAGATATGTTTTTTCATTATTCCTGTTATTTTAATTTTGATTAAAATTAATAGTTATCCTAGATACCTGGGGAATCTTTAAAATTCTCTGATTATATCAGAGTTATAATTTTTTTTCAATGGCATTCTAGTGGGGTAGCACTCTTGCATGCTGTTCCTGAAATGTTTTAGTGCCAAATCTTCAATTTCCATTGGCCATACACTGAAAGGGAGAAACCTACAATGTAGTGGAGCTTGAAATGTCTCGTTAGATCCCTCCCATAACATATCCTTAATAGTGACCATATGAAGCTAATCTCCCATACAAGGAAGAAACTCATTTGAAATGGGATTTGATGAGGTCTACTAAGGTCCTATATGTGATCCATGATGGTTCAAGACCTTAAAATTGGTGTTTCAGCTCGATCCCAATCTCCCTAGTGGTAGACATAAAATCTCCAGTGAGAGACTAATAAAGTTTGTTTATTCTTGAATTTCCATAATAGTAAATTATTTGATCACATTATAATAAAACCATTTCATTTTACTCTCCTTTGGTTATTTAAAAAAATTTTAAGTAATAATATCATTTTCTTCTGTTTGGTACTTAATGATTGAGATATTTTTTAAAGAAAAGCTGACTTCATTTCTATATTTGGTCAAAAATCATTTTTCTTCTATATAAATGTTTTCTAAAAGAAATTTCTATATTTTTTTTTAACATTATACAAAATATTTATTAAAGTTAGTTTTACCCATGTTTTACTTTTTAAAAAATGGTTTCTTATGAATCTTCTTGTTATTTTTTAAATGAGATTTTTTTAAAAACCTATTTACAATAGTGTGAATGGAATGTTTCTTTTAACTTACTCCACATGTAAGGAATTAACCACCATCATGAATAATAAACTCTTTGAATATTCCTTTATTTGTTTCCATGGTAAAATTTAAAAAAAATATTCAAAAACATTTTATAATATTTTATATTTTGAAGAAGTTATTTCGAAGTGAAAAGGGTATTTTTATCAAGAAATATTCCATGTAAAATTTTAAAGACATTTTCAACAATGATAAAAACCATTGTTGTCATAGATTTATTCTAATTTTTTTATATATTTCTCTCACATATATAACTAGATTATTCTCCCTTAATTTTTTAGGGGTAATACATCCCTTACATTCATTTCTTTAATGCCTTTACTATGAAATTTTGTTTGATTATGATATGTGAAAATATTATGAAACCCATTTCTTTTCATGGGAAACTCTTATGTTTATACCTTATGGTTGATTTAATTTTTATTACACACATAAATAGGAACATATTATGATTGATATTAACAGATAATGTTCCAATGCATTGGGTAATGTTTTTAGTCTCGTGTACATCATGTATGGAATTGGGGAGTAAACCTAATCCATTATTAGTCTTTTTCCACCATGTGATATTATATAGGTAGATACCCTTGACTAATGTTTATGTCATGTTATATGTTACTAAAAAATTTTCTATGAAGCTATGATCTTATGATAAAATGTTTTTTATTTTATACTCCCATGTGATACCCCTTGATCCCTCTATTTCATGATATCATTTTATACCTTCAACTCACATGTTATGTTTTTTTATCATGTTTATTCCCTTATTGGGATTTTTTTGGACACCCATTTTATCTATGTATTCCCTAGGTTATCACATGTAGTTTTAAGATCTCAAAAATATTTAGTATATCATTATAGCGAATAAAATAAATAAGTTTTATTTTAGCCTCACTTTGATGTATTGTAAACATGGTCTTCCAAATACACCAATAATCGCGGTCTTTGTATTAAAATTAATTTGTTTTTATGTTAAAAATCATGTCATAATATGTGTAAAATTCTTGGGTGACTATATAGAGGGATTTATTTTTAAATTATGAATCATTTTGATATGCTTAATTCATATATATTGTAATTTATACAATTAATAAGAGAATAGTTTTATTAATTTTTCTAATAAAAGAACATAATAAATATTAATCTATTAATATCCCATTATTTTATCAGAACCCAATAGACCTCACTATTGGCTTCAAAAAATCATGTTTCTTGTGCATTCTAGTGGAAAGGATCCATTTTCGCCTTCTCAAAACCCAAACATTGGGTCTGACTAGTTATTTGAAGGGTTTTAGTTTGGCATTAAAATTTCCAACTATATTAACTCACTATTTATTGATATGTTGAGTGGACTCCCACATCCTAAAATCTTCAATTTTTATTTCCTCAACCTTTACCTACATAAATTCTTTCTAGGGAATCCTTAACTTGATGTGAAATAAGTTATATCAACCCAAAACTTCTTGTTAAAATCCCTAATAACTAAAAGTACCTCGACTTGGGCCAATCATGTACTTTAAATTATGGTTTTATTTTAACTTAAGTAGTGGAAGGATATACCTAGTTAATATATATATAATTGAGTGATTTTTATCTGTATGTTTAAATTTCCCACATTATCATTATTAAATGCTTGTTAATATTAAGTGGATTTACATAAGTGATTAACCTTGTCATTGATAAATTTTACATAAAATTTAATTTAATTTATTTCTATTTTCTATGATTTTCAATTCATTAATTAATGTGATCATGATAAAACCACTATAATTAAATTAAACATGACACTTTATAGAAATAAAATAATGTGTAGGTATGATCATGAGTATTTACTATTGGTTAGTTTATCTAGAAGATGGTAAACTAAGTGTCAAACTAGTTGAAAAACATCTTGAACCATGACTTGGTTCTTGTTGTACCTTTCCACCCATCCACTTATAAACCTCTTGGATTGGCTTCACCTCATCTTTAAACCTGAATCACCTCTACTATCTTGTGATCTCTATCTACTAAATAAGATTTTAATCACACACAAGTGTGGGGAACCAAAATATTGGTTAATGGGTTTATATTAAAGGATATCATAGGCATGCATGACCTTACATAATGAGAGGAGTGATGAAACACAAACCATAAATTTAATTTTATAATAAATTAAAATAAAACCAATAAAATAGTGTGGTCTAGTCTATGATCATGATCATCCACATATATATAAAAAATACACATTTAATAAAAAAATAATTCAATTACATTAATTTTTATTTAAGAAAAATCACATTCAAATCAATTAATTATCTTATTTATTTAATTAATTATTTTATATTAATTGTCATTTTAATGTTCTTAATATTATCATCTATCACAATTCTAAAAAGATTTAATAAAATAATATAAAATTAAATATGTACAAAATATGTACCTTTGAGTAAACACAGTGAGTACCCATCTGAACTACCGAACATGTATTATATTTGTATACTATTTAGTAATATAGCATGTGTAATACATGAATTATCTTGTAATTTTATAGAATGTAAGAGTCAATATAAAGACACATGTTATTATGTATCATATTATGTTTCAATGAATGTAGAGTAATAATAGTATTATGACTTCTACATGACATGATGTACTAAACATTATACATAAATTAATTAGACATTTAATATGTATAAATATTATCATATGACATTTGAATTAACAAGTAAATGATACAAGAAAAAATTTCTAATAAGGTTTAAGTAGTATAATAAATTTAATTTTAAATATATATAAATTAGTAATATATACTAAAATCCAATTACACATCATGTATAGTTCTGATAGTATATATGTGGAAAACAACTTGGGAATCAGTATGTAATCATGATATATAAATTAATAGATTACATGACATGTACATGGGATACATGTTATGTGGTATCTAAGTTACATGGTCACCAGTCATGTAGGTTGTGTAAGAAAATATATGATGCATATGTGAATAATAGACTACATGTTCTGTATGAGTGTTACACATCACGTAGTCCAACTAAACATGAACCGGGATAGCCTAATAAATATGTGGTGTATTTAAATACACACCATTTGTAATAAATTTAAATTTATTGAATTAATTCTGAATTATATTGGTGTATTAAACATGAGAACTAATTGTGTACTAATAGGATAGAAAACCTATACTCTTGTGATATTTTTCTAGTATCATAAACACCTCCACATGAGTTCTTTGAATGTTATCATTCATAAAATTAATGAATTTTTATTATATTTGTGAGAAAAAATAAAAAGAAGAGAATATATCAAGATTAAAATTAAAGAAAAATTATACTAGAATCTAAAACAAATGATAAATTCATAAATCAATCAATAATATTTAAATATTTATAAATAATTATGCATCCACTATGAAAACACTTTAAGGTTCTAGGAGTAATGAAACATCAAGGGTATGCCCAACATGTATTTTTTTCATAATAGATTATTAATCCGATATGTACATTAATGATAAACTCCATGAACAAAAAAATTGAATCAAATATTAATTTTTAAGAGAATGTCAAAACCAAAACACAAGATCATCACATAATGATTTATAGTCAATTTAAGCAATTAGATAATTACATTAGGATAAATTATTTCCTTGTTGTTGAATATAGAAACATCTCTACATCATGTTGTTGGCGTGTTGTCAGAATCAAGTGCATATTCTCTCCATAATTGATCAACGTGTGCTTGAAAAACCATAGAATATCATCATAAGAATCTCTACGAGCTAGCATAGTAGAAATTTATGATTCCATTGTTCATATATCTTCTCCTAGAGAATATATTCAATAAGGATTCTGTTTAATATCTCTAGAATAGAGAGTGATGGTTGAGAATGATCACTCTTCATCCTTGATATCATTCTTAGAGAGGGATCTCTTTAAGGATTTGAATTAATACTTTGTATGTTGTTGTGCACAAGCAAACACAATGGAAACCACTTTGTTTGAAATAATATAATTTGGTTTAAATAGTTTTGGTGTTAGAAAATAATAATTGTGAATGAACCCTTATTATTTAGTTTATCCCTACAAGACTCCATGTTTATAATAATAATAATAATATTATTATTATTATTGATTAACATGTGAAAAACTAGAAAATTAATTAAATAATTGTTATTCAAATAATATTTGATATATATATATATATATTATATTTTACCAGACCAATAAACTAAGTCCTCCATTCCCCCACAATATTCAGAGAGCCTTAAATAATGATAATTTTTTAATAAATAAATATAACTACATTATTATATAATAAATAAATATTATATTTAATAAATAAAAAATAAATATTTATTAAATATTATACTCAGAAAATATTTTCTTGAATAACTAAAGATGAAATATGTGTGATCAAGAAAACATGAATAATTATTAAACCACATCTGAGAATAATATTTATTCAACATGTTAATTAATAATATTATTTAACAGAGTTTCTCAGTACACTTAATGTGTGAACCTCTAGGCCACTTTCTCAATAGAATTTGGTGAAGAAGCCCAAAGTCCAAGGTTAAAGTATGGTAACATTACATGTCACCCATAGAGAAAGAATTTAATGTTGTAGTGAAATAAAACCTCATACAGATGCATACTATGTAATACAATCACATTATTAAAATATCTCTAATAAAGAAGGTTGCATGTTGGGACCATCAACCTATGTGATTGATGTCACTTTGTTGAATTTTATAGAATTGAAATTTCTCATAGAACACAATGGACTTGGATTTATTAAGATTATATCATTTCAATCAAAGGTCTTGAGATATCAACCTCCTTTAAAGAACAGAAGGGACACATTCTTTCTCACATTATTCTTTAATGAAATATTACCCATGATTCACCCAACATATCCTACTTCACCACAAACACATGTTGTCATAGTTTTCATCAATACATCAAAGTACTCAACTATTAATATCTATTGATAATAATCTTAAAGTCTAAGGATAAATACACACGTATACAAATAGGAACATCCAATGACATATATAAATATGGATTTCCTACTAGCGGGACTCATTCTCATAATTTCTTACACATTAAATTACTAATGGATCACACCATGAGGTGGATCCTCAATGTCCTATAAGTCTCCACCCATGATATCTTATATCATGTGTGTACCTCATATTATTTCATCCTCTTATAGTACTTATATATAAGAATACCACCGTGGTACTTTTGAGTTTTCATCACAGTATAGAACTGTAATAACCTTTCAATATGACATCTACTTTTAGGACATTATCACATACTGTGTCACATAGAATAATAGTAATTATTTGATAAGTGATTTATTAATATTCAAGACTATGAATATGGGTAATCATAAATTATATAGTATTTGGTTATATGGTTTAGATTCTAACATAATCAATAACTAAATTCAATCTAATAACTTCAATTACAATTTTAGTTCTAGGTAGATGAAAATAAAAATTATTTATGGATTCATCCCAAGTATGAAAAATCAAGGCTCTATCCTATAGGTAGTTTAACATTTTAAAATAAATCATACAAAAAATTCAATTTTCTTAACCAATTTACTAAACATGAATATAGAAAGGAATAACCTTAAAATAAATGAAAAATTACAATAATTTATGTAACGAACCACAGTTTCATTAATGGAAATCCCTCTTGATCTAATTAAATGTCTCTTTATGTTTATATAAAATTTCAACTTCTATGGTTTTATGTTACGAATTTTGACCGTTTCTAATATATTTGTTGAACAGTGATCAGAAGATTAGTATAAATATAGGGCTTTAATAAATCCAATTTCCTCAGACAAAGGAAGTGATGGCCTCATCCAGTAGAATTGGCCTATACAAAGCCCATTTGTCAGAGCTCAGAAAAGAGGTGGCATCCTTGGGCTTCGCCCTTGACCAATCCCAAGCTGAGCTTCATCATGTCAAGCTCGAACGGGACCGTCTACGGGAAAAGTGGAAGTTGATAGAGATTACCACTCGAGCGATGTTATCCGAGCCACCCCAAGAGTCTGTCACCATCGAACACCTTACCATTAGGTCTTATGAGTCTGTTTTAAGGGGTTATGTAACTAATCTCTAAGTACTATGTTCATGTATATTATTTTTGTATATAATAATGAATATACCTCCTTGTAATTTTTGATACATTGTAAATAGTTTTTAAAGTAAAAATAGCATTTTTAGTTATTATTTAATTAAGAATTCTATTTTATTAAATTAAGGAATTTTTGAATTAAATAACATTTTAATAAAATAATAATAATATTATTAAATTAATTTTTATTAAATATAAATGATCTTAAAATTTTATTAATGCAATTATAATTTTTATTAAGGTTTGAAATCCATTTCTGTCAAAACACGTGAATTTTTGATAAATGTAGGTTTTTATTTTAAAAGTAAAAATTAACATATTTAGAAAATTATTTAGATAAAATAAATTTTATTTATGGAATCATGACATCGAAATTATCCAACGGTGAATTTTTCATAATTTTCTGAGTCAGTCAAATTTTTGGGTACAAATTAAATACCGTTTAAATATATAATGTGTTTTATGACATCATAATGACCCAATAGTGTTGTAATAAAATACTATAATCTTTATGTTCGGACAATATATGTTTTACCATTAAAATAATGTAATTTTGGGTTTGTTTGACTTACTTTTCAAAGCATTAATGGACCCCTCAAGACTTATTAAACATCTTGTCTTTTTAAATTATTTTCCATGGCAGTGTGACTCACCTCGACATAAGAAACCTCATTATTTTAAGAATTTAGGACTTTGGACTTATAAAATATTTTTTTTACTATTCCCTTTTCCAAAAACCATTTGCAAAAACCGTGGTATGGTTTGTGGTTTGGATTAATTTAATATAAGGGGTCCCAAACGTAAATAATAATGAATTCCCTCACCTTTCCTATATAAACCCCCCCATCTCCCACTTCCTCCTCACTCAAGACCTTTGGAGTTCGTCCAAACTCTGACCTAATCTCTCTATAATCATCCCAAGGTGCCCCAAGCTCCCATGAAGCCTCTCACAAGCCTCTCTCTTGCCTTTGGAAGCACACTTCCAAGTAAGGGTTTTTTCTTCCTTTCTCATTTTTGTCCAATTTTCATTAAGTTGTTTTGACCTTTTAATTTAAATTATGAATGTTTGGGTATGGTTTTTCACCTCCATATTAAATCCATCTTTATGTTTTAATGATGGTAGAGCCCTTTCTCTCCCATTAAATTCCTCCCATGTACACCCGTTACTATGCCAAAATTCCAAAAGGAACTTCTCTCTCCTCATTTACATTCAAGAAATAAATTTGTATCATGAATATAAATCCCATTAAAATTGTTGGGAAATGTATATAAATGACCTCCTTACTGTCCATTACATGTAAAAATGATGAGTAACCCCTTTCTCTCTCATCAACCATTTTTGTGAATATCTATGTCACGCCGTTACGCTGTCGAAATCGCACAGATTTTCTAAACCAATGCCATTATATAGTGAATACCATGCCCATTTCTCCATCAAGGGTATTCAACATTATGCACATTTACTTATTGATTATAAAGTTTCATGTATGAATTCCACATTCCTTTATCGTGGAAAAAATGATTATGTTTTATGAATCCATCTCTTATGATCCAAGTGGCACACTTATGCATGAAATGAAATGTTTAAGAAGGGTGCGCCCTTATAACACTCCAATGCATTGGGTAAAGTATAATATCATGATACATAATGTGAAGTGAGTGTTGAATCATGATAATTCAAGTGCAACGAGGGTTTACTTGTGATTTAAATGCAATGAGTATTTACTTATGCTTCATGTGCAATTCGCCTTGGCTCATGCTAATTCCATGTTAAGTGTTGTTGCCACATTTCCGTGTTATGATTATCATGCTTTATCATGCCATTATTTTCATGTTTCTCTTGTTCTATATTGATATGCCTATTGTCTAACATGTATTGTACTCCTCATGTATTTTATGTGTATTCTCTTACTGGGATTTATAGCTCATCCTTTTCTTATACATGTCCTCAGGTTATCACATGCAATGCTAAGTATGAGGGAATGTATTGGTCATGTAAAGGAAGTTTTCAATAAAGATGTTGTATTTCATGTTTTAAGTTGTTATGTAATGATCCTAAGCCCCAAAGACACTAAACCTCTCGATCTCCATGTTGTATCAAGTGAAGTTTTATGTAATAAATCATGTTTAAGTTTGTAATAAAAGAAGGGTTGTCATAGTTGGTATCAGAGGATAGGTTTAGTTATTTTTGGGATTAGGATTAGAAAACCCCAGTAAAGCCTTAGATATAAGACTAAGTTCAATAAAAACGTCCCTAAGTTTTGGTGAGTATTGAGTAAGTGGGTTATCGAGAAAATACATCCTTGTCTGGATACGAGCAGGTAGAGGCGGCTCTGGCACAGATGTATCCTAGGGGTAAAACCCGGAAACAACGCTTTAAGCTAGAATCGAACGTGAACTGGTGCACGACAATGGGCCTTGCTTCACTCTTGGTTACAACACTCCTGGGGGATATACTTTGGTAAATTCACAATCTTAGTATGAACCCTTATTAAGGGAATTAAAAAAATGCCCCTAAGAATATATGTTAGAAATTAGATCATGGAATGCCTAGATTGAAGCCTATAGACTCATGAGTTAAGGAAATAAATGTTTATTTATAAGTCATCAACTTTTTTCTTTGGATTACCCTTTATGTGTTACCCCTAAATTTCCTTTTATTCCAGCCAATAACCGATAAGAGGAGGACTCAGGCTAACAACCGTTGTGAAGATCAGTGTGACGACTGTAATAATGAGATGCCCAATCCAATGGGAGCGGGAATCGCGAACTTTGTCACGCTTCTCTCTCAGCTAACTCAAGAATTGAATATAAACACGGGTCAAGAGGAATGTTAAACCCCCCTAAGAAAGAACAAGTCGCTATCGAGAGCTTCATGAGACAAAGGCCTCTTACGTTTTGTGGATCATCTGATCCCATGATCGCTGAACAATGGATCAACTCCATTGAAAAGATCTTCTCCATCCTTCAATGTTATGAACAAGAGAAGGTTATCCTAGAGGCATATCATATGGAGGGTTAAGCTGATCAATGGTGGACGTTGATCAAAAATATGAAGCCTGAGGAGGAGATCAAGGCGTTGGAATGGAAGGATTTCTAGAAGATTTTTTTCAATAAATATTTTCCGCGCACCCTCTGGCTTAAGAAGGAAAGGGGCTTTCTTTACCTTAAGAAAAATGATGAAGAATCTGTTGGAGCGTAAGAGGAAAACTTCACAAGGCTTGCAGGATACAATTATGGCTTTGTAGTTACCCTTGAATGAAAAGTTGACTGCTTATTTGGTGGGATGAAGCCTATCCTGCAGAAAGCATTAGCGATCCGTGACTTCGACAGCTATGAGTAAATTGTTCGATGTGCCCTCAAGGTCGAAATGGAGATCGTGGAATAATAGGGGTATCATGGGAACAAGAAGCGTAAGGTGGAATTCAATGCTGGCGGTCCGATGGATAAATCCAATGGTGCTAATAAGATCCAGCACCCCACTGGCCAAAAGTGTGGAAAGAAGCACCCTAGAAATTTTTTTAAGGGGACAAAGAAATGCTTTAGGTGTGGAAGAGAAGGGAACCTAGCTGTTAACTATCAGCAAGAAAGACCCGCAGATGCGATAGAGGATAGGAACACTCCGTTCGAACCTCAATGCGTTGTTCAATGCTAAAAATGAAAATAACTGGGTCATTTTGCAAATCAGTGCCCTAATCTAAGGGTTTTCGGAGGAAACCAACAACCTCCAAGGCAGCAAGGAAGAGATTTTTCCATCACTTCTGCCGAAGTGAACCCCAAAAATGAAGTGGTGACAGGTATGATAGTTATTCATTCAACAATAGAGAATGTACTTTTTGATTCAGGTTCTATGCATTATTTTATATCTCTAATGTTTAGTAGAACAATCCCAGCACCACCACAAATAATGGAAGTGAATATGTCGGTGAGTATAGAAAATGGTGCAATCATTGAATCCCATGAATATAAGTCCTCCCCTGTTATAATCTGTGGATTGAATTTCCTGGCGAACCTCTTCATACTCCCTCTGGTTGAATTTGATGCAATTCTTGGCATGGATTGGCTTTCCTTATATAGAGCCAACCTAAATTGTCGGGAGAGGGAAATCACACTCCATATGGAGAATCGACCCCCAATTCTTTACAAGTGTAAGGAGGAAGATGAATCCCCTTTAGCTCCATCATCTCAAGCATGGATATTACTGTCCTATGAGCACGCGTATCTGGATTAGATGATTGAGTCTAAGGGAGAAACCATCATTGAAGAAATGCCTATTGTGAGGGAATTCGTGGAAGTGTTTCCCGAGGAACTGCATGGTCTTCCTCCTAGAAGAGATGTTGAATTATCAATTGAACTTATACCAGGGGCGCTACCAATATCCAAGACTCCATATAGAATGACTGTTGTAGAGATTGAAGAGCTAAAGAAACAACTACAGGAGAATCTGGATAAAGGGTTTATACGCCCAAGTGCTTCACCATGGGGTGCACCAGTCCTATTCGTCAAGAAGAAGGATGGGTTAATGCGCCTTTGCATCGATTATCGTGAACTTAACAAAATCAAGATAAAGAACAAGTATCCTCTGCCACTAATCGATGACTTGTTCGATCAGATACATGGAGTACAATACTTCACCAAGGTAAATTTGTGGTCGAGATATTATCAAGTAAGGGTGAAGAAGGAAGGTGTCCCCAAGACTACTTTTCGTACAAGATACGGGCACTATGAATTCATATTAATTCCTTTCGGACTCACCAATGCTCCAGAAATCTTCATGGACTTGATTAATAGAGTCTTTAGAGATTAACTCGACAAATTTGTGGTAGTCTTTATAGATGATATTCTAATATACTCCAAAACCAAGGAGGATCATGAGGAGAATTTAAGAACTATACTGGAGACTTTGCGCAAGGAGAAGCTATATGAAAATTACATCAAGTGTGAGTTCTGGTTGAAGGAAGTCTCATTCTTGGGCCATATCATCACAAGCAATGGGATATCTGTGGATCCCTCCAAAACAAATGCAATTGAGGGATGACCGAGGCCAACATCGGTAATAGATATCCGTAGCTTCTTGGGTTTATCTGGATATTATCGATGATTTTTGAGAAATTTATCATGATTTTCCAACCCTTTTACTAAGATAAATCGAAATGGAGTAAATTTTTCTTGGAGTGATGAATGTGAATAAATCTTCAAGGAGTTGAAAAGGAGGCTTATCACTGCGCCTGTGCTCACTTTACCCACAAGTGGGGAACTTTTTGTGGTATTCAGTGATGCTTCAAAGAAGGGCTTAGGCTGTGTGCTGATGCAGAATGATAAAGTGATATCCTATGCCTCAAGGAAGTTGAAAATCCATGAGAAAAACTATCCAACACATGATCTGGAGTTGGCGGTGATGATCTTTGCCGTGAAAATCTGGCGGCATTATCTCTATGGGGAGAAATGTGAGATATATACTGACCAAAAGAGTCTTAAATATATATTCACACAGAAAGAGCTTAATATGCGCCAAAGAAGATGGATAGATATCATCAAGGATTATGACTGTTCAATACATTACCACCCTGGGAAAGCGAACAAGGTGGCAGATGCCCTAAGTAGAAAGGACCCAGCGATTCTATCAATGATGATAATTGAGAAGAATCCAATCTTCTTAGACATGATGAAGATGGACATGGGAATCATAAAGAAGAGAACATCATCAATCCTTTCACAAATGATTGCTCAACTGTCTCTTTTGGAAAGGTTAAAGGATACTCAAAATCATGATGTGGGAATTCAGGAAAAAGTGGATGCTATCAAAAAAGGGAAATCCTCAGAGTTTAATGTTAATGAAGAAGGAATTGTGCGATTTTGGAAAATACTATGTGTTCCATTGAGTCCGGAGCTGAAGAAGGAACTTTTGGATGATGCACATAGTTCAAATTTTTCTATTCAACCAGGGAGCACAAAGATGTATCGAGATCTCCGAGAAAACGTTTGGTGGGATAATATGAAGAAGGAGATCACTAAATATACATCAAAGTGCCTGGTGTGTCAGCAAGTGAAGGCAGAGAGGTAGAAGTCTAAGGGGATGATGAAACCATTGCCCATACCAGAATGGAAATGGGAGAACATCACCATGGACTTTGTCAACAGACTTCTAAGGACATCCAAAGGCAACAATGCAATCTGGGTTGTTGTGGATCATCTTACAAAGACTGCACACTTCATTGCTATTTGGGAGGATTTCTCATTGGATCAACTGAAACAGATATATATCAGGAAAGTGGTAAGGTTGAATGGAGTACCACTATCTATTGTGTCTGACCGAGATCCAAGATTCACCTCTACGTTTTGGAAGAGTCTTCAACATGCTCTGAATACTGAACTGAACTTTAGTATGGCCTATCATCCTCAAACTGATGGCCAATCAGAGAAGACTATCCAAACACTTGAGGATATGTTGAGATCGTGCTCAATGGACTTTAAAGGAGGATGGGATCAACATCTTCCTCTCGTTGAGTTCTCTTATAATAACAGTTTCCACTCAAGCATCCAAATGGAACCATATGAAGCCCTGTATGGGAAAAGGTGTAGAACACCGGCATGTTGGGATGAGGTCAGTGAATGTAAGATTCTTGGACCAGAAATGGTAAAAGAAATGGTGGAGAAGGTGAAAACCATTCAGCAGCATATCAAGGCAGCCCAGAGTCGACATAGAAGTTATGAAGATAACCATCGACGAGACCTTGAGTTTAAAGTTGGAGACATGGTGTTTCTACGCATATCTCCGTGGAAGAAGTTCATGAGGTTTGTAAAGAAAGGGAAGTTATGTCCAAGGTACATCGGTCCCCTTTGAGATTCTTGATTATGTCGGGGCTATGGCCTATCGACCAGCACTTCCACCTACCATGGCCAAAGTACATGACGTCTTCCATGTATCCCTCTTAAGGAAGTACATATTGGACCCTTCACATGTACTCTCTTCTGAGGTGGTACAATTGGAAGATTATCTTTCTTATGAGGAGAAACCAGTGAAGATAATAGATCATAGAGAAAATGTTCTACGAAATAAGACAATTCCCCTCGTCAAGGTGTTGTGGAGAAACCCAAAGTTTGAAGAAGCGACTTGGGAATCGGAGAAAATGATGAAGCTGAGTTACCCACATCTGTTTTAGTGCGGTAAAAGGAAAATTTTGAGGGCGAAGTTTCTTAAGGGGGGAATATTGTAACGACCCAAAGTTTCATTAATGGAAATCCATCTTGATCTAATTAAATGTCTCTTTATGTTTATATAAAATGTCAACTTCTTTGGTTTTATGTTAAGAATTTTCACCGTTGATAATATAGCCATTGAATAGTGATCACATGATTAGTATAAATATAGGGTTTAACAAATCCAATTTACTCAGAAAAAGGAAGCGATGGCCTCATCCAGTAGAATTCACCTATACGAAGCCCATTTTTTGGAGCTCGGAAAAGAGGTGGCATCCTTGGGCTTCACTCTTGACCAAGCCCAAACTGAGCTTCATCATGTCAAGCTCAAACGGGACCGTCTATGGAAAAAATGTAAGTTGATAGAGATTACCACTCGAGCGATGTTATCCGAGCCACCCCAAGAGTCTGTCACCATCGCACACCTTACCCTTAGGTATTATGCGGTTGTTTTAGGGGGTTATGTAACAAATATCTATGTACTATGTTCATGTATATTATTTTTTTATATAATAATGAATATACCTCCTTGTCATTTTTGATACATTGTAAATAGTTTTTTAATTAGAAATAGTGTTTTTAGTTATTATTTAATTAAAAATTATATTTTATTCAATTAAGGGTTTTTTTGAATTAAATAATATTTTAATAAAATATTATTATTATTATTAAATTAATTTTTTTTAAATATAAATGATCTTATAATTTTATGAATGCAATTATAATATTTATTTAGGTTTGAAAGCCATTTCTGTCAAAACCCGTGAATTTTCGATAAATGTCGGTTTTTATTTTAAAAGTAAAAATTAACATATTTAGAAAATTATTTAGATAAAATAAATGTTATTTCTGGAATCAGGACGTCGAAATTATCCAAAGGTGAATTTTTCATAGTTTTCTGTGACTGTCAATTTTTTGGGTAAAAATTAAATACCGTTTAAATATATAATGTGTTTTATGACATCATAATGACCCAATAGTGATGTAATAAAATACTATAATCTTTATGTTCGGCCAATATATGTTTTACCATTAAAATAATGTGATTTTGGGTTTGTTTTAATTACTTTTAAAAGCATTAATGGACCCCTTAGACTTATTAAACATCTTGTCTTTTTAAATTATTTTCCATGGGAGTGTAACTCACCTCCACATAAGAAACCTCATTATTTTAAGAATTTTTGAATTTGTATTTATAAAATATTGTTTTCCTCTTCCCTTTGCCAAAACCCATGGGAAAAAACCATGGTTTGGTTTGTGGTTTGGATTAATTCAAAATAAGGGGTCCCAAACCTAAATAATAAAGAATTCCCTCACCTTTCCTATATAAACCCACCCAAGCTCCCACTTCCTCCTCACTCAAAACCATTGGAGTTCGTCAAAACTCTGCCCTAATCTCTCTAGAATCATCCCAAGGTTCCCCAAGCTCCCAAGAATCCTCTCACAAGCCTCTCTCTAGCCTTTAGAAGCACACGTCCAAGTAATGGTTTTTTCTTCCTTTCTCATTTTTGTCCAATTTTCATTAAATTGTTTTTCCCTTTTAATTTCAATTATGAATTTTGGGGTAAGGTTTCTCACCTCCCTCATACTTCCCTATTTATGTTTCAATTATGGGACACCCCTTTCTCTCTCATTAAATTCCTCCCATGTACACCCGTTACTATGCCAAAATTTTGAAAGGAACTTCTCTCTCCTCATTTACATTTAAGCAATAACTTTGTATCATGAATCTAAATTCCATTAAAATTGTTGGGACATGTATATAAATGACATATTTATTGTCCATTACATGTAAATATGACTAGGATCCTCTTTCTCTCTCATAAACCATTTTTATGAATTCTTATCTCACACCGTTACGCTGCCGAAATCGCACCAATTTTCTAAGTCAATGCCATTGTGTAGTGAATACCATGCCCATTTATCCATCAAGGGTATTCACCTTTATTCACATTTACTTATTGATTATAAATTTTCATGTATAAATTCCACATTCCTTTATCATGTAATAAATGATTCTGTTTTAGGAATCCATGTTTTATGATCCAAGTGGCACACTTATGCATGAAATGAAATGTTTAAGAATGGTGCGCCCTTATAGAGATCCAATGCATTGGGTAAAGTATAGTGTGATGATACGTAATGTGCAATGAGTGTTAAATCTTGCTAAATCAAGTGCAATGAGGGTTTACTCGTGCTTTATGTACAATGAGGATTTACTCATGCTTCATGTGCAATGAGCCTTGGCTCATGCTAATTCCATGTTAAGTGTTGTTGCCACATTTCCATGTTATGATTATCATGCTTTATCATGCCTTTATGTTCATTTTTTCATGTGCTCTATTGATATGCCTATTGTCTAACATTTATTGTACTTTTTATGTATTCCATTTTTATTCCCTTACTACGCTTTATAGCTCACCCTTTTCTTATGCATGGCCTCAGGTTATCCCATGAAATGCTAAGTACGAGAGAATGTAGTGGTCATGTAAAGGAAGTTTTAAATAAAGATGTTGTATGTCATGTTTTAAGTTGTTATGTAATGATCCTAAGCCCCAAATACACTAAACCTCTCAATATTCATGTTGTATCAAGTGATGTTTTATGTAATAAATCATGTTTAAGTTTGTAATAAAAGCAGGGTTGTCATAATTTAAACATGAAATAAACATTTATGAAAGATTATTAAATCAAAGAAAATTATAAACTATTTTATAATTTCCATATTTAAAATTACGGACATTTCAAAATATTAAACATAAACCCTTTATATTAATTTCCGTACTTTTGAATAAAAATACGTTATTTTCAAGAAAATATGAAACCTTTCATATTTATCATTATTTGGAATTTACATTTTAAATATATGATATTTTATTAAATATAAAATATTAAAAATTCAATTTCTATTATGGTTACATTTTTCAAAATTTAAATATCATATGATTATTTATTATTTAAACATTAATCATATTAATAATCCAAAAACTTTTTTATGTGGCTTGAATAATATCGAAATAAGGCCCCTTTTTATTTTGAAAAATTAAAAAATAATTAATTATGAACAACTCATAATTTAAATATAAAAATTTTATAGTTCGGACTTATTTCATACCCTATAACTCTTTATAAATTGTCACTTATGATTTATAAAAAAACCCTTTTATTTCTAGATCATAATTTATTCCATATAATTTAAAAGGTATTTAACATATTAACATTTTATATTTAGGAATATAAATGTTTCATAAACCTTTATTTTATTTTATTATAAACCATTTGTAATTAATTAAATTATAAATATTTTATAAATTAAAATATCCAAAAATACATTTTATAATGATTTAAAAAAAATTATGAACCATTTAAACCATTATATATGTTAAATTATTTTTTAAGAAAATTTAAAATAATTCTAATTACCCTTATGTAGAACCCGTATTCTGTATAATTGTAACCTCATTATACCCTTATAGAAACACTCTACATAAGTGTAAACCGGTTCTAGAACCCTTGCATAAAGTTAATCTATCTCTTACCTTTACATAACATAAAAATATAATGTTTCATAAGGGTATTTTCATCACATATCCAAATAACATAAGGTTAAGAACTTTATGTTGGAGGAAATACATAAGGGTACATCAAGTCTTACTTTTACATGACTATTTCTGATGCTTTCGGCCGGGCCCACCTACATATTGGAGTACACACACTGGCTAATTGTTTCCCCACATTCCCACTTTGAAAAATAAGAAAGATTTCATCACTTTATCAGTGACCTATTCTCCTTGATTAAAACATGATAATGGTATTTAGGCTTCTCCTTCCATGGATTCCTCCTTCGAGATAATTTCCTAGAACGAGTCACCCTAATAGATTAAGTCATGTTTGTGGAACATATTCCTAGTTCCATATTTATGTGGATTACGGTTAATTAAAATACTTTTATCTTGATGGGGAAAACATATTTGGTTAGAAGAGTATTCATGTTGGGAATCTCTAGCCATGTTTGGACATTGGGTGTATTGGTCACCTGTAAATATTCCTCTTGGGAGGGCTTCTCATATGAGGCATCTTAGGTGTGGAACCCAAAACAACCCATTCAACCATGAGGTAATGAAACTAGGGTAATAAATATTATAATAATTTTTACCATAGTAATCCCATGTTTTTTGCATGGAGTAGGTATTATGGGTAAGGTCACAAGTTCTGCGTCCTACAAAGATTGATTAGAATGTCTTGTGGAGACATATCAATGAAAGAGTTTAAAATATTGTGGAAATGGGATGGCTGATTAGAACAACCCATGGAGGAGGATCAAAGTGGTGTGTAATTTAGTAGGGAAGGTGTCACACATGAATAGTTCACTAATGGATTATAATACCTTGTGGTGATGATCTGAAGTTTTTTCCCTAAGAGGGAATATGTCACACCTTAATACTTTACAGATGGATCAAAATGCCCCATGGAGGTAGATCCAGAGGTGCGCCCCTAAGAGAGAATATGTCACACCTGATTTTACTATTTTTTGGATTGATCCTTAGGGATGTGTCCTATGTACCATGTTTATAAAATAAGGATCAAAACTCATGTAGTTTGATGCTTCAGTTTAAGGTCATTTGATGAGAATTATCTATGCAGTTTAACATTGTGTGGTATGGATTCTCGTGTCACTAAAGAAGAATCGATGAGGGATGGTGTAGGGATTACGAATTGAGTACAACCATCATAATATGACAACTCTTTGGGTAATGGTGTGGGGATTACACATGGAGACTATATGGGAGTGAATTTTTGTGGCCTGCGGTGGGAGAGGGTGGCATCCCATGATGACATCACATAAGGAATTATGTGTTCATTGCATAGGGTAAGGATATAATTTTCATCATGTGATAAAGAAATTTTCATATAGTTTAATGGTGTAGAAATAGTATGTGGAGCTAGGCATCTTTGTAACATGAATCCTAGATGTGGGGGGAATCACTCCTCACCCTTAGGGCTTAGGTGACCACCACTCATGCTTCTTTGGGCAGGGCATGATGTTGGCACTACCCTGGAGGTGTGTTCAATCATGAGGTCGATGTTAGAGTCCCTATAAATAGAATAAATAGGGTTTCTAGTATGTATTATTAGAATCAATTGGTATGATGGAGGCCCAGTCCACACTTGGAGTGAAGTAGGCGGACATAGGAGTGGGTGGCACTGGTCACATGGTGAGTCGAGGTACGGCTGACCTGATCCTAGATTGGTATAGGAGACCCGGTTACTCAAAATTATCCAAGGGGTGTCATTAGAAGGGAGGAACCATGGAGAATCCCCAGAGAGGTGGTTCACAATTATTGGAGGTTCATAAATGATAGTCTCATGAAGATCAGAGGCCTTATGGAGGTCAAGGGATTTGAAAAGGAGTATTCTTTGTGAAACAAGGTGAACCTACCTCAGAGTGGAGTTTTGATTCCTATGGAAAGATATTTGAGAAGGATGAATGATTTTTGAAGCCTCAAGTTACTTAAAATGAAATTATTCTTCCTTTAAGGGAATGTTTCTTCAAAAAAGGCATCCCCGCATTGGGTGGAGGTAATCATGAACACAGGGGAGGTGGTTTCATGAAGCATGTGTACCTTGGGCAATCTATTTTCTATTTTGGTCATAAACCTCAGGTTTTTCAAGAATTGGGAGTGATTTTTAGTAGTTAAAAGGTCACAAAACTTTTAAATTTAAAACATGAGGGAATATTTATAGTAAAGAGGGTTTCAAAAAGATTACAATCCATCACAAAGTTTTATGAGCTTCATGAATGGATGGGCTTCATGAGTCTGAATTTCACCTTCATAGAGATGATCATCAAGACTTTGTGCATTAAAGAAGTTCTACATGGATCAATATTGTCATTATTCAGAGGTCACCAAAAGGATTTTACACATTCATTAAGGACCCCCTAGATAGAGAGCTTCATGAGATCTGTCCATTTGCGAAGTAGATGAGCTTTGTAAAGCAGACCCTTAAAGGGATTTTTGGGATATTTTTGCTCGAATTCACACCAAACAATCCATTCCTTCCATAACTTCTCTCGTGACATGCATATTTAGGTTCCAAATAAATCCCCTCTCATAATTGGATCTAATGAGGAAAAGGAGGGTCATATTCTGGGGGAAAATCACTAAAAATTAACCAGAAACTCCCTTTTGTGAAGATCATTCATGGATCTCCTTCACGAAGAGCATCACGAAGATGTGGATGGCTATAAACCTATAAATAATAGAGGGGATCCATAGAGTAGTCATTGTAATTTTGCGAAGAGAAAATCCTATACTCTCTTTTTGAAAAGATCACACCCTCTATGAGTGCTTTGTGATCTCGATCCTCATAATTTGTAAAGCGCACCTTCTATGCAACCTTAGCTTCATGAACTATTATTTGTGAACAATGATCTATGAAACAGAACTTTGTGAAATGATCTCAGCATACCTAAACTTCCCAAACTGATCTTCATGAGCTGAGCTTTATGAACCAGACCGAGAAAAATTTCTAAGTATTGAATGAAATTTCTGCTCAAGGAGATAATACTCCTTCCGCTTATCAGAAGTAAATGGAAAACATCCTAATGATGAGGTAGATAATCTGAAGTATATCAGACCATAATTAACACATTAAACTACTGATGGAGTCACAACAGGGATACCCACTTTTTATAAGGATACTTCTCTATGGATTCAGGCTAAGGGATGAAGTATTCATCCTTGAGATGATTAGGGATGAGCCTGACTATTTGTTTAGAAGTATGGTTAGTTAGTACTAGTAGAATATGGCTTCCTAAGGCCACAACAAGAATGAAAATGTGTTAGTCACAATGCATAATATTGGTAACCATGTAAAAAAAATTTACAGGGAGAATTTGGAGGACAAAACACTGCCTAAAAAATAAGATGATCCTTAAAGTGGTTTTGGGGGATCGACTCAAGTGGTGGAATGACAACATGGACCTGCACCAAGGTGGAAAATTTACTAATGAATGGTTCTGATCTTACTGGGATTTTTCACTATACTATGACTTTTTGGATGAGTTAATGTGATTGGGGTTCTATGAGGCAACATGGTCCTCTTAGTTCCATGTTTATTGCCACTAGGATATCTTGCTGTAGCTACTGAGAAAGTGATGTCTCAAGACTAAAAATTTCCATCTATACCAGGGATAGGTTGGAATCAAACATTGGGATCTTCACTATATTTATAGGATCCCCATCCAAGGGGTGATGTATGATGAGTTTCTACCCACACAGAACATGTGGGAGGACTAAGAACAACTACTTTTCTAAGAAAAAGTGCTGCTGTATTTGGTGCAAGGGACTAGCAAGAGCAAGACATGGATGAATGAAATCCCATTAAAGTAGTGATTTGGATAATTTCTAAACGATCTAGCAGAAAGGCTTCCTATTAGGTCATGAACATTCCCTGGTGTGTTCCTGTGGGGCAAGGATAATTCCTACTAGAAAATCATAGAGGTGAGCCAGTAGTAGACATATCTCTAAAGTGTGAAGCTTGAGTCTATTCCCATGGTCAAGCTGGTAGGGTTCATTGCTGCACTAATATGTGGTTTCATTCTCTCAATAAGGGATCCAAACATTAGGGTGAGTCTAAGAACCTTCATCATGGTATGGATGCTGACGATGAGGAAGTGCATCAACCTAGTTACCCTGGTATTGGTGAAGCTTTATAAGGTGCTCTGCCACATCAGTAAAGGGAGGACTCCACTTCATGTGTGTCGACCTCTTTATTTCTTATACAGTTGGGTGGACTCCCACACGGGGGGATATGAATACCAAAACCCCATATCTCCTCCCACTATGAATTTTCATATAGTTATTCTGAACATTTTTGGGAGTCACCCGCTCAAATTTGGTTTGGTGGATGTGCTGGTGAAATTTGGGATAGTAGAGTGCTTCATGTTCCACCCATTCCACCTCCCAACAAGGATGGTACCTGATGATGGAATGGGAACCATCGGGAAATGGTTATACCTCATTTCCTTCTATGGTGGGTTACTAGTGGTGAGGGTTTACTGCGAGCCAATCTGCGATCCATACAACCCACATCGATTTTCAAGGCAGTGAAGATGATTGAAACGGTTGACACTAAAAGTGTACACAGAGGTATGTTATAAGTGTCATACTTATGTCCTGAGGAAGATTTAGCGCATGTTCATGCATGAAGATGGGAAGAGATGGCATGAGTTACCACCACCCATTTCCACCTACAGAATCATCAATGAATATGTGAAATATTGGGAGAGTGTATATCCTAGAGAGATTCTAAGTCACTAAACTACTCATGAAAAAATGATAGGTCATATATAAATAGATCTAATAACACTACTAAAAAATATCCCTTTGATAGTGCTAAAAATGTCCATTATTAGTGCTGACTACCGAAGCGAGATCGGTCCTTTCTCAGTGCTAAAAAAGTGCTGATAAAGGGATCCTTTATCAGTGCTTCTAAAATCCCCGACAAAGTGATCCTTTATTAGTAATTATAAAAGCTCTTATAAAGGACCCCTTTATTAGCACTTTTTCATGTACAGATATAGGGGTATATAAAGTATGTTGCAACAACACACTACAACACCAGTGCAATATGCAATAACAACACACTACAACACCAAAAATACCATGAAATCAGAAAAATAAAGTACAAATACATAATTTAAATGAAATAAAACATACAATAGAAATACAAGAAAGAAAAAACAATATTATATACATTTCAAACATTGGTTTATATAATTATGTAAGTGAAAATTGTTATATACATTAAAAAAATTGCAGTCTTTCTTTTCCTTTTGATCCTAACCTATGCTTGAGAAAAATACACACTAATATAAGAAAAAATTCTTATTTTAGTAATAATATAAAGAATTAAATTAATATAAAGTGTTAATTTTAAACTAAACTTTGAGTCATACCAGGAACAATGTGTATTAGATTGATTTGTTGTTGATTCTTGCATGTCACACCATTTCTTGTTCATCTTCAATAATTATCTCTATAAAAATTAACTAAATACATATAAGATAATAATCATAAGTAAATTAAAAAGTGATATAATATATAATGATGAGAAAACAATCTAGGATCATTTGATCGGTTTTGGCGACGTGATGCACGTTTTAAACTAAAATGAAACTTATATATTGAAAAGATGAAATTTCTGTCATATCGATCACATAATGTGTTAGATTAAGGTTCAGATGATTCCTACATGTATCAAATTACTTATGGATAATTTTTCTAAAGTATCAAAATAATATGAATGTGTTTTTTTTGGTTTTGAGTATTTCACTTGTCTTTTTTACTAAAATGTCATTTTGAACTGGAAACATGCACTTTGACTCATACTGGTCACATCATGTGTCAATTTTATGTGATACTGATTCCTACATGTCAAAAAATGACTCATGAATCATTTTATTAAATTATCAATACAATATGAGTTCTTTTTCTCAGTTTTTAGTGAGTGCCACTTTTTGAACTAAAATATCGATTTTAAACTGATAATAGACACATTGAGTCATATCAAGGAAATCGTATATCATATTGCGGTGTGGATGATTCCTATACATCAAAAATTACTTATGGATAGTTTTCCTAAATTATCAAATAAAATCCAAATTCATTTTCCTGGTTTTGAGTATATCAATTTTTTTACTAAAATTGCCTTCAATTTTAAATAAAAATTTTCTCTTGGAGTCATACCTGTCACACCATGCATTGGATTGAAGTGTGTATGACTAAAACACATAAAAAATGAGTTATAGATCGTTTTCCTATAGTATAAAGACAATCTAAATGTGTTCTCTCGGTTTTGAGTAGGTCAGTTATCCTTTTTATTAAAATTGATATCAATTTTAACTAAAAAGATTCACTTGGAGTCATACTGGTCACATCTTGCATCAAATTGAGTTTCAGATAATTTCTAAATGTCCCAAATTAATTATATATCTTTTTCATAAAGTATCTAAACAAAATAAATGATTTTACTCATTTTTGAGTATGTCACTTTTTTTACTAAAATATCATTTTAAACTGGAAACACGTACTTTGACTCATACCAATCACAAGGTGTATCAGTTTTATGTGATACTGATTCCTACACATCAAAAATTAAATATGAATTGATTTACTAAATTATAATGAAAATACACGTGTATTTTCTTAGTTTTTTCTGAGTGATATTTTTTGAACAGAACTGTCAATTTTAAACTGATAATGGAGACATTGAGTCATACTGGGGACATCCTGAATCAAATTGAGGTGTGTCTAATTACTATAAATCAAAAATGACATTTTTATCATTTACATAAATTATTAAAATAATATGAATGTGTTTTCTCATTTTTGAGTAGGCAATTGTACTTTTTACTGAAATTTATGTCACTTTTAAATAAAAGACCCACTTTCAGTCATAATGGTCACATCCTGCATCAAATTGAGGTGATACTGATTCCTAAACACATAAAATGACTTATATTTCATTTTTCTAAAGTATAAAAACAATCCGAATGTGTTTCCTTGGTTTTGATTATGTTATTTTTCTTACTAAAATGTCATTTTAAACTGGAAACATGTAATTTGAATCATACCAATCACATCATGTATCAGTTTGATTTGAGACTAATTCCTACACATCACAAATGAAATATGAATTAATGTACTAAATTTTCAGGAAAATCCAAACTCGTTTGTTCAATTTTTAGTGAGTTATATTTTTTGAACTAAACTGTTGATTTTAAACTAATAATGGACACATTGACTAATATCGGTCCCACCATGAAACAAATTATAGTGAGGATAATTACTACACATACCAAAGGAATTATGGATTATTACCCTAAAGTATCAAAACAATAATAATATTTTTTCTCAGTTTTGAGTATGTGAGTTGTTGTTTTTACTCAAATTAATGACAATTTTAAATAAAAAGAAACACTTGGAGTCATACCAGTCACATTGTGTGTCATATTGAAGTATGGATGATTCTAACATGTCCCAAAGTCTTAAAAAAATCTTAACTACCATAGCTATCACGTTTCTATTTTCTTTCTATGTTGAACTTCAAACACTGCATATATGTTGACTTGATGTTTTTATCCAAACAACCATTCTTATTTTTGAAAGCCAGAAGAGTATAGGAAACTCATGTTCCCATTATATCATGAGAATACACCACAATGTGAACATGAGGATCCTCTACTCTTCTATTATTTTATAATGAGAAAGGGTTCTCAGATAACAACATCGGATCAATATTCATTGTTGGCAGTTCTACATAGAATGGAAATGAAAATGGAAAACGTGATAACATTGCTTATTGTAAATGGTTGAAAGCAAAATAAGACTTCCCAGAATATCTATGAAATAAATAAATAATTATTAGATAAAAATGTTAAGAAAATCAACTTACAAATATTATATAAAATGATGAAAAAATTAATTAAATAAGTAGTAGAAATTTACCTTTAATTTATGTTTGTATGCATTCTTGATGAATTTTCTTATTGTTATTATCTCAGTTTCCGGATCAAAGTCCAACCCCTCAATAGAATGAGAATATTTGAACAAACCACCCCAACTCAAACAAAATAATATACCTATAAAAGAAAATATTTATTATATGAGTAATACTAAAAAGAAGTAAATTAAACATAATTTTGAAACAATACATTAATTTTATGGATAATGATTATATTGTGCCAAAATTTTCGACCAGAGGGATATTCTGACAGTAAACAAAGAATGATGATAAAATAAATAAAAATATATCCCTCCGAATAATAAATCAACGAGTGAGGAGGATGAGGATTAAAAAAATATACCTTGGATTAAATCTTTGATTCATCTGAGAGAAAGTAGAGATATCCTATTGGGTTAATAAAATATTCATTTTTTTATAATATATAAATAAATAAAAATAATATATTCATTATCAATGGTGAAAGTTATAGATAATTATAATAAGGGAAAATCAACATTTGATTATTTCAAATAATTTTAGTATTTTTTTATGAAGAAATTGGGTAATTGAATTTAAGAAAAGAAATACTCCACTATGGTAGGTGTTATCCTTTGAATTTATCCAAATGTGAATGTTATAGAAAACATTCAGCCTCATCAGATCATCTTTTGAGCCGTTATTTTTGAATTTTATTATTTGGAACTAATCCTCCATCTCTTGTGGACATGCACCTATGTTGCTTGAAATACTCAAAGCAGTAGTCATCCATATGATGACTAAAACTAAATGTTGTGAAAGAAACACAAAAGAAAAGGGGGATCAGTCCCATTAAAAAATTGGAATAATAACTATTTGGAAGATGAAACTATTGAGGATGAAACTTATACTCCATTGTGTTATGTAAAATGGGTAATGTCTCAAATTTGTGAGAATTACATGGATGGTAATTACAGATTCCTAAGGGTGGAACCAAAAGGAAATGTTAAAGAATGATATATTTTTATATGGGATAGTGTAAAATATACAGAGTGTTTATTAGACGTGTGATGAAATAAATGAAGTTATTTTTAAGAAATATTAATGAGTGGGTTATCATTTTAAAGATGGATATATCTTTACAAAGGTATATAATACTAGCCAAACCATTTTTTGATTTGGGGTTGGTAAAAATATATGGTAATTTTGTTTAGAAGAGGAAATTGATTTGTGGTTGTAAAAATAAGTCATATTAGATATTGAGACAATTAAATACTAACTTAAAAAGGGTGGGTCTATATGTTTTAATGATTACAAGATAAAATTGATAGATAGTTTTTATTAATTAAAATGAGAATATTGTTAATAATTAAAAAAATAATGAAAGATTAGAGGAAATTAATGTTCAATTGAGTAACATAGTGGAGAGAACATGGGGATGAGGTATAATCAAAATAAGACATTTATGGTGTGGAAAATGAAGAGGGATTATCAACTATAAGAAATACAAGAAATGATGGAATCAATGAATAAAATTCCATTGGTGATCAAAACATTTTAGTAAAAACTAGGAGTAAGACTCTATAAAAAACCTCATTTTTCCCAAGTAGACCTCAAATAATTTAGAGAAGATAACAAGGATGATAATTGGATCAAATCTATGCTTGAGGAGTTTGATCCAAATAAGAACAATGTGACATGGAAAATTGTTCTAAGTTCGGAAGATAGAAATGTTATCAGAACGAAGTTGGTATTTAGTAATAAATTCATTGACTACGGAAAAGTGGCTCTAAATAAAGAGTGGATAGTGTTCAAGGGAAAATAATAGATCAAAGAAATTTATATTTATGATAAATTTACTCCCATATCCCGATTGTAAACTATTTTAATTTTCTTGGATATTTCAATGAAAATGTAGTTAAAAGTATTCTAAATAGATGTCAAATATATGTTTCTCAATGGAGTTATTAAGGAGGGAGTATACATTGAGAAACTATATGGGTTTATTATGGATAAAAATGAGGGAAATGTGTACTAGTTAAAGAATTATTTTTATAATATAAATAAAACACCAACGACATAGTATTTAAGGTTGGATCAATACTTAAGAAAGATTGGTTTTTAGTGAGGTAGAGTTGATCACAACCTCTATATCAAGAAGAAGAATGATCAAAGGATTTTGGTTCTCATATATGTCAAATACATAATATATGAGGATTGGAAAAAAAACATTGCAATTTTTTTATATATGATAAGAGGTATGATATCAAGATGTCTATGATTAGTGAAACATTTTCCTTGGTTTATAGGCAAATCAAGGAAATCACAACATATTATTTTTTCAATCAAAATACAAAAAAGTGGTTCCTAAGTGATTTTAAACAAAATATTCCAAACTAATGACAAAAACGATAGCTATATGGATGGATTTTTCAAAAGTTAATGATTATAAAGAGGTTGATGTCATGGAATATAGGTATTATGAGCCTATTATACCTCAGAAAAACATGAACGAACCTTGGGTTTGATATATTTTAAGTCACATAGTACAAAGGTTGTACCAAGGAGAGCCACATGCTCTCGGGGAAGATGATACTTCAATATATCTAAAAAACAATGAATTTTGGGTTGTTTTATTATAGGATAGTGAAAATGGAGTTGTTGGGACACATGAATGTGGGATGAGAAGGTTCAATGGATAATAGAGGGAAAGTAGAGATATCAAAAAATCTGTATTTCGTTCGAGCCTTGGTTTCATTCGACCCTTGAATAACTCGAGCCTTTGATTCAAGCCTCGGAATAGTTGTAACCTTGATTATTTCATAGATTTGATATTGGATTCAACAACAAGGAGCACCGATAGCTGGTGGCTGCCATGAAGAGCTTCAGATATCACGTACTAGTTTATGATGGTTATGGTTCTTAAAATAGATTGGGAAAATTTTATCAGTGCTTCCAAAAACGTGTTGATGATGATGCCTTTTATCAGCACTAAGTTAATAAGCGATGATAATAGGAATCATTATCAGTGTTAAAAAAAGTGCTGGTAAATACTTATAATATATATATATATATATATTTAAAAATAATTATTTTTTTAAAAGTATAATTATTATATATAATTATAATAATTATAATAATAATTTTTATAAAATAATAATTTTACAATTATTTGAATAGGTAATTATTTATTTATAATTATATAAATACTTTAAAAAAATATTTATATCATTTCATATATTTATATAATTATATATATATATATATATATTTATAATAAATAAATATAAATATAAATATAGTAAATAATTTCATTATTTAAATAATTATATTATAATTTTATAATAATTTTATATATATAATTATTTATTTATAATTATATAAATACTTTTTAAACAAATATTATTTATTTATTTATAATTATAAATGTATAAATATAGTAAATATAAATTTTATAAATATATATATTTATTAATATTTTTTAAAAAATATAATTTTAACAATATTAATGAATATTTATTCTTAAGTGAATGCATGTTAAAAATGAGTAAAATTAAATAATTAAAAATGAGTACACTTTAACAATACTGAAAAATTATATAAGTTTGATCAATTAAATATAAATCATTAAAAAAATGGATATATATTAAAATAAAGATGAATACATATTGAAAATAATAAAACATATTGAATAATTTATATAAAATCAATAATTGAAATTGAATAAATTCTTAAAAAAATATTTATGTGTGTGTGTTGTATATAAAAATGCATTAATTATATATATGCAAAATAAATATAATATGTTTGATCTATGTTAAATTGAAAAATCAAACTATATTAAATTATGTCTATTACTCAATGCAATTAGTTAGTATTTTTAATTCATATTATTTTTTTAATTATAAAAAATTATTAACTAAATATATTAAAATTTAGTATAAAGCATAAATATTTTGTTTTGTATAAATCATATTTAAATACATTCAAATATATATCTATATATTTAAAATATAATATTTATTAACATTATCAATAATTATTTAATTAATAAAATGTTTAATATTTTTTTAATTTTACTTATTTTAATTTTTATTTGTTGAATTTCTATTTTACATATCTATATATTTAATATGTACTATTTATTAGTATTTATAATTTATATATAATATAATCAATTTATTCATTTTTATCAATAATTATTTAATTAACATTTTTCAATAAAATAATTATTTAATTATTTCATTTTATTAAGACTTTTATCAGTGCTAATAAAGCGCTGATAAAGGACACCTTTTTTCAACACTAAAAAAATGCACTGATAATGGGTGACTTTTATAAGTGCTAGATAAAATCCCTGATAAATGGAATCATTTATCAGTGCTTTTTTTACCACTTATAAAGGGGACCTTTATCAACGTGTTTTTTCTATCACTAATGAAGAGCAACACTATTAAATTCTTATGTTGTAGAAGTGAGATGAGTGGTGAATACATCACACCGTGGAGGAAAGGTTTGCTCAGTAGGTAGAGCCATGACAACTATGGGGCTAGATTTCCTAGCCTGACATAGGAGGAGACTATAGGGAGAGGAGAATCAAAAGACTTTCAACTCTTGGAAAAAACATCACAGGAGAAAGATGAACCCTTTGGGAAAGATTTGAGGGAATTTTTATAAGATCCAGGGAAGAATATGTTCTATACATATGTTCCTAGAAGTGCAGTCTTCCTAGATTCCTAGGAGATTTGGGGGATCTTTAGATAAGTCAACACTCTCCACGGGATATGGGAGGATCTTAAAAGAGATGAAATATTCCTCACAAGGTCGGGTCATGCCTGGGATAGATTCCATGTGCCCTAGGATGAAGTGGTACAATACATCTGAGAGTTGGTAGACCTAGCCCACTTATGGGGATTAGAATTCCTACTGACCACCAAGGAAAAGGTGTTATTGGGGATGACCTGTAACACCTCGAGAATTTGAGAATTTTTTTAAATTAATTTATCTTTTCTATATTTTTCATTTCACAAGAAACTGGATATATATATATATATATTAAAACACTAATTCAAACATTCCTTTCACACACAATACCATCTTGTCTTGCACTACACACAATACCAACTTCTCTTGCACTACAAGCAACACCAACTTGACGCAAAGTGCATGTAACACAAAGTTTCTATGAAACATCTTTATATATATATATATATTTAAAATATATAATTATAACCTAACTATTAAACATAGTTATTTGAACAGTAATAACTACTTTCTAAATATTGTTTATAATTTTTATTTATAATGAAAGATAAGATTTTTGGTAAAGTCCTTTTATGTTAAAAATACCGTTTTCTCGAATGCACCGCTTTTAATAATGAAAGTAATTTTATACACATTTAGAAATTTAATTTTATAAAATAAAATTAATTTTTTAATTCATATCATCAAAATGAGCGTAGGTTTAATTTTTTTTGATTTTTCGGAGAAACTTCATTTTTTGATGAACAGAGAAAAATATTGCCTTTTAGTTAAAAAATGATTTTTTTGTAATTAATTATTAATTTTAAATTATACTAGAAATATGTTTTAAGGTAAAATTATATATTTATTAAATATATTAAAACAATTTAATTCATTATAATTAATTTCAATTTCATACTAAGTATAAAATATTAATAATCATTTGAACTTTTTTCTAATTTAAAACCCTATTATTTCGTCCTGTTTGCGAGATTAGAACTAAACATAATTTTTCTGCTTATGTGAAGTGAATTTAAAAAATATAACATACACTATTATATTAATTATAATATTTATATTCTAATAATAATGTGTTAATTTTTTACCAAAATTATTAGTAAGAGTGAGTAAAATTAATCACAACAGTTATGGAAAAATTAAGTCTAATTAGAGAATAATCCTTAAAATTAAGGTCCCAAACGACCTAGAAACATTTACAACACAAATTATATGTCCATATTTTGGAAATACACCTTCCATTTTTGAGTTTGTTTGGTTTATTAAGACTTTTGTTGGGTATTAACTTGGGAACACCTAATTTGTTTCTAAAAATTCCATGTGAGTCTATTTCCTTCCCTGAAAAAGGTCACCACCTCTACCCATTCCAAACATCTCTAAAAACTTTTAATTTAATCCAAAATCTTCCCAATTATCCTCCCAACAATCCTAACTTTGACCTTGAAGCCTCCCTTTGGTCAGAAATATTATCAAAGAATTCTTTTGGAACAAACCAAAAAGAGTTACCCGATTTAGAGGTAATGACTTCTATCAAGCTCCTTTCCTTTATTTTATTTATTTACCCCCTCAAATATATTTATTCAATTATTGTGTGAAAATACCAATATCCTACATATACTATTATTTTTTAATGAAATGTTTTGGACCTAAACAAATACAGACCTCCATCTAATGGTTATTGAACATACTGTTTTTGTGTACGGTGAACTGCTCCCTCATGAAATGATGATTGTCCATTTCTCCTTTACCACCAATCATGGGGGCCATTATGATGTAAAATATGTTTATATGTGTAATATTTTATATTTAATATTTATTTAGTCTTTTTATGCCTTTTTACAACACACATCTGTTTACTTTCCATTTGGTGTTAATACGATAATCTTGTTTGAGGAAGTATAGACTACCGCCCCCTCAAAGCGATGTGATTCATTCACACACCACATGGAAAGTATTAAGAATTTTTTTAATGAAATTATATGATATATATGATATATTAATTCCATTTTAATAATTATCTATATACATAAAATTATATACATACATCATTTACAAACTTTCATTCAATTTAATAATAAAAACGGAAACAACGTTCATGCATACGTACGACTTACCATCTCCATGAAAAATGTATTGAATTTAATACTCATATATTCTATAGATTATTATAATAAAAATATAATTTATATACCTTATATTTATATCATGGTTTACATTCTATAATCATGATATAATTATAAGGACCAAAGATGTAACAAATTAAGACACATGCAAAGAACTAAGTGAATATTACCCAAAGTGAAACCTTAACATACGATCATTAAAAAGTGGATAATATAAGGTTATAATAAAAAATATATGGTAATAGATATAATAATATTACTCTTTAATATATGTATAATAGACTTCTGTTTATTATAGAGGAATCTTTCATGTGTACGGAGAGAGTCAAGACATAAGGTAAGGGGATTTCGTCTCACTTTTAATTTTCATGAGATAAATGTTATGTTTAACACTGTTTCATCTTGTGTGGTTTATATAATGACCATGATTGTATTATATTTATATTTTAAATTAATTTATGGGTATTCAAATTCCCATTTTATGGTACTTCTTTCATGAGGTATAAGTTTCAAAATTTACCAAATCAGTAAAAATGTTTTTTCTCAATATGCATTCTTTGAGACTTATGTTTTGTTATGCACCTAAAATATTTTTAGAGGTGTACATACATTAATTTTACATGACATAGAATGAATCTAAATATTTTCATGATATTATATGCTTAATGTAATTTCATTTCATTACATGGAAATCATGATTCCAGGATACCAAGTTATAAGAGTATATTGTGGCAATCCCATTCCTTTTAGAGATTATTTATGTTTATGATTCATTTGATGAAATATTATGATCCACATCTCAAGAATATTCATGATTTTCCTTCTCCTATGTTATTTCATGATATAATCATATATTGGTACCATTTTCTACTCTTTGGTACATAATATAGTTATGAAAGGGTTTTTAGGAAATCCCAACTTTACCCTTTCTTCGGTTGAAAATATTTGTTTTCTAAAAAAGGATTCCAAGAATATTATACCATTATCTTATAATATTTTAAATAAATTTTTACCCCTTTTTTCTATTACTAATATATTCAATGGAATCTTCTTGTTTCATTTTAAACAAGGCACTTTTATAACCCTTTTTACAATGTAAAAGGAATGTTATTTTGACCTTGTACAACATGTACGAATTTACCTGCTGTCATTTCATCAAAGATCCATTTTCTTTTTTCAAAGGTTAATCTTTATGAGTTTTTTTAAAAGATATTTTAAATGAAAAGTGTTTTAAAAATTTTTAATCTTACTTTCTATGTTTTCAAAGAAAATGGTTTTCAAAATACTCTCAAGATTATTTGGTATGTTTTCAATGAAAATGGGTTTAAAAATGTTTTCAAGATTCTTTTATAAGTTTTAAGGAAAAATGGATTTCAAAACATTTTCAAGATTATTTTATAAGTTTTCAAGTAAAATGGTTTTAATAAAATTTTCAAGATTCTTTTAATGGTTTTCAATGTGTTTTCAAAGAATAATATTTTTAAAATGTTTTGAAACTTATTTTATAAGTTTTTAGGGAAAAAGGTTTTAAAAATTATTTCATAAGTTTCAAGGTATTTTATTATAAAATATTTTTTCCAATGGTTTTATGTGTTAAAAATAATTTTTCAAACAATAAATGATATATTCCTCATGAATTGTTTTTAGAGGATATTTCAAAATTCTTTCCCATCTAATATGACATCCCTTTATGTTACTCATTCCTTTATAATAAATGATCTAAAGGTTCCATTCATATCCCTTCTATGAATGTGTTGTTATTAATGTCATGGACTTTATTAAATCCATTTCGTTCACCAGTTACATGTTTAAGGAACCCATTTCTTTTCACAAGTTATGATTTGTTGAAATGGTTATGAATCCTATCTATTTTCTGTAGGTTATGAGGTGATAAAATGTTAATGATACCCATTTCATTTTATGTGTTATGATATGATGTTTATAATACCTATATCTTTTCATGGGTCATGATACGATGAATGTTTTGTTATCTTGTGGCACATATGTGAATGATTTTACTATGAGATAGGTGGGACCTATATATCCCTCCAATGAATTGGGTAATGATATGTTTTATATGAGGTCAAAGGGTATATGGGATGTAGTCCATGCCTGAAAAGAAAGAGGGTGTATGGTTTGTCGCCCAATATCTAATATAAAAAGGGTGTATGGGTTCTAGCCCAAGCCTAAATGAAAGAGGGTACATGGGTAGTATCCCAATCTAGAAAACAAGAAGGTACATGATTTTTAGCCCAATACTAAAAGATATAGGTAATACTGGTTGTAGACCAAGATTGAAAACAAGAAGGTTCATGGGTGGTAGCCCAAGTCTAAAAGATAGTGGGTATACATGTTGCTAGCCCAAGCCCGAAGTAGGTACATGGATTGTAGCCCAAGCCTAACATGTTATAAAGCTCTTAGTTGGTATCCTGACATAAAAATTTATATTCTTATATTTATGCCACAAATCCTATGTCTTATTCCTTAGTTATGATTTCATGGATCATAATGATTATTTCCTTACGATTCATGTCATATGAACTGCCAATATTGATCCAAAAACTCATGTTTATGACCTTTAACATGTAGGGTCTGATATCCTAATGTTACAATCATGTTATCATACTACTATGTTCATGTTTATGCTTCCATGTATCAATTGTTTACCCTTAATGAGCATCTGACCACACCCCTTTTCTTATGTTTCCTTTCTCTGGGTTATGAAGAATGGTTTTAGTAGTAGTAATAATGGTAGAGATATTTAATGGAGATGTTGAATATATTTCACTAGGATAGAATATTTTTTTTCAAATTTTCCAAAGACACTAAACTATTACGATCCTCTGGCATGTATTTTTGTAATGTACTGGATATTCATCTAAAATGATGTAATATCCTTGTATGTTAAGCCCGAGTCACTATAGTTGGTATCAAAGGAAAGGCATAGTCAAACATTGGAAACTAGGATTAGAAAACCTTAGTGAGATCCCAAGGTATATTTATAAGTATATGTCTAGGGATGTCTCTATGTATAAGTATAAGGATAAGTAAATGTTTAGGAAAATGTCCTGAAATTTTGGTTAAGGATAGAGTGAGTAGTTTCTATGGAATAAATCCATGTCTGGATACTGTAAGTTGATGTGGCTCTGGCATAGATGTACCTGGGGGTAACAACTCTAACAAGATGTTCCAGGCTTGACTTGGGGTAGTCTGGTACATGACAAAAGGTCTTGCTGCATAGCTGGTTAGGCACTCCCAGAGGATATTCCTTGGGAGTTAACAAACTCTTCATGAACCATAATGAAGGATTTAATTAGAAGTTGGATATGAATAAACTAGGATAAACCTAAGGGGTCATAGATTAAGGAAATATTCATACTTTTGAAAACCTATTAGTGTCTCATCATGATTATGTGGTTCTTCATTATGATAACTATTCCTTACTCTAGGAATTTGTTTTAGTCAATGGAGGGAACCAGAAGGAATCGTTTTAATAGTGATTGAAAAGAATAGTGAAATGAATGCCCTTCAAAAGTTATGAATTATATGGGGTATGGAATAAAAAACCTTGTTTTCATATTATCATATAATTCTAAACATATGAATCATGATAAGTTTCCAAACAAGCAAAAGAGGGAGCAACATTCTGTTGAGTCCTTCATGAGGTATCGTCCACATTTTTTCAGTGGGTCATCTGATCCAATTTTTGCTGAACACTGGATCATTACCACTAAAAAAATATTTTTTATTATCAAGTGTTTAGACATGAGAAATTAAATCTGGATATTTATCAGTTAGAAGGTTAATCAGATCAGTGGTGGAATATAATCAAGAATATGAGGAAGTAGGATGAAATTGAATCAATTGATTGGGATGAGTTCAAGAAATAATTCTTCAATAAGTAATTTCCTCTTTTCCTTCATACAATATAGAAAAGGTGTTCCTTGAGTTGAATAAAATGGATGATGAATCTATCAGTACCTACGGGGCTAATTTTACAGACTTGTGAGATATGTTTATGGAATTATCATCCTACCAAAAAGTAAGGTTGATAGGTTCTCCAGTGACTTAAAGCCAATTATCAGAAGGGTGTTGTTCACAAGAGACTTTGGTAGCTTTGAAGAGATTGTGCGTGGTGAAATAAAAGTTGAAATAGAGGTTGGAGTTATGTATCAATCTCTTGGTTTTAACAAGAAGAGGAAGATAGAGTTCAAAGTACAATAAAAAACCACGGAGATAAGAATATGTTCCTTCCTTTGTGCTCTACATGTGGAAAGAAGCATGGTGGTAATTGTCTTAATGGGAATAGTAAGTGTTTTAAGTGTATAAAGAAAGGGTTTTTTTAATGAATAAGTTATTGGAAAAAGTTATATAATGATGAAAATAATGAGACAAATCCCCCAGATGCACCTTCTGCACTTTAGTGTTTCAATTGCGCGGGGGGGGGGGGGGGGGGGGGGGGGTTGGGAATTTTTATAGAAAGTTTCCAAGTGCAAGGGTTAATAACGATGATAAAAAACAACCTCTAAATACAAAGGAAAAAAGTGAAATCATATGCAGTCATAATGGATGAAGTCAACCCAGATAATTAATAATTACCTATCCTCCCTTAGTTCAGAATTTTATGTTTTATGTTGTGTGAATAATACCAATGAAATTATTATTTTCCATCCTTTGGTGTGATTTCAGGTGATTATCTTTCTTGACAAGGACTATGGATTGATACAATCACATTTGATATTCTATCAGTATAAGGATGGACCTAAGTTTCTAATATAAATGATTTTGGTTAAAGATAAGAGCCTATCTAAGGAATAAAGGGTTAATTATAACCATTTATGGAAAGTTTAAGTTAAACTTCAGATTAAGTAAGTAATATTAAAGTGTTATCTTCCATATAAGGATTTATGCATATTGTATATACTTTTAAACTACCTTGTGTTGATGGTAAATTATGACAAATGGGATGGAATATCATGGATCTCTTGATCTGTTAGTAATTCAGGAATAAAAAAAACTCACCTTTATTTTTATAGAAATATGTGAAGTAGATCAATGAATAAAAAAGAGTGAATATTTCCCCAAATAATGTAAGTAATTCCTTTCATGAAAATTATTTAACATTAGGAAAAAGGATCTTTAATCCAAAAATGTTGTTCTAGTACCATCTTTTCCTATGAATCAGATGGTCCGTTTGGTCCTCAAAAATTTATAACTTTATAATTTTTAAATTTATAGTAAACATGTCTTCTAACACTTTCCCTCAAAATATGATGGTTATATTTTTCTTCCATATCCATGTTTTCAGTTGCCAGCTATGTTATCCCATGTGGAAACCTAGTTATATGTTACTTTGGGTAACCAGTATGGGTCCAAATTTCCCTTTTTAAGGGAATTTTTAGTATCTATTTTTACGATGTGGGATTCTATGAATGAAATTTTCAAGTATTTAACCTTTGATCAACCAGTTGAATTTATAGGGTGAGATTCATTTTTAGGGGGGTAGAATGTAACACCTTAAGGTTTTGAGAATTATTATTTTTTCGAATTAATTTATCTTTTCAAAATTTTTTCATTTCACATGACATTGGAAATAGTTATATATATATATATATATATATTAAAATAATAAGTCAAAAATTAGTTTCATATGAAATACCATCTTTGCTTGCACTACACACAATACCAACATGTATTGCACTACAAGCAATGCCGACTTGGCGTATGATGCACGTAATAATGAGTTTATATGAAACATATTTATATATATATATATAATTAATTAAATTAGATAATTATAACCTAAAAATTAAACATATTTATAGTAATAGTAATAAATACTTTCCAAATATTGGTTATAATTTATATTTATAATGAAAGATATGATTTTTGGTAAAGTCCTTTTATGTTAAAAATATTGTTCTCTCGAATGAACCGCTTCAAATAATGAAAGTAATTTTAGAAAAATTTAGAAATTGAATATGATAAAATTAAATTAATTTTTTAATTCATAACCTCAAAATTATTGTAGGTTTAGTTTTTTGGATTTTTCTGAGAAACATCATATTTTGATGAATAGTGAAAAATATTGTTTTTTTAGTTAAAAACTGCCTTTTTTCGAATTAATTATTAATGATAAATGATATTATAAATATGTTTTAAGGTAAAAATATATATTTATTAAATATATTAATAAAATTTAATTAATTATAATCAATTTGACTTTAAAAATAAATATAAAATTTTAACACAACTTTTGAACTTTTTTCTACTTTAAAACCCCGTTATTTCTTTCTATCTCCAGGATTAACACTAATATTAATTTTTCTGCTTCTATGATGTGAATTTAAAAAATAAAAAATAAAAAATTGTATTAAGTATAATATTTATATTCTAATAATACCATGTTAATTTTTTACCAAAATTATTATTAAAAGTGATTAAAATTAATCACAGCAATTAAGGCCAAATTAAGATTAATTTGGGACTAAACCTTAAAATTAAGGGCCCAAACAACCTATAAACGTGTCTAAAACCCATTTTATGTCCATATTTAGTCCATAAAACTTAAAATATTTATTTTTTTTTGGTTTTTAAGAATTTTGTTTATGTAAGAACAAGTGGACACCTAATTTGTTTCTAAAAATTCCATGTGAGTCCTTTTCCTTCTCTATATAAGGCCACCATCTCTACCCATTACACACACCTATAAAAACTTTTTAGTTCTCCAAATATATTTTCAATTATCCTCCCATAAACCCTCCCTTCTAACTTGAATCATCCATTTGGGAAGAAAACTTCTCAAAGAAGCCTTTTGGCACAAACCAAAAGGAGTTACCCGATTTAGAGGTAACATCTTCTATCAGGTTCCTTCCCTTTATTTTATTTATTTACCCCCTAACTTTATTTTTTACATTATTGTGTGAAAAACGTATCCTAGATATACTATTATGTTTTCATAAAAATTTTATGACCTACACTAACACACACCTCCATCTAATGGATGTTGAACATACTGTTTCTATGTAGGATGAACTACTGCCTTATGAAATGATGATAGTTCATTTATCATTTACCACCAACCATGGTGGAAATTATGATGAAAAATACATTTATATATGTGATATATTTTATTTACTATATTCTTAATATTTTTTTATTCCTTTTATAACACACATATCTATACTTTCCATTCGGTGTTAATACAATAATCTTGTTTGAGGAAGTGTGGACTCCACCCCTCAAAACAATGTGATTCATTCACACACCACATGGAATATAATAAGGACCAGATTAGTGAAATTATATGATATATATGATATATTAATGATATTTTATTAATTATATACATATATATACATATACATACATATACATTCATATGTCATTTATGTACTTTATTTCAATACGATAATAAAAATAGAAACAACATTCATTCGTACGTATGGCTTAACCTCTCCATGAATGGTGTATTCAATTTCATAATATTATATTATACATATTATTATAAGAAAAATATATTGTATGAAAATTATATTTATATAATTTTTTACATTACGTAATCATGATATAATTATAAGGACCAAAGAAGTAACAAACTAAGACACATGTGAAGAAGAAAGTGAATATTACCCGAAGTGAAACCTTGACATAAGATAGTTAATAAGAGGGTAATATAAGGTTATAATAAAAACATATATGGTAATATATATAATAATTAACTTATGTATGATATGTATAATAAAATTATATTTATTATACAAGAAACTTGTACGAGTACAGGGAGAGTCAAGACACAAGGTAAGGGGATTTCATCTAACATTTAATTTTTGTAAGATAAATGTTATGTTAAATAGTATTTACTTTTATGTGGTGCATGTAATTATAATTATTATATTATATTTATATTTTAATTAAATTTATAGGTATTCAAATTCCCATTTTATGATCCTACTTTCATGAGGTTTAAGTTTCAAAAGTTACCAAATCGGTAAAAATATTTTGTCTCAATTTCCATTTTTTGAGACTTAAGTTTTGTTATGCACCTAAACTCTTTTTAGAGGTGTAAATAATTCAATTGTACATGACATATCATGAATCTAAATATTTTAATGATATTATATGCTTCATTTAATTTCCTTTCCTTACATGGAAAGCATGATCCCAAGATTCCAAGTTATAAGAGTTTACTGAGACAATCTCATTACTTTTCGAGATTGAACATGTTTATGATTCCTTTTATGGAATATTATGATCCAGCTCTAAATAATATTCACGAGACTTTTATCCTCTATTATTTAATGATATAATCATGTATTGATATCATTTTATATGCTTTGTGAAATAATATAGTTAAGAAAGTGTTTTTAAGAAAGCCCAACTTTACCCATTCTTCGGTCAGAAATATATGTTTTATAAAAAGGGATTCTAAGAATATTATACCATTATCCTATAAGGATTAAAAGAAATTTTTACCCTTTATTTTATTTTACAAATATATTTCAGGGAATATTCTTTTCGCTTTCTGAATAAGTCACTTTTATAACCCTTTTTTCTACGTAAAAGGAATGTTCTTTTGACCTCGTATGACATGTACATATTTACCCACCATCATTTTTTAAAAGATCCCTTTTCATTTTTAAAAGTTTGATCTTTAAGAAATTTTTTTTAAAATATATTTTCATTGAAAATTGTTTTCAAGCTTATTTTCTATGGTTTCAAAGAAAATATCTTTCAAAATCTTTTTCAATCTTCTTTTGTAAGTTTTCAAAGAAAATGTGTTTCAAAATGTTTTCAAGCTTATTTTATAAGTTTTCCTAAAAAAAGGTTTTCCAAAGGTTTTTAATATTATTTTATAAGTTTTTAAGTACAATGGTTTTAAAAACATTTTTAATATTACTTTAAAGGTTTCCAAATTCCCCCTTTTCAACATCATCTTTCCACTTTCCCTTTATGTATTTTTTTATAGACATTTAAATGGAAGTTCAAACGGTGTTTGGGTCTCAACTGCCAACATAAACATCTGATTCTGTGGCACCACGGTCTAAGGCGATGATGTAGAGTGCTATTATCCTGGTGTAAAAGAACGTAGTTACCATGGAGGCTGGGACAACCATAGAGGATCCACTAGAGGAGACCACTGAGACTATTCCCCCAATGGAGGGGGTCAACATAGGGCCTATGAAAGGTTTGGATGAAAGAGCTATGGTGGCCAATATGAAAATAAAAGTTCCACTTGAGGTGGATGTTGGAGCCAAAGATACAATGGAATGGGTGGATATTGTTCCAATATCTATATTAGCTTTAAAATATGTGTTAGATTCTATTTCTTCAGAACATCCACTAGTGACGACTATAAGAGCTAAGGCCAAAATTACGCCACCAGTAAGGGAAACTGAAGAGGTTGGGATTGTCACATCCACCTCAGAGATTTCACAGGGGGTAGTTTAGGATTATGATTTAGGTGGAGGGACTGATGAGAATCAATTATCAAGAATATATTCCCATGTGCTCATTCTTGAATATATTCACCTAGACAATCCGACCCATAAGGTGTTGGCAGTCTTCCTTCCATTTGAGCCTATGCCACATGAATATTTCAAGTATTCTGGCTTAGATGATATCGAGGAAAATCCAATTTTTTGTCTCAAGGAATGAAGGAATGTTTGTAACTTCATCATCCACACCTTGATAGATGAACATCCATAGTGGGTGAGATCTCTACACTATTGATTGGTCAGCCTTGGAATTAGTGGGGTGGACTCCCACAACCTTCATGCATTGTCTCAATACTTACTCATTGAGTGGGTGTATTCCGAATGGAAAGTACTCAAAATTTTATAGAAGGTTCATAAGGAGGAATTATCCAAGGCAATCGAGGAAATTGATGGGGAGATCACCCAACTAGAAGTGATGGTACATGAGCATGTGGTCATTGCTTCTTCTCAAGCTGAGATCATCAACAATTTGAAAGCCCGATTAGTGGAGGCTAAGGCTATTGTGAAAGAGGAAACGTCTTTAGTAGTCTAGTGTCATGATGAGTAGAACTAGACAAGGATTTGGTATGAATAAGTCTACCCCAATGCTGATGAAGAGAAATCATACCTGGAGGAGTGGTAGTAGACCCTGGAGGCCACTCAGTAGAGGTTTTCTAATCTTGAGTTCTTGATCAATATTGTTAATATATAAGGGATATTTATAAAGTAGAGGCACCAATATGTGTATAAAACTCTAAAACTTTGGTTTTATTGTTTACTTTCTTGAACATGTTTTTTTATTTTTATTATCACACCTCAATAATATTTATGATATAATCAACAACCAATCCCTAAGATCATGTGATCCATGATCGGTGTGAGAAAAAAAGGATGAACTTAAGATTAATCATTCATATACGAGCATTAAAAAATCATTAATAACTCAAGATGTTCATTTTTTAATTAACCATCATGAGTGTTTGAGCCAAGAGGGGTTAAGACTCTAGAATGAGGTCCTTTGAATAGCCAAATTTCTTTTCCAAAGTGCACTAGTACACAAATGGGATAATGCCAAGGGTTTTGAATTATAACTAAATAAAGGGGAATAGAGAGTGTGAATTGGGATGCCCAAAATATAGAACAAAGGGGGGGGGGGTCATAATGATATAGAATAATTACTGACCATGTTCTAAACATATAATTCATATGGATTAGCTAGGAATATGGACCACTAAATGGGGGTCGACCACTGAATATGTTCAAAACATTGGAACTGCCTTAGAATTTCATCTAGAGTCTTCTAAAATGTTTTCCTAGGATGCTAGGTCAGCCATTTTGGACAGCTACCATTATCATTATGTGGCCCATTCAGATGTATGGGATGTGGATCCAAATAAATGGACACTTAAAGCATGGGGTTGAAGTGATGGAATTTTCAAATAGATTCCAACACTCCCAGAATTACACCATCATGACTTTGAGCCCATTGGGATGGTGTACCAATTTTAACAAAGGTCAAACCCATCTCTTAGGGGGATTATTACCTCGAATGAAGAATGAAGGTCAAGGGACATGAGAAATGTAGTAGGTGATTGACACCAGAGGAATGACATTATCAGGAAAGGGCCTAAGACATATCATAGTTTTACATCCTAAAATTGATGATAGACACGTAGTTTAATGTATTACAATGAGGAAGTTAGAAAAATAGTTTAACGTCATATGGTGAGGATGATGCATATCACAATTTAGTGTCATGTGATTATCATGTGGTGTGTGTGGGGCTTATGAACTGGGATGACCAACATTTCCTCATCCTTTTAAGTCAAGGTGGAATCCCATGTACAATTATTGGGGTAGGGTCACATTTTAATGTCATGTAAAAAGAACATAGTGAACCAACATGAATGATATCTGTTTGGCCATACAAGCTGAGAGAAATTGAGGGAAAAACGATGGGAGTTCACCCATAGAAGGCATGTAAGGAAAGGGAATCTTAGAAGACCCTACTCTAAGATACATAATTTGAGGCAATTCATGCATAGTTTAAGTTAATAATACTTATACTAGGGGAATATATTTTATGGTCATAATTATTTGACCATGACTCTTATTTTATGATCATAGAGTTTGGACCATATATTGGGGTGGGTGGGGGGGGGGGGGTTCTTAAAAGAACATGCTCATCATTGAAGGAAGGTTACTTGATGTGAATATTGGGGCCTAAGAGGCCATTTTATACCACCCAAATCATCCCTGAAACAATCCAGAAAATTTATGGTATTGATTCTTGGAATTAGGATCCTAGTTTAAGGTCATATAATTTATACCAAGGGTGAGCATCCCCAAAAGGGTATGTGTAGCATGTAAAAATGATAACCCGATGTGAATTAATTCAAGGAGGCCATAAAGCTGTGCAACACATTCCTAGGTAAGCTTTCACACATTTTAAAGTCATAATGCTTGGACTTAGGTTGAGATCCTAGTTGAATGTCATAGAGTTAAGAACTTGTGGGGAATCACCTAAAAATGTGTTTAGGGTGGCAGAGTGAGAAACCCAACAAAAAAAGAGGGACAAGGAGGTCCAACTCCATAAAACATATTCCTGATAAGAATCAAACATAGTTTAAAGTTGTGATGATTGGATTGGTCTCTTTGTTTGGGGTCATGGAGGTTAGACCAAGGGAACTCTTTTGTCTCAACCCTAGTTTAGGGAAACCCCCTCTTGACTCCAATGCCTATGTGGGCCATGCTATGTGTGGTAAAAAATGAGTAGTATGGGGTTCCTACTTTGTAGGGGAGAACACAACGAGGGTTAAAAGTGGGAATTGTCCCATAAATAAGTTGATTATAGGGTTGGAACTAAGATATAATATCAGTTATCACCATGTATCCCATGAGGATAGGAATTAAGACAAACATAGTTCTGATACATGATGTGGTAGAAGACTGAAGTTGGTAGGGTGACCCTCTCTGGTGAGGATATAAGTTTCTCACATAGTAGGAGGAATCCCAATTTGACATGGGGTAATGTATATTAGTCACATGATGCGTCTCAGATTTATATGGGGAATTTTTCAACATCCCATACTCATTACATGGGGCATCCCGATTTCAAATGGGGTTAGGTTTTTGGTTAACATCATAAACTATGGATGTTTGTATTTTTAGTTTGAAGTCATACAAATCAGAATATGAATGAAACTATTTTAAAGTCCTTGAGCTTAGAATGTAGGGGCTATTATTGGATTAAGGTCACAAAGCTTTGACCAGGGTGCATGGGCGTCCCAAGGGGGTTTTCGTGATATGGAAGGGTGACAAACCGACGTAAATAGCGGGCCAAAGGGATTATTTTACACATGAATCTTGAAAAAACAAACCCTCAATTGATATCATGACACTAGGAAAAAAAATAACCCATAATTAAAGGGGATAGGCCCAAAACGAGATATCCGAGCATCACTATACATCCCATAAGGATGGTAAATAACCCACACATAGTTCTAGAATAAAACATGGTAGGGACCAATAATGGAAGGGGATATACCCTTTCAAATGAGGATATTAGATATTCTTATACATAGATATGAGGCATCCCAAATATATATGAGGTAAGGATACATTTTAATGACATGTTCTGAGGACATTGGTATTTGTTCATCCTGTATTTTTTTGATGGGGAATACTATATTGATATAGGTTAATATCACCTCCATTAATAGGCATCCCAAATTTATCTTGGGTAAAATAATCTCTTATTATGAGGCATCCTGGTTTTATATAGGGTTAGATTACAGTTTAATAACATGCATCGAGGAAATTGGTGGGATTGCACATTGAGATGACTGTTCTTTTATTCCTCATATCAGGCTATGAGGGAACCTTATCCCACTAATTTGTTAAGGAAAATTAGTGTAGGTTATACCTAAAAATTAGTACCATTTACAGTGAAGCGATGGCTAGGATCGAAAATAGAATGTTTAGGCACTACTATGTATCCTATAAGGATGGGAGTCAAGACAAACATAGTTATAGAAAAGGATAGATGCATGGGTTCACTAGAACACCAGGGATGAAGGAAATCATGAAAAATTATGGTGAATTCACATAGTTTATGGTCATAGTGCTAAGAAAATTGAAAAATAGTTTAAAGTCCTATTGCTTGAACTAAACGAGTGGGTTTTGGAGGATTCTCATGCTGTGAAAGAGAGTTAAAACCCACTATAAAAGGATCCAAGGATTCAATAAACCACATTTAGTAGTCCTAAATCTAATTTCACACATTTTAAGGGAATAAAATTTGAACCATGGAGAATAGTTTAATGTTGTGTTGCCTGGACTAAGGAAGTTTTTTTTCCTAGGTACTTACATGGTATGAAAAAGTTAAAACCCAACATGAATGGAGGATATAAAGACACACATACAACAAAAGTACTAAGAAACAAATTATACTTAGTGTAAGGTCATAATTCTTGGACCCTTTGGGATAGGGGGGCTAAGGGTTGGTAAAATTTTAGTTGGGCCCAAAGATAGAAAGTCTAGGTGTAACTACATATCCCATGAGGATGGGAATCAGACCACATGTATTTCTAGAACATGGTGTTATAGAAGACTGATACTGGTGGGGGAAACCCTCTTTGTAAAGGGAATTGAGGAATCCCATATCTGTTGGGAGGAATACCATGTTCAGAGCATGGTGTATGATTTTTTGACCATCTAATAATTATTTTATAAGGAATATTAGTTATATGTGTGGTAGGAGTTCTTTGATATTCTCACACTTATCATACAAGAAATCCGACTTGGTTTCACATGGGGTAAAATATTCTCTTATTAAGAGGAATCCAAATTTTATATGGGGTAAGATCATATTTTAACATGATGTGCTATAGAGGTGAGGATCTACATTTTAAAGTCATGCAGCTCAGACTAAATGGGATTTAAATTGTTGAAGGTCACAATTCTTAGACCTATAACATGAATTTTATGGTCATGTTTCATGGACCATGGTGTTAGTATTAGTTTAAGGTCTTGAATCCCAAACCATGAATTTTAGTTTAAGGTCATAGAGTTTAGACTGAGGGGTATCATGGTTTAAGGTTATAGAATTTGGACCAATGGGTGAGTGTCTCAAATAGATATTTGAAGTATGGTGAGGAAACAATCCAAGCATGAATTGAGGGATAATGGGGCCCAAATGCACACAAAACATTCTTAAGAAGACTTGCACATAGTTTAAAGTCACGATTCATAGACTGAATCTCATCATGTGAAGTATTGGATGAGAAACTTGGTATTGGTGGGAGGTATGATACACTCTACATCCATGGTGATAAAAGAGTATTATCTATTGGAATAGACCTTATGAATAATGTAGGGTCCTTTACACTTGGGATCCAAATCTAGTGGTTTATTTCTATGTATCATTGTCATTATGATATCCAATACCATATCACCATAGTGAAAGGAGAGGAGGCAGAACTTATTTTAAAATGACCTCATTGTCCCATTATGGTGCCTCTATATATTGTGTAAGAACAGAAGCCTATTATATTTGAGGGATTCTAGAGAATCTAGACATACTTATACCATCTTTTTTGTTCCTGTTTGTTAAAGAAAACTATTCAGAGTGATATAAAATGAACTTTTATGGGAATAACTACCTTTGTTCCTTACACCAAGGAGTATGGGGTCACCTAGGTGGAATTCTGAGTCTTCATCTAATAATACCATAGGGAATTGGGGTGCTTGTCTGATTATCTCTTCTTGTTCTATCCCACCATATTCTAAAAAATGTTATAGATGATCTTGTTAAATGCCTCAATCTTCCCATTCACCTAGCTTGGTCATGGGAAGTATGGTTGGACTAGATGTTATACATGACATAAAATTTATTCGTCTTGATAGCCAATAAGTTGGTGTCATTTTCAGTGAAAATAGCATGAGGGGCTCCAAATCGATGGATGATGTGGGAGATCAAAAATAATATAATGTATTGGGACTCAACATTGATAAGGGGAATCACCTCTTCCCACATGAAGAAGAAGTCTATGGGGGTCATAATGAACCTTCACTAGAGATATGTCACTGGTAGATATGTCCCCATGAAATCGAGTCCCTATATTGAAAAGGGCCAAGAATACTTTGTTATGTGGAGGAGCTCCGATAGTTGATGCACAAAGTTGGAATGAATTTTACATGCATGAAAACTCTTGTAAAACGTGATGCAATTGTGGACCTTGGTTGGATAGAAATAAACCATTCTACAAATCTAGTGGGAGAGATTCAATACTTTTTTATGGGATATGAAATATGAAATATGGAATTCCTTCATGACCTAAGGGATCTTGCCTCCTTGGATTCAATAGAGGAGGATTACATCAAACCCATGCATGTAGAGAGTCTACTCAAGGTTAGGCCCACTCTGAAGTGTATACAACACTGCACTTCGATAGATTCTATCATGACCTGCATATTTCGATGGGTGTAATCCATGTTGGAGATACTTGGTGAAATGAGTTTTCTAATCAAGTGTTTTCTAGGCCATGGGGGAACCTAAGGGTCCTAATGAAGAAGAACTAGTATCCAGTGTGTTTACCTATTTGTTTTCATTATCATATAACATTTAAAGAGAGATGACTTTATGATTTTCCACATGAATGATCAGGTCATCCTAGTTAGGTTTTTCACAATATTCATATAGGATATACAAGGCATCAGCATGACCATTCTGTGACTGAGGTACATGATTCACTTCCATCTAAGTGGGAAACACAACCATTAGCTGGGGAGTGTGCTTCATTAGAGGCACAAGCTCTGGCTTTCTAATGATGTAGTCACCATCAATATGTTTGATGACTAATTTAGAGTTTACCTTCACATGTAAGTGGGTACATATGTCTTGAGAGAAAAATTAATACTATTGATGAGATCCTAATATTCTGCCTCATTGTTGGCGCATCCTTCTGAAAATAGGAATAAGTATGGTAGGACAACATGTGAATGGGTGATGAATATGACACACACAAACACTCTTTTGAGCTTGGTATTGTAGAGTATTATAAAGGATGGGCTTCATGAGGCATAATATAAATGAATATACCAAGATAGAATATCGTAATCCATTGAGATTATAACTTCATTATGGAAAACAACATCTAGAAGCAGTTCTTTAGGGGCTAGATGATTGGCTTGAAATTATTCCAATGCTTGAACACAGAATTTTTTTTATAGAATGAACCTTATGTAAAACTATTGAAGGATCACAACCCAGTGTTCCAAATGACCCATCATCATGGGGTGATTCATTATATACAACATTTGGTCTACTCGGTACACTAGATATATCTTAGAATACTATAGATATTTCCATTATTCTTGTACTTCAAAAACTAGCGTGAAGAATCTCTTCCCGATAGGGTAGTATCTAGTCTCCATGTATAGAAGCATGTGAATGTAATAGTATAAACTATTTTATATACCCTAGTTTTTCATTTTGGAGAGAAGGGTGTTGATGGGACCTTCCAAGGTGGTCATGTAGGGGACAAGAGTCTTCCTCAAGATGGGTGGCATCATAACTACAGGTTGTAGAAGACAATTCTTGATTTCCTCAAGCATGGTATTGAATTCCTCATCCCAATGATAAATGGTGCCTTTATTCATGATCATAGAAATGGGATTACACTTTCATGATAAATTTATGATAAATCAACATATGTAGGCTAAGTAACCATAGAGACGTTGCAACTCATAAAGGTTGTTTGGGGGAGGAATTTGGATGATGGAATTGAACTTCTCTGGGTCAATCTAAATTTATATGTATCTGATGATAAAGCTGAGAAACTTCCTATAGGTAACCCAAAATGGACACATCAAGGGGTTCATCTTCAAATTTTGGGAGAGAAGTAAGAAAAAAATTTCTCAAGGTCTTTAATATGTTCCTAACGCTGGTTGGATTTGGTCACCAAGTCATCCATGTATAATTCTACCAATGTACCGAGAATCAGTTTGAAGATGTGATTCATGGACCACAGATACATGGCTCATGCCTTCTTCAAACTAAAGGGAATCACTTGATATAATAAGGTCCCATGTGGTTCCTTGATGGAAATGGAACCATCATCCTTTGGGGCCATCTGGATCTAGTTGTGATTGGTGTATCCATACATGAAAAAGAGGGCCTAGAATAAGGTTGTACAATCAATAAACAACTCTATAACTGGAAGGGGAAAATAATCCTTTGGGAAATGCAGTTTGAGGTCATAGTAGTCGATAAAATCTATAATATTTTTTTTATTTTTCCTTACTAGGATGATGTTAGTTATCCATCTAGGGTACTTTACTTCCTTGTCGAAGTTGTAAATGATAATATTATCAACTTTAGAATCAAAAATGGAACTGTGAGAAGGGTGAATCTTTCAGGGAGGTTGTTTGAACCTACGATGACTCATTGGGAGGCTAATAAGTTGGAAAAAGACTAGAGGGTATAATCCTGATATCTCATTATAGCTCATTAAAAATACATCATGATTCTATATCAGGAAGGCCACATAATACTGCTAATCCTCTGGGTACATGGCTGTACTGATCAATGTCAGCCTCAGATCTTCCTCATTACTAAGGTTCACATGATGTAACTCATCAAAGGTGTTGGAGATACCCTCTTCAAATGCATAAGGGGAGTCTTCCAAGTCATATTTTTTTAATTATTTAGGGGAATAAGTGGTAATAGGTGGTTATTCTAGGCCTATTGACTCAAAGGGTGTTGTGGTGCCTTCTTGGGTGAACATGGAATTCCCATAGAGGTGTTCCTTAACTTCTAAAACTTTGGGGTCAGAGTCTATCAAGACAATTCCATTTCAAATCCAACTATTTGGTAAATTCTTCATATCAAAGAAATGGTGGAGAGTATAATTCCATCAATTCAACCCTACTATATAAAACATTCATGAATTCTAGTAAATGGTGGCCATTGGGAGAACATCTTGGTACTTCCAAAGTGTGAGGGATTTTGGTATCACTCAGGACAATCCTATGTAAGAGTACGGGGTAATCTATGGATGTTACTTTCATTTAGGGATGAAGAAGCCCTTTTTCATTGTAAAAAAAACAACAACACCAATCTGGTGTCATATCATCTAAATGATGAATTAGGATAATGTTGGCATCATCCAAGTCCACCCACTGATTGGCTATCGTGGTTATCAGATCACTAGAACACTCAACCCCGTTAGAACGAAGCTAATTCCTATCTATTTTATAGTATTCAACATCTAGATAGCAGTATTAACATGATTCAAATGGAGACACATCATCCTAGAGTACCCCTACTAGAATTTTAAGAGAGTACTTGAGAAACTGGTTATACAAAAAGGGTAATGCTGCATGAAAAAGAATACAAGGTCTACCAAGAAGAACATTGTAGGCAGTATCATGCAAGAACACTATGAACTCAGTTCCTGATGTCAAGAAACCAAAATGGGTCTTTAATTGAATCTTGGTACGTAGTTCCTACTCGGTCCTATCATAACCTTGAATTGTTAAGTAGGAGGGAGTCAGATTTTCTTTAGTCAGTCCTAGCTCATGGAGCGTTCATGTTAGGATGAGGTTGATTCAAGAAACTATGTATATCATACAGTGTTGAATCTCCATTCCATTGAACTAGAATACAATGTACAGTGGGATGTGGTCCTACATGATGGATCCCCCATATTCACTGAAGAATGAGATGATGACTTGCATTCCACATACTCTACCTTCTATGTATAGAAGGTATCTACGATGGCTACATCTCCTTTGAACTTGTAGGGGATTTTTAATGCTTCAATGAGGGCATCAAGAATCTATTTAGACAAGAGGATTTCCTAGAGGATCTAGATACTCATAGGTATTCTAGCGACAACTTCAACATATCATACTTACATGCTAAAGGCATGTTTTTTCTCGAAGGAGGTTGATCCTTAGTAGGGGGAACAACAAATGCCATTGGATTCACCAATAGTGTTTAACTAGTGCTAAAAATGTCCTACCACTGACTAGATAACCTGATTTAAACCACTTCCAGCTGGATTTCAGTTGGCTGAGGTCAGGCTCTAGCTAGAAGCAACTAATCATATTCTGTTTTTGGATGAGATACTCGGTCATATAACACTGTTGGTTGTAGAGGCCAACCTGATGAAGCATTCTAGGAGGAAAACCCTTATTGTGCTCTACATAAAACTTTTTACCTAGTCTTAGTAGCATATATTGCTCAGTTTTAGGCACCAGTCTGAGAATTCTGGAAGCTCACATGTCCTTGACCCATCTTCTGATGGTGTCGACTGGTGGCACCTTGATGGTTGACATAGTACTACTCATAGTCGAGCATCGTGAAGCGATCTTCCATGTCAGTGACATTAATGAGGGAATATTCATACTCATCATTAGTAAAGTCATTTGGTCTGGGTTGGACCCTAAGAATGATTCACAACTCATAAGGCATTAATTCATTGAGAGTGAGATGAATTTGACACTGATGGGTAATCTAATTTCCGTTTTGTTATCAATGCCTATTCTTACAGGATTTGGAAGGCTATGATGTAGACACAAAAGTAGTGTCTATGGGAGAAATAATGATAAGAGGATGTTATGGACTTCCTTGGAAAGAATGAATGACACCATGGGCATGGGAAGCTTTCCTATGTCCTAGTGAGTTTTCATACTTCTCTTTCCTAGGGCCAGAGACCTATTTTCATCCACCTGAACCCTCACTACCACTGCTAGGGTCGGTAGAGATATGTGTCACCTATAGTGAAACTTATCCCAACTTGACTAGACTATGATCCACTTGGTCTTGGATCCAATCCTTGAACACATGAAATTATTTGATGGTATGTCTGAGGATCCTATGGTATAGGAAATGGTAAATTCATTTAGTATATCTAGAATAATGGGGACTATTTTATTCTGAAAGCATTATAATTCCATTCGTCAAGTCACATATGAAGTAGCTTAAGACCTTTTCATCTTTGATATAATTGGTCTAGTTACTTCTATCAATAAAGGCAACTCTATGATCCTGGACTTAATGATGGGATAAAGAAAAATTTTCATATCTAGGTAGATGAACTTGGAAAGATGGTTCCTGATAGTTCTATGCTAGGTGAGGAAATTCTTGATAGAGATATTTTGAGAGAGGCTGTTTATGGTAGGGATGTTCTTGATGGGGCTCCTCTAGGAAAGGTGACAAAAAATCTACTAGATAAAGGACCTATACCTGTATGGCTATAAACATATTTTCTTTAGTAAGAATTTTCATTAGAGCTGGATGAGGAAATGAGATCGAGTGTCTGGTCTACTACATGGATTCTTCTAAACACCGAACTTTATAAAAAAACTCCCAGAATCCACCTCAAAAGTTATGGGTGATGAGGGTGTGGACCAGTTCAATATTGAAATTCCCCATGCACATCATTAATAGTTTCAGTTGATTAATTGTCATTTTAAGTGAGTTTCTGAGGCCTTTCCATTGAGAAATTTTTTTTGTGACCTTTTCATCAGGACTTCTTTATCACTTGGAGTGGTCAATAATACTTTTCTTGAATGTGGTGGAGTTATCTAGTATAGGAGCTATATTTTAAGGTCTTTCCAACCAGAAATGAACCATATGTGAAGCTAGACATACCAGACAAATACAGGTCCTTCCAAGGTTTGAATATAACATCAAATCTTGGTAGCTTTCTATTATTATAGGGACCCAAACATATGTTCACACCATAAAATGAAGTGATCCAAATTATTCAAGGGGTCACCCATCCCTTGAATGTGGGGATGCTGGGATTTCCAAACATTGGATGTTATCAGATGTTTTCCACCCATGCCAGATACATCTTTCTATTAGGATGGATCACCACCTATAATATCTTCAAGGCCTCAATGAAATAAGTGATAATAGATATCAAGTCATCTTGGAGAGGGTATCTATCTTTACAAGGATCCATTACCACCAATTCATTGATAGGATCATCAACTCTAAGAGTGGTATAACCATAATTCATAGGAAGATAATTATGCTGATCGGATTGGTTTGGTGATTCATACCATAGAATATTTCTATATAATTCTCCCTATACTATACTAGGATGCATGGGGTCACTAAGCTCGACTAGGAAAATATGTCTAAGGAGGAATTGTGGCCCAATTGGAGACGAACTGGGGTCCTGTGGAGTGGTGCTGTAATCTGGATGCTGATCGACAATGAGATCAATAATGATCCTTTTATGCTCTATAATCTACTGGAAAAAATAGTCTATCATGGGATCTACATATGTTTTTGTCATAAAATTGTATAGATCACCGATATTAGAATGCTCTTTAACCTTATTTTAATGCCAATGGGTAGACAATAATGCCTCCTTGTGGGGATCTAAGCCCCGTGTATGCCTTTACTAATGAGTGAGGGCACCAGCCTATAGATCTCCCTAGTACTGTGTCGCCCCTAGAGGTGGATTTTACCTATCATAACTTGTGTCGATGAACCTATTCATATAATTCTTGGTTAACATGGGTAAGACCATTTTTACCATAATTCTCCCTAAAGGGGAACACTCATCATTAGTGGGTAGTTCAAGTTGTCACAAGATAGGGCTGAAGTGGAGAGAAACTTACCATCCTCAACCTCTGATTTATACATGTGGTGATTCTTATTCCATGATTTTATAGAGAAATGTGATGCTCTTAATATATATATATATAGGTTTCTGGTGGTGATTGTACTTGGATAGACGCTAATCCAATAGGAACGTTGTGATCTTAACCCTTTTGAATTGTTTCTCAATGGAGTAAAGGTGTTATTGAATTATTGGATAAACAAAATGATGATCACAAAGGTGGTGGAACATATCCCTAGATAATATATTGAAAACACATGGCCTATTCCTCATTAAGGGACTCTAGGAAGTTGAAATTTAGAGTTTCAGGTGACTAGAACATGATTGACAACTAATCGATGACCAAGTCCTCCCACATGACCTATTGCTAAATGAAAAGGTCATATTTTTGGTTGGACCAAGCTCTAATTAGTATTGGTTGAAATATGGGTGGTGTAACCACTATAGATTATTTATGAAGTAAGATAACCTATAGATGCATCGCTGCATGAGTCAAATGCTTGCTAAAAGCTGGGATATCTCTCGAGTGTGGTGCCAACCACATCATCACATCCCTATAAGATGAGTTTTTTCTAATACCTCATGTGTCAGGGAAACAACATTTATTTGTGGATTATAAGAGTGTTCTCCATCTAAAACATTTAACCCTAACCCTAACATCTCTCTAACTTCTAGGGTGGAAGTGGAGTGGTGGGAGGCTTGCAGCGATAGAGGCATCTACACTACGATCCCCTAGAAGGGAACCAGAACATTATCCATTTTGTTGTACCTTATGAGGGGTCTGGGGATCTTGTGGAACATATATTTTGGGATAGAGAACTCTAGCTATCGGGCTCCTACCCCACATTCTGGTAACTTGGGTGGAGAATCCATCATCTAGTCTTCTATCCCATCAGAGTTTGAAAGGTCGTAGAGGTCCCTGAAAACTTGGTGTTTCCTATGGTTTAAACTTCTAAAATGTGTGTCTTCACTTTTACCCCAAGAATTGTTTTAGGGTAGGGTACTTATTTGTCATGGGTAGGACCTTTCTGTAGGTTGATGGTAATGTGAGGAGGAATTATGATTTGCTTATTTGGGACATGGGGGGACCTCCGAGTTGAATGTCATTGGAGTGAGGAGGACCTCCACTATGATTGGTTGCAATGTAGTGAGGACCTCCTCTTTGGATGATACAAGAGTATAGAGGATCTCCACTCTAGATGGTAATAACATGAGGAGAACCTCTACGTTGAGATGTGGGAGTACAAGGAGTACATCTATATTGGTTGTAAAATTAGTGGGGATGACGTCTTCTTGAGTTGGTGCTCAAGTGGGGAAGACCTCTTTAATGGTTGTTGGAATGGTAGTAAGAACTTTTAATTTAGATGGTGAAGGCACATGGATGACCTCAATACTAGTTTTTGGAAGAGTGGGGAGGACCTATTCTTTATATGGTGATGGTGCAGGTATAACCTCCACACCGAGTCTCCTCATCACCAGTTGCCTTGTAACAACCATCGTTGGTGCTAGAGATTGAAATAGTAAATCTAAATTGCCTTTGAGGTGGTTGGGGTCTCGATCCCAATCGGGAAAAGATGAATCCATATTATTCTATCGTAATAATCTGGTGGGATGTAATGATGATGGCAGGTCACATTGGATCCATAGAAGATGCTGCCTATTAGAAGGTGTTCTATTAATTCCCCTGACATTGGCATCAAGTGTTTTGCGGCTGACAGAGCAGGGGTGAAGTCCACTTGTTATTCATCATGGGGGACCGATCATTATTGGTGTCGATGATGGTTTATGGGAGCTCTCCTGGGCAGCTCCTGAGAAGTATTCACAACTAGCATGACTCGATCAACCTCTACCTCTTCAGTGTAGGGGAGTGTGTCATTAGAACACTCAGGGGAGAGCCTGAATATGTGGTTCTTCATCATAACGAGGGGTGGTTTCTCCCTGTGTATCCCTCGGGGGTGGTGGTGTCAATGAGGAATTGATTCCTCTTAGTTCTATGGAGACATGTCTCATGTGGGAATGGCCCCTTCATACTCATATTGGAGCATGAGGGTGTTGATCACCCTCATCTGGATGATTTCATAGGGTGAGACGGTGCATGGGAACCCAATCAATGAAGTCATGATAGAAGTTATGGAGGAAGTAGGATTTTGTGGGGTGGCTATATCAATGTTCCTCCTCCCCTAGTGCCAGCAGGAACTGGGTTACTAATTTCCTATATCTTGATTCCTGTAAGGAATTCAGATTCAGCCCTCGATATAGGTACAAGGAAAGATATTCTCAATCCCCCAACTTCATCCAATCCTTTGAAGATAGAGAGGGTTCCATGCTGAAAATGTTGTAGAATGAGGATTCCAAATGCTAAATACCCTAATGAAAATGTGAATTCCATGTTCGGACCACCATTTTCTTGGTAGGTTCTAACATAGAATATTTTAATCTAGTGAAATTCTAAATATGATGGTTCCCAATAATCTACTAGTCCCCATGGTTGGAGGGGAATAGCTTCACATCAGGTTCACTATTTCTATTTTATATGCTATTTTCAGGGATTTCATGTGCGTCAAAATGCTCATGATGGTTTCTATTTTCCTTATATTCCCACTTTCCAATGGTAGGATACTTTCATAACATTTTCAGTGACACATTATACTTAATTGAAATAATATTATGGGATATTGGCCCCTCCTTCCCCAGATTATGCCTTGGATCTTGTTGCTTAGTACATGTCTCCCTCAAAGATTAAGTCATGTTTGTGGAACTCATTCTTAGTTCCATCTTTATGTGGATTCCAGTTCATTACAAAAATTATATCATGACAGTGTAGAAACCTTATGTTAGGATATAAGTCAAATTAGGAATCTCTATGCATGTATGGATGTTGGGAACATTGGTTTCCTATAAATACTCCTCTTTATAGGGAATCTCATATGTTTCATCTTAGGTGAAAAAACCCAAGGCGTCCCATGTCATTCATGTGGTAATGAGTCTAGGGGAGTATATATTCCAAGGATTTATTCCTTAGTAATCACATATTTATTTCATTGGGTTGGTATTATGAGTCAGGTCAAAAGTTATATATCCTATGAAGATAGATCTGAATGTCTTGTTGAGAAAGATCAGGGCATGCGTTTAATGTCTTGTGGACATGGGATGATTGATTAGAATGACCAGTGGAGGTAGATCAAGGAGGTTCATCCCATAAGAGGGATGGTGTCACACTTGAATAGTTTAGTGATGGATCAGGATGCCTTGTGAGGTAGATCTGTAGGTGTGGCCCTAAGAGGGAAGATGCCACACCTAAATATATTACTGACGGAATAGAATTACCCATGGAGTCGGATCTATAGGTGTGTACCTAGGAAGGCAGATGTAACACATGAGTTTACCATTGAGGGGATTTAACCTTAGGGAGGTTCCCTACATCCTCTGTTTAGAATACAGTTATCAAAACCAACATAGTTTGATGCTACAATTTAGGTCTTGTGACAAAATCTATCCATCCAGTTTAACATTGTGTGGTAAAGATACTCGTGTCACAAAAAGAACATTGATGAGGGATGGTGTGGGACTTATGTGTTGAAATTTACCATCGCTAGATTATTTCTCTTAGGGTAAGGGTGTGTGTCATACACATGGAAGCTACCCATGAGTGAATTTCTATGGCCTAAGGTGGGAAAGGGTGGAATCCCATGATGATCGCACATGAGGCATCATGTGTTCATTTTATAGGGTAAGGTTGCATTTTTAGATCATGTGATGAGGAAATTATCATATAGATTAATGTAATATGTCTATGATGTAGAGATAAGTAGTTTTACTTCATGCGACATGGATGTGGGGGGGTCTCACTCTTCACCCCTAGGGATTATGTGACCACAGCTCATGCACCTTTGGGTAGGGAATAACATTGGAAATAATGTGAGGGAGTGGTTAATCAAGATGTTGATGTTAGAGTTACTATGATTAGAAGAAATAGGGGTTATAATACCTATGAATAGAAGAAACTAGTAGGATAGAGGCCCATTTTGAACTCGGAGTGAAGGGGGAAGACATAGGAGAGGGTGGCAATGGTCATATAGGGACTCAAGGTGTGGCTAACCCAAACATGGATTTTTATGGGCACCCTAGGGACTAGACCTTCGTGAAGGGGTGTGAGTATAAGGGAGGAACCATGGAGAATCATATAATATATGCTTCTTAAATATTATAGGTTTGTGAATGAGACTCTTATGAAGCTTAGAGGACTCATAGAGGTTAAGATATTCACGAAGGAGTATGATTCAAAAAAACTATCTGACCCTGCCTCAGAGTGGAGTTCTGATTCCCTGGGGGAGAAATTCATGAAGGATGAATGTTTCATGAAGCCTAAGTTCCTCATAGGGTATTATTCTTCCATGAAGGGCATGTCCTTCATAAAAGGAATCCACACATCAGGTAGATCCTCTAATGAACACAGGGGAGGGGTTTCATAAATATTGGAAACCTTCATTACTACACATATGCCCTTTAATAGTTCACAAATCCACTTGTAATAGTGCTAAAAAAGTGATTTTAATTACAATGATGATAAGGTGGGGGGACCCCTTTATCAGTGCTAAAAAAGAACTGATAAAGGGGGTCCTTTATCCCTGCTAAGAAAAGTGCTGATAAAGGCCACCTTTATCAACACTATTTTTAGCACTGATAAAGGGGGACCTTTACTAGTGCTAAACATATCAATAATAAAGGCCCAGCCACATGCAGTGTGGTGTTAATATAACAGCACACCCAAAATAAAAAAACTGCAATTTCAAATGATATATACAACATGAAATTTTAAATAATGCTATAATTGCAAACAATGCAATATAAATTTAATTGACATCATGAATATAAAAATGTCCACCCATGGTATATAAAAAAAACACTGCTATTTACATTTAAAAAAATGTTTTATATCATTACATTTTCAATTGTCCAAAAAAAATTCTAAACCATTAATAGTTTATCTTTTGACGCCCATGATCCCCTCTAAAAAATGTCCACCTGTAACACCCCAAGATTTCATAGTGTGTTATTTCTTCAAAATAATTCAATAACATGCACTACACGCAACACTAAGTTCAAGCGCACCATGACTTACCAAACAAGCCGTTCAAAAGAGGTTATGAATAGTATTAACTAAATTTTAAACTTTATATAATCCATATAATTTTAGAATCCATATTATGAGTTTCTTAGACATAATGTAAGAACAAATTCATTTTTAGTATTGCACTTTTACCAACTTTTAATAGTGAACCCTTTTTAAATACAATATTTTAAACTTTTTGACTAAATGGGGACATAAAAAATTTAAAATGAAATATCCCAAGATTCCATGGTACGCTTTCCTTTGAATAATACAGTAGCGTGTGTTGTACGCAACTTCGAGTTCTAACTACACCACAACCAATCAAACTAGCAGTTATGAATAGTAATACATAACTTTTGAAATTATATATATTTTATATTTCAAAATGGACTTCATTTTTGGATTCGGAATATCGAATTTAGCCTCAGGTGAAATTTTGGAACTTTTCGGATAACTTTAATATTTTGATGAATAGTGAAAATTACTAAATTTTAATTAAAAACAACTTTTTTAATCGAAATAATTTATATTGATAAATTATGAATTTGAGTGGTTTAAAAGTATATTTAGAATATATTTTCACCATTTAATACAATGTTGGTCATTAGACATAATTTCACAATTAAACCGAACATAAACAAGTATCAATCTTTTGATAGTTGTTATATCTTAAAAACATGCTTTTTGTTTTGACAACGAGAATTAATTTTAAATTAATCTCTAACACTTCTGTGTTTTGAATTTAGAAAAATTGATTCCATATTTGGAATCAGGATGTTTAAATTTTGTAAATAGGTAACTTTTATTTTTAGACATTTTGAATAATTACTGCGGTAAATATTTTATTTACCATGGTTAATTGTAAATCCGGTAAATAAGGGTTAAACAAATAATATTATAATAATAAAAAATTACCCTAAAACGGGTCCTAACCTTATTGGTTGATATAGGTTCGACCATGGGAATCTTTGGGTCGATTTTGGGACCCCATGGTGCCACTTGTAAGTGATAGGGACACTTTATTTTAATTAAGTTAAAATGAATACAAAAATGACACAAGCATATATCTTTTAGAAAAACAATTTTTACATAGGGTTATATATGTTTTATTTTTGACTATAAATATTCATTACAAAGATAAAAATATTTCCTACATAATTATATTTTATCTATAATTTTTAGACATTAGATAATTTAATTTATTTATGACACAATGATGATGCAGTAATTATCATAATCGTGAAAAATTAAAATAATTGATATTATAAATACCCAAATAAATATAATTTGAGACTTTTAATGAATTAAACTAATTTTCTAGGATAATATGACATATTAGGATTGATTTAATTGACCTTTTTTTGAAGTAATCATTCTGTTATAAGTTTCACAAAAATCAACTATTGAATAGTGTCAAAATTGACATAAAAGAGTTTTTAAAAAAAATATTATATTATTAATTGATATTAAATTCCTAAAAATATAAGGTTCGGCCAAGAGACTTATATAATGATAGGTGTATCATTAATGGAGCTCTTTGGGGTCTCTTGGATGTATATAGTAAGTTTATTAACTATATAATATAAAAATACAAAGTGACATGGTAAATGTCAAACTAATTAACTAAGAGTTAAAACTAAACGATAAGGTTAATATAGTAACCCAAAACTGTCTAAATTCTATTGGATGAATGGTTTTAGACCTATCCCCACCCTAAAATTTAAATAATCAACTTTGGAGCCATTAGAAACCGAATATGAGTTTATTATAAATTAATATTTCTAGCTTTTTCAGAGGTGCCCCTCACCCCTCTTATAAAAGGGAAACCCTCCTTCTCATTACTTCACACATTCAAAGCATTTTGGTTAGGCCAAACCCTGCCCAAATACTCTCTAAAATTCCCTGAATACAACCTAGAGTCCTTAGTTTGATCAGAAATCCAATCTAAGGAGCCCTTTTGATCAAATAAAAAGGAAGGACCCGAAGAAGAGGTAATGTTTTCACCACTCTTTTTCAAATTCATTTCTTCTTCCACTTCATCTTTCTTTGTTATGACCATTATAAAATAATAACTCCAGTATCTTATATATAATGTGATGTTATTATAAATATGGAAAAATCATATTTAGTAATCTATCCACCCTTTGAATAACATGTCACCATATGTGCATACGTACTGCTTACCGTCTCCACGTCGTGGTGTAATTGTTATTCAATATATTATTATTTGGATGGTTATAATAATGATGTGTAACTCATTTAAATAATAAATATAACTTGATAATTATTCTGTATATATGATATACCATCCAATTATATATTATTTTAATATCAAAAGAATGATATTGTCGCTCGTGCGTACGTACGGACTACCGTCTCCACGAACGCCATGAGATTCATTCTCCATCGTATCCATTCAAGTATAATTATCATTTGATGATTTAAAAATTATGTTTAAAGACTTGATATAATTCTGGATATGAATAATATACAACCTATCCATAACAAACACGGATTATGTAACAAAACATATAAAAGAAAATGAGTAAGTTAACACCCGAAACGACGATAATTCTAAGATATTATTAACAAATCAATGTTAAAAGATCATATATGATATCATATTAATATATATAATTCTTGTATAATTTAATAACAATTATTTCACCATTATACAGGAATTTAACCTACCTTCAACCAAGGAAAAGTGCAAGGTAAGGGTCATTTCACAATCTCTTCATTATCTGAGATGTTTATACGTAATAATCTACTGGGATCTCTTTATCATCCACATCCATGTTTCTTAAAAATGTATTTCAAAACATTTTTACAATTTACAAGAATATGGGTTAAAGTCATTTATACCCTTGTTTGACTTTTTATAAGAGTTTTATAAAGGAATCTTTCCGTTGTTTTCCAAACAAGGTGCTTTTTAACCTTTTCGACAGAATTAAGGTAAAAATGTTTTTTTTAACTTATACGGCAGGTGCGGTTATTTTCTGCCGTTATAAAATCGTCAAAGCTTACCTTATTAGATTATAAGAATATTTTCAAAGAAAATGTTTTACTCTTAAATGATTTCAAAATGAATATTTTAAGAATTTTTGAAAGGTACTCTTTATCAAGATCATAATTTTAAATGTTTTAAAGATTTATCTTTCTAAATATTTTTAATTAATGTCCATGTTTTCAAAATGATTTTAAGGATTTATTTATATGGACATGAAGGTTTTGAAATGACATTTCTTTTTAAAAGTTTCAAATTGGTATGGGACACTTTGATTCAAAAATATCTTTTAAATTACTTCCTTTATAAATGTGTGACTTTTCAATGATTTCGAGAAAAGAGATATTTCTCTCAAATAGTTTTGATTTCATCTATGTCAACATCCTTTGATGGATTTTAAGATTATTTGAAGTTGATTTATTATGATACAAAACTTATATATTTTATTGATGGTTTTGTGATATGTTTGACTGTGGATGTGCTATTTTTATACCATTGATGGTTTATGGTGAAAATATTGACATTTCGTATGCTAGTTTAATACGAATGTTTATGTTATGTTTAAAACTTTTAATATGGGAATGCATTGGACTTAATATGTGATGGGTGGAGCCCACTATAGCTCGTCGATGCATCGGTAGGTCTCATGAGACAAACTAGTGTCTTGGCACAAGGCCTTCGCAAAATCTTATTTTTAGTCTTGGCACGAGGCCTTGGCTATGTGGTTATGATAGTCTGGAATTATGCATTCCATCATTATGAAAGTGGTAATTGATATTGCATGTGATTATTCGATTAGTAGAATATCCATGTGAATAAGTAAATGACATTATTTCATTTTATTTTTACCATACTATGTTGAAGTTCAAGTTTAAAAGGCTTTTGTTTTAAGTTATACATTGACTTAAATGTTTATTCTTATTTATGAAATTTTCTGCTATATTTTTATCCTTAGTGGCCAATTGAGCTCACCCCATTTCTATGTTTTATTTTTCCCGATATGTGAAGAAGTAAGTTATGAATGAGCTGTAGGGATAGTATGTGGGGATATGAGTGTGGGATAAGGAGACTATGTTGTTGTAGTAGTTTTTTTTCACTTTATGAAGTAATGTAAAACTCTATGAATATATCTAGTGTTTCCAAGGCTACTAAACCAATCGATATTTTGAGATTTGATCTTTTTTGTGATCATGCCAATGTTATGTAATAATGCACCGACTCTAGGTAACTGGGGTCGGGGTGTTACAGTTGGTATCAGAGGAAGTTTAGTACAAACCTTGGAAGCTAGATTTAGATAAACTCTGATTAGAGCACGTAGACCTAAGATGAACTTTGAGGATTAGTATAGAAGAACTTCCTATAGTTTTGGTATTGTAGAGATTTTTTGAGTTTTTCGAGCAATACATCCCTGTCTGGATACGAGCAGGTAGAGGCGGCTCTGGCACAGATGTACCTAGGGGTAAAACCCAAAAACACCGCTTTGAGCTAGACTCGAACGGGAATTGGTGAACGACAATGGGCCTTGATGCACTATTGGTTACGACACTCCCGGGGGATATGCTTAGGATAACTCTGATTTTCTTTACAAATCATTATGAAGGGTTTATGAGTATATACATCCTCAAAGAAAACATTTTTATGATTATGGATTATATCCATAAACTATTTAATTTATGTTATGTGTTTTACAAGTTTGGGATTAGGTATTGTTATTCATAAACTAATCTAGTGTATGCCATTGTTTAGAAACGGCGCCCATTAGAAGGAATGAGAACTCCAACATTGCACATGATCCAAAGAGAAAGAAGGATCATATCTTTCATGGTCTTAAGCCAGAATTTATAAGAGAAATAGTCTCCCATGTATTATCATTATATGTAGAAATAATATCATGTGTTGATAAGATAAGTAAAGAGTTTACTGAGTCCTATGGCTTTGAAGGGAAGCAAGAGAAGAAAAGGATGGAAGAGAGAAAGATGGATAAAGGGAAGAGGGAAAAGAAGAATTTTCCCATATGTGATAACTGTGGAAAGAAACACCCTGGAACTTGCCTGAAAGGAAAGGGAGTTTGTTATAAGTGTGGAGGAAAAGGGAACAAAGTACGAGACTACAAGGGTAAGAAAATTGTTTCAAATGTACAATGCTTCATTTGCAAGGAGTTTTGACACTATGTGAGCCTATGACTCAGTCATCAGACTATGCCGCAAATGATGCTATTGGATAATAATAAAGTTATGATACAACCACAGATGAAGAGAAATGATTAGAGTTCTTATGTTGATTATGTCATTTGAGTGTTGTATCAACAATGTACTTGTAATAATAATTATGGTGTATATAAGGATTGTACTACAGTACTATTTCATTATAGACTTGAGATTGTGTGGAACAAAGAAAAGTGACTCAATACCAAGTTAAATTTTTGGAAAATATATGGTTGAGAGAAAGATAAACCATAATATGGTTCTGATGCCGAGGTAGTGATTTTAGAATAATACATGATTGTTTTTGATATATTATATTGGATATTATTGACTACCTTGAAACTGATTAATGATTTGTATATTCCATCATTGTTGGGGTTTACAACATTTTTGGATTGAAGGAGTATATCTATTATTCTATAAGGAATAAGGGATCATGAATGTAATCAATAAGGTTTTATGATAATTCAGGATGTTGCAGTGTTTTAAAAGAATACATGATGAAGGTGATCACATGTTATTACGCGAAAAAAATGATCTTCATTGTGTTTACCTTCCTTATAAATTTTGGACTGAAGTATTTTGGATAGTTCTAGTTTGGATTATTTTTGGATTGCCATAAAAGGACAACTCGGAGGTCGGGCGGCAACCCGTTGTGTCCGGAAAGGCCGCGAGACTTGAACCCACAACCGAAGGGAGACAAGGGTGTATCACCTACCACTGACCCACGTGATGTCCTGGATTGAATAATGTCGTTTTTTTAATGGTTCTTCTAGTTGAATTATAAATTCATTTTTATCCCTATACGAATAGGATAAATAGAATATTATTTTTATGTTCTATTATCTTTTAGAGTGAAAGATGACTCTGTGGTAGAAATTAGTTAATGGATGGAACTATAGTTATCAAGAATATATTTGTCTTCTTCTCTTATTCTATGAAGAAATTAATTCTTATACTTTATTTAAGGAATCCTAAAACCAAAAATGTGTTATCCTAATACCCTATGTTTTGTTAAACCGATGGTATTTCAAATCATCATAGATTGATGAATTTAAGGACCTAAATTTTACACTTGTTTTTGATTGATGACCTCAATCACTACCTATAAATATTTACGTTTTTCCTCCAATTATGTATCTCTAATTTCCACCAATGTTCTCCTAATCGAGATCATAATTTGGTGGTGACCCTTTCATTTCTCTTTTCCTCATATTAAGACTAAATTTTTGTAACCCAATTTCCGATGTGGGTTTTAAAAAAAAGATATTTTCTATTTTCAACCTTTTATTTTGGAAGAACAATTTCAAATTGTGAGGACGCAATTTATTGAAGGAGGGGAGAGTGTAACACCCCAAGATTTCATAGTGTGTTATTTGTTCAAAATAATTCAATAACTTGCACTACACGCAACACCGAGTTCAAGCGCACCATGACTTACCAAACAAGCCGTTCAAAAGAGGTTATTAATAGTATTATCTAAATTTTAAACATTATATAATCCTTATAATTTTAGAATCCATATTATGAGTTTCTTAGACATAATGTAAGAACAAATTCATTTTCAGTATTGCACTTTTACCAACTTTTAATAGTGAACCCTTTTTAAATACAATATTTTAAAATTTTTGACTATATGGGGACATCAAAAATTTAAAATGAAACATCCCAAGATTCCACGGTACGCTTTCCTTTGAATAATACAGTAGCGTGTGTTGTACGCAACTTCGAGTTCTAACACACACCACAACCAATCAAACTAGCCGTTATGAATAGTAATACCTACCTTTTGAAATTATATATATTTTATATTTTAAAATTGACTTAATTTTTGGATTCGGAATATCGAATTTATCCTAAGGGGAAATTTTGGAACTTTTCGGATAACATTAATATTTTGATGAATAGTGAAAATTACTAAATTATTATTAAAAACAACTTTTTTAATCGAAATAATTTATATTGATAAATTATGAATTTGAGTAGTTTTAAAGTATATTTAGAATATATTTTTACCATTTAATACAATTTTTGTCATTGGACATAATTTCACAATTAAACCGATCATAAACAAGTATCAATCTTTTGATAGTTATTATATCTTAAAAACACGCTTTTTGTTTTGACAGCGGGAATTAATTTTAAATTAATTTATGCCACTTATGTGTTTTGAATTTAGAAAAATGGTTTCCATATTTGGAATCAGGATGTTCAAATTGTGTAAATAGGTAACTTTTATTTTTAGACATTTTGAATAATTACTGCGGTAAATATTTTATTTACCATGGTTAAGGGTAAATCCGGTATATAAGGGTTAAACAAATAATATTATAATAATAATAAATTACCCTAAAACGTGTCCTAACCTTATTGGTTGATACATTTTCGACCATGGGAATCTTTGGGTCGATTTTGGGACCCCATGGTGACACTTGTAAGTGATAGGGACACTTTATTTTAATTAAGTTAAAATGAATACAAAAATGACAGAAGCATATATCTTTTAGAAAAACAATTTTTACATAGGGTTATATATGTTGGATTTTCTACTATAAAAATTAATTAGAAAGATAAAAAGGTTTCGTACATAATGATATTTTATCTATAATTTTTAGATATTAAATAATTTAATTTATTTATGACACAATGATGATGCAGTAATTACCATAATAGTGAAAAATTAAAATAATTGATATTATAAATACCCAAATAAATATAATATGAGACTTTTAATGAATTAAAATAATTTTCTAGGATAATATAACATATTAGGATTGATTTAATTGACCTTGTTATAAGTAATAATTCTGTTATAAGTTTCACAAAAATCAACTATTGAATAGTGTCAAAATTGACGTAAAAGAGTTTTTAAAAAAAATATTATATTATTAATTGATATTAAATTCCTAAAAATCTAAGGTTCTGCCAAGAGACTTATATCATGATAAGTGTATCATTAATGTACCACTTGGGGTTCTCTTGGATGTATATAGAATGTTTATTAACTATATAATATAAAAATACAAAGTGACATGGTAAATGTCAAACTAATTAACTAAGAGTTAAAACTAAAAGATAAGGTTAATATAGTAACCCAAACCTGTCTAAATTCTATTGGTTTAATTTTTTTCAACCTATCCCCACCTTAAAATTTAAATAATAAACTTTTGAGCCATTAGAAACCGAATATTAATTTATTATAAATTAATATTTCTAGCTTTTCCAAAGGTGCCCCTCACCCCTCTTATAAAAGGGAACCCATCCTTCTCATTACTTCAAACCATCAAAGCCTTTTGGTTCGGCCAACCTCTGACCAAATACTCTCTCAACTTCCCTAAATACAACCTAGAGGCCTTAGTTTGATCATAAAGCCAACCTAAGGATCCCTTTTGATCAAATCAAAAGGAAGGACCCGAAGAAGAGGTAATGTTTTCACCAGCCTTTTACAAATTCATTTCTTCTTCCACTTATTCTTTCTTTGTTATTACCATTATAAAATAATAACTCCAGTATCTTATATATACTGTGATGTTATTATAAATATGGTACAACCATATTCAGTATTCTATCCACCCTTTGAATAACATGTCACCATACGTGCGTACGTACGACTTACCGTCTTCACGTCGTGGTGTAATTGTTATTCAATATATTATTATTTGGATGGGTATAATAATGATGTGTAACTCATTTAAATAATAAATATAACATTATAATGATTCTGTATATATGATATACCATCCAATTTTATATTATTTTAATATAAAATGAATGATATTGTCGCTCGTGCGTACGTACAGACTACCGTCTCCACGAACGCGATGAGATTCATTCTCCATCGTATCCATTCAAGTATAATTATCATTTGATGATTTAAAAATGATGTTTATGGAATTGATATAATTCTGGAAATGAATAAGATACAACCTATCCATAACAAACACGGATTATGTAACAAAACATATAAAAGAAAACCAGTAAGTTAACACTCGAAACGACGATAATTCTAAGATATTATTAACAAATCAATGTTAAAAGATCATATATGATATCATATTAATATATATGATTATTGTATAATTGAATAACAATTATTTCACCATTATAAAGGAGGTTAACCTACCCTCAACCAAGGAAAAGTTCAAGGTAAGAGTTATTTCACAATCTCTTCATTATCCGAGATGTTTATACGTAATAATCTACTGGGATCTCCTTATCATCCACATCCATGTTTCTTAAAAATGTATTTCAAAACATTTTTAAAATTTACAAGAATATGGGTTAAAGTCATTTATACCCTTGTTTGACTTTTTATAAGAGTTTTATAAATGAATCTTTCTGTCGTTTTCCAAACAAGGTGCTTTTTAACCTTTTCGACAGAATTAAGGTAAGAATGTTTTTTTTAAACTTATACGGCAGGTGTAGTTATTTTCCACCGTTATAAAATTGTAGAAGCTTCCCTTATAAGCTTATAAGAATATTTTCAAAGAAAATGTTTTACTCTTAAATTATTTTAAAATGAATATTTTAAGAATTTTTGAAAGGTACTCTTTATCAAGATCATAATTTTAAATGTTTTAAAGATTTATCTTTCTAAATATTTTTAATTAATGTCCATGTTTTCAAAATGATTTTAAGGATTTATTTATATGGACATGAATGTTTTGAAATGATATTTCTTTTCAAAAGTTTCAAAGTGGTATGGGACACTTTGATTCAAAAATCTCTTTTAAATTACTTCCTTTATAAATGTGTGACTTTTCAATGATTTCGAGAAAAGAGATATTTCTCTCAAATAGTTTTTATTTCATCTATGTCAACATCCTTTGATGGATTTTAAGATTATTTGAATTTGATTTATTATGATACAAAACTTCTATATTGTATTGAAGGTTTTGTAATATGTTTGACTGGGGATGTGCTATTTTTATACCATTCATGGTTTATGGTGAAAATATTGACATTTCTTATGCTAGTTTTAATACGAATGTTTATGTTATGTTTAAACCTTTTCATATGGGAATGAATTGGACTTAATATGTGACAGGTGGAGCCCGCTATAGCTCCTCGATGCATCGGTAGGTCTAATGAGACAAACTAGTGTCTTGGCACAAGGCCTTGGCAAAATCTTATTTGTAGTCTTGGCACGAGGCCTTGGCTATGTGGTTATGATAGTCTGGCATTATGCATTCCATCATTATAAAAGTGGTAATTGGTATTGCATGTGATTATTCGATTAGTAGAATATCCATGTGAATAAGTAAATGGCATTATTTCATTTTATTTTTACCATACTATGTTGAAGTTCATGTTTAAAAGGCTTTTGTTTTAAGTTATACATTGCCTTAAATGTTTATTCTTATTTATGAAAGTTTCCGCTATATTGTTATCCTTACTGGGCATTTGAGCTCACCCCTTTTCTATTTTTTATTTTTCCCAGGATTTGAAGAAGTATGTTATGAATGACCTGCAGGGATAGTATGTGAGGATATGAGTGAGGGATAAGGAGACTATGTTGTTGTAGTAGATTTTTTTCACTTTATGATGTAATGTAAAACGTTATGAATATATTTAGTGTTTCCAAGGTTACTAAACCAATTGGTATTTCGAGATTTGATCTTTCTTATGATCATGCCAATGTTATGTAATAATGCACCGACTCTAGGTAACTGGGGTCAGGGTGTTACACCACCAATGGTATCTATTTCCAAAAAAAATCATCTCAACCAGAGAAAAAGATTCAGCCAATATAAGAAATCAAATATTATGTTAGTAATACTATAATGAAACAAATTAAGCATTAACATGAAATAATACATTAATAAAATTTCAATATTTAATAAAAATGAAACATTTTGACTTATACCAACAACACCATGAGTTTTATTGAGGTGGGGTTGATTCCTACACCTCACAAATGAGTTAGGGATCATTGTACTAAAATATAAAAACAATACGAATGTGTTTTATCAATTTTGAGTATGTTACTTGTCCTTTTACTATAATTAATTCTTATTTTAAATAATGAAACATTTAGAGTTATACAGGTCACACCATGCATTGGATTCAGGTGAGACTGACTCCTACCTATCACAAATTATAGATGGATCATTTTTTCTAAAGTGTCAAAACAATATGAATGATTTTGCTTAGTTTTTAGTATGTCTGTTTTGTTTTTTACTAAAATGTCATTTCAAACTAGAAACATGCATTATGAGTCATACCGGTCATATATTGCATTAGTTTGATGTGAGACTACTTCATACAAATAAAAAATGACTTATGAACCATTTTCCTATATTATTCATATAATCAGAGTGTGTTTTATTTGTTGTTAGTGAGTGCCACGTTTTGAACTAAAATGTCAATTTTAAACTGACAACATACACTTTTAATCATATCGGTTACACCATGCATATTATTGAGGTGTGGTTTACCCCTACATTTCAAAAATGACTCACAGATCATTGTACTAAATTATAAAAACAATTAAAATGCATTTGATCAGTTTTAAATATGTCACTTTTAGTTTTTACTTAAATTAATGTTAGTTTCAAATAAAAAGAGAAAATTTGAGTCATACCAGTCACACTATGCCTTAGATTGAGGTTTTGTTGACACATATATGTCACAAATGACTCATGGATCATTTTATTAAAGTATCAAAATAATATTAATGTGTTTTATTAGTTTTTAGTATGTCATTTTTTTTACTTAAATTAATGTCAATTTTAAATAAAAAGAGACACTTTGAGTCATATCAGGAACACCGTGCGTCACATTTAGGTGAGGCAAATTCCTACATGTCAAAAAATGACTAATAGATAATATTACAAAATATAAAAACAATATGAATGCATTTTATAATTTTTTAGAATGTCAATTATTGTTTTTTCTTAAATTAATATAAATTTTAAATAAAAAGAGACACTTTCAGTCATACCGGTCACGTCGTGCATCAGATTGAGTTTTAGTTGACTTATACATGTCACAAATGACTCATGGATCATTTTACTAATGTATCAAAACAATTGGAATGTGTTTTTTCAAATTTCAGTTTGTCACTTGTTGTTTTTAATTAAATTAATGTAAATTTTAAATAAAAAGAGACACTTTGAGTTATACCAGCCACATCGTGTGTTGTATTGAGGTGTGGCTAATTCCTACACATCCCAAATGACTAATAGATCATTTTAATAAAATATAAAAATAATATGATACATTTTCTTGGTGTTCAGTATGTCAGATTTGTTTTTTTACTAAAATGTCATTTCAAAATGAAAATACACATTTGGGGCCAGAAAAGATGGGTGGGTTATCACTTGGGGGGGTGGCTATGAACCGCCTGTTGGGTTGTGTGTGTTTCATTTATATGTTTTGTTGTAATTTTATTCCTATGTACCTAATATATATATATATATTTATGAAATTATAATAAATGTATTTATTATAATTTAATAAAAGTTAGTATATATAATTATAAATATAATAAATATATTTATCATTTAGAAAAATTACAATAAATATTTATATATTTATAATTATAATTATAAATAAATCTATTTAAAAGGTATTTATATATAATTATAAATATAATAATTATATTTATTATTTAAAAAAATTATTTTAATTTTATAATTATATATATATATTTATATATAATTATAATGATATAAATATATTTTAAAAAGTATATATATATAACTAAATTTTTATAATTATAAATATAACAAATATATTTATTATTTAAATATATTTATCGTGATTTTAAGTATCTATGAGAACATAATATTTTCATGGGAACATGAATGAATCATATACTCTGAGTAAAGTATATATCATAAACGATTCATCATATATATGGAAAACATGAATAATAATGAGGGAGTAATGTATAAATGATCATTCATGATAAATACATAACATATGAACATCTATTATATTCATGAATCAATTGAAAAAATTCATTAAGAACATATATATAAATATAATTACAATAATAATTATAAATATACATATTTAAAAAGTATTTACATATAGTTATAAATATATATAATTAAAAAGTACTTATATATAATTATAAATATATAAATATATAAATATATAAATATATAAATATATAAATATATAAATATATAAATATATAAATATATAATATATATATAAATAAACATATAAACATATAAATATATAAATATATAAATATATTAATATATAAATATATAAATATGTAAATATATGAATATAATAAATATATTTATTATTTAATGAAATTTGTTATATATATTTGAATTATTAAAAAAATATATTAATTATAAACCTGTGTTTTTTATTTAATGTATATAAATAAACATTATTTTTGAATATATATGTAATAATTTTATATAAAATAATAATACTTTTTTTTATTAAAAACATTTATCAGGGTTAAAAATAACACTGATAAATCTACCCTTTATCAGTGCTAAAAAAAGCACTGATAAAGTGTACACCTTTATCATTTATTTTTAGTGCTTATAAATGGTAGTTTTTTCAGTGCTTTTAGATAGTGCTAATAAAATCCCTCCTTTTATCTATGCTTTCTTCGTAGAACTGATTAAACCTAGAACATACCTTGCCCAGATCTATGGTAGTCTTTAGGTGATCCATTTTCTCTTTCATTCATGAAGCTTAGGTGGTTCGCGATCTGAGAGTGATTTTAAAAATTCTAAATGTCATGTATCCGATAAATGTCAGATATGAGGGGATATTTATAGGTAATTGGGTTTTGGGAGGATTTCAGTTTGTTGTGGAGCTTTATTTGCTTCGCATATGGATAGGATTTTTGTGTCCGAAATGTCACCTTCACGAAGACGACCATAAGGACTTTGCACATTCATGCAGAGCTCTGCAGATCCATATTGTTGTTGTGCGGAGGATACCGCTAGGCCTTAATGTGTTTAGAAAATACCCCCCTAGCCCAAGATCCCCGTGGTATCTAGTTCTTCTTGAAGAAACTAAGCATCACAAACCAGACCCTTAGAGGGATTTTTTGGGCCTTTTTGGATCGAATTCACCCTGAACCGACTGTGCCTTCCTCAACCTCTTTCATGGAATTAATATTTCATTTCCAACAATGGACATCCAATACCACTGAGTAAGGGTACTATATTTGTTATCCTTGTGTATTCACAACATGCGTAAGGGTAAGTGACCAGTTACCTTTAGGTGAGCCTTTAAAACCCACCATTACCTTTACATAACATGTTTACACGTAAGGGTATATTTAGGTCACCCTTATGTAGAACAATCAATATAAGGGAAATGCATGATGATCCTTACATAGACCACTCTATGTGAGAGTAAATTCTTGGTTACCTTGACACATCTCAACTGCATAAGGGAAAAGAGTTAGTTTCTGTTACGTAGCCCAGCCACATAAGGGTAACTCCTTTTATGAAATCGAATTTTAGAAATAAGGAACCTCTCTATTTTTTGATGCTATTATTCATTTCATCAAAAAATTTATAATATAAAAACATTTATCACTCTAAAACCATTGAAGGGGTTTACTAGTGGCTAATAAGATCTATTAGAACATGAAAAAGTGATTGAAAATCCCATATCAATGGATCTCCCTTGAAGGTTAATATGAAACAATGCATAAATACTAAAATGAAGAAAACTATTGAAAAATGGTATACCTTAAACTAAATTATACACTGCATCATCTGTATCATCATATGCTTTTGACAATGATCACCAATGTGGAAAACAAAAGCCTCCCACCTCTATTAGTATCCAAATATTGATCTGAATCCCTTGTCGCATGAGAGGGATTAACTAAATCTCCATGGAATGATAATGCCTCAAGTGAAAAAGAGATGTATGAAGAGAGAAAAAACTTCTTGGGAGTTTCTTACAAGCATTAAGAAAACACACACACCTACAACCATTAAATGGAGGTAGTATAATTAATCCATGAGAACACTTCTCAAACTACCACATTTACTCATGTGTTTATAATACATGAGTAAATTATACATTGGAAAGATCAAGTATCAAGTGAATGAATTTATAAAACTCCCACACATTTCATATTTTGAAATAGTTTCTTTAAATTATATATTTTTTGGATAATTGATCGGGTTCCCAACAGACATGAAATAAAATACCCAATGAAAGAAAATCATAATTTTCATCCAAAATGATATATAGGCTATATTTTTATCAAATATGTATATATAAAAATTATATTATATATATATATATATATTAAACCTTAGGGTATATTCCGATCATTATAAATGATAGAAATTGTCTTTATTAGTTCTAAAAAAGTGCAGGTGTTGTAAGGGACTTTAAAAACTGACCACTTTTATCAGCGCTAAAAAATGTTCTGATAATGTGGCCCCTATATCAGTAATTTTTTTAGCACTGATAATGTTCGGTCTTAACCTATGTTTTTTATCACTAATAAATTACTACCTATAAAATGATTTTTTTGCTCTATACTTGTGAGACCACTAATGGTAGTCAATGCACTTAAAAAAACCCAACCCATCCATGCCCCCTCAATCACACACCCTCTCCCATGGATCCCCACCCCTTCCCACCAATTCCACCTCCTCTCATCATTGTAGATTAGGATACATCCTCTGATCCTACTCGCTACCATTATTTTTAACTAGGTTATTTCACTCATCACAGATCCCACTCATCGGTGCTTGCTGCTCACTTCTGATCCATATCTGTCTTTCCACTACCATCGATCAAGGCCAATCACACCACTACGACTGACTCCATTTTTTCTAGTTTCTGCCACCCCCATTTTCTCTATACCTAATCCCTCCATTATTCTCTAGATTCATGAAGTAAATGTATTTTACATATTTATTATTTATTCATTAAACGAACTCTATATTTTTGGGTTCCAATCTTTTCATCCATAGATTCTATAGACAAATATTTTATTTTCCACCATCCCCCTAAATCTGGTGTAATTTGGAACCATGGATTGTAAAATCACACTTATACCCATGTACATTTTGTCAATTTATATTGTCTCAAGTACTAATTCAAGGAAAATTGAAATTATTTTCACTAATATCATCTAGTTTTCTTATAATAATTTAAATATCCAACGGGTTCATACTATTTCTAAAACTATTTATTATCAAAAAACTCACGAATATTTAGAAAGTGTTAGATATATAATCCATAGTTTTACTGTATAGTGATATTCCTTCAAAATATAGTTTTCTAAGAAGTAATATATTCATTATTTGATTTTCCATGAATAATGAATTTCATATTAGAGGCAAAAAACTGAAATTTATATTCCCTTGTTATAGAAACTCAAAATAGATAAAGAGGAGCACTAGTTTTAGGAATGATAATTGTTTATCATCATATGGAAGTTTATATATTGATACTTAGGTTGAATCATTAACATGGGGTATATTAAATATTATATTTCTATATGGTTTCAATTTGTGTATATCTCCTATAATAAAGGTTGTTTTCATTATAAGGATTTTATGGAAATATGATATACACCTTATGATTCACTCAATAATTCTAGAAACACTACTAGATAAATACTAAGTAGAGACCACTATTTTAATTGAAATTTTTCTAATGAAATAAAATTATTTAAAAATCCTAACTATATATAAGTTAAAAACATATTGAATACAAGATTTCATGTATTTATTGAGTGTATCCATTTGGTATGGGGAAAAATTGAGAGGCCTAAAAAGAACTCCTCGGAGAGAGGCTATGAACTAGAAACCCATCCACAATAGGAAAGATAAACAAGAATCCAGCTAAATAAGAACTTCCCATAAAGAATAGAAACACAAAATACAAATGTAATTGATGAATATAGGACCAAATAAAGGAAATTTTTTTAATATAAATGTAGGAAAGATAAATAACACAATATATTTATGTAGTTCAGGATAATTTGTCCCTAATTCATGGTAAGAACACTGCCCATACCCTTTTATTAATAATAATAAAATGCAATATTTCAATAAAAAAGATATGATATGAGTAATACCTAACACACACACACACGAAAAAATAATATCAATAAAAAACTCGTAAAATTTCTTCAAGAACAAGTAAAACCAAGATAGAACCCCCTTACCAGGGATTAGAATCACCTTTCAAAAAACTCCCTATGATCTTTTTTAGATGACTGATCCTCCTCCGAAAATGCAATCCAAAAGATCTCTATTGGGAAAATACTCTTGGAATCATCTATGAATGTTGTCCCTAATAAAGCCATGAATATGATCACCCACATTTGGATCATCTCATTCTTTTGTGATTTCTCTCAGTTAATCCTCTATATTCTTTGATCTAACATTTTTTTCTCACTAAAGGATGGTCTCAAAGGACTAAAATTGACGGAATAAATCCCTTGAAAAATCCTTTAAAAAAATTGAGGCATGTTAATGGAAGAGCTTCACAATGAATTATATGTTACAACATACCTGAATGGTCATTGATATATATGGTCCATCTAGCATGCTATATAAAGGTATATGGCCCACTTCTCAACTGCATAAGGTTCGATTGACCATTGAGTAAAGGTCTAACATATGTTCTATAAGGAATACTTTCCTAAAGCCTTAGTTTTTCCAAGGTCTTCATAAGCCTCATGTAATGGTATGCCACTCCATTTCTATATCCATAGAAGGGTAACACATGCTTCTGTAAGGATAAGCCTCTCCAATGTAATGGTAGAAAAACCTCCACATAAGGGTACCATAACTGCTAAACACTTTATTTAAGGGTCTCTCGAGATCACATAAAGGTTCACTTCCAAACCCCCACCCCACATAAGAGTACAATGACCCCTACATAAAGGTAAAATGTTCATATCAAAGCTTGTATAAGGGTAAAAAACCACTTATATAAGGATGAAAATCAACTTACATAATGGTAAATAACCTCTCGTATGGGTAAAGTATCCCTCATGTAAGGGTAAAATAAAAACACTTGAATGATGTCAAATAAAAACTAAGAAAAATATAACTAAAAAACTTGATATAAGACGAAAATAAGAGATGAAACACATAACATCAATAAAAAAATACACACATTTTAAATATGTAACATTAATTTGAAAAAAATAAAAAACATCCACATTAAAAAATAAAATGTAAACACATAATACTGATGTTCTTCAAGGACTAAAATAGTATGTCCTATCTACTGGTTCAGAAAATTTTTACTAATATGAGGGAAATAATAACTAAACATGATTATCCTAGTTTCACCATCACTTAGCATGTACCACAATGGCACGTGTCTACTCACACCAACACATCCACTACTACCAACTGATAAAACATGCTCATAGAAAAAATAATATAATAAACAATAATAAATAGAACTCATACCTTCACTTACCGAAGGAACCATTATTATATAGGTGTAACCAATAGAACACATGCCATCAGAGGTCTCTATCAGCTCTCTTATTCCTGAATGTCACCCAAGAAACCATATTAGTACCTGATTCATCAAATAAAAAAGAAACACAGAAAAACAACAATGAAGAGTACATATAAGATTAAAAGTGAAATAGTTATAATAAAAGTAATAAAAGTTACATAAATACATTATAAGAAAACTAAATAAGCTAACAGAAGACACATCTTGAATTGATCCTAAATTGATCAAAAAATATCCTTACCCACACCCTGTCTTCCAACCAGAGGTCTATACAAATCACATATAGAGACAGTGATCGGAACAAAAAAATAAATAAAACCCAGTTCTACACCAAATATACACTAAAGGATGCTTGATAGACTCAGAGAACCTCAAAACTATTAAAAATAGGCTATACCAAATTTTTTAGTATAAACTATACATAGAAATATCCTTATATAAATATCTTATAATGTGGAAAGTCTTCCCACACTGATAGAAATTACTTTTTTTAAAATGACTACCATCCTTTAATTTCTTTTACCTTTGGTACGACCCTTCACACTAAGTAAATTAGACCTAGAATTTACCCTAATACCATCCATCTTAAAACAATGAAATTAAATTTCCCTAGGGTATATAGATAACTTAACTTCTTCTATGTGATGGAATCCCTACCATACATCATGGAATCTCTAAAAATATTAAATGATTCAGCCAAGAAATTCAACAACAATATCAACCTTTATTTCAATGTCTATATTGGCTAAATCTAACACCATCTTATTAAATCTAACTAAACGAGTCTAAAATGAAGTTTTAGAGACCATTTTTAAATTATGAAGATTTATTTTCTTTTGTAATCTTCTTAAAAGAGACCTAGTCATGTTAATATGCTCTATCTTTAATTATAATTCACATCAAGAAGACTCACAAACCACTTCTTGAAAAACTTTTTCACCTAGTGTCATCAAAAATAGTGAAATATCTTTTTTCAAAATAGTAGGGTAAACATCCTAAAAAGAGGTGAAAGTATCCCATTTAATAGAGACAGTGTAGATATTCCTCTTAGATCTTTCCAAAGAACCATTAAGTCCATTGTGAACAAAAAGATATTGAATTTTACCTCTCTGAACATTTAAATCATTATCTCCATAAAATTATCAGTATATATCGTAATACAATACATATATATAGACACCATAACTAGCTCTAATACCAATTTTTTATGGGGAGTAATCAAGACACTCACAAATAAATCCTAGAAGAGAGGCTGTGAACTAGAAACCCATCCACAATAGAAAGCACAAATAAGAATCAAACAAAAGATGAACTTCCCTAAAAGAATAGAAACACAATAAACCGAATCTATTGATGAAAACATGGTAAAAAGGTATAATTATAGTAAAATGTTTTAAAAATAAAGAACATAGTATATTTAGGTAGTTTAGACCACTTTTTTCTTACTTCAGGGCAAGAACACCAACCCTCCACTTTTATTATTATTAATTAAATATAACCATGAAAACATTAAATAAAAATTCAAAGAAGAAGATGACAACAAGAAATAGATGATATAGAGATTACTCAGTACACACATGTACATAAAAAATAATAACAATATAAAATTTGGGAATATTTTAATATGAATAAGAAGAAAATGGGATGGAAACCATTTAAAAATATTCAGCCTTACCTATAAAAGATCCCTCCAAGATCTATTGGAATGGATTTATTATCCTTAAAACCAACAACCCATGAGATATCCATAATAAAAATACTCTCAAAATCATTTGTGAATGTTGTCACCAATAAATAAATGATCATGATCACCCTCCTCTATATTATCTATTTCTACCATGATTTCCCTCTGATCACCCTCTCTAAAATTCAATCATAATTTTTTTATCATTTAATTAGGGGCTTGAATGATTAAAACTGAAGGGACACATCCCTTGAAAAAGTATCAAAAAAATCAGGACACATGGACGATTGAGTTGCATACTGAAGAAGTTATTAAAATAAACTTGAATGATCGATGTTATGTAAGGGTCCACCAACAAACCACTAAAAGGTAAGTGGCATGTTTCCCAACTACAAAAGGGTTGATCAAATGCTATGTAAATGTATTACAACCACAACTGTATATTTACAAAATCCTTATTTATGTAAGGATTTTCATAGGCCTTGTATAAAGGTAAGTTGATCCAGTGATATACCCATATAAGGGTAACATAGGTTTATTTAAGGGTAAGACACTCCCACATAATGGTAGAATAATCTTTATGTATTAAGGATACCATAGAAACTAAAAAATTCATGTAAGGGTCACCCAAACTCACATAATAGTATACTTACAAACCCTCAACTATGTAAGGATATAATAACCCCTATGTAATTTTAATCCCTAAAAACATAAAAACTTACATAAGAGTATTAAAACACTTATGTAAGGGTATAAATGCACTATTTTAATGGTAAATAACCTCATGTAAGGGTAATGTTTCCCTCAAATATGGGAAAAATAAAAACACTAGAATAATTTCAAATGAAAACTAAGAAAAATAAATATATAACTAAACATGAAATAATATGTAAATAAGAGATTAAACACATGGAGTCAATTGTTTTAAAAGCCAAAAATTTAAAAAATTAAAATTATAATGAAAAAATAGTAACATATAGCATTACATATATAATAAATAATTTAAGAAAAATATATATTTCAAAATGATAAATAACAAGGTTTTTTCAAAATAAATTGACTAAAAGTATTTTTTATTCTAGTTTGAACCTTGTTTTTTATTATACTGTCGTATAAAAATATTCAAAATTTTATAAATTAAAAAACATTTTTGTTTTGGTAGTATAAATTGAATTGAATTACATAATACATTAACCTTTACTTAATTAGATGATGGTGTTATTATGAATCTTGTTGAAATAAATATTATAAGGATATATAGTTGGGAGAAATTTTATACTACAATATCTATATGATAAATAGATCACTATGATAATTGAAGTAAAAATTGTATGAGAAATATAATAATAAATTAAAATATTTAAAGGTAAATGGGAAGGTGAGGAGTGTTTTTTATTGAATGAGATGAAACTAAGATTATTTATTTTATTGAATAATATATTGATAAATATAATTTATCTCAACATGAATAAGATATTAAATGGTTTAGGGGTACTACTAATGGAGAAATGGTTGATTTTCATGATTAATGAAAGGTATGATTTTTCCACTCTTTGGTTTAAAACCTATTCTCAACTGTTTACCTATTTATGAACTATTTAAATAATTTATGGGTATTTATTTTCTATTTATTTTATATATAGTCTTTGTGTGTTTAAATACTAATTATTTTTATGAATGTAGAAACTTTTGTGAAATAGACACCAGATCTACATTATTCTAGAGAGGCATATGCATCCGCGGGCTGTGAAATATATGGATGTAAATGTGTTATTATTTTTTTAATGTAGAATTAAACCTAAATATGAACATTTTTTTAATTATTTATGATTAATTTTTCAATAGGATCAGACATGACTACTTCTTCCTCTCATCGAACATGACCTGGTTGTGGCATTTTGTCCCTGAGTTATGGCATGATTGTTGATATATAATTTAATGAGACATACCATCCTGAGGGAGTGGGTTATGCTGAATTTATACACTATTTAGGTCATATCATATGTGTACAAACAATATTTCCATTTAATATACATGAATATGGTTCATTCCCTTAATATACATTCTATTGGATATAGAGGGAAGTTCATGTAAGGGGATCATTTTAGTTTCTTAGATATGCTTAAAAAAATTACATTTGTGATAATTTTATTTAAATAGAATAATATGAGAGTTTACCTCATTGAGTTTCATCTAGTGTGTATAAAAAAATGTCATAAAATTTATAGAGATTATAAATCTTGAGTGAAGAATGAGAATTTGGTACCAAATGTTTGTATCCCATACATTATGGGCCAAGTCTTGAGAGGCGCTATCCCATATTAATGGCATGAATTGGTTCCATAGTTGTCCAAGAGGATAAAATAGTGAGGATATTTAATTTAGTTGACATAATTTTAATAATTTTTATAATATTATTTTTTTTAAATTTAAATTGATTTAATATAGGTGGCAGAAATGTTTCATTCTGAGAATCATGTGTTTTAGAGACCAACTCCTAAGCATAGGACTCATCATGTGTCCCAAATCCAAAATTATTTATTTATCATTTAATTTTTATATTTACTATTAACTATGTTTTTTTAATAGTTATCTTTTACTGGTATATAGTTGTGAGAGCAAGGTTCACAAACTAATAAAATGTCATTGTGGAATATGACTCGTGATTGAAATGACCATGATGATATAACACTTATATTATGTTCTTGTAATAATTATAAATACATGAATATATCTATACAAACATATATATTTATATTTATATATTTCATAGGATCAAGTTGAGGTTTCATCATCATATATTTCAAAGGACTGGCGACAACTATCCATATGGTGGGATGAGATATTTCATTACTTCATTGGTCGTGATGAACATTGATACAACTTGAGATTTGGCACATGGATTTTTTATTCTATAGTTTCACATGATAAAGTGTTGAATACAATTTTTGATAAAATGACACAACATGTAAAATATTTATAGGCATTTATGAGTTCTTTTGAGGCGGTAAATTCATAGCTATTAGTTGTGGTCATAGAACTAGGGGAGTGTATGTATCTGTGTGGTAGTGCTAGGGATCCAATGACATAGGTTAATAATAGATTAGTTATTTATTTTTTATTACAATCTTTATTTTTATCTATATAAGTTTTTTTGTTATTGTACTCTACCACACTAGACATAGGTAACAACCATGTCCCTATACAATGCATCAGATCCCAATGCTGTTTTTCATTTTAGTTTTCTAGTTTCTTGCTTAAATTGAATGTCTATTTTTTTTTAAATTTTTAGTTAAGCCATTAAACACATTTTCATTTTCATTGAAATTAAATTAATAAATTATGGATTCAAAACCAACTAAATAAATATATGTTAATGAGATGAATTCAAAAAATATTCATTAAGTAATTTTTAACTTTAGATTTCATCCATGATTCAATTGGATGCTCGGAATGGTCGGTACAATTTAAAGTACATTTTCACAGTTATTATTTTATTAAGATTCCATATTATATTTTTAGGAGTAAAAATGAGGAAATACACATGGAGTAGTGTTAAAACCTGAGATAATGACGATCTATTATTGAGTTAAGTGAAAAATAATGTAAAAATAGTCAATACTAAGCGAACAAACTTGGATGAAATGATAAAAAAGAGAATGTTAACCGAGTCATTTTTGATTTCTAGTAATAAATTTCACATCAATTATATTATCATGTCACTTGGTATAATGGAAAATAATGTGTAACCTTTTATAGTTTTATTAAAATGACATATCTACATCAATGGGGTAAAAAAAGAGAAAGTGACTTTGAATTGATGTAAAAATATAGTAGTAAATTCCTTGAATCATTTATGATTTATTGTAATAAACCACATGTTATCGGGATGACTCAATTTATTTTTATGACTTAAGGTATGACATGAAATTATTAATTTTTTTTGTAATAATGGGATAATCATGTGTGTAGGGATCAAAACCAGGACTGACCTGAAATCATTAGGAAATTTTATTTATATAAATTACTATATATAATAATTATCAACACATTAATTTGATAGCATAATTTCTAAATATGATCCAATGTGGTGTTTATCCATCAGATTTTGGTTTAAGTGAGAAATCACATAAAAGGGGAAAATATTAGGAAAATCCACTTGCAATGATATGAAATGATTAGATAATTATCACCAAGTAATTTTTTATTCATAACCTATGTTTTATCAATTAGATACTCATGTCACTCTATATGATAGAAAATAATGACTAACATTGTATAGTTGTATTAAAATGACATACCTCCTATCCCGGGGTCAAAAATGAGAAAATAACTTTGGATTGATATACAAAGCTAAGAGAACATTTCTTAAATAAATTGTGATATTTTGGAATCAACCTTGTATTATTATGATGGCCATATTGATATATATGACATAAGGTATGATTTGACATTATTAACAATTTTGTAATATAAGTAAAATCATGTTTGTAGGTTTCAAAAACGACCAAACATGATCTGATATACATGAAATATTTGGAAAATGATCTTTAAGTCATTTATAATCTATAATAGTCATCAATACATTGGTAGGATACTAAAATTTCTCTATATGATCGAAGTTGGTGTTTGTCCCTCATATTTGGAGTTAAGTAAAAAATCATGTAAAATGGGTCATTACCAAGAAAACACACTTGGATTAAAAAGATATAAAAATATAATGATCACTGAGTCATTTTTCATTGATAGGAATCAACTCCAAATCCATCGGGTTTCCATATCGCTTAGTAGAATAGAAAACAATGGGTAACAATGTCTAGTTTTATTAAAATTTCATATATCCTACCATGGGGTTAAAAATGAGCAAAAAACTCTAAATTTATGTGAATATATGGACGAAAATTACTAGAATCTTTTTTTATCTATTATAATAAACCTCACATTAATCTATTTCCCATATGGATCATTATAACTTATGGTATGATTTCAAATTATAAACATATTTTTAATAATGGGAAAATCATGTGTGTATGGGTCAAAATTGACCAAAAAAGCTTCTATTAATATGAAATATTTGGAAAACAATGTTCTTGTCAATTAAAATAAATAATAATCATTGAAATGTTGATTAGATAACCAAATTTACCTATATTATCAAAAGTGTCCATTATATCTTGGATTTTAGTTAACTGATAAAACATATAAAAGTAATAAATACTAAGAAAACACACTTTCATTGATATAAAATCATGAGTAAATGATCACCGAGTCATTTATGATTTTTTGGAATCACAATTGTATCGATCAGATGCTCATGTTTCGCGGTGTAATGAAAAACAATGGGTAAGATTATATAGTTTTCATAAAATGACATATCTCCTGTTAGGGAGTCAAAAATGAGAAATGACTTCAGATTGATGTGTAAATCTTAAAGAACATTCCTTGAATCATTTATTGATCTATTATAAGCAATTGTGCATCAATATGATGCCCTAATTGATTTGTATGGCTTAATTTATGATTTTACATTATCAAAGGATTTTAATAATGATAAAATCATGTGTGTTGGGGTCAAAACTATACCAATAAGCTCTGATTGACTAGAAATATTAGGACATTGATATTTGTGTCATTATTTTTTTTGGTTTCATTTGAATGCCAATCAAATACATGAATTTATCATTATGATTGAATATAGTGTTTGTACCTCATATTTGGATTTAAGTGAAATATCATGTAAAATGTGTCAGTGTAACTATGCAATATCATTTGAAATATATTTTTAAAAAAATTTATTTATCCATTTTGATATTTATTGTTAAATAAAAAATTGATTTTGTATTTCCTTACAAGTAACATTGTGTTTATATATTATTAAATTTAACTCTTAGTTTGTCTTATGTTACAAACAATTATGATTTTATATTGCATTACATGAAACACTAAGTTAGTATTTCATTATACACAACACTAAGTCTAGCTTGTGTTACATGAAACTATGAGTTTCTTTGATAAATTTTTCTATACGAAAGACATGGTTTTACCGAACAACAATATACTAATAATAATATTATTTAACAATTATTTCCTAGTTATTGTATTGACATGTATGAATAATATTAACTAAATTATGAAAATATTATTTTGACATGTTTATAAAATGAATTATTGGGTAACCAATTAATTAGAAATGAAAGTAATAACTATTTGTAAATAAAGAAATTCCTTTTCTAAAAAAATATCTTTCTATGTAAAAACACATTTTATATCAAAAAATTAAACAAACCAATATTTATGAATGATTTTAAAATAAATTTATATATGATATATTAAATAAACTATTTAAAACTCATATTATATATTTTTTGTAAAAGTGATAAAAATAAATCTTATTTTACCCACAAAAAGATGTATTTTTCTAAGGGCAGTTTTTCCACCTTTAAATGAAACACTTGTTTAATAAATAATTTTTTATACTTTTTTAAATCTTAGTTGACAAAATAATATTCATTTTTGAAATATTAATTTTACAATTTTCTCAGGTTAATTTTTTTATTTATCTGAGAAGTTTCATTTTTTGATTAATAGTGAAAAAAAATTTTAATTGGAAACTGACTTTTCAGATAAATAATTTATAATGATAAATTATATTTTAAATTGTTTTGAAAGTATAATTAGTTAAATAATAAATAAATTAATCCAATTTATGTCATTTTAATCATTTTCACATTGAAATTGGATATAAACATAGTTCAATCTTTTGAACATTTTCACGTTAAAAACCAAATTTCTTGTCACGTGTGTGAGATTAATTTAAAATGAGATTTTTCCACTTATATTTTTGAATTTTTGAAAATTAATTCCATAATTTTAATAATAATAAATTATAATCTATAATAAGGTCAACTTACTTTTTTTTCTAAAATTATTAGGAAAAATAGTTAAATTTAATGAGAGTGACTAAGAGAAAAATGAGTTTACGAAGGGACTAAACTATAAACTTATGATCCAAAATGAACAATAAACTTATAAAAAACCCAATTTTTGGACATATTTAGACCACATTCCACATCTTCTATAAAATTTTTCATTAATGGAGACACATTAGGTAAGGGATACCTCTCAATAGTGTTTACATTTTTGTATTTACAAAAATGCCACTCCTCCTCCACTATAAAAGGCACTCACTCCCCCTTCATCACAAAACTAAAGAAATTTACATCATAAAAAACCTACCCAAATCATTCCCCCAATTCCATAACCTAATCCTAGAAGACTTACTTTCTAAAAATATCATTCAAAGGATGGGATTTGGTAAAAACCAATAGAAGATACTCAAAAAAGAGGTAACATTAATAAACAAGCATTTTTGTTTTATTTCTTCTAAAAGCCCCATGAATTAATTTTATATCATGATTATATAATAACCCATTTATATTCCATATACCTAGATTTTTTATGTTGATTTTAATACCTAAAACACACAAAATTCCATCAAATGGGTTACAAAATCACTGTTCTTGTGTATAGATGGATACCGCCTCACAAATCAATGTCGCTCGTTTTTCCATTACCACATTTCAAGGTCGGTAATAATGATCTAAATACTATTACTATATTATATATATTATTTTATTTTGATTATTTAATTATTATATAACACATATCATCATCCTTTCTATTTTGTGGGAATACGATAACGTTGGTCGTGTGTACGACAGACTACCACCCCGAGAAGAAATGTGTTCCGTTCACGATTTATATGGATTTTATTAAGGATAAGTTTAATAAAAATATTATATATATATATATAATAATTTTAATTTAATTATAATATATATATAATTTACTTTTATTTCTTTCAATAAAACTATAAAATTGAAGCAGTTTTCATGTGTACATATGCCCCACCATCTCAATGAATGGTGTATGCCATTTCATATCCCCAAATTTTATGGATTAATATAGATGAATATATATTGAATATATATGATATTAAAATCATTTTTAACATTACATAGATGATGAAAACATTATCTATTTAATAGTAAAAAAAATTCTAAACTTATATGAAGAACAATGTGATTATTACCTGAAACAAAACTTTAACATGGAATTGTTAATAAATTGGTAATAAAATTTCATTATAAAATAATATATGGTATGATATATAAGAATTGGGTTATTTATTATAATTATAATAAACTTATATTTATTATATTTGAGGTTTGAAGGAGTACGACGGAAGTCAAAAATTAGGGTAATGGTTTTCATGTCTCACATTTATTTTTGGGGGATATATGCTATATTCACCACTTATTTTTTTATGTGGTTATATAATTTGAATGAATATATTATATAATTATTATAATTTTTTTTATATTTATATATCCTTTTAATATATATCATTCATGTGGTTTACGGTTTCAAAATTACCAAATCTATAAGGCATTTCCTTCTCACTTATATTTTCTGTGTGACACAAGCCATGTTCGTCACCTATTTATTATATGTGGGGTTTATATTTAAAATAGATGTATTTTAGGATTATCTTAGTAATAATTATTTTGATTTACATTTCCAATTTAATATCTCTCTTTCTTGGGGTTTATGGTTGAAAGGATACCAATACAAGAAGGGGGGTTTTGTGTGAATTTCCTTACGTTGAGTCATATGTTATGTTATACACCTATATCCATTCACATGGTGTATATTCCACCCATTTTACATTTAATATCATATATTTTGTTATCATAATGATATTTTTAGTTTCATTTTATGTTATTAATTCATGTTCTTTATGATTTAATGTTACCAAAGTGGAAAGCGTTTATTGCTACAATCTCATTATTTATCAGGATTGTTTATGGTTATCATTACATTGATGAAGTATTATCATCAAACCCTAATAAAACTACTGTATTTTATTTTACTATAGTTATTCATGATATCTTTAATTAATGTCCCCATTTCTATACTCTTTAGTAATTAAATTTATTAATAAAACGTTTTTAATAAAATATGACTTTATTTCTCTGTTTGGTTGAAAATTTGGGTACTTTAAAAATAATGTTTTATAATTTTTTTAAAATCTTTTTAAATGATATTTTAAGTTCATTTTCAAAGAAAAGACATTGAATTTTTATATTTTTCAAAAAAAAATTAAAATTATTTTCCAATATTCCTTTATATGTTTTGAAGGATATTTTAAAATAAAAGGGTTTAAAAAATGTTTTCAAGATTCATTTATATGTTTTCAATTTTCTTTTAAATAAAAAGGATTTTGAAAATATATTATGTTTTAAAAAGTGTTTTTTTTAAATGTAAAGGATATTTTTCTCAACAAATATTTTGAATTATCTTTTAAAATTTTATTACATCTAAGATGGAATCTGTGGGTGTTACGTAGGCTTTATTGGGTATATGATCTTAGGATACCATCCATATTATTTCTATAAATGGTTTATATTTTGATGGAATGATGTTTATGGAATCCATTTCTTTTCCATGGTTCAATCATGTTTTAAAGATATTGTTATGAAACTAGTTTCTTTTAGATAGTATAATAATGTTTCAAAAATACTGACATTAAACCCATTTCCTTTTCATGGGTTAATATGGTTATAAAATAATAATGATTTCATCTATGAGTTTGTATGATGACATAAAAGAACTTTTTACTTTATTAATTTTTTGTTTCTTATACATTTATTATACAATGGTGTGGCCCAAATAGTGCAAGGTAATTCCATTTCAGCTTATACGATGGGTGGTCTAAATAGTGTCGGGTAATCCCATTACAACTTATAAGATGGGGTAGCATAGATAGTGCTAGTTAATCCCATTACAAATTATATGATGGGGTGGCCCAGATAAAATAGTGATCCCACTATATCTCACATGATGGGTGCACCCAAATTTTACTCCAATTAATTGGGTAAATAATTATATATCATGAGGTAATGATTGGAAACACATCAGCATGCTCGATCCACTATAGTAAGAAGGTGTAACTTGATCCACTATGAGGAAAGGTTTATCACTAGGGATGGTGGTGTGTCCCACCTAGGAGGTATATCTGCCTATGGAGTGCCATGATATATTTCCGTATAGACCAAGTTTCATTTCCTTAATTTATTATGTGAACTTTTTTTGTTTAATTATATTCAGAATGTTATAGGCTTGCGTTTTTTCCAAAATTCCATGTCTTCTGCCTATTTTATGATTTAATGGCTTATTATTTTTGATTTTTTTATGATTCATGTATTATGAACTATCAATCATTATTCCATGACTCATGTTTATGATTTATGAAAGGTTGGTAATGAATATCATAAGTTTTGTTGATTATCACATACCCTTATTATTAACTTATGATTTCATATGACCATAAATCTATATCTATTTTTTTACCCTTACTAGGTATCTAAGATCACCCATTCATATGTTTCATTACCCTAGTTTATGAATAATGGTTTTATATATGGTATGGGTATGAAGAGTCCTAAATGAGAAGATATTTTTGAGAAACATTGAATATATTTCACCAGAGTAGAATAACGTGTTCCATATTTAAAATGGCACTAATCTATTATGGTCCTCAAGCATGTGTTTATATAATGTAATTAATATTCATAAAAAATTATTTATTATCTATGTATGTTAATCATGAGTCACTGTAGTTGGTATCAAAGTAAATGTTTTTTTTATCATTTAGAAACTAGGATGAGAAAACTTTAGTGATATCCCTTGGTATACTTCTAAGGATATTCCTTGGGATGTTTTTAAGGATAATTATAAGGATGAGTAAAAGTTTATGAAAATGTCCTGAAATTTTTGTAAAGGATTAAGAGAGTGGTTTCTATGAAATTAAATCTCTGTCTAGATACTACAAGTGGATGTAGATCTCACACATAAGTAAATAAGGGTAACAACCCCCAAAACAAAATATTGAGCTAGACTCGACTTGAAATTAGTGCATGATAATAGGCCTTAATGCATATTTGGTTTCCTACTCTTGGAGGATATGATTTAAAAATTTACATACTTTTTATGAACCAACATGATGGATTTAAATAAATGATGATTATGAATGACCTAAGGTAAACCTAAGGTGTCATATATTAAATAAGGTGTCATGACTTATACATTTTATTGTGATTTTTCAGGATTATGTTGCCACCTCACTATTATTAGTGATAATAACAATATGATTTTTGTTTTGTTTAATGTATGGAACCAAAAGGAATCATGTTAGCACGAAATCTGATGAAAAATTCAGTGAATATGAGTGAACAAATTTGATGATGATTAGAGAGAGAGATATTGTGGTTATGCCTAGTCAAATATCAGAATACATGATTAAAAATATGAACTCTGGTGATATTCCAAACATATAGAATAAGAGGAAGACGACATTTTAGAAACGTTTAGGTGGTAATGAACATCACGTAAAGAAGATTCATCTTTCTACATGTCAATATGGTGGGAATAAGAACCTATGGGAACGTCTCAAATGGAAGGGAAGAGGTTATCTGTGTGGAGAAGAAGGTTATATGGTGAAAAATTGTTAAGTAGTTCAATGTATTGTATATGGGAAACATGGGTATTATTCAACTTAATACCTCAACACAAGAATTGAATTACAGAAAAGAAAGGAACCATTCTATGAAAATTATTTAAGTGAAATGATCAAAGTATTTATGTACTGGGATTCATGAATTATGTTTAAGAAGTATTTTCCTAATGATATTTGGATTTAAAGAGTCAAGATACATATAAGGATTTTTTTATTTTTGGAATCATATATGTCTCTATTTATATAAGAGTTATAGACTATATCAAGGTTTGATAAGATTAAGTTCAATAATAAGTTCAAAGTCCCTAACACCCCTCATTAGTGTTTTTGTGATGAGAGTTTTTTATAATTAAGGATATTTTAAGAATAAAACCCTTTTATTTAGTATATGTTTTAATGAAAAATTTATTTAAGGATGTTTTCATTTATAATTTGTGTACATTAGATAAAAGGTTCTGGGAAACATTAGGGTTTACCTTATAATTTATGTAGAGGTAATTATAGTTTATAGTCAGCCACCTTATAAAGTCATTACACTTTGTCACTATCCGATGAGATTTATCTATGGATATTATTTCAAGAATATAAATTAAGGGATATTGATGTATGGAGTACCACATTTGATTGTATATGATCAAGATATGAATTTTACCTTAATGTTTTGGTGAATTATTCAGAAATATATTGATATAGAATTGAGTTTCAACACTATGTATCACCCTAAGATGGACGGTAATTCCATGCGAACAATTCAAACCCTAGAGGATATACTAATACCTCATTCAAAGGATTTAAATAGTTTTTGGGATCACACCTTATTATAGTTAAATTTTCATACAGTAATAGATTTTTCTTGAACATTCCAATGGATTCATATGAAACCATTTACAGAAATAACCTTATAACTCCAATGCACTAGAATGAATTTGTAGAAATAAAGCTATTGAGACTCAAGAATGATGATAAGATTGTAGATAATGTTAGATCTATTTAGAAAAATGTAAGGATTGGAAAAATTTTATATAAATATTATATTGATAATGTTCGATGTAATCTATAATTTAAAGTTAGTGATAATTTTTTATGAATTTTATCTTTGGAAGAAATAAGTGAAAACTAATCCCTAGTTATATCGATCCCATTAAAATAATTGATCATATCAGGAGAATAGATTAACATTTGGAACTTACTCTTAACCTCTCCCAGGTTGAAGATGTGTTCCATGTATCACTTATGAGGAAGTACATACCAATCCATCACAATTACTAAACACAAAGGTCATACCATTGGAACATGATATTTATTATGAGGAACAAACAATTTTAATTACAGATTAAATATAAAAATATATATAAAACAAGAACACTCACCTGGAAAATGTTTTTTAGCGAAACTACCGACTTAAGAATGTTACATGGGAACCTGGCAACATAATGCGATAGAAGTGTCCATAGATGTTGGTACTAAAGTAATGAATTTTTAGGGAGAAATTAATTTTAAGGGTGGTAGAATGTAACACCCTGATATTTTGTGAAATATATATATTCTTTAAAATGAATTTATTCTTTTTTATATTTATTATTACTCACAAAATTCATTTTGGATTTCCTTACAAGTAACACTGTGTTTATCTTGCCTGACACACAAAACTAAGATTGGATTATGTTACACACAATAACAAGTTTATATTTATTTACACGAAACTATAAATTTGGATTTCACTATACAAAAAATCAACCCTAACTTGTGTTATATACAACAAGGAGTTTCTTTGATGACTTGTGTTTCACAAAAGACCATGTTTTTCCAAAAAAAATATTCTAATAATAATAAAAATATTATTTAATAGTTATCTCTTAACCGTTGGAATCATGAGTATTAATAATATTATATAAATTATGAAAATATGGTTTAAAAATGTCTATAAAATGAAATATTTTGCAACCAATTAATTATAAATAAAATTAAGATCTATTTGAAAAATAAAGAAATCCCTTTTATGAAAAAATATCATTCTATGTACAAACACATTTTATCTCAATAAATTAGACCTAAAATTTTTTATGAATTATTTTAATGAAATTTATATATTATATATTCAATAAACTATTTAATATTCAAATTATATATTTTCTAGATAATAAATAATAATAATTCTAATATTATACATAAAAGCTATGTTTTTTTAACGAAATTTTTACCTCCTTTAAATGGTTGATTAGTTTCAAAAATAAATTTTGAAAATTTTATAAATTTTATTTTAAAAAATAAACATCACTTTTTATATTTTAATATAAAATTTATATTTGGGTGAATTTATGGTATTTTTCTGAGAAGTTTCATTTTTTGATGAATATGTGAAAATATTGAATTTTAATTGAAAACCGACTTTTCATCTTTATAATTTATAATCTTAAATTTTATTTTAAATTAGTTTTAAAGTATAATTAGTTAAATTATACACATATTAATTCTATTTATGTCATTTTAATCAATTTAAAATTGAAATTGGATGTAAAAATATTTCAAGCTTTTGAACATTTTCACTTTAAAAACCTACTTTCTCATCGTATCTCTGGGATTAATTGTAAATTTAATTGTAAATATTCTATGGTTTGAATTTAAAAAAAATGTATTCCATAATTTAAATTAGTTTAATTTATAATTTTATTAAGTTAAAATTAATTTTTTTCCTAAAATTATTAATGAAAATAATTAAAGTTAATCCTAGTGATTAAGAGAAAAATGAGTTTACCAAGAAACTAAATTATAAACATAAGGGCCAAAATTACCTAGAAACTTATGGAAAACCAATTTTATTGAAATATTTAGATAAAATATCCTTCTTGATCTAAAATTACTCCTTATTGGAGACATATGAGGTAAGGGATACCTCTTAATAGTTTTTAACTTTTTGTATTTACAAAAATTCTACTCTTCTACTATAAAAGGGAACCCACTGTCCTTCCTTATTCACACCTATAAAGCCATTTGGATCATAAAAAACTACCCATATAATTTCCAAAATTCCCTTACCTCATTATATAATCCTTACTTTGGAAATAAATCAATCCAAGGAATTCATTTGGTGAAAACCAAAAAAAGATACCTGATGAAGAGGTAACATCCATCAACAAATGTTTTTGTTTTATTTATTCCTAAAACCACCTAAATTATTTTTATATAATTATTATATTATAATATAAGTGTTTTAAATATAATTATATTTTTTATTTTAAGGTTAAAAACTACAAACACACACACACTTCCATAAAATAGGTTACCAAATCATAGTTTGTGTGTAAGGAGGACTATCTCCTTGTGAACCAATATCATTCATTTTTCAATTACCACCTTTAAATGTTGGGAATAATGATGTAAATACTATTTATATATGATATATATTATATTTAGTATGTTTTAATTATTATTTAATTATTATATAACATATAATTTTAGGATTTATATTTTTTGGGAATACTATAACGTCATTCGTGTGTAAGATGGGTTCCCGCCTCATGATGTGATGTGATTCATTCACACTTTAAATGTATTGTATTAAGGACGAATTTAATAAAAATATGTGATATATATAAAATAATAATTTTAATTTAATGATATATATATATATATCATTTACTTTTCTATCTTTCAATACGATAAGAAAATGGAAACAATATTCATGTGCACGTACGACCTACTGTCTCAATGAACGGTGTATTCCATTTCATACCACTAGATTTTATGGATTACTATAAATACATATATAATATATATATATTATATTTGAATAATGGTTAAATTTTTTGAGATGATGAAATCATGATCTATGTAAGAGTACTAAAAATTAAAATTCAAAACTTGTATGAAGAACAAAGCGGCTATTACCTAAAACACAACTTTAACATGAAATTGTTAACAAATGGTAATAAAATTTCATTGGAAAATCATATATGGAATGAAATATATGAATATGGTTTTGTATTATATGTATAATAAACTTATATTTATTATAAAAGAGGTTTGAACAAGTATTATATAAGTCAAGAATTAAGGTAAGGATTTTATCATCTCACTTTTATTTTTTAGAGATATATAAAATTTTCACCACTTATTTTTATTGTGTGGTGCATATAATGATATTGAATATATTATAAGACTATAACACTTAAATTTATATATATTCAAATATTCATTTGGGAATATCTATTTTGTGTTTTTTACTATTTTAATATTTCCAAATCAGTAAGGGATTTATGCCTCAATTTTATTTTCAGCGAGACACTAGCCATGTTCACCACCTATTTATTGTATGTGGTATATATAATTACATTGAATTTATTTTATGATTCTTTTTCTAATAATTATTTGAACTTAAATATCCATTTCAAGATATCTATTTCATGGGTTTTATGGTTAAATTTTTATTAATACAGTAAGGGGGTATTTATCTCAATTTACCTTCTTTAAGACATACATTATATTATGAACCTATATTATTTCATGAGTTGTATATAACGCCCATTTGAAATTAACTATAATAAATTTTTCCATAATCATGATATTTTAGGATTAATTTTATGTTACTCATTTATTGTTTTTATGATTCAAATATTCCAAAGTGGTAACTGTTTATTTCTACAATCTCATCGTTTATCAGGATTGTTTATGATTATGATTACATTGATTAAATATTATGATCTAACTATAAATAAAATTATTTATTTTATTATCATCTAATAATTCATGATATATTTAAGTAATTCTATTATTTCCCATTCTTTAGTACTTAAAACTATTAGGAAAATTTTTATAAGAAAATCTCACTTTATTTTCTCTTTGGTTAGAAATATATGTTCTTTCAAAACAATTTTTTATAAAGATGTTTTCAAAATGTTTTTAAATGATATATTATGTTCATTTTTAAAGAAAATATTTTTTATATTTTTTATTTAAAAATGAGTTTAAAATTATTTTTAAATCATTATTTATAAGTTTTAATGATTTTTTTAATAAGAAATATTTTAAAGATTACTTTATAAGTTTTCAAGTTTACTTCCATGAAATTAGTTTTTGAAATTTTTTTATTTTTTAAAAAGTGTTTTTTCAATTTGTAAAGGGTATATTCCTCAATAAATGTTTTAAATTATATTTTGAAAATTATTTTCCATCTACGATGACATCTGTTGGTGTTACCTATTCTTTATTGGGGATATGATCCAAGGATGACATCCATATTATTATTCTAAATGGTTTATGTTTTGATGGAATAATGTTAATATAAATCGTTTATTTTCCAAAGTCTAATCATGTTTCATTGATATTATTATGAAATAAATTTATTATATATGGTTTTATCATGTTTGAAAGATATTGACATGAAACCCATTTGCTTTCCATGGGTCAATCAGGTTCTGAATGAATAATGATTGCATTTATTTGTTTGTTTGATGATATACATTATATTTTTTACGTTTTTTATTTATTGGTTCTTGGAGATTACTTATACGATGGCAGGGTCTAGATAGAGCTGGGTAAGACCTTTAAAAATTTTATGATTGGGTGGCCTCGGTGGCACCTGATAATCATATTACAGATTATATGATGGGGTGACCCAAATAGTGTCGGGTAAGCCCATTATAGCTTATACAATGGGGTGGCCCAGATAGCACCGAGTACACCAATTATAGGTTACATATTGGGTGTGACTAGATAACACTCCTATTAATTGATTGATGATATATATATCACGATATAATGATGGAAAACAAGTTTATGGGTTTGATTCACAATGGGAAGATGGTGTCACTTGATCCACTATGAGGGAAGGGAGACCACTAGGGATGGTGGTGTGTCCCGAACTAGAGGTGTATCCACCTATGAAGTGCCATGGTATGTTTATTAAAGAGACAAATTTAATGTACTTAATTTAATTTTTGAACCTATTTCTATTTAAACATGTTCAGAATGTTTTAAGTTTTTGTGTTTTCCAAAATTCCATGTCTTATGCTTATGTTATTCTCTCATGTCTTATGCTCTTTGATTTATTTATGATTCATGTCTTATGAACTATCAATATTTATTCCATGCCTTTTGTTTATGATCTATGATAGTCTATGTATGAATGTTTTTAGTTATTTTCATTATAAAATACCCTTATTATTACTTTATTATTTTATATGATCACAGATTTATATCTTTTTTATTTACCTTTACTGAGAATCTGAGTTCACCCTTTCTTATGTTTCCTTTCCCTAGGTTATGAATAAAGGTGTTATATAGGGTATGTTTATGAATAGTATGAAATGATAAGATCTTTGTGAGAAACATCGAATAACTTTTACCAGTTTAGAAAATTGTGTAACATGATTCCAATGGAACTAAACTATTATAGTCCTCAGATGTGTGTTTTTATAATGTAAAGAATATTCATCAAAATTGATGTAATATCCATTTATGTTAATCCTTGGTCACTCTAGTCAATACTAAGAAAACACAATTTTATCAACAAGAAATCTTGGGATAATGATCAATGATTCATTTTTTATCTGTAATAATCAACACTACATCAATCATATTATCATATCACTCGGTATTGTGGAAAACAATTGGTAACATTGTTTAGTTTTATTAAAATAAAATGTCTCTTATAAGGGGTTCAAAAATGATCAAAAAAATTTAGATTAATGCTGAAATCTAGAAGAAAATTACTCAAAACATTTTTGATATGTAGGAATCAACCTCACATCAATTCAATTTCTATATTGATCAGTATAGCTTATGTTTTGATTTAACATTATTAACATTTTGTAAAAATGGGAAAATCATTTGGGTAGGGGTCAAAACTAACCAAATGAGCTCTAATTTACCTTAAATATTATAAAAACAACATTGAAGTCAATTAATATGTTCAAGAATCAAAAAATATTGATAATATACCTTAATAGATTAGTATAATCTAAAGTGGCATTTATCCCTCAAATTTGGAGTTAAGTGAAAAATAACATAAAGGAGTAAATATGAGTGAAATTCAATTGGATTGAAATGAAATCATGGGAGAATGATCAGTGATTTATTTTATATATATAGGAATCAACATCATATCCATCATATTCTTACATCACTCGGTATGATGGAAAAAATGGGTAATGGTATATAGTTTTATTAAAATGACATATCTCCTACCCTGGGTCATAAAAAAGAAATACACTCAGATTGATGAGTTAATATAGGAGAAAATACCTTGAATCAATTATGATCCGTTGAAAAATTATTTGAATCAGTATTATATTCTTATTTCTCTATACAAAAAATTTATATTAACCAAAATAAAAATAAAAAAAGAAAGCCCTTCAAGCATTTAGATAATAATGGGAAAATAATTTTTATAGGGATTAAAATCAACTAAATGAGATCTGATTGACATTAAGTCTTAGGAAAATAATATTTTATTCAATTAAAATATATAGTAATCATTAAAACATCGATCATATAACTAAATTTCTTGGTATAATCAAAAGTGATATTTGTCCCTTGGATTTGGAGTAAAGTGAAAAAACCACATAAAAGGGGTTAATACTAAGAAAAAACCGTTGGGTTGACATGATATCTTGGGATAATGATCACTAAGTAATTTTTGATCTTTAATAATTAACGCCACATCCATCGGATCATCATGCTGCTTGGTATGATAGAAAACAATGAGAAACGATGTATAGATTTATTAAAATAAAAAATGTCCTCCCATGGGGTAAAAATGAGAAAAAAATGTATTAATGTGATAATATGGGAGAAAATTTTCCAAATAATTTTTCATCTATTAGAATAAATTGTGCTTCTATATATATCTTGGATTGATTGGTATGGCTGAAGGTATGATTTGATATTAGGAAAATCACTTATACAGGGGTAAAAACTGATTTAATAAGCTCCAATTGGCATGAAATCTTACGAAAACATTTTTTAATTCATTTAAAATATGTTGTAATTATCAGCATGTTGATTAGATACTCGAATTTCTTAGTAAAATTGAAATTTGTGTTTGTCTCTCAAAATTATAGTTAAGTGAAAAATCATGTAAAATTGTCCAATACTAGGAAAAAAACTTCAATTAATGTCAATTCATATAAGAATAATCATCGAATCATTTTTGATCTATAGGAATCAACACTACATCAATCATATGATCGAACCTCTCGGTATAATATAAAATAGTGTGTAATATTGTATAACTTTACCAAAATTACTTATCTCACGTGAGGTGGGTTTAAAACTAGAGAAATATTCATATTGAAATTAAAACATAGGAGAACAATCACCAAATAATTTATGATATGTTGGAGTGAATTGTGTTTCAATTAGATTTATGGATTGACCTGTATAGACTATGGTTTGATTTGACATTATTATAATTTTTTTATTAATAATTAAATCATATATGTAGGGTAAAAAAACCAAACAATATCTGATTAACATGAAAGATTAGGACAACATTATTTAAATAATCTAATATCTATAGTAATAAATAGAAAGTGGACTGGATACCTACCTTTATTTATATAACAGAAATTGGAATTTGTCCATTGGATTTCAAGTTATGGGACAAATCACATAAAAAGGGTCAATACTAGGTAAAAATACTTTTATTGACCTGAAATAACTGGATAACTAACAATAAATTGTTTTTATTCTGTATAAATCAATACTTCATTCATTAGATACTCATGTCACTTGGTATGATGAAAAAATAACTAAAGGTGTATAGTTCATTTGAAATGACATATCTCCCAATAATGGGTTAAAAATGAGAAAACAGCTTCATACTAATATGAACGACTTGGAGAAAATTCATCAAATCCTTTTTGATCTATTGGAATAAACAACACATCAATCCAATTCATGCATTGATTGGAATGGATTAAGCTTGGTTTTCAACTTTAAGAGTTGTTGCTCAAATGGTAATTAAATAGTGGAATTAGATTTTATTTTGAATAGATTTTTTTTCTATATTTATATGATGCTTTATGTATGTTTCAATATATAATTTTTTTGGTTATTATTTATTTATAATATAAATGAATTTTATTTGAATATAAATATTAATTTTTATTAATTTATTTAATTGTTATTTTCATATCTGTAGGTTGATTGGGAAAAAAAATTTGAAGGGTTTGTAGCTATTTGGATCACTAGTTTACTATTTTGTGGTTCTTCTTTTTTTGGAAAAGCTTTTAAAATGTAATATTTTAAAAAAATTATATAGGTTAGAGACTACCCTTAATGGTAACTAATATCTATTTTTAGAAGCATTAGAGACCACTATAGGTGGTCACTAAATCTCTTTTTAGTAAACAGCCATTGGTAGTCAATATTATTTTTTAGTGAAGAGGCCACTACAACCACTGAAAGTAGTCGCATAGTGTTCTCTAAAAAGATTTTTTGACCTCCAAAATCGGTCACTAAAATCCATATTTCTAGTAGTGAAGGGGAATTTTATTGTCGTTATTTCTATTATTCCTAAAATCCAAGCTACAACATTTTGATATTGAAATTTAAAACACAACACCACAAAAAATACAGAAATTAATTTCAATTAAATAAATTTACAATGCAATAAAAAATACAGTAACATACTTATAAAAATTTCAATCATTGGTATGTATAATTAAAAAATTATGTAAAATTTATCACATGAATTAAAAAAATAAAAAACATTATTCTATTGCCTTTAAAACGAGTTTCAAAAGACATTGATCATTGTACTAGTTTCCAAAAAAATCACCATAGCTCGAAGAAAAGAGTATACTAGTATAAAATAATTTTATAATTTTTAATAATATAATGAAATAAAATAAACATAATTTTGATACAATGCATTAATTAAATGTCACTATTAAATTGAAAACATACACTTGAGTTATACTGGGAACAACTTATCTTAGATTAATTTGTGGTTGATTCCTACATATCATAAATGATTTATGAATCACTATTCTAAATTATCAAGAAAATTTGAGAAAATTTCCTCTATTTTGTGTATGTGACTTGGGTTTTGATTTTATAATACATGTAGTCCAATATAAGACATTTTATTTCAAATGAAAAATAAATAATAAATGGAATATACTAATGATAATTTTTTAAAATTCATAAAAATAAAAAAAATCTTAGATTATTATGAAAATAAATAAATGTAATGAGAATCCAAAAATTATGAAAATAAGAAAAACAAAAATCATGAAAATAGGGGCAAAAAATTGATCAGAAGAAGAACAACCAAAAATCATCCAAGTAAAGGGTCAAGAATTAATCATAGGAGAATAATCAAGCAACAAAAAAAAATATTGTAAAAAGAGTGCCATCAAAAATAAAAAATGTTGGAAGATCAATTGAAAATGAGAATGGAATACATACCTTTGATTTAAGGTTTGACTCGGTTGAATGATTCAGATGAGGTGATCACAAAATTTGGCTTCCTCATAAGAATAAGTTACACAAGTATGTGTGATCTTGGTTTGAGTTATTTTAAAATAGGGGAAGATGTTTTATCAAAAAAAGTAAAAAACACTGATAAAATACACATTCATGAGAACTAAAATAAAATGTGCTGATAGATGTGTATTTTATCATAACTTTTGACTAGTGTTGATAAATACTAGTTTCATCAGAGCTTCATATTGCATAGATAAATACTAGTGGAAAAAAAATTAAAAATTAAAATCAACCAATATAATAAATTACTAACTATATAAAAATGAATATTAAAACATACTTTTCAATAAAAATTAACAAATATTAAAAATAATGAAATTAAAAAAATGTTCAAAATAAATAAAAAATATTTTTTTTATTAAAGTTATTAATAAATGTGATAATATGATGACAAATGTATTAATATTATGATAAATGAATAAATAATATTTGTTTTGTAAGTCAAAAAAATATTAAAAATGAATAAATTATATTAAATATATATAATAAAAAAATAATATAAATGAATAAATTTTAAAATAAAAATTAACAAATACTAAAAATTTAATTTAAATTAAAAATATTTAAAATAAAATTGAAATTAAAAATGAATAGAAAATAAATTTACATGAATCTAAATAAAAATAATAAAAATAAAAATGAATAGATGTTAATTATGAATATTAAAAACATATTAAAAATTACAAATATTAATAAATAAAAATGCATAAGTAAATACTAAAAATGAATAAATTACAAAAATATTAAATTAGTAAATATAAAAAATGAATAAATTAGAAAGATATAAAAGTGAATAAGTTTAAAATATGAATAGATAAGGACAAGAGAATAAATATTAAAGATGAACAAAATTTAATAATTATAAATGAATTAATCTAAAAAATATATAAAAAATTAAATAATAATTTTAATTATATAAATTAATGAAATATTAAAATTGTTAAATATTTAAATAAAAATTTTAAAAAATTGAAATTAATAAAATAGATTTATAATGATGTACTAATAATTAATGAATAAATAATGATTGTATAAGGATTTAAATACAAATATATTTAGATAAGAAAGAACTAATATTAATTATACAAATTAGATACATATTAAATATACTTAATATTTATATTTTACAATGTATAAATATCTATCATTGTTTAATATATTAAATAATATTAAATAAATAAATATTAAAAGTGAATAAATATTAAAAAAGAATAAATATTAAAAAATAATAAATTTTAGAAAATATTAATAATGGAGAAATACTAAAAATGAGAAAAATAAAATTAGATTAAAAAACTCACACACACATTATATATACACATAATATAACACCTTGAGATTTTATTAAATATTTTCTTTTCAAATATATTTAATCTTTTTGATATTTTACATTTAATGCAACACTGATTTTAGATTATGTTATAAGAAACAATAAGTTTGTCTTATGTTATACAAAATTCGAAGTTCAGCTTTCATTATATGAAACATTACGTTTAAATGAAACATAACATTATATAAAAATATTATTATTTAATATGATTGTTTTCAATATCCATTAGAATGATGAGTACAAACAAAATTATCTAAATTATAAAAATATGATTTTTATATATATATATATATATATAATTAATTCTTTGGTGTCCAATTAATTAGAAATGATATTAAAACTATTTTGAAAATAAAAGGAAATATTTTTTCTGAAATTTTTTTATACGCACATGTGTGATTTAGATCAATAAATTAATAAAATTAGTGATGGTGAATGATTTTAATGAAATGTAAATAATATATATTCAATAAAATATTTAAAAATCATCTTATGTGTTTTTTATTCAAGATATAATAATAAATCCAATTTTACGCTTAAAAACTGTATCTTCTTAAAAAACAATTTTGTCGCCTTTTTATGATGCACTTATTTGAATAATATTTTTTTCAAAATTTATTAAATTTATTTGAAAAAATGAACATAATTTTTGAAATCATAAAATAAAATTTATCTTAGGGTTATTTTTTGTGATTTTTCTGAAAAGTTTTATTTTTTGATGAATAATGAAAAATACAAAATTTTAATTGAAAAATAATTTTTCACTTAAATTATTTCTAATGTTAAATTATATTTCAAATCAGTTTTAATGTAAAATTAGATCAATTATATATAAATTAATATAAATCTATTCATTGTAATAATTTTCATATTAATTTTTTATATAAAAATATTTGAAAATATTGAACTCTTTCCTTTAAAAACTCGCATTCTCTTCATGTCTACTGGATTAATTTTAAATTAACATTTTCCACATCACTGAATGAAATTTGAAAAAATGGATTCAATATTTATAATTAGAATAATTTACATTATATAATAATTTAAAATTAATTTTTGACTAAAATGAACAGTGAATACAAAAATAATAATTACTGCCGTTAAGGTAGAAATGGGTCACCGTGTGTTAAAATAAAATGACAAGGGTTAAAATAACCTAAATTGTTTTTTAAAAGCTATTTAATATACATATATTTCTTATAATACCACTTAGGATCAATAATGGTCTATTTTAGACACTTTTTTATGCAAAAAACATAGGAGCACTCAATTTTTTTTTAAAAAATACTAAGTGTGACCTCTCCTCCACTTATAAAAGGCCACCCTATACTCTCTAGTTCACACCTTCAAACACATTTGGATCAGATAATACCAGACCAAATCACTTCACAACATCCCTCCTTTAATCCTAGAATCCTTATTTTGGTAAGATAGCTAACCGAGGAAGGATTTACTACAAACCTAAGGAGGATACTAGAAGAAGAGGCGACACTTATTAATGAGATTTTTTATTTTATATCTTCCTACACCAATTTAATTTATTATTATAACAAGATAATATAATAAAATCTATATATTCCATATAATGGTATTTTTTTATGTTATGGTAATGACCTAAAACCATATCCTCTTTCATCAATTGGGTTACAAAATAATCATTCATGTGTATGGTGGTCTAACGCCTCGTGAATCAATGTCGTTAATTTTTACATTACCACCTCTAAAAATTGGTTATACTGATAGAATTATTATTTTTATATGATATTTATGATATTTATATGATCATTTAATTATTATATCACACATAAATTCATGATTTCAATTTTTCGGAATATTATAATGCTATTCATGTGTACGGAGGATTACCATCTAACGAAGTGATATGATTCATTCAGGTTTTTCATGGTATGTATTAATGATAGGTTTAACAAACATATGTGATATAATTTTCTTAAAAAATATTCCATAATGATAATATATATCATTTACTTTTATTTCAATTAGTCAAAAAATGGTAATAACATTCATGCACACGTATGACCTATCATTTCTATGAAAGGTGTATTTCATTTTATATCTCCAACTTTTATAAACTATTGTAAATACATATATAATAAATTTATAAGTTTTTTATATCAATTTTAACATTCTAGATATGATATAACCATGATCCGATTAATAGTATCAAGAATAACAAATCAAAGCATATACGAAAAACAAAGCATTTATTACTCAAAACGTAACTATAACATAAATTTTTTAATAAATGGGTTATAAAAGGTAATAATAAAATCATATATGATATGATATATATGTATATAGTTATAAAATATATTTATAATAAACTTAAATTTATCATACATGAGTTTTAAATGAGTATGACGGATGTCACGACTTAAGGTAAGGGATTCTCATCTGACTTTATACTTATGTGAGACCCAATCCATATTCACTAGCTATTTTTATGTGGTGTATATAATTAACATTAATGTATTTAATTATTATTATAATTAAAATAAATTTTATTTACATATCCATTTTATGATCCTTATTTCATGGGGTTTACCATTCCAAAGATTCTAAATTTTAAACAAATATTTGTCTCAATTTACGTTATACGAGACATATGTTATGTGTTAGGACCAATAAGGGCCTATATATACCCAGAGAGGGAGGGTGAATCAGGGTATAGATATTCTTTTTCAAAATTCTTCATACCCCACTGGATCTTGACCTCTTTATTACAAGGGTCACTTTGTTTGCACTTGTGTGTTTATTGTGATCACTTATTTCCTTCTTTATCTAATGATGATGATTTAAATGCAATGCAGGGAAGTAAGAAGGCAGACATAGAGATTTTTACTTGGTTTACCATCACTGGGCTATTTCCAAGGAGCATACACTGACATGTTTCTGGTCATACCAAATTCCACTATTCTTCACTAGATGTGGATACAATGCTTCGGGAATAGTCACTCTGTCCCAGGATCACTACCTTTACAAGGTTTAGGGTCATCTCACTGTTTTCCCGAGGGTCACTCCCTATTTCTCTATCTCTGGATCACTGCCGGTGGAGAGGATCACCTTATTCCTCTTCCTTTGCTAACTGCTCCAGAAAAGATCCACTCACAGTTTATAGACTTTTTTCCCTCTTCATTATCTCTAATGAATGCATCCTCTGTTGTATGTAGATGCTCTATTGAAGTCCAAATTTCACCCGTAGATGAAATTCTCTTTGCACAGAAGGTATCGGTCAATCTTCCAGCCTTCAAGAAGCCCTGAATAACCACCGTGAATCGACCTTACTTGGCGCGGAGGTCTAACCTGGCACGCAAGTATCGGCGTGTAGGTCACAACTAGCGTGCAAGTCACTTCAAACACCTGTGTGAAACAATCTTCTGCAACTTCAAACTTGCATGACTCAACCCCTTTTACGCTCAAAACAATATTAGCGCGCAACAACCAACTGGCACGTAGTTTCAAACACTGGCACACATGTCCACCTGCGCAACCACACACCACTTGCACGACCACCACACCAGCGCGACGGGAGCTCTTATTTGTCTAAGTGTTGAACTCCGTTGAAAATGATGAGGGGTGGTCTAGTATTTATAGGCATTTGGTCAACCTACATGGCGGCGCGCAAGTCTACCCTTGGCGCGCAAGTCTCGGCGCGCAGGTCTCTTCCCCTACAAGTCACTTATGCGACCCACTTCTAAACTTGCGCGAACCTCTTTCCTTTGCAATATTTTGAAGTTCTTATCTTTAAAAATAATAGGCGTGAAAGTTATCAAGCATCCAATGCATCAGCGTGCAAGTCTCTTCATGGCGCGCAGGTCACCTGCACGACGAACCTAATACTTGCGTGACCCTTATACCTTTACCATATTTTGATGATCTGATCTTGAAATAAATATGGCACGCAAGTTTCCAAGCCTTCAAGTACACGGCGCAGAAGTCCCTTTTCCAAAAACCATTTTTCTTCATTTTTCAATTTTTAGTCCCAAAAATTTGGCAAACACTGGAAAACAGAGCCACCATGTATCTGTTCTTTTTGAAACACCTCCAGATCATCCATTCCTTTGTCAATGTTATTGAATCAAACATGGATCATTGACCAAAGCTCTTGAACTCGCCATTCCACCATGAAATCCACTTTGTCAAAAAAATTTCTGTCATTTTTTTTCTTTGTCAACAATCACAACATAGATGTCCACTTTTTCAACAAACACAATCTCCTAAAAAATGCTTCAATGATACATTGAGGGATTTTGGCCCAACATTATTTTATGCACCTATATTATTTTATGAGGTGTATATACCGACCAAATTACATGTAATATCACAAATTTATTTATCCTCAGACTATTTTATGGTTCATTTCATGCTTTTATTTCGTGGGGCTTATTATTCAAAGATATAAATGTGGTAATGATTTTATGTTATAATCTCATAGTTTAATGAGATTGTTTATGATTACGTTTTCGATGATAAATTCATATAATAAATTTCAAAATAAACTCAAAATTTTAAATGTAATCTATTTATTCATTATATTCTCAAGTAATATATCCATTTTTCACTCTTTGGTACTTAATATAATTAAGATTTGTTTTAAGAAAATCCAACTTCATTTCTACCGTGAGTCAGAAATCTATTTTCTACTAAAAAATGTTTTCTTAAAATGTGTTAAATTTTTTTTTCCTCTCAAAATTTTTAATGGAAATTTTTACCCATGTTTAACTTTTTACAATTTTTGTAAATTAATATTCATATCATTTTCCAAACAATTATTGTTTGGATTTAACCGAAAATGTGAAAGGAATATTCATTTTAACATGTAAAATGTGATTTTTTTTCCAAATTCAGAAAAAAATAATTTATTTAAATATTAATTTATATTTTCGCAAGATTATTTTCCAATAAAATGATTTTATTTTTTTTATATTTTAAAAAGTTTTTTTTCATATTAGAAAGAATATTTTCATCAAGAACTTTTAAATGTTTTTTATAGATTACTTTATAAGTTATCAGGTTTATTTTCAAAGAAAAGGATTTAGAAAATGTTTTATGTTTTAAAATATTTTTTTCAAATTGGAAAAGATATTCTCCACTGAAATTTTTTAAATGATATTTCAAAATAATTTTATGTCTAAGATGACACCCATTGACTATACCTATTCTATATTGGTGATGTGATCTATGGTAACCATTCTAATTCTTTTTCTGAATGGTTTATGATTATGATGGCATAATGTTTATGAATCCCTTTTATCTTCCTCTGATTATAACGTGATAAAATGATTATGAAACCCACTTATTTTCATGGTTTATGCTATAATGAAATGATGAAATGATTATGAAACTTGTCTCATTTCCACAGTTTATGATATGATGAAATATTTATGAAACCCATTACATTTACTTGGTTTTGATATGATGAATGTTTTTGATCATTTAGAAAATATAAATATAATTTTCATTATGAGATGGGGGGACCTATATATCTCTCTAATTAACGAGGTAAATATTCATATATCATGATATAAACAATATTAGAATAGGGAGTGAACCTAGTTCAGTAAGAAACGACTAGAACAGGGAGTATACTTAGTTTAGTAAAGTACTTTGTTTGCTATAATGGACTTGGGAGTAAACCTTAACTAATATTATGGTTTTGGAAGTTAACTCATTCCACTATGAGGAATAGGATTCCACTGATGATGATTGTTTTTCCCTCCCAAGAGGTGTAGCCACCCATGGAGTACCTTGATATGTTTTTTAAATGATCCTTGACTATTAAAGATATGATTTTATATTCTTATGTGTATACCAAAATTATATGTCTTATTAAAATTTTATGTACTCACGACTCTTTTTTTTGGATTTCCTTATGATTCGTGTCTTATGAAATTCAAATATTTATGACATTACTCAAGATTACGATCTTTGATATTTAGGGTATTATTTTCATATTCTATTATCATGTTCGCATACACATATTCTTATGTTATGATTACTAATCTACCTTATTGAGATTTTAAGCCCACCCTTTATTATGATTCCTTTGAAAAGGTTATGAAGAAGGGTTTATGTATGGTACATTTGTAAGGAATTATAAAGGGGAATATATTTTTGAAATACATTGAAGATCTATCACCAAATTAAGATTATTGTGCTCTATTTTTTGAAAGAAACTAAACTATTATAGTCCTAAGGATTTTTTGTTGAATTTTTGAATATTCATCTAAAAAGATATAATATTCATGTATAGAAAGGCTGGGTCACTATAGTTTGTATTAGAGGAATGGTTTAGTTAACCATTAATAACTAGGATGATAAAAATTTATAGAGATTCCTTGAGATATTTATAATGATATGTCTAGGGAAGTATCTAAGGATATGTATAAGATTGAAATAATCTATGGGAAAAGGTCTTGTAATTTTGGTAAAGGATAGAGTGAGTTGTTTCACGAAATGACATCCATATCTAAATACTACAAGTGGATGTGTCTATGTAACATATGTACCTAGGGGTAACAACACATAAACACTGTATCTAGATAGAATCAATCACGAACTGGTTCACAATAGTGGGCCTTGATGTACACCTAGTTGGACACTCATGAATGATATGATTTGGAAATTCACAAACTCTTTGGGAACCATCACGAAGGATTTAATTAATGATCATTCATGAACAAGGTTAAGCCTAAAAGACAGTTTCATGATCAGACATATTATAAGTATTATTTCATGATTATATGGTTTTATACTATGACCAGTGATGCTCACACTCTGATTTTTAGTTTTTGTTAATGGTGGGAACCAGAAGGAACTGGGTAAACATATTATGCAATGGAAAATTTACTTATGAGCATCAAAATGAGATGATGACTAGATTAAAGGATGTTACGATTATGACTAATCAGTTTTCATGAAACATGATCAACAACATGTACCTTAACTAACTCTTAGACTCACCAAAGAATATAAGTAAAGAGTTTAGTTAGAGTTTAGGTAGTGGAAAGCATGGATAAATGAAGATTTGGTATCCTATGTGTCAAGAATATGGGAAGAAACACCCAAGTGGATGTCTTAGTTGAAGTGGAAGATGTTTTGAATATGGAAAAGAAATAAAAAATCTTGTAAATACATAGGAAAAATGAAATGCTTTGGTATATAAATTATTAAAAATAATTGCATCCTTAAGTTGTTATTGACTATTGGATGTTTTAAATGTGGAGAGTATGGGCATTATGAAAATTGATATCCTAAAGGAAAATGTCATGAAGAGAATCAAAAATGTTGTACAAATAATGGTTATATTGATGATGATGAATAGACTTCAAATAAAATATTAAATAAAATATGTTTTACGAAAAAATAAGATGAATCCTAGTTAATGGTGTATGAATGAAATGGAATGATTCGTACGTTTATGTGTTGAAATTCAATAATTATGAAATATATACGGATTGATTAGTATATGTTTTTCATTAAGGATTTGAAATAATTCGTTGAATGGATATGATATCCTAGAAATGAGATTTATTTGATGAAATATATATCATTAAAAACACATTATTAAGGGTATGAAAACCCTTAATGGGTTCCAGATGTTGAGATAATGTTGTTGAGATAAAGAGATGCTGGATATGAATAAAGTGAATTCAGTAGTAATGATTTCCTTAGAACTTATTAATGATTTGTGGTCAAAGTTGTTTATTCTATCATTGATGGTTTTTACAATATTTTCATATTTTAGGAATATATACAATAATCTACGAGGTTTTATGGTAATTCAAGTTATTACCAACTTTCATGAGAAGACATGATAAAGGCATTCACATGTTTGGTATGTACGAATCAAGAGCCACTTTATGACATGGGGTATTAATGTTAAGTTTATTTTGAGAAATATAGTGACCTTATTTTTAATATTTTAATTTTTTAATTTTTAATGGTTATAAGGTTAACCATTTATGGAATGGTTTGAGTTGAACTTTGGTTGAGGTTTTGGAGATTTACGTCTTACTTCACCATATGAAGATTTATCCATATTGGATGACCAGTGATAATGGTTTGTAATTATTTTATGGATATTATTTATTCCTTTAGAAATTAATATCTTAGGTTAAGATATTAAGTGGAAATTGAACAAGGAAAAACTGTAGGATGAGATTATTCTTATAAAATTGAATGAAATCAAGTAATAATGTCTTCTCACAAAAATTATTCATCTTTAGAAAAAGAATATTGAAATAAAATGTTGTAGTTTTATCATCATTTTTGATAACAAAAGTGACCATTTTATTAATATTTATTTTATGTCTTTTTGGTCATTAACATTATCTTTCCAAACATTCTCTATCAATCACTATTAGTGTTTTGGTGTTAATTTTCTCTTCTATATCCATGTTTTCACCTCCCACCTATGATCACATATTTGGAAAGCTAGTATGTATTATTATAGATGAATTTCACACATATATTTATCTTTTTCAAGAGTCTATTTTATTAATCCTCTTAAACATGTGGATTTATATTAAATAACTTTCAAATGTTAAACCTTTGATAACCAAAACAAATTTCAATGGGAAAATTCATTTTAAAGGGGGTAGAATGTAATACCTCGATATTTTGTGAAATATATATTTTAAAATATATTTAATATTTTTGATATTTTATGTTTCAAGAAATAATATGTTTATATTGAATTAAATTCAATACTAAGTTTTTCTTGTGTTACACATAATTCTTATTTTAGCTTGCGTAACATAAAACATCCAGTTTAAATGAAACATGACATACTATTAAAGTATTATTATTTAATATGATTATTTTCACATAGCCGTTGGAGTATCATGTATGAATATGATTAAATATATAATGGAAATATGGGTTAATAAAATATATATTTAAATGTTTATTGGTTAATTAATTATAAATGAAAATAAATATTTTTTAGAAAAAAGGAAATCCTTTTCTAGAAAAGTATTTTTATACGAACAAGTGTGTTTCACATAAATAAATTAAAAAAATCAGTCATGGTAAATTATTTTAATGAAATTTATATAGTATATATTCAATAAACTATTTATCATTCATCTTATCAATTTTCTATAAAATTTATAATAAAAAATCAGTTTTTACGCTTAAAAACTGTATCTTCATAAAAAATTGATTTGCCGTGTTTTATGGTGTAATGTTTTTAAAACTAATTTTTGATACATTGTAAAATTTATTTTAAAATATAAATATAATTCTTTAAATCATAATATGAAAATTATCTTACAAATGATTTTTTGTATTTTTATGAAAAGTTTAATTTTGTAATGAATAGTTAAAAATACTAAATTTTACCAAAAATCTACCTTTACATTTAAATTATTTATAAAGATAAATTATAATTTAATTTTTTTTAATGTAAAATTATATTAATTATAGATCAATTAATCCAATTTAGTTCATAGGAATAATTTTAATATCGATATTTTATATAAAAATATTTTAAACATTTGAACGTTTTCTTTTAAAACAAACATTCTTGTCACGCCTAGGGGATTAATTATAAATTAAAATTTATCAATTTTATAAATTTAATTAGCAATAATTTATTCTATATTTGGAATCATAATAATTTATATTATCTGATAACATCAACTTAATTTTTGACCAATTTGAATAGTTAAAAAAAGAAAAATTTATTACCGCGATCAATGTAAGAATTGGTGTATCGAGGGGATAAACTAAAAAGAAAAGTGTTAAAATGACTTAATTTTTTTTATAAAAACTAATTTATAGAACTATACTTACTATTAAACCTCTTATGTTAGATAATGGTCCATTTTTTACCCTTTTGGTATGTGAAAAACGTTGGAGCACTCAATTATTTTCAAAAATACCAAGTGTGTTCTCTTCACCACTTATAAAATGACACCCCATATCCTATCCTCTTTATAGCTTCAAAAGCCTTTGTTTCCGCCAATACATGACCAAATCACTTCCAAAAATACCAATATAATCCTTGAATCCTTATTTTGGGATTAATTCAAACCTTTGAAGGCTTTATTGCAAACTTAAAGAGGATACCCGAAGAAGAGGTAACATTTATCGATGAGTATTTTTTTATATCTTCCTCCACCTCCATAGTTTCTTATTACAACATGATGATATAAAAATCTAAGTATATTAAATATAAATATATGTTAATTTTTATGTTAATTACCCAAAAATATCTCTGGTTCTATCAAATGCGTTGTGAAATCAACGTTCAAATGTACGATGAACTACCCCCTCGCGAACCGACGCCATTCGTTCTCCATTACCATATATCATTGTTGGTTTTACTGATTTACAAACTTTTTATATATTATATTAATGATATTATTATAATTTCTTAATTTTTATATCACACATACCTTCACTCCTTCCATTTTGTGGGAATACGATAACATCGTTCGTGTGTATGAAAGACTACTGCCTCGTGAAGTGATGTGATTTGTTCACATTTTAAAAGGAATGTATTAATTATGGGTTTAATAAAAATTTGAGATATATATGTCATAAAGATTATTCTGTAATTATAATATATATAATTTAGTTTACTTTCAATCAGTCAAGAAAATGGGAATAACATTCATGCATATGTACAACCTACCATCTCCATGAACGATGTATTTCATTTTCTATCTCAATATCTTATAAATTACTATAAATAAATATATAATGAATATATATTATACTTATATCATTTTTGACATTACTGAGATGTTGGAACCATGATACATGTAAGATGACCAAGAAAAAAAAATCGAAACATATACAGAAAATAAAGTTGGTTTTACTCAAAACGTAACTCTAACATGGAATTGTTAATAACCAGGTAATAAAAGGTCATAAGAAAATCATATACAGTATGATATATATGAATTTGGTTCTAACATATAATTATAATAATCTTATATTCATTATATAGGAGGTTTTAATGAGTACGATAGAATTCAAAACTTAAGGTAAGAGATTCCCTTCTCACTTTTTACATCTATGAGGCACAAGCCATATTCACAAACTATTTATTTTATATGGTGTATATAATTCCCATGAATGTATTTTATTATTATAATAATTATTATTTTTATCTAAATATCAAATTTACTATCAACCTTACATGGGGTTTACAGTTCAAAAGTTTCCAAATCGGTAAAGGATTTTGGTCTCAATTTTCCTTCTTTGGACATATGTTATGTTATGCACCTATCTTATTTTATGAGGTGTATATATAGACCATTTGACATGAAATATCATGAGTTTTTTAAACTCATGATACTTTATGTTTAATTATATGTTATTATTTCCCGGGGCTTACTTCAATGTTACCAAAGTGGAAAAGATATTAATTTACAATCACATTGTTTATTGGGATTGTTTATGATTATGTTTTTGATAAAAAATTATTATGATCCATATCCCAAGAAACTCTTGAATTTTCTTATACTCTGGTTATTCATGATATATATTGAAGTAATATTACAATTTTACCACTCTTTGGAACATAATATTATTAAAAAAATGTTTTTATGAAAATCCAAATTTATTTCTCTCATCGGTCGGAAATTTGTTTTCTTCCAAAACCATGTTTTTAAAAATCATTTCATAAAATGTTTTATTACAATAAAATTTTGTTTAAAAGACTTTTTTACCCATTTTTATCTTTTAATAAATTTTTAAAGGAATATTCCTATCATTTTCAAAATAATTCCCATTTTAATTTTATTGAAAATGTGAAAGGAATATTATTTTTAACTTGTATGACAAGGAAGTTATTTTCCAATGTCATGGCCAGTAAATAATTGAAAGATTAAATTATATGTCTTCAAGTTTATTTTCAAAGAAAATAATTTTAAAATTGTTTTAAGTTTTAAAAAAAAATTTATAGAGGAAATTATATCTTCCACAAGAAATGTTTTAAATAATTGTTGAAGCTTCCTTTATCACATTCAAGTTTATTTTCAAAGGAACGGATTCTAAAAATGTTTTATGATTTTAAGTGTTTTTCATAGTGGAAAGGTTATTCTTCTCAGGATATGTTTTAAAGAATATTTGAAAACTATTTTCTATTTAAGATGAGATCATTTGTTGTTACCTATGCCTTACTGGGGTTATGATGCTAGGATACCATTCATATTGTTTCTCTGAATGGTTTATTTTTATGATGGAATGATGTTTATGAAAACCATTTCTATTCCATGATCTATACCATTATAAAATGATTATGAATCCCGATTGTTTTCCATGGTTATGCTATGATGAAATGATGAAGAGATTATGAAACCTATCTCTTTTCCACATGTTATGATATGATGAATTGTCTATGAAACCTATTTCATTTAAAAGGTTATGATATGATGAATCTTTATGATATTACGATAAACATAAATATGGTTTTCATTATAAGGTTGGTGGGACTTATATCTCCCTAAAATGTATTGGGTAAATATTTATATCTAATGAGATAGATACGTCTAGAATGGGGAGTGAACACGATTCAGTATGATTGGACTAGAAACATGGAGTGAACTCGGTTCAGTAAGGGACTTTGTCTACAATGATAGTCTTGGGAGTGAACCTTGAGTTCTATGATGGTTTGGAGAGTGAATCCATTCCACTATAAGGAAAGGGGTTGCACTGAGGATGGTATTGTGTCATGCATAAGAGGTGTAGCCACCCATGGAGTGCCTTGATAAGTTTGGGAAATGAGCCTCGTATACTAAGGATACAATTTTATATTCTTATTTGCATTCCACAATTCTATGTCTTATTCCAATGTTATGCTATCATGAATCACGTTATTTGATAGCCTTATGATTCATGTCTTATGAACTTCCAATATTATGCCATGACTGAAGATTATGATCTTTTATACGCATGGTATGCTTTTCAAATGTTATGCCCATTTTCTCATATCCTTATGCTCATGGAAGGATTACGTATCTCCCATACCAAGAATCTGATATCACCAATTCATATTATTCATTTCCCCAGGTTATGAAGAATTGTTTAAGTAGGGTACAATTGTGAAGAGTGCTAAAGGGGAAGATCTGTGTGAGAGACATTGAAGATATTTCACCTAATTAAGAAGATTGTGTTCCAAGTTTCCAAAGGGACTAAACTATTACGGTCCTCAGGTATTTATTTGTGTAATGTTTTAAATATTAATCTAAAAAGATGTAATATCCATGTATGAAAAGCCTGAGTCTCTATAGACACACACACACACACACAGACATGCACATACAGACACAAACACAAACACATGCACATACATATACACATAAAGATACACATACAAATGAACATGCACATACACATACACATACACATACACATACACAGACACAGACAAATACACATACACATACACATACACATACACATACACATACACATACACATACACATACACATACACATACACATACACATACACATACACATACACATACACATACACATACACATACACCGACACAGACACAGACACAGACACACACACCTACACACACACACACACACATAGACACACAAACACAGACACATACACATACAGATACACATACACATACACATAACCTACACATACACATACACATACACATACACATACACATACACATACACATACACATACACATACACATACACATACACATACACATACACATACACATACACATACACATACACATACACATACACATACGCATACACATACGCATACACATACACATACACATACCCATACACATACGCATACACATACACATACACATACCCATACACATACCTATACACATACCCATACCCATACCCATACACATACACATACACATACACATACACATACACATACACATACACATACACATACACATACACATACACATACACATACACATACACATACACATACACATACACATACACATACACATACACAGACACAGACACAGACACATACACATACACATACACATACGCATACACACACACACACACACACACACACACACCCAAATCCACATACATGCATATACATACACATACATGAATATACATTCATATAAACATACATAAATGTTAACACATGTATATATATCCTCATACATAAAATTACATAAACAAAAATTCATATACATACACGTACATACACGTACCTACACGTACCTACACGTACCTACACGTACATACACGTACATACATGTACCTACACGTACATACACGTACCTACAGGTACATACACGTACATACACGTACATACACATACATGTATACATATACACATACTATAGAAAGAATCACATATACACATATACACATATACATGTGCATACATTTACACATACACATAAACATACAAATACACATACACATACAAATACACATACACATACCAATACACATACACATACACATACACTGACACACACATACACATACACATACACATACACATACACATACACATACACATACACATACACATACACATACACATACACATACACATACTCATACACATACACATACACATACACATACACAGACACATACACATACACATACACATACACATACACATACACATACACATACACATACACATACACATACACAGACACAGACACATAAAGATACACATACACATACACATACACATACACATACACATACACATACACATACACATACACATACACATACAGATACACACACACATACACATACACACACACACACACACACACACACACAGAGAGAGACACATACACATACACATACACATACCCATACACATTCACATACACATACGCATACCCATACACATACACATACACATACTCATACACATACACATACACATACACATACACATGCACATACACATACACACAGACACATACAAAGACACATACACACACACATACACATACACATAAACATACACAAACACATACACATACACATACACATACACATACACTTACACTTACACAGACACACACACACCTACACACACACATACACATAGACACACAAACACAGACACAGACAAATACAGATACACATACACATACACATAGACCTACACATACACATACAGATACACATACACATACACATACACATACACATACACATACACATACACATACACATACACATACACATACACATACACATACACATACACATACACATAGAGATACACATACACATACACATACACATACACATACACATACACATACACATACACATACACATACACATACACATACACATACACATACACATACACATACACATACACATACACATACACATACACATACACATACACATACACATACACATACACATACACATACACATACACATACACATACACATACACATACACATACACATCCACATACACATACACATACACATACACATACACATACACATACACATACACATACACATATAGATACACATACACATACAGATACACATACAGATACACATACAGATACAGATACAGATACACATACATATGCACATACACATACACATCCACATACACATACACATACACATACACATACACATACACATAAACATACACATACACATACACATACACATACATATACACAGACACATACAAATGCACATAAACATACACATACACATACATATTCACAAACACATATAGATACACATATAGACACCCATACATGCACATATATCCCCATATACGCACACACACATGCTCACACACACATACATAGAAGTACATATGCACACAGACAAACACCCACAGACACATTCACATCAACATGCACATACACAAACTTACATCTATAAAAATGCACATAGACACACACACACAACACATATATACACATACAACATATACAAACACATATATACAAATAAATACCCATACATACATGAACATACATACATACACATACATACACATACATACACATGAATACACATACATACAAATATATGTGTATATTTTAAATTATTTAATTTGAATATTAATATATAAATTCAAATTTGAACTATATTTAAGTAAATATATATTCATTTAAAAATTTATATATTTTTTTAAATAAAATATTAATATTTTATATTTATATATACAATATGTATTTAATGTTTATAAAAAATTATTATATATTATTATTGATTAATAAAATGTTATATTATATATATCACAATAATATTGATAATATATTTTTAATTATAATAATGTTATATAAATCTTATTTATATTAAATATATATATAATTATTATCATATAAATCTTATAAAAAGCTTAAAAATATGTATATATTAATCAAATTATTCACATTTCATGTTATCAAGGATTTTTAGTACTGTTAAAGGAAAGGATATTATAATTTCTAAGAATAGTGGTAATAAAGAAATACCTTTATCAGCGTTGAAAAAGGTTCCCTTTTATTATCACATTTTTAGCACCGATATTGGCCTCCTTTATCAATTCTTTTAGCTAATATTAATAAAATTCCCATTTATTAATGTTTTTTAATACTGATAAAGGTTAAGGATTAATAAACATGACTTAGGGTTGAAAATAATCCCACCTACCTTTTAATTGTTTTCTTGGACACATAAATGAGAAACACATTCAAATACTCCACAAAGATGGATTGTTGGACTCATTTGATTATGAATTATTTGATAAATGATAATCTTTCTTCTTGGATTGAATGGAGGATAAAATTTTGGGCGAAAAACTGAAATTCCTAGTGGAATGTTGGATCTTATACATAGTGATAAATGTGGACTATTTAGTACTCATGAAAGTGGTGGGTTTCGACACTTCAGTACTTTTATTGATGATTTTAGTCGAAGATGTTATTTTTTTGATGAAAAAAATAATGTAAAATTTTAAAATCTCAAATATTTTCAGAAACAAATACAGTTTCATTTGGAAGAATATATTAGGAATATTTGATCAGATTGGGGTGGTTAATACATAATCCAAAAGTTTACTAATTATCCAAGTAATTGTGGAATTGATACACAATACAGTATCCCTCAAACAAAATAATAGAATGATGCATTCAATAGAAGGAATTACAAATTTTTATACATGTTTGGATAAATGTTGATTCTATGAGACATTTCTATTTCATTATGGGGTTATGCTCTAGATATTGCTACATTATTACTAAAATACATTCCATTTAAATCCGTTTTAAATACACCATATGAGGTATGGTCTAGTAAATATATCATTATGGATTTTATAGGGATTTTTGGATTTCTAGAACTCATAAAAAAATTCGCTTTTAGAAATATAGGCCCAAAGTTAGAATAACGATTATTTTTTGGTTATCCTAAAGAAACAAAGGGAAATTATTTCAATAATCTTGCTGAACGCATAATGTTTTTGGCACAATATGGTGTTTTCCATGAGAGAAAACACACATATCAAGTATTCAGTGGGAGTAAATTTAAACTTGAAGAAGTTCAAGAAAAGATAGGAATTATTCATGAGATAGAAGTTGGTCTAGTTTCAAAATGAGTTGTGGAATAAGGGACAACTCATGTTATAAAAGAAACTAGAAGGTCTGGTTGGATTCATTCGGAACCCGAGAGATATCGATTTATCATATCTAATAATGATTAAGTAAAGTTCATTAAAAATAAAAATAATTCCTACTAAGAGGTCATTGAGAGTTATTATTCTGAGAAATATTTTAAAGACATGGAATCTTAAATGGACTTCATACACTCTAATTAGGTTTGGAACATAACATATTAACCTAAAGTGGAAATAACTTGCGTGAATGTGGGGTTTCTGTAAAAAAAATGACATGGATGGTAGAGTGTATAACAATAAAGAATGCTTAGTGGAAAGGGTTACAAAAATATTCATGGTATTTTCACGACCCATCCCTCGGGGCCCGTACCGTGACTACCCCAAGCCCACCTTCCATAGGCCAGGGCTTGGAGACTATCACCGAAGGAGTATTCCCTAAAAATGGGAAGGAATTTCCTTTATAACCTCTAACTCACACAACTAAGCACAAAGAAGGATACAAGCACAAAGTAAAACTATGTAGTAAACAGAGTGTGTATAGAATGTAAAAAGGGGCCAGAATACAAGCCCAACTATAAAGTACAACGAAAACTGGAAAGTACAAGTAAATATGAGTACAACTCCTATGAACACCCACCAAGGACTTCTACCAGAAGGGTAAGTACTACTCTCAAATGGTAGACACTGTGGTATTCCTTGCCTATGGTCTACCTCAGTGTTACCTCTTGACCTGGTACCCTTATCCTCAGTCAGCATTGTCCATCGTCTACACCAAACACAACATGGAGCGGGTGTAGCCCGTGCGAGGGTGAGTATAAAAATACCCAGTAGAGACCCCGTGATCCTCGTAGGTCTCACAAAATCCACAAAGGATAAACCACAAATCATGAAAACAACTAACAAACCTACTTAGGTATATGCCCATACCTATACCTATGTTGTCAAGTAAATCCATCTCAGCCATGAGGAAACACAAGGCCCAACTAAAAAGCACAAAGATCAACTTTCCCACAAAGGAAAGAATACCACGAAGGTAACACCACAAAGGTAAGTACCACAAAGATAATTCCACATAGAAGAATACCAAAAAGGTATCACCATGAAGGTATGCTGTTGGCGCCAAAATATTGCACAAAAGGAAGGGACGAAAAAGAAGGCCGGCCCGCTGCCTCATGAAGCCCCGACACAAATCACCCCAAGCATCACAGTCTCGCGAAGCTCCAGAGGTGGTAACTCTCCGCAAACGCCTATGACGTTCGCGAGCCCTCCGCGAAGCTCCAGAGGTGGTAACTCTCTGTGAACACCTATGATGTTCGCGAGCCCGCCGCGAAGCTCGGGAGGTGGTAACTCTCCGCGAACGAGTTTGACGTTCGCGACCTGATGCGATGCTCAGGAGGCGGTAACTCTCCGCGAGCGAGTTTGACGTTCGCGAGCGCGCCACGAAGCACCTGAGGCGGCGTGCCAGTTCTGCTTCACGACGCCCTTTCCCTATAAATATTGGACACCCCATGAGTCCCAAGGGCGGACAATACGACCTTTCGGCTTCTCCTCTCCCGAATCGCAAAGCACTCTTTGCCCCTAGGAATTATGAGCTCCGAGAGATACTTCTATTTCGCGTGACGCCTTCGCTTTGACTCATTTTGAGCCCCTCTTCCGAGAGGGATGCCCTTCGCAAAGCTCAAGGGAATTCGCGAAGGAAGGGGATTCCCAAGGGAACCTGGGCAGTCGCAGAGTGTTTATGATTCGCAAAACACCCAACCTGTACTAGTGATCCCAATGCCAAGGCATGATTGCTACACATCGCGAAGCACACTGCTTCGCAGCACCCTACTTCGCGAGGAACCTCTTCTTCACGAGGCAGTGCTCCACGAATACTGTTCCACTTCGCGAAGCACCCTCCACTCACACCTATGCCCCTATGCTAAGGCTAAGGCACTTCTCTTCACAAAGAACACTCCTTTTCTTGGCAATTCCTATTCCTGTGTGACCCTCCAGGTATGCACGATGTGATTTCAAAGTCCCACAGACAATACTACTCATAGTGTTGCTTCGCCTAATTCTTCTTCGCATAGGCACACTAACGACTATTGATTCTTCGCATATCCACGCTAACGTGGACCCCTTGATGGTTCGCTCGACAACCACCCTTGACCATGGGCTTACTGGTACCTTCCCTCCCCCAAGGACCAGAGGGTACTAGTTATGTATGTCCTAGGGGTGTGGAGTGAACCCACCTCGTCCGGGCTGCAGGACGTTAAACTGCCAAGCACTGCATCCTCAACACATGACGTTAAACTGTGACCCAACCTCATGCCTCTCACAAAGGGTCCCCCAGCTCGGACATTTTTTACGCCACTCGTCTCCATAGGAGTGGAATCACCCATTCACAAGGGATGATATCCTCCTTATTGGAGTGGCGTATGTTCTCATGAGAAGGGTGAACCTCTCCCTCAACGGATGGCTGCACCCCTGCATCTCCGTACTTCCCCACAACCAAGGTCAGTGGAGGGCGTGATAGAGAATGAGGCACCTCCCATCATTGGTCCCAAATCCCTCTTTCACTGCGCTTTGTCGCACTCTGGGCTTCCATCCTGGAGTAAGTCCCAGCACCATGGGCCGCCTAATGCGTAAGCCCATCTTCGCTTCTCACAGATGCACCCTTCATGTCGTGATTGTCAGGTCCTTGCTATCTCTTGTTTGTCACACCGAGCACGACTCATGTGGGCTTAGAGTTGGCATTAGCCATGACAATACCTCATCCAGCATGACGTCAAACTGCATGTCCTCATCCAGCATGACGTTAAACTGTATGCCCTTGTCCAGCATGATGTTAAACTGCATGCCCTCGTCCAGCATGACGTTAAACTGTATGCCCTCATCCAGCATGACGTTAAACTGCATGCCCTCTTCCAGCATGATGTTAAACTGCGCACCCATTTGAACTACGAGGCCTTTGATCCATGTCAAGGCATGGTACGTAGGAAGCCTCCACGAGGTTCAAGCCCACCTGTCACCAAATTCACGTCGAGCCCTACCTACGTCCAGCATGACATTAAACTGCATTCCAGCCCGACGGCAAGCCGTTGTCACAACATGAACTACGGGGAATTTGATCCATGTCAAGGCATGGTACATAGGAAGCCTCCCTAAGGTTCAAGACCAACATTCATTGGCCCAAACCATCTCCTTGTCGGTGTGCCAAGCCCCCATTTTCAATCCGAACTATGAGGAATTTGATCCATGTCAAGGCATGGTACATAGGAAGCCTCACAGAGGTCCAAGTCCATTTCCCATTGGACCGAGGTCCCTCATTTACGTCGGTTCGCCGACACCCAACGCCCGTCGTTTATTCAATTTAGGGTTCAATACCGTCCACATGATGTTAAACTGTATTCCATCAATCCTCTGAACTATGAGGTCTTTGATCCATGTCAAGGCATGGTACGTAGGAAACCTTCCCAAGGTTCAAGCCCACCACTAGTGGACCCCCGGGTCTACTTTCACGTCGGTTCACCGATGAAACCCTTTGAACTATGAGTTCATTGATACATGTCAAGCCATGGTACATAGGAAACCTTCCCATGGTTCAAGCCCACCACTAGTGGACCCCTGGGTCTACTTTCACATCGGTTCGCGGACGAATTCCATCATACGAACTACGAGATCTTTGATCCATGTCACGACATGGTACGTAAGAAGCCTCCCTGAGGTCCAAGCCCACCACCATTAGGACCCTCCTGGTCCTCCCCATTCACATCATTTCACTGATTCTGCCCATCGGTCCAAGGTCCACCCTTATGCCGGTTCACCAGCACCATCCTGAACTACGCAGACTTTGATTCCTTGCTACGGGGATACATAGGAAGCCCCTTCAAGGCTCAAGCCCAGCATCACCGTTGCCCTTGCGACGATTCCTTGCCATTCCCCCCTCCACTTCATTCGTCTATCCATCATCCACCCTGATTCTCGCCCGGACCGTCATATCCCAGTGAGACCATGTCGGTACGGTCCTCTTCACAGCCCCCTATGGGTTGGTCCCGGTATCGGCACCCCTTCAAGGGAAATCCCTCAATCCGATCCATTCTAGCTAATGCTCTGATCGGGCTGATCCGTCTCCTCTGAACATTATACTCGCAGCATACCCTGTGTTAAACACAGAAAGCTGAGGAAAACCTCAGATATGTGTCTATGGCATATAATTCCCCGCGCTCGATGTGGGATGCATCGGGATTCCATGCCCTCGAGAAGCCCTATAACCAGGGATAATAGACAGACACGCCGGTTCCCCAGCATCCAGACACACTACTGATGTCTCAATGTGACTACTCCCCTGACTGAAGGTTGCTGCCTTGACCGGACCCTTTGGAATGTCCCGACAGAAGCAGTGTAATTAACTGGTGTCCATGGAATCATGGCACTGGGAAGAGTTTAACGAACAACGTATTAAATCTATGAGGGAGACCCGGACAAGGTTATGAGTTCTAAGGATGGGAAATCCATCACCCAACCAGGATCGGGACCCCAACCGCCCCACGGGCAAGCTGGGATGACTCTCCGGGTTGTAGGCCCGAGTGGTGACCACCGCGAACTAACCCGCAGTAATGTTCCCCCGTACGGAGGCCCTCCCCATACCATTACTCCACAGAGTGTGGGCCTTCCCTGCTCCGAATATCATCATAGAGGAATGCCTCATGCTACCCCCATCCCGAAGGAAGACCTGCCCAGCGGCAGTGACGCTCGGCGCAGAAACCTTTCCCGCGCCCACTATACAGGGTATGGAGTCCATCCTCATGCCCCCGACCACCAATCTGAAGGCACTGTCCATCCGGTCCTTCTCCAGTGTGGGGGCCCTCCCTATGTCCTCTCTACAATGGGCGAAGGTCCTCCTTGCCCCAGCAACTCGAGGAGTGAAGGTCAGCCTCGCTCCGCCCGCATCGACCATGGAGGTCCTCCCCATGCTCCTGCCGATTCCAACAGAGGCTCCACCCACATGGGTGCTGTCCATGGAGGTCCTACCCATGTACCCTTCGACATTTTCCCTGGTTTCCCTCGCACCTCGTCTATCTCGAGCTGGGGCCCTCTCCGCCACGGTGCCAGCGCCGCCCTGAGGATACCTATTAGGGATCAACCCTGTCCCGAAGAGCCACCCCGGGGCAGGAGAGCGGGTCGTCGCCGCCACAAGAAGAGTCCTGGGAAGGCCCGAGTGGAGATCAAACCGGCCCGTTTCTCAGATTCTGAAGCAGAATGCGACTCAGCAATGGAACCATCTCCCCACTCCTCCGTATCAAGGACTGGGGCAGGAACCAGGCGCGTTAGCCTCATTCTCCCGGAATGCGAGGTCCACCAGATTCCCATCTCCCTCCGCAGGTACATCCAGGAGGAAGAAATCGTGGAAATTCCGCAGGTCTCGACCGTGCAATCACCACCATTGTCACCAGAAGCACCCTCTACCTCTACCAGAGACCATAGAGAGCTATTTTGGGGGCCAACGGTGGTAGAGCGACGACATGACCTATCGCCGGCAGCCGCAACTCCTGTGCTGGAAGCTGTGGCTATCAACCCATCGTATCGTGACATCGTGGCCAGGTCACCTCACTCATTATAGGAAGGCCTGGAATTCGGCGGCCAGCCAGCTCGTTCGCCATATTCTCCGCCACCGAGCTTACTATCCCAGAGGTCCGCCTCGGTACCGCTACCGGTCCCTCAGCCACCCCCGGTTGACGAGTGGGGCAATACAAGGCTAGACCCCGAGTCCGAACCCAGGAACTTCTCGAGTATTCTCGCAGCAGATCACTTACCAGAGAAATTTTGGCCGATGGCGGCGCTGAACTTTCGAGAACCGGAGTCCCTTACCCCTGAAGAAGTGGCGTGCTTTTGTCGAACCCTATGGGCGACACAATTCCTCCTTCGTTATGAGCTGGTGGTGTACCTCAGAAGTCGAGAGCACTTAGAAGAAATCGGCGAGCAATGCCGCCTGATCGATTTGGCCGCACTCCTTGTGGCCCAGCACCCTGAGTCGCCAGGCCGTCAGAGCACCCTTCAACGGAAATGTTTTCAGAGTTTCAAATTACTATGCAGAGTCGTCAGGGAAGCTACCCCCCATGTGAAAGTCCGTGGTTGGGGACACTATGCCTCTCTCCTCTTTGACCCTATCTGACGGCAGCCCGATTCGTTATGCGACATTGAGGAAATTCCCTCGAGAGGGGTCGCGGTCCACATGGATTATGTAGTGGAAATGGAAGACGAGCTTGAATTCCTTGATGGAGACTTACCCCCAGAGGGCGTACCTCCACTGCTGGACCCATCAAGGAGGGTTACCCATCAGCAGAGGAACCTGCTAGGCCTCCCCGTACCCACCGAGTCGCTGGTACTCGGTTGGAATACCGGCAAGGGTAAGGAGCACGTCGGAACTGTCAAGCACTCCGACCCGTCTGCCTCTGTGCAGAAAATAGACGAAGATCTCGAGAAGGCCACGTTACGCCAGCATCTTGCTGAGCAGAAGAGGCTGGTTGACGAACTCTTGGCTGAGCGCGCCGTAGAGCGGTGACCCGACTATGGTAATCCCAGTCCGGGGCACCAGGGGCAGGAATAATTTCCCCCCAGTGAGATGCCTCCGGGCAACCCTGATTACGCTACTTCCACAGACAGGGCAGAAGCCGGAGCTTACGGTAAGAGGGCGTGATACGTCTCGCCAGACCCCCCCCCCCCCCCCCGAACGACGGGGCAATCATATGAATCAAGTCCGGGTTCCCCCAGTCGCCCTGCAGGTTGTTCTACCTGTTGATCCACGAGCTGCTGAAGCCATCTACTGTGTTGAAGAATCTGGCAACGCACTTGTGGTTAGGGATCCCCATCAAGATAGGGACCCCGACCGGGATGATCTTATAGCGGCACTCACAGCCCGCCTCGAAGTGTTGGAAACGCGGAAGGTGGTGGTCCCACCGGATGGAAAGCCATATCCTATGTGGGTGGATGATATGCCCGTGCCCACCGGGTTTTGGGAACCCCACTTTCTCACCCCTCAATGGGACAGGGGACCTGCCGCAGCACTTGGCTCATTTTTCTTCCAAGTTTGGCCCCATGTTGGGGACCCCGGCTCAGCAAGAAGCCGCCAAGATCCGATGTTTCGTGCATACATTGGAAGGTCCAACATTCGTCTGGTACAACCAACTCCCTATCGAATCTGTGACCGGTTGGGAGGATCTCCGCCGACAGTTCCTATACCAGTTCAGCTCCACCACGCGAAAGACCATCATTGCAGACCTCTTCAATTGCAAGAAAAGGCCTGATGAGTGAGTCGCAGACTTCATCGCCCGGTGGAAGGGACTTACGTATTCCATCGATATGCCACTGACTCAGGAGAAATTACTGACGATGTGTGTGGGGAACGTCAAAACGGAGCTGGTGCCCTCCCTGATTACCCAGAACTACCCTGGAGGGTTCATAGATTTCTTAGATAAGGCTCAGCGCCTTGAGGAGGCTCTGCAACAGGCTAGTCAGGCACGTTCGTTGCCCCCTATGATCCTAGCCAGGAGGACCGCCAGAGCCGAACCCATAGTGGTGGCCCAAATAGAAGTCCCAAGGCAGCTGGAATTACTGCCAGTGGCACCGTCCCCGCAACCCCGCTGAGGTTCCCCACCTCAAGCACAGGCTCCTACCCAGCAGCGACCGCCTCAGAATTGACAGGTTCCCCGATGCAATGCGCCACCTCCACCTAGGCAAGACAATCAGGCGCCGCCTCCTCGGCAGGCCCCTCCGACCCCTCGTCAGGGCTAGGCCCCCAGGGCCCCCTATCCAGAAAGAAGGCACCAAACATATTCGTTCAATGAAAATCAGGTCCCTGGCTACTTCTGAAGTTCTCTAGAGCAAGGGATTGTGCGCCTGCCCGAGTGCAGAAGGCCGACAGAGGCAAATCTCACCGATCACCCCAACTACTGTCCTTATCATCAGATTCTGGGGCACACCCTCAAGCAATGATATGTGTTTAAAGACTAGATTCAAGACCAGGTCAACAACAACATAGTCAAGTTGGGCCTGGCACCAGCAGAAGTGGCAGGTGTCTTTGCAGGGTCAGAGATCTGTTGCGACAACGAAGGCAAGTGGCAGCAAGTTCCTAGCCGCGTATCCCAGAAATACGATGACTGGATGGCTTGAAAAACCGTCGTCCGGGCCCATGGTATCATCCGGGCGCGCCTGAAGCAGCCAGAACGTTCAGAAGAAATAGCCAGTACCTCCTCATTGCCTTCACAGTCGACCTCTTCTCAAAAGGGCAAGAAGCGGCGATGCAAGAAGAAGCAACGTGCTCCGCAGGTGCCGTCTTCATCCCGCACTCTCGGTGACTTTATGCCTCCTAAAATGGGGATTCCTCCCAGAATCCGCCCGGTGGTGGATGACTCCTCGAGCGACAGCCATGGGTACGCTTCGATTAACACCGTAGAGCTGGTAAAGCCCTATATTACTCACGATGAGGGGGAACGCCAGGCGAACCTCCCCAACGTTTCTAGTCGACTTCAACGTCAACAGAATCGCAACCGCGCCGGTCATCGAGGTACGTCAGCTGGCACTTTCAGCCAGGACGTGTAGGATATTGAGACTAGACAGCAGGCTCAGCGCAGATCTCAGCACGCGCAACCCCATCTAACGCCCTCAACTCTACCTCCACCGCCGTTTGTGCTACTAGATCAGGGAGAGCTGCCTCGTTCATATCACAGTCAGTCTCGCCCGGCTACAGGCCAGCCTCCGCTATCCGATCCTAGTATGGCGACTACTCTCCAGGCTTCAACTAGTAGGTAGCAGGATGTACCCAGTACTAGCTAATCGCCGGTTCAACCGGCAGGACCCGCTATGCCTCCAAATACCGAACGACCTCTTGTAGGCATAGGTTCGCGTTTGGCACGAAAGTATGATGTCCTGAAGCACCTGGCCGACATTCCAGCAAGGCTTACTATCCTTGAGGCCCTTCTCCTGTCATCCGAAATGCGCGAGGCACTTGACGAGGACCTAAGGAGCCCCTTCTAGTTTGAGATGGAGGTATCAGCTGTAGAAGCCTTCCATACTGAGGAAATTGAGGATGCCGAATGTCATACAGTTATCTCATTCTCCGGTGAAGATGATGACCCTCCTATACAGGGGCATATTCGCCCGCTGTACATCACTGGACACTTCAATGGTGTGGAAGTCCGCCGCTGCCTCGTTGACACGGGTTCCAGAATCAACTTAATCCTGACTCGGACATTGCGAAAGCTGGGTTTGTCTGAAGGAGATTTAACTCCCCCTGACCTCAGAATCCAGGGGTACGATAGGACATAGGAAACCCCAGTCGGCATGATCTGACTAAAGACTCAGTTCGGTGGCTTAATTTCCAGCACCGAGTTCATTGTCGTCTCTCAGGACACCGCCTACAATTCATTGATGGGTAGGACATGGCTCCATCTGCATGCAGCGATCCCTTCATCATATCACCAGTGTCTCAAATACTCACTTAATGGTCAAGTAGGCGTGCTCCAAGGAGATGCGTCTCCTTTCACTTCTTGTGAGGCCCGCTATCTTGATGCTGGTTATTACAAAAGTAAGGATAAGAAAATCCTAGTAAGTGAGGATAAACCTGTCCTGGTCACAAGTGATCCCTGGGAAAGCATGGATGACGCCTATATCTTCCCAATCCACCGATTGGAGGCCACAACCCCCGACATGGGGAAATGTTTTGTTGTTTCAGGTACACAAGTAAGGCATGTTCCCGCGTCCAAGCGACGGCAGAAAATCACCTCGTACTCCTACATCAACCAGGCTCAGGTGATCCTGGAACCTCCTACCCCTGTACGGTACTAGAATTTAAAGATTATGACAACGGCGGTATGCCATACATGTCTCTTCCACCAGGCTGGAATCCACCGACTCAGGCCGACACGTCACCACTGCTTTGATATCATCAAACGTGGCCCCTTAGGCCGAAGGCCAGATGAGATAGGGTCGACTACCTTCATTGCTATGGTCTCAATGGCGAGTGAGTCTCCTGATATGATGACCACTGCCGCCCAAGCCGGCACAAATTTCCCCTCAAGTTTTGATAGCCCAGAAGTATCTCCCGTTGCGGGAAATCCCCCTACGGGTGGGGAGGAAGACCTGGATGATGCTCCCCCTGCCTTTGAGGAAGGTGTCTCTACCACAGTTGATGAACTGGTACAGGTGAACCTTGGTAACGAGGCAGATCCGAAACCCACATTGATCAGTGCAGCCATGTCCCCCGAGGAGCGGAAGCAGTACATAGAATTCCTCAAACAACACCGTGACGTGTTTGCTTGGAGTTACACCGAGATGCCAGGACTAGATCCCTAGGTAGCCATTAATCGTCTGGGCCTCCCAGAAAAACATCGTGGGTTTAAGCAGCCTCCCAGGAAGATGCACCCTTCTCATGATGATATGGCTGAGGAAGAAGTTGACAAGCTTATCAAATCCAACTTCGTTAAGGAAGTACAGTACCCCAAGTGGCTTTCCAACATTGTGCCAGTCAGGAAGAAGAATGGGAAGATCAGAGTCTGCATCGACTTCCACAATCTTAATTGCCATTTCCCAAAGGATGACTTCCCACTCCCGGTGACAGAGTTATTGATTGATGCCACGACCGGGTTCCAAGCTCTCTCTTTCATGGATGGGTATTCCGGGTACAACCAGATCTGGATGGCCCCCGAGGACGAGGATTCCACTGCCTTCAGGGCTCCCCAAGGTACCTTTTGCTACCAGGTTATGCCATTCAGCTTGAAAAATGCAATTTCCACTTATCAGAGGGCCATGCATCGCATATTCAAGACGATTCTCTGAACATTGGTGGAATGCTACGTAGATGACCTAGTGGTCAAATCATGTCAGCACTAGGACCATCTCAAAGACCTTGAGAAGGTGTTCAGTTTCCTCCGTTCCCGTCACCTAAAGATGAACCCATTGAAGTGTGCCTTCGGGGTCACCTCTGGGAAGTTTCTGGGCTTTGTTGTTAGATACCGAGGTATTGAGATCGACCTAGAGAAGATCAAGGCCATCAGCCAGATGCCTCCCCCGAGCAACATTCGAGAGCTTCGAGGCCTCCAAGGCCACTTAGCCTACATACGCCGATTCATTGAGAATCTGGCCAGCAAGTGTAAGCCCTTTTCCTGGCTCATGAAGAAGGGCTCCGCCTACGAATGGAATGAGGAGTGTCGGACCGCCTTCGAGGAAATCAAGCAGTATCTGCTCCAACCTCCGGTTTTGATGCCACCCATCTCCGGAAATCCGCAGGTCCTTTACGTGACCGCCTTGGAAAGATCCCTCAGTGCATTGCTCGCCCATAAGAATAACGAGGGTACTGAGAATAGTCTCTACTATCTCAGCCGCATGCTTCTCGATACGGAGGTCAGATACTCCCCTATAGAAAAGAGCTGCCTTTCCCTCGCCTTCGTCGTGCAGAAGTTGCGACATTACCTACAACACCATGAGGTGAAATTGGTCTCTCGGGTAGACCCACTGAAGTACATCCTGAACCACCCCATGCTGATTGGCCGACTAGCACAGTGGGCGGTAATTCTCCAGCAGTTTGATATCAGGTTCGTACCTCCGAAGGCCATTAAGGGACAGGCGCTGGAAGACTTTTTAACTTCCCATCCAACCTCTGCAGATCAATCCATGGACCTGTATTTTCCTGATGAGGCGATCCTCTCAGTCAATCTTGTCGTCCCATGTTGGCAAATGCATTTTGACGGTGCCTCCCGGAGCCCTACCGGTAGGCGGTGCAACGATCCTAAGCTCAACAGAGTGGGCCTAGGTATTGTCTTCATTACCCCAGCGCAAGCCGTCATTCCATACTCGTTCCTATTGTCAGAAGGCTGTAAAAACAACGAGGTAGAGTACCAGGCTCTCATCACCAGTCTCGAGTTGGCCCTTGAGATCAATGTGCCCCATCTACATGTGAAGGGAGATTCCAAGCTGGTAATCAAACAGGTTAATGGCGACTACATCGTCAGGAAGTCAAAGCATGTGTCGTTGCTGGATTACACCCTCCGCCTAATGGCCCAGTTATCTTCTCAACAAGAGATTACCCATGTCCCACGGTCACAGAACGGTCAAGAAGATGCCTTGGCTGGCTTGGCCGCGTCACCCGCAGAACCTGAGAAAGATGATTTGATCATACATGTGGCACACCAGAGAGTCATTGCCCCCGTCACCCAAGAAGACAATGATGGCCTGTGGGTAAGTCATCTCACTGTCGGACCCTCTACGTCAGGGGTACCGGGTTCGTCAGACACAGTGGTCAAAGCCACTCCCGACTGGAGGCCACCTTTTATCGAGTATCTCCAAAATGGTCGCCTCCCAGACGACCAGGCCGAGCGCGAGCGAATCCAACGTCGCGCGCTGCAATTTACCCTCCAGAACGGCCCCAGTCATGAACAGACCCTTTATAAGCGGAGCTTCGATGGTGTCCTCCTCCGTTGCATTCAAGGAGTAGAGATTCCTCAAGTTATGCAAGAGGTTCACGCCAGTTCCTGTGGAGCCCATCAAGATGGGCCGAAGCTGTCCAATCAAATCCGGAGGTTGGGGTACTTTTGGCCCTCTATGATCCACGGTTGTATTGGGTATGCCAAGAGATGCCACGCGTTCCAAGTTCACGCCAACTTCCTGCATCGGCCGCCGGAGCCCCTCCACCCCACCAAGTACTCTTGGCCATTTGCGGTATGGGGACTTGATGTATTGGGACCATATCCACTGGCAACATCCCGCCAGTGTAGGTTCATCATGACTGCTACAGATTTCTTCTCCAAGTGGGCAGAGGCAGTTCCACTCAAAGAGGTCAAGGCCCGTTCCATCGTTGACTTTGTGAGCTCCAATATTATGCACCGGTTTGGGTTCCCCCACGCCGTCCTCACCGATAACGGCACCAACTTCCGAGTGGTTTAACTGAAGAAATTTTACGCCAAGTACGACATCCGTTCGAACCATACCTCCCACTACCACGTGCAGGAAAACAGACAGATCGAGGTGTTCAACAAAACCCGCTCTAACATTCTGCAGAAGCTGGTTGGTCAGAACAAGAAGAGTTGGCTGGAGAAGCTCCCCAACGCCCTCTGGGATTATCGGACGACGACTCGCAACTCTACCCAGGTGACCCCATATTCCCTGGTGTATGGAGCTGAGGCCATCCTACCCATTGAGATCCAGCTGCCATCATTACGTACTGCAGTCTATGATCACCAGACATCAGATGAGGTAGCCAAAATCCGTCTAGCTGAATTAGAAGCACTGGACGAGAACCGGCTTCATGCACTGCACAATTTGGAAAGGCATCAGGATAAGATAGTGAGGGCCTTCAACAAGAAGGTTTGTCTCTGCTCTTTTCTATAGGGAGAACTAGTACTAGCCCTTCGAGCACCAATGATCCCCGGTAGGAAACCGCCCAAGTTAGAACCCAAATGGGAAGGACCTTATATCATCGATAAGGTTTACCCCAATGGAGCATACTCCTTGGTGACCACGGATGGAGAACACATAAACCCTCCCACCAATGCCAGGTTCCTCAAGCGGTACTTCGCCTGATCCAAAATGGTCCTGCATGACCTTAAACTGTAACTTCGTCCTGCATGACGATAAACTGCAAAAGGGTCCTCCACGACCTTAAACTGCATCTTCGTCCTGCAAGACGATAAACTGAAAAATGGTCCCGCATGACCTTAAACTGCACGTTATGGTCCAACATGACCTTAAACTATAATGTCCTACATGACCATAACATGCATCTTCGTCTTTAAAGACGATAAATTGCAGAACGGTCCGAGCTCTATGACCATAAACTAAGATCTCCTCCCATCTTCACTGCGAGACGTTAAACCACAAGCCAGTCAGGCCTTCCTGACCGAGGCTCATCCTCATGCCCCTTGTCCTCCTCGGGCCAACAACCCCCATCCTTACTGCAAGATGATAAAATGCAAGCCAGTCAGGCCTTCCTGACCGAGGCTCAGCCTCAGGCCCCTTGGCCTCCTCAGGCCCACGACCCCCGTCTTCACCGCGAGATGTTAAAACCGCAAGCTGGTCAGGTCTCCCTGACCGCGGTCCGGCCTCAGGCCCCTTGGGTTTCCCCGACATACCCTCTTGCGGGATTGTACGGTATGTGGTGGGACTACGTCCTCATTCACGTCGAATTACTTTCCGTACCTTACATATCCCCAAATGAGATGTATCCTCGTCCCACATGACGTTAAACTGCATCTCAAGAACTATGTGTGGCTTGATTCCCATCTTAATGAGATATGTAGGAATGCACAGATGCCTCGTCTCGAGACCAGCCCCAAGCTTTTCTCTTCCACTGTTCCCCCTGGGAATAGTTTCCTTGGAGGATCTTTGTGTAGCGGGGAGTAGGATTTCTTAACCCCACTCACACAAGGATTGTAAGGGCTGCACCATGTGCCCATTCCCATTCTTCTATCCTCCCACGTCCTCACCTCATGACGCTAAACTGCATGGACTTCAAGAACTACGTATGGCTTGATTCCAATCCTAATGGGATACGTAGGAATGCCCAGGAATTTTTTTTGTCGGCCCAGATCAAAGGACAAAATCTTCCCCTCGGGTCAAGACATATGGCAGGGTGCACACTTTTTCCCTAACTCACATCGAGAAAGCCTCGACCCGGCTGCACATCCCCCCTGGAGATGTTTCCCTCTTTCTTGGATGGATACAGCTATGCTTCACCCACTCCTTGATTGGGATTCCATCATTTTTCACACCCAGAGGGACCCCCAAGAACGGCCTGGATACTATGCCCAAGGGTTCTCCTACTGATACGGGCCAACGCCCCCGAGGGTTTTCAAGAAACAAGATGATACAAGTCCCACGTAGCGAATTTGGTCAACGGTCGACGCTCATTTGTTTCTCCCATATCAGGTCACCATAGGAACGCTGTGTTTCGAACATGGTCAACAGTGTCCTGGATCTTCGGGTCCACCCCGAGATATCCTAGACATCGAGTGCAGTGATTCATTCTACCCCATCCCGAAGTGAAAAACTTCCCCCCGGATGGTGCTAGCGTTCAGGCCCATATACGGTGTGATGTGGGACTACTTCCTCATTCACATCGGGATCATGTACCATGCCATACTCCTTCCCTTACGAGGCCCAGCCTCAGGCCCCTTGTCCTTCTCAGGTCCCCGGCCCCCGTCCTCATGTAAGACGTTAAACTGCAAACCCGTTAGGCCTTCCTGAATGATGCCTGACCTTAGGCACCTTGGCCTTCTCGGGCCCCTCCACCCAACCTCTTACCCAGGGTGTACGGTGTGGTGTGGGACTATGTCCTCATTTACGTAGGGATCAGGTACCATGCCGTATGGATTCCCTTACAAGGCCCAGCCTCAGGCCCCTTGGCCTCCTCGGGTCCCCGACCCTCTTTCTCAATGCAAGACGTTAAACTGCAAGCAGGTCAGGCCTTCTTGACCAATGCCTAACCATCAGGCCCCTTGACCTTTCAGGGCCCCGACCCGGGTCCTCTCTTATAGCAGTGTATGGTGTAGCGTGAGATTATTTTCTCATTCACATCGGTTTATTCTCCGTACAACACACCTTCCTTGTTTGGGGGTATATTACTCCCCCCCCCCTCATCCTGTATGATGTTAAACTGTGTTTAGAGAACTACGTGTGGATTGATTACCATCCTCATGGGATACATAGGACCACCTGAATGTCTAGGATTCGGGTCCAGCCCCATCTCTCGGGAATCTTCATCCCATCTTGGAACTTTGACCTACCCTTCCTTCATGAGAGGATTATATGGTGTGGTGTGGGATTATGTCCTCATTAACGTCGGTCTCATAATGACCATGCCATGTACCTCTCCCTCCTGAGCTGTTTCATCGATCCATTTTTGGCGGTTCATCAATGTGCCTAAGAGTACTCTGGTTCATTACTTGGAATTCCATGCTTTACTCGGAAACGTCCGCACCCGCTTTCCAGGCTTTGTGTATCCATGAATCAGGGCTTCCATCATCTTTCACACCTGGAGGGGCCCCCAAGAATGGCCTGGATACAACGCCCAAGGGCTCTCCTACCGTTACGGGCCAACACCCCCGAGGGTTTCAGACAAAAAATCGTTAAAATCCCACATAGCGAATATGGTCAGCGGTCGATGCTCGTTTGTTGTTCCCACCTCAGGATAATGCGATATGGACGCTGCGTTTCCACCATGGTTAATAGTTTTCTTCTATCGCCACTCCAATCCATTAAGCCCAAAATGCCGGGTACACAATTCACACCCTTCATCACTTCACTGTGTCCATGTAGAGTCTTGGAATTCTTGGTACTTTTCCTCCGTGCACGTCTGCGCATTGGGGAAAAAAGCCGCGTAAAAGGTGTCCTTCGGGGCTCTTTGATGACTCCCCTCTGATGGACACCCCCAATATTGCGATAAGGATCTCCCCCTTGTTTCCCACACCGAGTTTAACTCACGTGGGCTTAGGAATCGGGATGACGTCTGCGCTAACTTGGGAGGTTGTTACCATTCATAGTCCGAGCTCTAAGACCATAAACTAAGATCCATCCAGAACTACGTTCATCTTGATTCCCATCCTCATGGGATACGTAGGACCGCCCGGACACCTTGTCTTTGGGTTCAGCCCATTTAGGGAGCTAGTCTCTCCCCCCTGTTTCACCTCTTACCTCTATATAGGCCCCTCGGCCTAAGGTCTCCCTCTCCGATTGGCGTACAATGTGATGTGGGATCATGTCTCCATCAATTGTGTTTTATAACACTACACACGTTCCCCGCCTAGCATCGTCTCTGCTACGTCTGTGCTGCATGACGATAAAATTCATGCTTGGTCCTGTCATATGACCCTAAACTGTGACACTATCGTCCTGGCCGCACAATGAAAAATGACACTGCATTGTGGTGACCTCTTTGTAGAGGACATCACGTTGGGTATTGGTCACGTGACATGCCATTTTTCAACACCCATCACGGCTTGATCCTTGTGGAGAAACCACGACCTACTACTCTAGGCCGGTCGCTTCACAAAAAAAAACCACTCACCTTAAAGGACAAACAAGATTTATCAAATTCCGCATCTTTTAGTGCAAGGGCCACGGACGCACTCCCCTTTTCCCCTGGAACTGGTATCTTACCATGCCACCTTTAAGAACTATGTGTGGCTTGATTCTCATACTTATTACATACGTAGGAGCGCCCGAGCACTTCCCCGCGGGCCCAGCCCAACCTTTGTGTTTGGTCCCTCGACTCGAGCATTTCCCCCGAGAACGCATGGTAAGTAGGGCTTAGGTCCTCCTTCATGTCGCGTTTTGTTTTCCATGTGTCCCCTACTCCCTTTACCCATTTATGGTCTAAGGTCCATCAAGAACTACGTGAGGCTTGATTCTCATAATTATGAGATACGTAGGAGCGCCCGAGCACTTCCCCGTGGGCCTAGACAAACTTTTTATTTTGGTCCCTTGACCTAAAACCTCTCCCAAGGGGGTCGTTCGGTGTGATATGGGATTTCATCCTCATTCACGTTAGGTTGTTCACCACACCGTAATCACCCCCTATTCCCATTCACGCCAGGTGTTGGAGTTACTCCACCATGTGCCTCTTATGTCTCCTCCCATCCATGGTCCAAATTCTACAACCCTAAACTTAGATCTCCCTATGGGAAAGGAATATGCTCCCTCTATCTAATACGTCTCGTTGTTGTATTCAGATGTGTTTTGACAAAGAGCCCGAAGTGTTGTATTTTCATAGGGACATCCTTCTCATCCCATGACCATGCTTCATGAGCTCGCTCTTTGGATCCTCATCCTCTTCCACATCCAAAAGGACCCTCGGACGACATGGATAATAGGCTTAAGGGCTCTCCATGAATGCTAGACCTAAGGGACCTCCAATCCTATCGGTCCAACGTCCCTACGGATATCTAACAACATTTGTGACATGGTACCGTGTTTCGAACATGGTCAACGGTCAACCCTCATTTGTTTGCCCCCATTCTAGGCTAACGCGATATGGATGCTGGGTTTTCGCCACGGTAAACAGTTATCCTCCATCGTCACACCGCCATCATCGTGATCTGAATCTCGAGCTCCATGATTCACACATTTTCACTTCCTCATGTTCAAGTGGAATTCTAGCATACTCGGCTCTTTCTCATCGTGCATCTAGGTGCGCTAAATGATCATGTTAGTGTCATTGGTCCGGTATTCACCGAGCGTCCCTTTTCCCTAACCTGCCCCTTTTTGTGTCGGGAAATTCCTACCACTACTGCTTGTTTCCCACACCGAGCACGACTCACGTGGGCTTAGTAGTTTTGGCGGGATGTGTACCAACACGGCCAGGCTTCTTATCGTCCTGCATGAAATTAAACTACGCTTCCAGAACTACGTACGGCTTGATTCCCATCCTCATGGGATACGTAGAGACACCCAGGCATTTCACCTAGGGTCCAGCCCCAGGAATCGCAAAATCATGTTCCTCCCCATTTCCGGCCCTCTGGCCTGACCCCTTGGGGGGAACTATGTAGTTGCAATTTTTCCCTAAACAAGTTCAGGATGCCCCATGATCCCATTGGGAAGTGACAAACCCCTTTTCAAGAGAGGCCCTATCCCAAAGATGGAATGATCCATGATCAAACTGATGCGCCCATCTGGTGTACTCCCACCATGGTGGTGTAACTACCTAAGTGTTGGATTCTGTTCGGACAAACCATCACTCCATATTCCACGCTTTGCGTGCCCCTTATTCGGACCCTCGTCCCCTTTCATGTCACATGGGACCCCCTAACGGCCTGGTCTCATGCCGCATCGGCTCACCTACTATCCTCTGCCAATGTTCCGGATGACTGGTCATGTTTGGAAGGACCCCCTAACAGTATGGATGTTTGACCTATGGTCCGCCAACTATCCTGGGTCAATGTCCCGAAAGATTGACCGAAAATATTTGTGACATGGTCCCGTGTTTCGAACATGGTCAACGGTTGACCCTCATTTTTGTCCCCATTACAGGCTAACACAGTAAGGATACCTCTTCTCCACCATGGTTAACGTTTGTCCTTTATTGTCATGCCATCCCCACAATGCTCCGAATCTTGGGCATCGTAATTCATGCTTCCCGATTTCATCTGTTCGGACTGATTCCAGTATCCCTGGTGTTGCACCGTTCGTGCATGAGGGAACGCTGAAGAAACGGTAATTCGGCTGTCCTAAAAAGTTCCTTCCCGGTCAGGCCCCACCCATCCTTCGGAAATCCAGACTGGTAATCCAAATCTCGGATGCCCGGAGCATGGTCTCCACTCCCATGTTAGGTGGGACGAGAAGGTAACTGTCTCCTGTTTCTCACATCGGGCTCGACCCACGTGGGCTTGGGGAATTATCGACGAACGTCCCATAAACATTTTTGGGATGTAACGAGGCAATTCAAATAGTGTAAATTGTGCGCGATACGTCATTCAAAACAAATAAAGAAGAAATTGAAGCACGAAAGTACCAATAAAAGGTTTTTGGTTTGATACAATACCTGGGGGTCGACTCCCCCCATGGATGGGTTGGCCCCGTCAAAAGAGTGTTGCATCTCCGCCACCCGTTGGCATGTGGCGTCCAAGGCTTGCTGCCACTGACTCAGATCCCGCTCCTCCTCAGCAGCGGCGGGGCGCAGTTCGTCAGCCTTGGCTTTATCCCTCTCTACGCCATCTTGAACAACAACCATCTTTCCAGAGGCCTGCCTCATATGCTCGTCTGCCTCCGCCAGCTGGGCCTTCAACCATGAGATCAGCTCAGATTGTGGATTAAGAGAGGATGAAAGCTCATCTTCCCGAGTCTGCATCTGTTGGACCTCACTTTCAGCTTCCTGGAGCTTCTTGATGTTGGTCTCCTTCCTCCACTGCCAGCCCATGCTGAGCCCACGATCATGCTCCCAGATCTTCTCAGCCATAAGTTCTCAGATGAGTGCGTGAGGACGTTGGGAATCCACTCCCCCAGCGCACAGTTCATGCAAACGTGAGAGGATTCTGTCCATTTCGGCCAGCCATTGCGCTTGGGGGGGGGTGTCCTTGATGAAGCGCGTGATTAGCTTCCATGACCGGCGATAGACTATGCTGCTGTCTACCTCGTCGGAGGCCGTTTCGTCCCAGTCTGCACGATTGGCAGGCTCGTACACGGGATTGCCTTCAAGAAATCCTCAACATGATCTACATTTGGTGTTGAATCCAGTACGACATCTGGCGCCGAAGCAGGCATGACAGGACTGGGACCGACCGGTTGATCCTCTTCATCGGAGTCCACCTCAATGACTTTGGGCACAACCCTGCTGGTGGTCCCGCTAGTGATGACGTGTGTTGCAGCTCGAGGATATGGGGGGACTATTGCCACCATCACTGGCATGCCCCTATGAGGGACGCCACCAGACATCCCGACTAGTCTTACAGCAGCAGCCCATGCCAGTCGGAGAACGGTACAATAGAGAGGGACCTAACGTTAGTTGGCATAGTCTACATATGACGACAAGGAAACCTGTAGAGGAAACTTACGGATATCAACCTCCTGGCACTTCTCTTGAGCCGGTACTGACGGGACCCCGAGGAGAGGCCCTCTGTATACTGTTGGAAGGTCTGGAGATTCCGAAGGAGCCACCTAGGGTGCTCTGGTCCCACCAGACGCGGAACTGGACGCAGCCATAGGCGCGGTTTCTGAAGGTCCCGCATCATCACCCGCCGAGTGGCGAGAACGAGGCCTGCGAACAAGTTCCTCCTGCATGGCTCAAACATCGGTGAGAAGTCCATAGTGGCCCGAGAACAGACCATTAGGATAGATGTTCGGAATGCTACCTCGAGAGCCTCTACAAAATCGTCGGAATCAGAGCCTTGATTTCCGACCTCTCCCTCCTCCAACGGGCTCCCTCCTCCAGCCTCATCCTCCCAAGAAGAGTCCTATGATTCTTTCGGAATGGGGAAGCGCTCCCTTAGATCGGCAGCCAATAACTGTGGGGGGACCGTTTGATTCAACAGTACCCTCACCCGGTATGTCATTGGGCTAGGGACACCACTGGAGTGGACGTAATCCTCCAGCTTGTCCAAGTATTGCTCTGCCTCTGCTGGAGATTCCATGAATCTAGCCCGGACTGGGACTATGCCCGGTAATTCCATCGCGAGGCGATTTAGGTGGGCCCATATCTCGGATGGGCTGAGGAATTTTCGGTTGACATCTAAAATGTCCCAGGATTTCGGGAAGACGAAATCCTATGCCATGTCGATATGACACAGGTGCTTCCCCAGAGCCTGAGTGGATATCCTACGAAATCACCTCAGTGGCTGCCCCTCCAGATGGCCCTGCTCTTCCAGAATCACTGAATCCGCCGCTGCTGCCATACCCTCGGCCGGTGCGGGTCTCGCCGCCATGGAAGCCCCACCACCGCGAGAGGCCCTAGCTGCCCTCCGACCCCGACCTCGAGATAGAGGAGGCTTGCCGTCACCAACCCGAATAGTCGGTTGCTTCAGCATCTCCCCTGGGTAAGTAGCCTCCCAACTAATGTCATACTCGCTCACTAATCCAAAAGCGGCAGTGGATGGAGGTAATGCAATTCGCATCTTCCCATCTTCCCGTGTGAAAATGAGCCACAACTACCTCATCACCAATGGGTGCTCCTCGTGATGCACCTCCCAGTAGATCTGTGGGGTCAGCCGTTGGAGGCATCAGAACTGCCTCGCAAACTGATGCGGGGTGTACGGTTCACAGAGTGGCTCACGATCTACTCATGCCACCAAAACTCCACCTCGAAAGGCCAGGAGGTAAGCCCGATATTCTTACATTCCCCACCCATCGTTAGTAAGTATCCCCATCGGCAATGGGAAGGGGTGTAAATTAATCTCATCCGCCCTCCACACCCGATTCAACACCATCGGCACTGCTAGTTTGAAAGGGAAGCTCCCGACCGCATTCAGGACAGAGGGGTGGAAATTTGATACCGGCGGCAAAATAGGGTTTGGATACTCATAAATCCCTCTGATGTGCGCTGCGATCCACCCATACAAGAGGTGGAAGGGCTCGCATATCCTTGGCGTCTTCTTTCCCTCGCTAATGTGCCGCAAGATTCTGTACAGTTTGGCGAGCATTGGAATCCCCAGATTGATCTGCTGCCCCATGGCCGACATGGACGCCATAATAAACGAGCTGGGCCGCACCCCCATGCTTGTATCCCTCACCGGTAGAATCCAACCGCAGATGAGAGCCGTGATGAACGCCACCAGCCTGACTATCAACTGTTATTCAGTGCTGAAACTAAAACCCCAAGTCTTCCATTGGCTGTCCTCCAAGACCCGCCAATACAAGTGCCCCTTACCCCGTTGGGCCACCCTCGGAAGAGTTCGAGGCCTCAGAGGAAACTCTATATTCTCTAGGAAATTCAGGAAACACTTGAACCATCTCCTAAAGTGGAAATCCCTCACTACCTCCTTGTCCTCTCCAGGGACGAGTGCCATCAGCACTGACACCAGTCGCGACATTTTCTCTGTATCCTCCCACACTCTCATGACGGGGAGGAACTCATCATACATGGCCCCCAAGATCGGAACCCCAGAAATCTGGTGGACATCCCACAGGATGATTCCCACCTCCCCGTGATGCAGGTGAGAGGTATTGGTCCTAGACGACCATCTACTCAGCAATTCCAGCATCAGTTGTTTCGGTTGGTAAATGTGGAATTGGGAGGACCAGGCCGCCTCATATAACCCCACTCTCCTCATCTCAGCCCCAAAATCCTCGCATGAGGCACCTACCCAGTAGGCCCTGGCCCAGTCATCAGTGGAGTTCCCTCCTTGGCGCCGGTCCCACTCATCAGACCATCCTTTCTTCGAATCCTGCAAAGCCGCCTTCAGCATGGTACGGTAGAGAGGAGGGGACGTCTCCGGTTGCAGTGGCCTCCCGTCAATATCGTTAACATGGTTGTAGAGACAGTAAGCGGTGACGGGTGTGAAGTCCTCCTGCGCATGACCATCGGCCGCCCTGAACCATTGGTGCTGACATGGTGTGCTTCTGAACCAGCAAGCTGGTTCGTCCCTACTCTCCTCAGGGATGAAGATTTCATCCCTCAACCCGAAGCCGTACAATGGAAGCTTCTTACACTGCGGATAATTATTCTGACCCTCCGATAGCAGATCTGTCAAAGAAGCGTGGTCCGAATGGCTTTAGACCATCTCCCCAAGGCCTGGATAGTTGTCCATCTCATCTCGATGGGCGGCATTTGCAAGCACCCCCAATACAGCTTCTTGATGGGCCATTTCAATTACGGCACTCAGAAAAGAATTTTTTCAGAACGGATCTCGAAGCCGGACCGCGAAGCCGAATCGTGAAGGTCGGTCACGAGAGAAAGCTGTGAAGTCTGGCCTAGGCCAGAAAACAGAAGTTTTCTTGGCACGGTCACGGAGTCAGAGACCCGCAGTTTTCCGTGAAGCTCGATTCACGGAGAGCAGGCGCGGAGTACGCGGAGCTTCACAAAATCTAGCGCACAAGAAGACAAATAAATCTCATAAATACAAAAGAGGACAACCCCCCTATTTATAGGCGTCAACCCCGGAGCATCGCGGCGCACCTCACCTGCACGGAGCATCGCGGCGCGTCCGGATCCGTGGCCCCGGTCAGCACCACGGGCCCCCTTCACGAAGCCGCTTCGTGAAACCGTCGAAACTTTTGGTGATTTTCCCTCAGACTTTGACCCTTCACCCTCCGCGGCTCCAAGTCTGAGGGGGGGGGGGGGATTTTTTGGCACCAAAATATTTCACGAAAGGAAGGGACGAAAAAGAAGGACAACCCGCTGCCTCGCGAAGCCCCGACGCGAAGCACCCCGAGCATCGCAGTCTCGCGAAGCTCTGGAGGCGGTAAATCTCTGCGAATGCCTATAACGTTCACGAGCCCTCCACGAAGCTCCGGAGGCAGTAACTCTCTGCGAATTCCTATGACTTTTCCGAGCCCGCCGTGAAACTCGGGAGGCGGTAACTCTCCACGAATGAGTTTGACGTTCGCGACCCGCCACGACGCTCGGGAGGCAGTAACTCTCCGAGAGCGAGTTTGACATTCGCGAGCGCGCCGCGAAGCACCTGAGGCGGCGCGCGAGTTCTGCTTTGCGTCGCCCCTTTCCTATAAATACTGGACTCCCCCTGAGTCCCCAGGACGGGCAATCCGACCTTTCGACTTATCCTCTCTCGAATCGCGAAGCACTCTTTTCCCCTGGGAATTATGAGCTCTGCGAGGTACTTCTACTTCGCGTGACGCCTTCTCTTTGACTCATTTTGAGCCCCACATCCGAGAGGGATGCCCTTCGCGAAGATCAAGGGCATTCGCGAAGGAAGGGGATTCCCAAGGGAACCCGGGAAGACGCAGAGCATTTATGCTTTACGAAACACCCAACCTGTACTAGTGATATCTATGCCACGGAAGGATCGCTACACATCGCAAAGCACACTGCTTTGCAGCACCCTGCTTCACGAGGAACCTCTTCTTCACGAGGCAGTGCTCCACGAATACTGTTCCACTTCGCGAAGCACCCTCCACTCACACCTATGCCCCTATGCTAAGGCTAAGGCACTTTGCTTCGCGAAGCACACAACTTTTCTTGTCAATTCCTCTTCTCGTGCGACCCTCCTGGGATGCACGATGTGATTTCAAAGTCCCACGAACAATACTACTCGTAGTGTTGCTTCGCCTAATTCTTCTTCGCATAGGCACGCTAACGGCTATTGCTTTTTCGCATAGCCACGCTAACGTGGACCCCTTGGTGGTTCACTCCACAACCCCCCTTGACCATGGCCTTACTGGTACCTTCCCTCTCCCAAGGACCAGAGGGTACCAGTTATGTAAGTCCTAGTGGGGTGGAGTGAACCCACCTCGTCCGGGCTGTAGGACGTTAAACTGCCAAGCACCGCGTCCTCAACACATGACGTTAAACTGTGACCTGACCTCGTGCCTCTCACCAAGGGTCCCCCTAGCTCGAACATTGTTTACGCCACTCGTCTCCATAGGAGTGGAATCACCCATTCACAAGGGATGATATCCTCCTTATTGGAGTGGCGTATAATCTCAGAAGAAGGGTGACCCTAGTCCCCCAACGGATGGCTGCACCCCTGCATCTCCGTACTTCCCCACTACCAAGGTTAGTGGAGGGCGTGATAGGGAACAAGACACCTCCCATCATTGGTCCCAAATCCCTCTTTTGTTGCGCTTTGTCGCACTCCGGGCTTCCATCCTGGAGTAAGTCCCAACACCATGGGCCGCCTAATGCGTAATCCCCTCTTCGCTTCTCACGGACACACCCTTCGCGTCGTGATCGTCAGGTCCTTGCTGTCTCTTGTTTCTCACACCGAGCACGACTCACGTGGGCTTAGAGTTGGCATTGGCCATGAAAATACCTCGTCCAGCATGACGTTAAACCGCATGCCCTCATCCAGCATGACGTTAAACTGTATTCCCTCGTCCAGCATGACGTTAAACTGCATGCCCTCGTCCATCATGACGTTAAACTGTATGCCCTCATCCAGCATGACGTTAAACTGCATGCCCTCATCCAGCATGACGTTAAACCGCGCACCCATTTGAACTACGAGGTCTTTGATCCATGTCAAGGCATGGTACGTAGGAAGCCTCCACGAGGTTCAAGCCCACCCTTCACCAAATTCACGTCGAGTCCTACCTGTGTCCAACACGACATTAAACTGCATTCCAGCCCGACGGAAAGCTGTTGTCATAACCTGAACTACGGGGACTTTGATCCTTGTCAAGGCATGGTACGTAGGAAGCCTCCCTGAGGTTCAAGCCCAACAATAATTGGCCCAAACTGTCTCCTTCTCGGTGTGAGAAGCCCCCATTTTAAATACGAACTACGAGGACTTTGATCCATGTAAAGGCATGGTACGTAGGAAGCCTCCCAGAGGTTCAAGCCCATATCCCATTGGACCAAGGTCCCTCATTTACATCAGTTCGCCGACACCCAACGCCCGTCGTTTATTCACGTCAGTGTTCACTACCGTCCCACATGATGTTAAACTGTATTCCATCAATCCTTTGAACTACGAGGACTTTGATCCATGTCAAGGCATGGTATGTAGGAAACCTTCCCAAGGTTCAAGCCCACCACTAGTGGACCCCCGGGTCTACTTTCACGTCGGTTCACCGATGAACCCCTTTGAACTATGAGGTCTTTGATCCATGTCAAGGTATGGTACATAGGAAACCTTCCCAAGGTTCAAGCCCACCACTAGTGGACCCCTGGGTCTACTTTCACATTGGTTCGCTGACGAATTCCATCATCCGAACTACGAGATCTTTGATCCATGTCACGACATGGTACGTAGAAATCCTCCCCGAGGTCCAAGCCCACCACCAAGAGGACCCTCCTGGTCCTCCCCATTCACGTCAGTTCGCTGATGATGCCCATCGGACCAAGGTCCACCCTTATGTCGGTTCACCGACACCATCCTGAACTATGCAGACTTTGATTCCCTGCTACGGGGATATGTAGGAATCCCCTTCAAGGCTCAAGCCCAACTTCACTGTTGCCCTTGCGACGGTTCCTTGCCATTCCCCCCTCCACTTCATTCATCTATCCATCATCCACCTTGATTCTCTCCCAGACCGTCATATCCCAGTGAGACCATGTCGGTACGCTCCTCTTCACAGCCGCCCATGGGCTGGTCCCAGTATCGGCACCCCTTCAAGGGAAATCCCTCAATCCGATCCATTCTAGCTAATGCTCTGATCGGGCTGATCTGTCACTGTTGGACGTTAAACTCGCGACATACCCTGTGTTAAACACAGAAAGCTGAGGAAAACCTCAGATATGTGTCTATGGAATATAATTCCCCGTGATCGATGTGGGATTCCTCAGGCTTCCACGCCCTCGAGAAGCCCTATGACCAGGGATAATAGACAGACACGCCGATTCCCCAGCATCCAGACACGCTACTGATGTCTCAACGTGACTACTCCCCTGGCTGAAGGTTGCTGCCCTGACCGGACCCTTTGGAATGTCCCGACAGAAGCAGTGTAATTAACAGGTGTCCATGGAAACATGACACTGGGAAGAGTTTCACGAACAACGTATTAAATCTACGAGGGAGACTTGGACTAGGTGATGAGTTCTGAGGATGAATCCACAGAAGGAAGAACTGACATCCCATCATCCCATTTCGATCAAGAAGTAGACGTCCCTGAATAAGGAGCGAATGTCGCCTGCCTTTGGAAAGCGGGAACGCGGGGCAATAGCGCAGCGCGTCCTCCTCCTCGGACGGACGGATGCGCGCACCCCGGAGAAAGCGTCGGAAACATATGCACCACAAAGGTACACCAAAAAGATGATTACCAAAAAGGTATCACCACGAAGGTTTGCACCACAAAGTTTCACCACACAGATGATTACCACAAAGTTAAGGTCTTAACTCACACCAGGTATAACTTAGGTATGGTAGTAAATATGATTATATGTAACAATTAATTCATCTTACTCCATTGAGAGGTAGAACCACATAGGATCCTAAATCATCAAACTTACGTAGGATCCTAGTACAACAGACCCATGTAGGATCCTAGAGTAACCACACATGGATTCCTAGAGCGGATCCAAGTGAGATATTGGAACACAGACCCACGTAGGATCCCAAAGAACAGACCCATATAGGATCCCAAAGCATAGACCCATGTAGGATCCTAAGGCACATACCCACATAGGATCCCCTTCTCATCTTACAGCCAGCCACAGGGTTCCCGCACTAAGCTCGTTTGATTCTGGGAGGGTCTTCTCCTCAAGCCACAGGTCGATACTCCTACTGCCACGAAGTCTGACTGGGAAGTACCCCAAAGGACCTCCACGTAATAGGGGTCTCAACGAAATAGACGGTGCTTCAATCAGACGCCCGATCTGTAAGATATTGAACTTTTAGTCCCGAGGGATTGGTTGGATTCGTGTTCGATCCAACCCAGTTATTCTACAACTTTATCCAAAACTCAAGTGGGGTAAAGCAAAAGGGCCGTCTCGATCCAAGGTTACTGGCGCTGTAGAAAATTCGTCAAACAAAAACCTGTAGCTCAAGTTATGGCCAAAAGAGTGAAAAAGGGGTCGAAGTTGGTCTGGGTCTTGTCCGATCTGGC